>JABAKD010000021.1:10175198-10772698 GCA_012845835.1 Undaria pinnatifida | reverse complement strand
GGCACGATGTTCGCCATGGCCTCTTCTGAAACCCCATGCACATCGCGCAGGTCCCTGATGCTGTTCCAGATGCGTCGCACGAGGTCAGAATCGGGCAGCTCCCTCCGGACTTTGCTCCCTATTGCGCCGGATAGGTCAGCAAGCACCTCTGGCACCGTCGCCACCAAGCTCCCAACGGATGCTGACATCCTCCGGGCTTCAGCCGACGACAGCCCGAACCCTCCGGCCCCCGTGGACAGGCTCGCCTGCGCCTGTTGATGGGGTTGCAGGGTCAACATGTTTGTCGGGCACCCGTCCACGAAGAACGATGATTCTTCTGCTGCCCCCGGGAGATCGAGCAATTTCTCCAGCATCCACAAGGCGTTGCCATCTGCTTTTTTGCATGCAGCCAGCGATAGTTCTGGGTCCATCACGCGTTCAGGGTAGGAGGTCCGTTGAACCATGGAGCCGGTGGCAATCTGGTTGGCTGACTGCTTGTCCGGCATGCGCGACAACACCCGCGCAAGTTGCTCCGCTCCCCCGTTTCGGACTATCTCCATTGCGCTCTCCCTCACGTACTCATCTGTGCCGATGGGCACCCCCACCACCTTATCCCCACCACGTTTAACGATGCTGACGTCAATGCCTTCAAGAAGGGCGATTTGTTCCGGCGTAGGTACGTGCCCCTTTGGGGGCAGGGCAACCGTTTTGCTCGGGTTGATCGCAATTCCGATGTTGGACAGCTCACGCTGGAGAAAGGGTACCACTTCCACAGTATCTTGTGTGATTTCCATCATTTCGATGCTAATATCATCTAGGTAGGCGAATGCCTCTACACCTCTTGGCTCGAACTCCTCCCGTGTCCGCTTCAACACCGGCAGGAGCGGCATGCAGAACAACGCCGGTCCCATGGCATCCCCTTGTTGCACCCCGCTGGAGCAGTCGATCTTCCGCCTTTCTCCCGATTCCATCTGAAAAAACACGGGCGCAGACATCTCGCCGTAACATTTTGCCACGAACGGTGTAAGCGCCGGTACGCGAGTGGCTGCCTCCGCTAGCATAGCAGTCCGCTTCACTGTGTTGAATGCATTGGAGCAATCGGTGAGGATCAGCCAGTTGTTTGCCTCGTGATGTATTCTTGCGCGTAGCGCTACCTGTTCCACCCCCCCTCGTACTCCGACTCCAAACTGTCTCGCTTCACGGTTGGCTTCCTCCAGCCGTGGTCGCCACTGCCGCATGGTTCCGGCCTCAATAAGCCGCCTCCACGTCATCCCCACGCACACGGGGCGGCATTTTTCACCCAGGGCAGTGAGGTTGGATTGCAAGAAGAGCTGCCAGAATTCAGGCGGGAAGGCGTTTGGATCATCGATTATTCTTCTCCAGAAGGCTTCGATGCCAGCTCCGAATTTTTCGCGCCCAAAACCAGTCCTGATTATTGACTGTAAGTGCGAGAATCGCAGACCGTCGCTTCCCGCGCCTGATAAGGCGTTGCGAGAAGTGATTACCTCGAGGGCCACCTGTGGGTCGAACTCTTCCTCCGGGCGTCAGTTGGGTACACTCCCTTCCTCCTGGTCGGTGGAACTTGTTGCCACCGCTGCTGCTGCAGCTTCGGAGACGCAGGCCTGGTCCTCCTCCGGGAACTTTGCTTTTACGCGCTCCCACGTTTCGTCGTTCCCCGGCGCGCGCGGTTCCGCGAGAAGGCTGCGTGCTGCCACAGTCACCCCCCCTCGATGGCGGCATGCTGATGATGCCCTCTTAAACATATCAGCGTCCGTCTCTTCTCGGGCTTGACCGATTTGCCTCGTACATGTTCGACGGGTGTACTCCATTAACCACGGGAGCAAGAGGGTGAGGTCACCGCGTTCGGCAGACGCAAACCTCTCACGCCGTTGCATTCGGCCATCCTGCGAGTGTAGTAGAGCTGGGAGGATGTACCACAGCTTGATTGACCTCAGCAGTGATTGCGGCGTCTCCGATTGTGTGGATTGACGATGCTCTCCCAAGGCGTGATTGAGGAGGCCAAGCACATGGGTGATAAGCTTGGCGTGGGCAGTAGCCAGTCTCGGCTGCACTTTGACAACAGTGGCGAAGCGTTGTTGGAGGTCCTCAAGGGGGACATCATCGAGCGGTCCCGCAATTCCCAATGTGTTTTGGTCCCAGGGATAGCAGAGGCCATCCCGGCGCTCTTCCTCGCCAGCGTCAGGTCTCCCCCCGAGTCCCGCTGCCGTCACGCGTAGTCCAGGGTCGGCCTGAACTGCCGCTTCTATTGCTTCCCGTCTTCCATGGCGGACTGTGCATCCCCTTGCTCCGCAGAGAAACGACGCCTGCGCCCCGCCTCGTCTGACCGCATTCACCATGCACCGCGCATGCATTGCATGTTGACGTCCACAGGGCAACCCCACCACTCGGTGTCCCCGAGCAATCGTTGATCTACGGCCCCCACAGCTCGTACCGCTGTGGTCGTCTGCAATGAAAGCGCGAAGATGCGTTACGCTCCCTGGTGCTGACCATCCTCCCTCTCCGTCCCCGCCTTCTCTCTCTCCACCGCCAACCCTTCCTTCGGCAGGGGCCGAGGGAACCTCGCCGCTTCCATGTCGAGGGATTCGCCCCCGGTTCGTGGTGCCTCCTCTCCCAGTTCTCGTCGCTCGTGTTCCTCTTCCGGACCCGCGCGGTCGACATCGTCTGCCTCTTGTGCTTCTCCCACCCTCCACTGCACCAGTGGAAATAGACGCGGTCGCTCTCGATGTTGCTGGGGTGACGCTGGGCTGTGTGGGGGGCGCGCGCGAGTGTCCCGGCGCCATTGCCCCGCTGTTTTCGGCAGTTCGGGAATTTCCCGTGGTAACAGGTACAGCACCTCCTGGGTCCGTCTGCTCCCTCCCCCCCGGGTCACCTTTTGACGCTAGAGTTGCACCTTCCGGTGGTGCCACGCCCGCTGCTGAAGGGTCGCTCTCCCGTGCCGGGCCCGTTTCTTCCGCCGTGCCCCTCACCGCCGCTGGGGTGGCGCTGGGCTGACTCAGGGGGAGGGGCAGGGGTCCCGCCACCGTGACATCCCCTTGTTCGGCCATGAGGGTGTTCCCCACGGTTACATAAGAAGCAGCGTCTCCTGGCTCCGCCTGCCCCCTTACCCTCCAGTCACCTTCAGACGCCGGGGCTGCTCCTTCCGGTTGTGTTACTCCCACTGCTAATGAGTCACTCTCCAGCACCGGGTCTGTTCCTTCCGATGTTACGTCCGCTGCCGTCGGGGAGGGAGGCAGCTCGTACCCTGCCTCAAACCCGTTTTGGGACCCGACGGTCCACGCCGCCGTCGGGAACGGAGGAAGCGCCTGCCCCTCTTCTAACGCATTTCGCACCCCGAGGGTCCACCTCGTTAGGCGGTCCTCCCACGTCGAGTCGAGGCCCGCCAAGAACTCTTGGACATGAGGCAGGATGTAGATCCTTCGGTTCGGGAGTCGGAGTACAGTATCCTGCGGGCGAATGCCGTACGCGGCGAAGATCTCGCGGTAGTGACCGGCTGCCGCTCTCCATTCTCTCGGTCGGGGGAAGTCAAGGTAGGCACCTTGGGGCAGGCCAAGAGCATCTCCGAACAGGGTGCACAACAGGAACGAGGAGGTTTGGCTACTCCCATGGGTCCTCACCATCTCCTCAAAAGTATCGTGGGAACCAGTCGTGACGTAACTAGCTGGGTCCAACCGGGGGCCATCCTCCTCCAAGAGCTCAGCGAACTGCAGGGCTCCCGCTACTGCCGGCCACCTTCCCCCCGGGCGTGGCCTTGAAAGGTCTTCAGCCAGCTCAGCCGGATGAAGAGGCCGATTTCTTGCCGGCCATTCCGAGCGACACGCGACGCATGGTTGTGGGTCTGTATGCCCACTCGCGAGGCATTCCGCACGGTCTAGCATGCAGCGGGCATGTACTTGTTCTCCGTGGGGACACGGAATAAGTGCTCATAAAGAGTCCACCGCCGAATCCCCAGTAGGCTCCTCTAGTGCCCGCCCGCAGTAGGCGCAGGGAGATGCACCCCTGCTTCCCGCGGCATGACGTCTCTCTGCTGCACTCCTAGCAGCGCCTCCTTGTTCAGTTGGTCCCGTGTGTAAAGGGTCGTTCTCCGGCGTCCGGTCCGTTCTCTCCGGTGTCGCTGCCATCGCTGTTGAGAAGGAAGGAAGAGCATCATCCGCTTCCAACGCGCTTCGGACCCCGAGGGTCCACCTCGTTAGTTGCTCTTCGCATTCGGCGTCGAGACCTACTAGATATTGTAGGACGTGAGGTGCGATGTAGAGTCTTTGATTTTGAAGTCGGAGTAGGATATCCTGCGGATGGATGGCGTACGCAGCGAACAGCGTACGGTATCGGCCTGCCGCCATTTCCCATTCCCTCGGTCGGGGAAAATCAAGGTATGCCCCTTGAGGCAGGTCCAGCGAATCGCAAAATAGGGAGCATAGCAAGAACGAGGAGGTTGAGCTCCTTCCGTGTGCATGTAACATGAGCTCGAACGTACCGTAAATGCCAGTCGTCACATAGTTGGCTGACTCCAGTCCGGATATGTGCCGCTGAACGCGGGTGGCGAACAGCAGGGCACCTCTCACCGCCCCCCACTTTCCCTCATGACCGTCCATGGATATCCCTCTAGCCAGCTCCGCCGGGTGGGGAGGTCGGCTTCCTCCCGGCCACGCCGAGCGACACGCGACGCAGGGCCTAGGATCCGCATGTCCTCTCGCGAGGTTTTCCGCGCGGTCCAGCATGCAGCGGGTGTGCACAAATCCTCCATGGGCGCACGTAACGGGTACTCGAGCGTCGTCTTCCCCCGACTCCCCATTAGAGTTATCGAGAGGCCAACCGCAGTACGTGCACCAAAATTCCTCGGACTCCTCCAATCCCCCTTCAACGTCTTGACCCCCTTCACCCTGACTCGCGGCCTCCTCTACACCCAAGGTTAGTGATCGCCACAATATCTCCAACTGTCGTTGTTGGTGAGCGCCATCCGGGGTAGTGCGATCGTATCTCATACGGATTCTGGGCACTATTGCCGTGAGTCGGAACGTTCCCCCGACGCGACACTCCTGTCCCGTCTCGGATAGCTACCCCAAATCGGTCGTCCTCCCTGCCGTCTGCTCCTGCTGCGCTTTCTACGGCACACCTCCTGTGGACGAGCCAGCCACCAAAAGCGAACCTCTGGTCATCCTCCAAGTGCCTGCCACAGACCCCACACGGCGCTCGCACATGTTGCTGGGGGATCGTGCCCCGCCATTCTCCGTGGTGGTCCTCCTCATCTCGCTCTGCGAGATTCCGCGATAAGGCCACTACTTCCGGGGTAATGTGCGCTCTTCTCCGGAGGCGCTGCTCAGCTGCAGTTAATCTGGCTTTGATCTCGTGTTCTTCCGTCGTTGTCCACCGACCTGCAAAGGGCCCGAATCTGTTGGAGGAGGAGGTGTAGATCGACCTCTTGATGCTCCTCGTGCAGAGCCGGGTTCGGGCACGTGACTAGGTGTACCCCTCCGAAAGTCCTAGCCCGGGGGATTGCGTCCTCGCAAAAGCCTAAAGCACAACGGCGGTGTGCGTCGCACGAACAGGACACTTGCACGCAATTAGTCTCCTCAACCAAACCATGACAAACGCTGCTTATCGCTCGCCGCCTCCTGCCTTCTCTTGCGGCCCTTGTTGTCAGCCTTGCTTCCCCGTCAGCTGGCATATCTTGCCGCGCAACCGTCAACACCTCCACCATGACCTCATTGCTGTGCTGGCGGAGCGCCATCCCGTCGGCCTCGTTGACTGTTACGGTCGCCCGACATGCCGGACACCGTAGATCGGCCTCCGTTCTGACTCGGAGTGCAGCGTAGCACGGAAGGTGCAATCGATGGGAGAAGCTCTCTAGATATACCAAAGGAGAGGCCAAGGCCTCATAGCATACACAGCAGCTTTCCGGGGGTTCCTCCCGGAGCTGGTTTTCTGTAGTCGTCGGCGATGGTGTCCGTGGCGGAGAAGCAGGCAGTTCGGGCATCGGTACGGGTGTCGGACCCCTTCCCTCCGCCGTCCGTGTAGGCGTCGTCCGTGATGGCCTTGGCGATGTTGCCTCTGCCGTCCTGACCACTGTCTGCGATGGCGTTTCGAACGCAGGGACCACACTCGATGTCAAGATAGGTGTCGCCGTCGATGAATGGCCAGTTGTGGGCAGCTGCGGCGGCGGCGACAGTGACGGTGACGGACTTGGCGATGACGTTGTGGGTGGCCTGGAAGATGGAGAGGTAGCTGACGGCAGTTGCGGTGTCGTCGGAGGGGTCGAGGCAAGCACCGATATCGCTAGGGAGGGGTGTGTCGACGATTGAGACTCCCCCCTTGATGCAGGCTGTGGTGGGCGTGACTCGAAGATTGGTGCCTGTGCAGAACCTGATGTCTGGGGTGGCGTCTCTCCTATTAGCGGCGCACCTTCTATGACGGGTGTGCTTGGACCCCCAAGTGGAAACGGTGGATCTCCCGTTAGCGGCGCACCTTCTATGACGGGTGTGCTCGAATCCTCAAGTGTAAGGGGTGTAGTTAGGGGTGGTACCAATTCCGTTATCGGCGGCTGTGATGCACCAGGCGTGTCCGGAGGTTGTTCCGGCAACGACTGTGCTGGTTGGGAGTGTGTTGCCGATGACTCCATCTGTGCTGCCGTTGGCTGGTGAGGCGACACTCCGCGGAATAGCCCAGTGAGAAGCTGCCTCCCCCTTCCCCCGTCCGATGATCGCGCGCTGATGGTAGTAGCTAAACGGGTGCGCGCCCTCGTCCTAGAGGAGATGAGGCCCTCCGCAGGTGTACTGTTCGTGGCCCGTCGCCTTTCACCTGCGGCCGTTCCCGGAGATGTGGACAATCCTAGTCGCGGCGTTGCCCCGTCGGAACCTCTTTCCCGTGCGTTATCACTGTTGGGTTGGCGGTCACCTCTTCCCGCCCCTGCCCTACGTCTCTCCCTACGGGACGGATTATCCTCTCGAGGTGTACTCCCTTGAACAGGGTCAACTTCCATCTGATCGATGCTTTCTTGACGTCGCCCCCCACAGGTTTCTCTCTCGGCGGGGGCGGGGGGGGGCGTTCTTGAGACCCGGGAACCTGCTGTCGCGCCCGGTGGTAGCGGAGGAGAAGACCCAGACCCTATTCCATCATGAGCTCCGCCACCGCCGAGCGTCATCCGACACTCCTGCTGACTGCTAGAAGTTGTTTGGCCCCGCAAGGGCCTCATGCGGACAGGGATTCCGCCGGCAAGACGAGCGTCTTGAGGCGTCGCTCTGGAGTGCCGGAAGGTCGGTGCTGTGGCTAATGGCCGAGGGTGGGGAGACATGGCCTCACTCTGATTGCCGCCGCCTGTGAAGGTCGCGTGGCACCCCTGCTGACTGCGCGTAGGCGTAGGCTCTCCAGTCCCCCCCCTCCGGAAGGAAATACTTATAGCGCATCGAGCTTCTTGATACCTGTGACTTGAGTCCCGAGAACCCGGTGTCGCGTATTATTATTATTATTATTATTGTTGTTGTTGTTGTTGTTGTTGTTGTTGTTGTTGTTGTTGTTGTTGTTGTTGTTGTTGTTGTTATTATTATTAGTAGTATTATTATTTTCTTCGCATATCTCTGGTCTAGCCTAGGGCTGTGGCGCTCTCTTTGTTGGTTTGTGCTTGTGTCAAAGCCTGATTGGGATATTATTTGTGGTTTGTGAACCGTAACGCATCTGAGGAGATGCGGCGGAACCAGGTTGGTTCCCCGAGAACTAATAATAAAGTTGTATGTGGTCTCCAATCTCATGATTGGGGTCACCACGTGGCTGGGGAGGAAAAGACCCTCAACCGCAATTCGAAACTCTACCCTACTTCTATCTTCCCAGCCCGATGGCGCTCCGGATTGCGTGACTTCTGCCTCCGTGAGTGACCCAGCCATGGACCTACCACCCGTGTACGTGAATGGTCAAATACACCAGTATTTTAGGATCGATCCAGATATCTTGTGCACAGGGTGAGCGCAAGGATGGAGACGTCATTCACATTTTCAGAGGGCTACATGGATTACTCGGATGCTCTGCGGCAGGCCATAGCGGAGATGCCCCCGGAGTGGAATTTCTCAACCTGGGACTATTACGGGGGACCATAGTAAATAGGACCAAATATTGTTAGTCAAAATAAAGAAATATATTGTTTTTTGTGTGTACCGTAGGTCCTATTTACTATGGTCCCCCGTGATATCAAACCCAGCTGGCCTGCTCTGCTGAAAAAACGGAAGCGATACAACAATACGGAGTCGCAATACAAAGGCGAGCATACGAAATAGTATGTGAGTTGAAAGACCAGCGAGACGCCGCCGAGGCAAGCCGAGCACAAACACAGACACGAGCAGAACGGAAAGGAGCGCAGGCGAAAGAGAGCCATGCCCCACCATCTAGCCAGACCCATTTGATGCAGAAGTTATCGGGCGAGAACGCCGCAAGGTCGTTGGAGCACGAGCCTGAACAGCAGAGAGAGGACGTATTCGTGCCCGTTGACATGGACTTCTGACCGCACGGAGCGAGAAGGGCGATTTAATTTTGAGGGGGAAGAGGAGGAGGAAGAGTGAGTTTGTTTTTGGGAAAAGGTGGGAGACGACGAGCAATGGTGGAACAACATGGTGGTAGTTGAGCTGAGGGTGGTAGAAAAGCAGCAGCAGGGATCACAGCCGGCGGCCTGGCTTGACGAAGACGACGAGCAATAATGGTGGAGCAACATGGTTGTAGCTGAGCTGCTGGTGGTAATAACGCAGCAGCAGGAATCACAGCCGGCGGCCTGGCTTGACGGAGACGATGATACTGGTGAGGAACAGCCGATATCGTCGCCGCCGAGGGGAGCTTTATCGGGTACACATCTGACGTTCTCGTGTCAGGCCGTCATTGACAGTATGCACCGTCGGGCCGGCGACGCGCAACGTGCGCGGACATTTCAGACGGTGGCGCAGGAGGGTGGAGAACAGGAGAGTACAAGGAGGCTTGGTGGTGGATTGGGGTACGGCTTCTTCGCGGGGCCTGGGGAGGAGCATGGACGGCGGAGAAGGCGCTGTCCGCTGCGAGAGCGTCCACGTGAGAAAGAGAAGATCATCGTCTGGCGGAAGAGCACGTGCTCGAAAAGGCACGTATTGCTTTCATATTTTTTGGTCTTGCAAATTCGGGGTTTGGTTCGGTTCTTGGTTTGGTATTAAAGTTGGTACTATGAGGCATTGCTGTGTGTTCACGCCCAGTAGCTAGTAAGCATAATACTGTTATGCTCTTAAATCGGGCACTCTTACAATGGTGGCGTTACGTATTTTCGAAGTTGGGATGCAAGAATGCAGTACCTGGTATATGAAGTTGATATTTATTGATTGACGTGCATTGCTGATAGGATGCTTGAAGAGAAATTCAATTTGAGAAAGGACATATTTGTCTTGAACCGAGGTATAGAGTAGGTAGGTAGGTATGTATGATGAATGCTGGCTTCCAGAGTTAGTTGAAGCACATGTCCTAATAATCAGGGTGTCCTGTAATTCCAACGCATGTTGAGAGCTTGGTATGTATGGACAAAACCAGAGCGAAACTGTTTGGACAAAATGTGGCTTGACTCCGGAGTGGAGGAGGTATATCTTAGCTGATTTCATTTGTTGGATCATGATATAACAACAGTTGAAAGCGATGCCCTTCCACTTTGTTTGAGTTCGAGGATTCTCCTTTTGAGTTTGCATTAATCTAGGATGTGATGAACATTGTCGTGATAGTTTTCACGAGCAGGAGGGATGTAGGATTCACTATGTGATGCAGGATTCACTATGTGCTGGATGGCATGCTATCAGTATCGAACTAGGGTCTGTGTTGATACTTATAGTTATACTATTAATATTTTTGATTTTTCCTGGGGCATGTTGAAAACGGGAGTATGTATCTATATTTCCACCAGAATTTTGCTTGATCGAAGGTTTGGAAGCATATTAATTTGGGGGAACAATATTGATTGTTTTCGAGCATTGAACGATGAAATTTGAGATTTTTATCTTGATTTCGGTATAAAAATTCGGTTGATGGCTTGGGAGTATATTATTTTGGGGGAACAACATAGATTTTTTTTGAGTATTGAACGATGAAATTTGATATTTTTATCTTGATTTCGGTATTGAAAATTCGGTTGATGGAGGACTTGGAGTATATTAACTTTTGGGGAACAATATTGGTTGGTTTTGAGTATACAATTTTGCTTGGCGGTTTGAATGGGCGTCATCATGACTGTGTTACAAGCAGGGGGGATGTTGGTTTGTGCTTGTGTCAAAGCCTGATTGGGGTATTATTTGTGGTTTGTGAAACCGTAACGCATCTGAGGAGGTGCGGCGGAACCAGGTTGGTTCCCCGAGAACTAATAATACAATTGTATGTGGTCTCGAGATTGGGGTCACCATGTGGCTGGGGAGGAAAAGCCCCTCAGCCGCACTTCGAAACTCTACTCTGCTTCTCTTCTCAGCCCGATGGCGCTCCGGATTGCGTGACTTCTGTCTCCGTGAGTGACCCAGCCATGGACCTACCACCTACCTGTGTACGTGGATGGTCAAATACTCCTTCAGCATTTTTGTGTGACCACGGACTCTAGATTTTTGGAAAATAATACTTGATGTGAGAACATCATCAGTCAGCAACAACAGCAGCAACAACAACAACATGTATAACTGGGACCACTAGTAGTAGTAGTAGTTTCTAGTCTAGTAGTAGTATATTGTAAAAATAAAAATACCCTCCAGCACCAGCAAGCTGTGAGATCGAAGATTTTGTCGAAACTCGTATTTGCAAGCTGTCACAGAGTGAGTGTGTGATACTCCGATCGCGCGTATTACTGGGTGTGTGTCATCATTAAGGTCATAGATCGGCGACTCCCCTTCGAACTACAGTGTAGCTTGTACCAGGGTCAACAGGGTGATGTTAATCAGTCTGTGTGCGCCGAAACTATAAAGCCCGCTTTTGAGAGGGACAAAATCCGACAGTTGTGGAAGGAAATGCATGATCATCCAGTTACCAAGTGTATCCTGTAAGTCGTACAAGTATAGCCGGTGAGGGGAGGGCGAAGTTTTTAAGGGTGTGGGGGCCTGGGTTTGAACGAGAGGGAGCGGGGGGGTCGGGGGGGGGGGCGGGCGGTGTAGTGGTACTCCGAGTGGGGAATGCGTGGTTGGTCGGTGTTGGGAAGCGTGCTCCTCATGGGCTCCAGTGTCTTCATTGGTCTCTCCTCATGGCTCGCTGGATAGACTTAAAAGCTTATACATTATTTCCTCTACATTAAACTCTAAAAGACAGACAACACAGGCCTAGGCATGGTAGCGCGGGGGAACGCAGGGAAACGCAGGGTAGAACGGGTAGTGAGATGTGGGGCGTCCTGCTTGTCCCATCATCGTCACCTACATTATCGCCCATCCATGATGGCCTTGACATGAATGTGACATATAATGTCACGTGGTTTAACCTCAACCATGACATGGTTTCACGTCGAATCTATAAACTATCCTTCTACGGAGGGCACTCCATTACATTAGGCCACCCTGAATAGTCGTAGGTGCAAATCACCTGGCAATCAAAGGATGTCAATAAAACATCCAGAATTGGAAAGGGGATCGAAGATGCGACTATTCGAACCAAACGAACATGAGTCTATAGATTCCCCCACACCTCGTGATTATAAGGCTTAAATGCCTCATTACAAGATCAACAACCCTATGATGGAGCTCACAACCGTGAGAGCTCGAGAAAGGGTATGTACCTACGGTATATCAGTAGCAATTGGCATACGAAAACACGAAGGGCGCGGCCACTGAGCGCAAGGATGCGAACAGCGGGGTAACTCAATCTGTGCGCGCGGAAACTATCATTCCTTTAAGGGAACAAATCTGACGGTATTATGGATATTGTGGTATACCCCAGCACGGTGGCAGAGAGGCTGTGTCCCCGACGCTAGTCGGATTGGTGGCACTGTGCAGTGGATAGCCTGGAAGACTCGAGTGCTTCAGTGTTGAGAAGATGAAAAGATGTTATAAACACTGGCGCTTATGTGGCCAACACACACACAGATAAACCGCAGACTATGCAGGAGTCCAGAAGTTGGCTGGGTACTGGAGATGACCAGAATGGCTACGATGCTAGACAATTCGGAAGGATCCACCCAAGAGAGTGAGCTACTCGTCAAGGCAACAGAGAATCCTACAGAAGTAATTCCTCCGCATATTTATGCGCACGTTACATACCAACCGACACATAACAGATCTACGATGATCTACGACGTACAAGTGCAGTGCTACTGAACATTGACTCATACTGGCTATGTGCTAACATTTCCATAACAGACGGTAACCGGTTGTGGAAGGAATGCATCAGTTTATCATGTATATCCTGTAAGTCGTACAACCAGTGAGGAGAAGGTGGAGTGTTCGAAGGGGTTTGGGGGGGGGATTGGAGGGATTCACAACAGCTTTAGGTCGCATAGATGTATATCAGTTAGAAGCTTGCTATACGCGTGGCGCTAGGTCTAGGCGATGGTGCGGGTGGTGGGGAAGGAGGGGGCGTTTACGGGGGGGGGGGGGGGGGGAGGCGGAGGGGGGAGCGGGGGGGAGGGGCATGAATTGGAGCTACGTACGGCATGGATGGCTAGAACGGTAATGAGGTGATGTCAACTTCTTGGTATTGTTTATTACTCTGGCAGATTGATTTTAGGTGGAGAGTTTGAACAAGAGGGAGCGGGGGGGGGGAGGGGGGGGGGGAGGGGGGGGGGGAGGGGGGGGGCGAGCGGGACAACTCAACCTGTGCGCAGAAACTATAAATGCTTTAAGGAGACATATCTGACGGTTGTGGAAGGAATGCATCAGTTAATTAGGTATATCCTGTCGTCGAACATCCAGTGAGGAGAGGGCGGAGTGTTCGAAAGGGGGCATTCCAGCAGCTTTAGGTCGCATATATGTATATCAGTGAGGAGCTTGCTATACGCGTGGTGCTGAGTCTAGGCGATGGTGCGGGTGGTGGGGAAGGAGGGGGCGTTGGCGGGTGGGGGGGGGTATAAGTTGGATCTGCGGCATGGATGGCTAAAAGGTAATGAGGTGTTGCTTATTACTCTCAGATCTAGCAGGTTTTGATTTTAGGTGGGGCGGCGGGAGAGAACAAAACCAGGGGGGGAGGGGCGGGGGGGGATTAAAGCCCTTTAAGTCGCATGAATGTATACCTGGGAGGAACTTAACTATACGTGCAAGGTCTAGGCGATGATGCGAGTGGTGGGGAAGGAGGGGGCGGGGGGGGAGGGGGGGGGGTGGGGGGATAGATGAATTGGAGCTACCGCTTGGCTGGTTGGATAGGAAATGAGGTGATATCACCTGCCTGGTATTGTTTATTTTTATAGCTGATTTGATTTTAGGTACAAAACCTTTTTTAGGTGTGGTATCCAATGTGTTATAGCTTCGTAGTGTGTTATTTTACATGGATGGCAAGATAGACAATTTCAATCGACAGGTGCAACCATGTAGCTACCATGATTTTTTAGATTTTACCGTGCCGATGTGGGGCTCTGAGGTCGCCAATTCTTAGACAGAGATACATATTGCAAAGTACAACAAGCGAGGTGATGTGGCAATGCAATGTCACCACCATTGATTGAGCACGAGGGGGAGAAGTGCAAATCGTCATCAGTGTTTTGAAAGACCCGCGCTCGATTACGTTACTTCGTTAGACATATATATATGCTACTTCGTTTGGAAGAGGTTAGGAGGCGATAATGCAGACGGAAGGTACGAAATACCCTACGTAATAGGTTGGTAGTGTGGTCTACCGCAATTTTAACATATCTGTCTGTACTTCTTTTTCACATTTTTATTAGCTAATTATTAAATGTACGACTATACCCCCATGATTCTTACCGTGCCGATTTGGGGCTCTGAGGTCGCCAATTCTAAGACAGAGATACATATTACAAATACAACAAGCCAGGTGATGTGGTCATGCAATGTCACCACCACTATTGAACACGAGGGAAACAAGGGCAGATCGTCAGTGTTTCGAAAGGAACGCTTGATGTGCCCGCGCTCAATGACGTTACTTCGTTAGGCATATATATGCCCCTTCGTTTGGCAGAGGTTGTCAGGCGATCATGCAGACGCCAGGTATAGGCACGAAATACCTTGCGTAATAGGTTGGTAGTGTGGTCTACCAATTTTAACATATCTGCCTGTACTTCATTTTCACATTATTTTTAGCTAATGTACGATTATACGCCCTGTATTTTCCATGTCGTCGAAGATGTTGTGGTCCTGTGGATGCCGCATCCACGTCTGATGCTCGTGTTAGTGGTGCTCACGAAAACATGCCCTAGTGTGTAGTGGATGATCGCTGAGTGGTGTTCCTTTCCCCTACACCACACCAGGGAGCGTATGTCAACGCAACCGCTTTCTTTGAAATGGCAAATGAAAGTTCTTGACTGATTCTACGATAGCCTCCCCCCCAAAACCAGCCATTTTCTTTAACGATCGAATGGACGTTTCATGGCTGCTCGACACAAGGAAGGATACCCTTGAGAAAAAAGTGTCCATATATTTTCTTGTGTATAAAGGTCTCACGATCGACGACGTCGGGGTGTCGAGGAACACCGTAGTATCTCAGGAGAAACGGCCGGGAGCTGGTCTTGAAACTCGCGATTTTGTTAAAGAAAAATTGGGGGGGCTACCGTAGAACCACTCTCTTCACACACCTGATGATACAGAGGAGATATATATGGTAGCATTATTTAATAATAGCAGTAGTTTATTCATCCATTCATTCATTTATTCATTCATTCGTTAATGAATGCATTCATTCATTCATGGCCATTCATTCATTCATTCATTCATTCATGGCCATTCATTCATTCATTCATTCATTCATGGCCATTCATTCGTTCGTTCAATCCTTCATTCATTCGTTCGTTCATTCATTCATTCATGCATTCATTTATTCATTCATTCATTCATTCATTCAACCCTTTATTCCTTCATTTATTCATTTATTCATTCATTCATTCATTCATTCATTCATTCATTCCTTCATTCATTATTTCATTCATTCATTCATTCATTCATTCATTCATGCATTCATTCATTAATTCATTCATTCATGCATTCATTAATTCATTCATTAATTAATTAATCAATTAATTAACTAATTAATTAATTAATTAATTAATTAATTAATTCATTCATTCATTCATTCATTAATTTATTCATTCATTCATTCATTCATTCATTCATTCATTCATTTATTCATTCATTCATTCATTCATTCCTTCATTCCTTAATTCATTCATTCATTCATTCATTCAATCCTTCATTCATTCATTCATTCATTCATTCATTCATTCATTCATTCATTCGTTCATTCATTTATTTATTCATGGCCATTCATTCATTCATTCATTCATTCATTCATTCATTCATTCATTCATTCATTCATGGCCATTCATTCATTCATTCATGGCCATTCATTCATTCATTCATTCATTCGCTCAGTTGGTTCATTGAGCATTAATGTGTTAATCCAACGAGGGATCCATGCCTTCATGCATGCATTCATGTATTATTCATCAATTTTTTGTACGTGATGATTCAACAATTCGACGCAAGTTGACGAGGGAAGAAAACGCTGTTTTTTTTTCGCGATTAAAAAGAAACCGTGATTATACCGTAGTGGGGAGGGGAGAGAAGGGCCTGGTACGTGACCCCGCATCTGAGCTACTACTTGGAGGGAGCGCGAGAGTAATGCGAAGATAATATATGTGATGGAAAGAAGAAAAAACCAAAAAGCGGATGCGTTGATTTATCCACCCATTTTTTCAATGGAATTCGCCGTTGGGTCTTGGGCGCCGCTAAAATATACCACTGGTAACTGGTAAGGAATAATATGCAGGAACGAATTTCCGTGTATTACTCGGGAAGCCATGTTCCTTTTAGGAAAAGAGGGCACATGTATGTTCATATATTATGTAAAATATGCGTATCACCTCCCTTTCTCGGACTTCAGGTGCCAATTACCGCGTTCTGTCGTTGTCGCAGGTGAGACACAATACGAATAGTTTTTCGTATACACAAAGCACCTGGTTGATTAGTGGGTTGCTTCAGGCGTCAAGTGTGCATAATCTTCCCCCCCTCCCTGTCTTGGTCCTTCCTGCAGATGCCGCCCACCACATCTGGACACACCCGTCCAAACCTACCGACTTCCCCCCCGTCAACAAGGCGAGATTATCTGGGCCCACGTTCCGGCTTGGCTGGCCGAAAAAGATTGTTGAAACCTGCTTGGCCGTGGATTAACTGCTCCACAGGGGTTGGAGTCTGCTTGACTGTGGATTTCTGGTACGCAGGGATTTTCGATAGGTGGAACTGCAGTACGGGTGTTCGTTAGGCGGAACTAGTACTCGAAACCTATCAAAAACAAGAAAAAAGAACGCTGGCTCAGGTTTGGTTTCTCATTCGAGAAAGGGTGGACTCTGCACTAACTTCAGTGCAACGGCAGACGGAGTTCTCCTTCTTTAGGATGAACCTCAGGCCAGATTTTGTATTACCCTGTTTCTTGCCAGGTGTCCTGTGCTGTACCTGTCAAGCCAAATATTTATGTCACGTGCCTCGAGTAGTCTAAAAATGTAGATCCTTCTAACCAAGTGCTTTCACGGATCATAATGGCGCCACCCGCGGGTCAGGCCAGGATTTTTTTTTTAATCTCGCGGGTCGAGCCGGGTCGGGCCAGGTCGGGTCGGGTCGGGTCGGGTCGGGTCGGGTCGGGTCGGGTCGGGTCGGGTCGGGTCGGGTCGGGTCGGGTCGGGTCGGGTCGGGTCGGGTCGGGTCGGGTCGGGTCGGGTCGGGTCGGGTCGGGTCGGGTCGGGTCGGGTCGGGTCGGGTCGGGTCGGGTCGGGTCGGGTCGGGTCGGGTCGGGTCGGGTCGGGTCGGGTCGGGTCGGGTCGGGTCGGGTCGGGTCGGGTCGGGTCGGGTCGGGTCGGGTCGGGTCGGGTCGGGTCGGGTCGGGTCGGGTCGGGTCGGGTCGGGTCGGGTCGGGTCGGGTCGAGTCAGGAAGTGTTCACACTTTCGTGGGTCGGGTCAGGTCGGATCGGATCGGATCGGGTCGGGTCGGGTCGTCAAGAGGTAATCGATATCGCGCGGGTCGAGTCGGGTCATCCTGACCCGGCCTTATCCGCGAGCAGTACACCCGACCCGTGAAAAGCCCTACTTATTAATAAAAAATTTACGTACTGTGGGCTCCTACCACCTAATCTCGCTCACCAGCAATCTACGGGGTGAACCCCTTGCCACGCATTGGTCAATAAGGAAGAGGGTTTAAGGACTAGAAAACTACAGAGAAGCACCCGATTCGAGAGATCTCTTTGGAACATGCAAGTGTTACTGATGTTTCCCCCGCACTGCCCTTATTAGCACTATTTTGGCAAGTCCAAAATTGTTTCGTAATGAATAAATTACCCCCCCCAAAAAGTCAAGCTTTTCTTGCTTCTTGAACTGCGGGAACGTGTGTGTTTCTTGTTTTTTTTCGATGCGGTAGGTAGATAGTGTCGCTACAATGGATCAGTTTAGCTCAAATCAATGCAAGGGTCTCACTACTTGACACAATAGTAGGGCCACTTGCAAAGGATGCATCAGCGTCACGTGGGTAGGATGATTGAACCTTCGCGTGAGTCGCAGCGAGCGAACCTGCCTGGAGGTGCCTATATTGGCAAGGATGGAAAGGCTTTAATTTAAGTACGCAAATAAATACTCAAAGCAATAGTTAAATCAGTTTCTGACTTACTGCAGCTTACAATTTTGGAGGGCGGGTGGTGAAATTTGATTCATGCATGCTACTTCAAAACAACTAATCATGGTTGGTTGTAGAGGGAGACGATACGAACCTTTTGGAGGCCAGGTATAGCGACCTACTGGTAAGAAATAACAGATGCGATGATATCCACCGTCTCCGTCAGTGCGCAGCATTGCGCAGCAGTGCGAATAATGGTTTCATCATGTATGTCGTGCATCTAGTTGTGCTATTTTCAGGTCGGACAATATATGTAATTCATCAACATCCAAGCAGCCCGCGTTGCTGCGAATGGTCGATGCTGTCAACGTCAGTTTTATTGGTCAATTATTTATGCTGTCTTAAGACCCGAAGGGATTAGTTCATGGGTAGGACTAGTGCTTGCTCGCCCTCGGGCCGATACCCCGATGCAACACCGCCGTGAGCAGGCACGTGGGGTTGTGTGCCATTAGGGCCTTGTTGCGCTGCACGGCGCGCATGCCGCATGGCTTGGCACATTGTAGGGGCCAACACAGCTCTCCAACCTCCAGCAGTCCGAGCTGTTCGTGTCCTCCAGCAGCCCGAGTTGCTTCGTTTGGTGACTGCTGTAATCGAATCGTCACGTTTTTTTTACCCTTTCATTCCCTTTTTTCATTTTATCCCGAAGAGGTTGTGTCCCTTTGGCAACTAACTGCACCTGTGTTTTTTATGAAAATTCACCATACTACTTCGAACTACTGTAGTACGGGATACGTTTTGCAGCTCTAATAAATTGTACCAGCAGCAAGCAGTACCACAGCAAAGAACAAAACGCTTTTTTTTAATATCATTGATGTCGTCACGACGCGCGGGCACCCTGCAGCCTGGCCGTCGTCGTCAGCGCTTCCACCTGGCGCCGCTCACGCGCGATGTCGGTGACGCGCTGCCGGGTTCGAGTTTGGTAGATGCTCGTGCAACCCCTCCGGACCGATCTCGAAGACGGCGTGGTACCGCTGGTGGTGATGCTACTGTTCCCGGTGGAAAAAGATTCCCACGTGTTGGTCATGAAGCGGTCCTGGAATGAGGGCACGGATGGTTGAAGTTAACAAGGCGGAGAGGAGTGACGAGTAGGGCACCCCCATCCAATACAATCGCAGGTGGCTGATTACAAAAATAGCAGACGTTGCGTTTGCCCAAATGACTTCTCGCTGGGTGTCTGTGGATAAATATTTCTCGCTGACGGGACTCCACTCAATATTTTCCAGGAATTTCCACGGGTCAGGCCAGTGCTCGCGGGTCGGGTCGCGGGTCAGGGTGATCCGACCCGACTTGACCCAACCCGTGAGACTTCAAAGCCTCCTGACCCGAACTGAACGGTCCCGTGAGGCCTCCCGACCCGACCCGGCTCGACACCGCGAGAGTCTAGAAAACTAACGGCCCGGCTCGCGGGTCGGGTCATGACTCGTGGAAAGCCCTGATAATGTTTCCACATTCGAGGGCTACGATGACAAACAGCAGTATTCCCTTGACTGACACCAGTCTACTGGCAATAGGCTTTAGTGTGGAACACTCGACTCAACACCCTTTTGCAGCGCGTGTTTTTCATCGCTCGCCATGGTCTCCTGAACGTTGTCGGTGACAACAAACAAACCATGATTTGTTTGTTTTGCGTAGGTGTCAACGTTGTATTACGGCAAACACCCACCCACCCGCCCCCCGATCGACACATTCACAACCCTTAGATACAACACCCCATAAAACATTAATTCAATACCAGGTATAATTCAAGAAATTCGTTATTTTCTATCGTCAAGTCGTCGAAGCTGACGATATGTACACACTAAATAATGATTCGGACCATTGGATTTTCCACTGTCGAAGCACACGAGTCTATACATAGAGAGGGGGGAGGGGGACTTTTACTTAATTTCGTGGTTTTTCAGTACATTAATTAATTTGATGGTAGATGGAATTTGAGGGAGGCGACATAGTTCATACTACAGTAGTAACTCAACACACGCATTATTTTCTACCGTCGAAGAAGACGAGTCTATATAGGGGAGGCGGGAGGACGAGATTTAAAGAATTCATCATGTTTCAAGAAGTTAATTATGCGGTCCGCTCGTGTAGACTGGAGTATGACTCGTGCATAAGTTCCCTTTTCTCGGCCTTCCTGGTTGATTCTTTTTTGGGGCGGTGTTTTATGAGCGGTCAACGTTGTTGATGCTCATGCTTGTGTACATTTTCGGTGGGTAAAAGTGATGATATAAACATCAAGTGCTGGTGCCAGCCAAGAAGAATTGCTTGATTGATTGTGGTGTGCTGCTGCTACTACTACTACTACTACTACTACTACTACTACTACTACTACTACTCTACTACTACTACTACTACTACTACTACTACTACTACTACTACTACCACTACTACTACTACTACTACTACTACTACTACTGCTACTACTACTGCTGCTGCTACTACTGTTCCAACTCGTACTCCCACGTCTACTCCTCCTCCTCCTCCTCCTCCTCCTCCCCCCCCTCCTCTTCCCAATGTTACCTCTGGTTACTAAGCTCACCACACTTACTTCCACATATATATTTCCATACACGTCGTGTGTGTCGATTAAACTCAATTCCGCACTAGGGGATGAAGCAGGAAGGTTCTGAGCTCCCATACTCGAGGAGCTCAATGTCCCACCGGAAACATGACTTCCAGGAAGCTTGTCCGTTCACGCAATAACCCGACCAACGTTCCTAAAGCTGTACTAAAATCAGCATAATACTGTTTAGCTGATACTTTCGTACCTGAGGACCTCAACATGTGATAGAGAAACTTTTGGCCCCCGAAAAACGACCAACGCTCCTAGACCTGTACTAAAGTCGGGATAATACTGTCTAGCTGATACTTTCGCACCTGAGGATCTCAACCTGTGAGAAAGAAACGCTTGGCCCCCAAAAAAACGAACAATATTCCTAAAGCTGTACTAAAATCAGCATAATACTGTTTAAATGATGCTTTAGCACCTGAGGAGCTCAACCTGTGATAAAGAAACGTTTGGCCCCCAAAAAACGACCAACGCTCCTAAATCTGTACTAAAATCAGGACAATACTGTCTAGCCGATACTTTCGCACCTGAGGAGCTCAACCTGTGAGAAAGAAACGTTTGGCCCCAAAAATCGACCAACGTTCCTAAAGCTATACGAAAATCATAATACTGTCTAGCTCAACCTGTAAGAAAGAAACGCTTGCCCCCCCCCAAAAGGCAACCCCTGCAGCGGCATGCCTCAATAGGTTTTCCCCTTTTTGGTGGGTTTCCGTTTGTGTTCTGCTTATTCTGCCTTATTTCTGGGAAATGTTTGGGAGTGACCGATGCTGCAGGGGCTCACGCTTCCTGCACATTTCAGGATGGCAAACGTGTAAACAGTCGTTCTACGGTCTAGCCCCCCCAAACTTTTCTCTAACGAAGTCGCTGGTTATGAAAACAGCTCCCGGCCGTATCTCCTGATTGTACGGTGCCCCTGTCCAACCCTACGCCATCGTTCGATAGTCCTTAGCAAACAACAAAGTGTGTCAAGATATATTTTTTTGCATGGCATCCTTCCCCGTGTCGAGCAGCCATGAAACAATCTTGAAAAAAAAAAAGCACTGGCTTTGGCGGGGGTGGGCTATCGTAGAATCAGTCTAAAACACAGAAATACCTGCTGGAGAACATCCGCGTGCTTGCCGTCCCTGACGTGCCCGAAGAGCAGGTCGAAGGACACCCCCGAAACATTCTTCTCCTTGATGTCCTGCACCCCCCCCCACAGGACCAACCACGCATGGTGCATACAACACGCGACACCGACAAAGCAATCCCTTTATAACTTAGATTCGCGGTTTTCGGGGACAAACCGTTCGGAATTAGCGAAGGATATTTCATTCTTCAGTGCGTAAAACTCGCTTTTAATTACAGTCGTAGTGTAAGGAATCGTGCTCCTCCATGTTACGGTCATTTTGTTTCTGAGGCTATTCACTTGCGGAGATATATATCCCACCCAAAAACAGGTCTTCGAGAACAAAAAGAAAGGGCTAACCCGAAGAGCAATCCCATGGCCTATGTGAACTGGCAACGTCTATAGGAGTCATCTATATATAAATATATATATATAGGTTTTAAGGACAATACATACCGTAAAAACGAGCGTCCGTCGTATCACTCAGCTTGCAAAGATGAGTATCGACCCTTGATATTATCGAGCTCACAGCTGACGTCTTTACACTAACTTTAGGGGAAACTATCACCTTGCAAGACAAGAATGGCATTCCGACGAGTTTGGGATACACAGTGGGCACCCCGATTTAAGAGCGCCCAGGATAAGATAATTTGGGACTTGAATGCGGTCAAATCGTCATGTCCACCTACCCTAAAGCCATATATTTCTCAACTACAGATAAGAGCAACGTTTGGTTTGAGAGCGCTTGGTTCGGCTTGTCTAGGAGCGCTCTTAAATCGGGGTGCCCACTGTAAGGAGTCGCCGCCGTTCAGAAGAAAAATGTTTAAACCAAAAAGTGGCATACCCCTATCGTAGTGTATCGTAGCACGTGTTTAAGGCATCCCTCAAAACATGGAGTGGAGTTCGAAAATAGGCAAAAAATAGTTACCTTTACTTTGGGCTAGGTTATAATTTTGATGTGAAGCAGGGTGTGTCTTCCACTGATTTCAACATAAAAAAATGGGTTTAGAGCTTTTAAGCAAACTTCGAGCGTTTTTTATGTTCACTTTCGTGTACTCCTGTAGCCCTCCGAACAACGGAACAACCATAGACTCGTATGCCGCAGCGGTGAACCACCCGGTTCGTCTCTAGCTTGCCCTACACCAGTCAGCGAATAGTCCCGGTATTCAGTGACATGGTCCCTGGGTTTAACAAAATGCTTGAATTTTCCTGTGAACGACATTTTAAGCTTATGCTGCGAATTGTCGGACGACAATCAGACGTGATATTAAAATAGGTAGGCACAGCAACGCTCAAAAACAATGCAGGACGCACGCAACAATCAGACGCTAGCGTTCACGAATGCACGCATGCACCAATCGTACGATTGCATGAACGCATGCAACAATCACACGACAACGTATGCGCATAAGAATAAAATGATATAGTGAACGCACGCCACAGCCACACGATATACACAACACTCACGCATGCAACCACCACACGATAGCATGCGCGCACGTAACAATCACACGACAACACGCGCGCATACAACAAACAACACGATACCATGCACGCACTCAACAACCACATCATAACAGACAACGTAAGCCCACCAACAAGAGCCAGCCTATTGAGAACGTTAGGCTCGTTGTTTGGGGAACGTGAAGCAAGGTTTCGACAGAAAAAAAATCGTGCTCAACGGTGAGCGGTACACTAAACCCTACGCCACAGCGACATTCTCAACGCTTCTCGTAGTTGGCGTCACCATAAGAAGGCTTCAAGCCTTTTTGCTCAGAGGGAACATGAAGAGATTTTGATTAAAAAATCTCGCGGTCAGCGGTGACCCACACCCTAGATCACTATAGTATCGCTATGCTCAAGGCTGCCCGTGGTTGGTTGGTGCCGCCATGATAAGAAGGTTTCAAGCCTTGCTTAGATTTTGTGCCTGTTGTTCGCTGCCCCATCCATGCATCGCATGCAGCGGTAACGGCACACACTTTTTTTCCCAGAGTTCCTCACGTGACGCGGTGAAAAAACTCCATCCGAAACCTGATTGTGGGCAATCTGAAACGGCATCCTCCGATGAAAAGACTCCTGGACCAGGTGTACAAAAAAATACCCAAAGATTTTTGCAAAACAAGCATGATGACATTCCGACGATTTGGGGTTTAAGGTGGCGTCAACGCTCACACTGCTGGAAACCTTTTTTGGGGACAAAATTTACTTGAAGCTGGTATAGGGAGGGGTTTTGAGGCTCGTAAAGCGAGGGGTTAAGGAGCAGCCTCGTCCTTCAGGAGGTGTTTTGGCCCAAGCCCAGAACGTTCTACCTCTGTCGTAGCGCCCGCCATGCATTAGTTTGACGCAGTGTACACGAGTGCCACGGTGTTGAGAAAGCTTAGCCTATCTGAGGCTTCCTCGGTTGAGGAGCTCTGTAGCCGCTTGCTACGATAGATGTAATAGAGTGTCAGTATAGCTGGCAATAGATTCGGTAAGATAGCCCGCGGAATCATGGTCTATTGGCCACAAGAAGATTCTCTTAAACGGAATATTCTTGGTGGAGAAGATAACCCGTAGAATCTAGCTAGCTTATACCACAAGAGCGTTCTCGGTAATGGAACGTTCCTCCTCTGGACAAGATAGATAAAAGAAAGCTCGTTAGGCGCTCATGGGAATATATGGATCATTCCTCCTCTGGACAAGATAGATAGAAGTAAGCGCGTTAAGCGCTCATGGGAACATAGAACATCTAGGAGAACGTTCCTTGTACGTTCCATAGATAAAGGTCCAGAAGAGAGCACAGCAGCAATGCTGGGGTGAAGCGAACTCTGTGAGCCTCACCCCACCCCCATGCCCTCACTCCTCCTTCTTTCCTGTCTCCTCGAGCTTCTCACAGCCCAACGCCAATAATAAGAAACCTACAAAGAAGAACCGGTGCTGTCTCCAAGCGGAGCTGATACCCCTGCGTCCCTCACCTCACACCTTCCGGCACCACGACTCTTCCACATAGAGGCGGCAAGTTGGGTGCTACGATATAGAGGTGTATAGCACTTTTCTGTCCGAAATTTTATGGTTTCTGGATGACGCGGCTCCATAACCCAAATTCGTCGGAATTTCATCCTTGTGTTTTGCACATGATTTTCTCGTTGTACACCCAGGTCATGGGATGTTTCACCGGGTGGCAGTTGTAATTTCCCGAAAAAAATTCGGGGGTTGTCTCAAGCGAGGAGGCGCAGAAAAAAAAAGGACGGCGCACCTCTAACGTAGCATTCGTCGCGAGCACTTTTTTTGGTGGCCAAAAACGTTTTTCTGAACGACGAGGCTCCTTAAACCTATTCAGAAAATCATCTCATGTTTTTTTCATTCTT
This sequence comes from Undaria pinnatifida, assembly GCA_012845835.1. NCBI lineage: Eukaryota > Phaeophyceae > Laminariales > Alariaceae > Undaria > Undaria pinnatifida. Next base: position 10,747,911 of record JABAKD010000021.1, on the reverse strand, counting down.
TGGTGTGCCACATATCGCATTGTATACCTACAGTAGGCCATGGGATTGTTCAACGGGGGTATTATTTTTTTTCTTCTTCTCGAAAACTGTTTGTGGCGTCACGTACAGAACCACACAAATGAAGCGCGCCAGACAAAAACAACGTGCACCTCCGCCGTCGCAGTAAAACAAAATAGCGCCCCGATAACCGACACAGGCCACCCTCTCGCAGGTCTCTCTGCTAGGCGGGTTTCACGATGGTCACTCGATTGTATTAGGGAAGCTCCTGTATCAATCCCACCAGCCACGGAGACAACTGAGCGCTTAACGCGATGAAAATCCATGAGACTATTGCATCATCCTCTGTTTTCCCTACATGCACACGCCTTCAAAAGGCATGATGGGAAACCCTTTTCACGCCGTATCCTCATCCTGGATCCTTTGTCTTGTTGGGCCTTCACAGGGCCCCAGGCTACGGTAGGGGAGGGTGTCACTTTTGGGAGGCTTTTTTTCTTGCAGTGTCTCGGGGTTGATCGCTCGAGTGCCCCCCCCCCCCTTCCCCTTTGCGACCTTAAGCTTTCGGGATTTTGCTTGTATGCAGCATGAATCCGCAACGGAATGGTCAGCTACGAGCTGCGCCAAAAACTCTCGCCTGAGACCAATGGTACGGTAGGGAGCGGGGTACCCCCTTTATGGCACTTTTTTTTTCAGTGGCTCGGTGTCACTCGCGCGAGTGACCCCCGTGCTCCTCGCGGTCACAGTCTTTCGTACTGTTCAACATTCTCGATATCAATAGGAAAAGGGATGGTTAGCTACGCTGCAACAAAGAAATCGCCGAACGTGTTTTTTTCAGTGAGGTGCAGAGTCACTCGCGCGATATTGATAGTGAACACCCGGTGGTGCAAAATGGGGGGGGGGTATATCATAACACAATGATACCGTAGCCTTGATCCTGATTGTCGTTGTCAGCAGCGAAGTACAGAGTCACTCGTGCGAGTATGACAGCTCAAATCCAGTATCAAAAATGGTGGTATATCACAACATTATTATCGCCTTGGTCCAAGGCGATACCATAACAGTAGCATGCGTCTATGTGTACACACCTCACCCCAAAACTATCCTTGAAAAAATTTGAAAGCACAACCCAATGAACCAACGTCATGGCTCAGGTATATGACGGATGCCTGAAACAGACGCGTGCTACGATAGATGCGTCCCGCTTTTTTTCTGAGGTTTTCCTCAATTTGGGAGCTTAAGATCCCCCCTGAAAACTGATTTTGTGCAAAAAAATAAAACTGCTGGGTATACCGCATGAACAATCCCATGGATTCCTAGGTACACAACGAGAATCAGGCAAAAAAAAATGGCCTTTTTTTTCGACGATTTTGGGTTTTTGAAGGAGCCCCGTCATTCGGAAACCATTTTCGCCAATAAACGGTATACCTTAATACCTATCAGGTATATAGTAGCACGCGTCCATCCCAGGGTAGAGGTTGCACTTTGCGGCCAACGTGTTTTTCGAAACGACGGGGATCCTTAACCTGACTTCGCCGGAAGGTTATTCTTGTTTTGTGATAATGCTCGTTGGACAGCTTACGCTGTACCTACAATGGGATCCGAAGGGTGCGCCAGCTAGCGTTAGGCAGCGAAAGCAACTGAGTTAAATCGACACACGACGCGTATGAAAATACGTGGTAAGTGTGGTGAACTAAAGCTTTATTTTTCCCCATACGCCGGAGGATGAAAAAAAAAAAAAAAAGCTCGTTGCGTACCTTGGCCGTGGGATTTATTGATCGGGTTTTTTGCTTTCACTTTTTTCTCGACTTTTTAGGTTTGAGTGTGTTGATGGTACTCAGGAACACGACGGAGACGACCCATCGTAGATTGAGGAGTTCCGTGCTGAAAAGGGGTTCTGGTAGTGGGATATAGGGATGTCGGGGTGTTGTGCGATGTTCATCCGCGCATCTCGATTTCACTCGTTGATTAGCTCCTTATGTAGAGAGATCGAGTCAGGGGTGTTGTACGATGTTCATCCGCGCATCTTGATTTCACAAGTTGATTAGCTCCTTATGTAGAGAGATCGAGTCAGGCTCGACGGCCGGATAATACAAGAGGGGGTCCTGTGTCACGGTCTTGAGTCGCCACCTCGCGTCCCCCCGCCAGTTCGTGTACACCTTTAGAGATCGATCAACCGGGTGAGGTAGAAAAAACTCCTCGAGCGCGGAGCCACCCAAAACAAACTGACGCATCCCTATTGTGGCTTGTTGGCCACCAGGTATACAACAAATAAAGTCATACAGAGGGGAGCCACCGAAACAAGTATGACGCATCTCTATTATGTTGTGGTATGTTGGCCACCAGGTGTGCAACAAATAAATCATACTGGGGGGAGGCGCCGAAACAAATATGACGCACCTCGAATATGTTGTGGCATGTTAGCCACCAGATATACAACTAATAAAGTCATACAGCGGGGAGCCGCCGAAACAAGTATGACGCACCTCTATTATGTTGTGGCATGTTGGCCACCAGGTGTGCAACAAATTATGTGATACGAGTAAATGTAAACCATAAGAAAACGCTCTTCCGACGGTATTGTGTGGTCTTTCCGTTCAGGATCCCCGCTGGTCGGAAACGCCGCGGTAAAAACGTGCGTTCAGTTGACACGCATGGCTACGGAGGAGGTGCAGTAATTTTCTCACGATGCTCCTCGCTCGAAAGCTTCTACAGTTCACACACAGCACAAGCATAGTGTGGGCGAAATTGAAAAACGCAAAACCGACGAAGAAACCCATGGCCTACAGTAGTAGACATACTAAACAATACAAAAAAAAGGCGTTCCGACGGTTTTGGGTTGAGGAGCCCCGCTATTCAGAAAAAAAAAATATGATGACACGCGTCCACCCCTATCGCGGAACGCCTCCGTATGCGCTCTCTCACCGCTGCCGACAGCATCTCCGCCTTGTCTGCCGACAGCACGGTGTTGTTTTTCATTCTCGCCGGCGGGATGAAGTCGTCCCGCTCTACCGTCGACCCCACGCTCGGCCGAGGGGCATCTTTGAGCTTGGCCGCCACCACCTTTCCGATCCTTCCAGCCAGGGAATGACAATTTCACGATCACACAAAGAGGCAAAGGGGGTGGAAGTGAGCACGAAGCGGCTACGAATCAATGATTCGATGCCGAACGACGTTATTGTGAAAGGTGATTCCTGTTGGGGGACAAAGAGTATTCCCGGCCGGGTTTGTCTATTGAGTAGGTCCTCGTTGTCACGAATGCATGCGATGGGTTAATACCGAACGAGAGCTTTACCGCCCAAACCCGGGCATTAAGAACTCCGATCGACTCGAAGGCGATGCCACAGCAGTATGGAGGTATTGCGATTCATCGCTAAGTGGGTCGCACACCGCTCGCAAAACACGCCTGGCGCGGGATACTTTCTTTCACGACGGCAAAAACTCCCCCGCACAAATTTCATGCGCTTTGTCCCCGAAAACGTGGTTGCGGCTAGGAATGGCCCTGTTGAAGTGTGAGGGAAAACGGGGGGGTACTCATTTCATGCATAGACGTTGTCGTATGACCGTAGACCCTCACACCCCTACCAATGCCGGGATGGAGCACGTCGGGTTTTCACCGAACAGGCGGGCATCGCGTGCACCAAGCGCGAAGCGGCCGTGAGGTGTTCGGCGCGAATCGCATGAAAGGTAAGCTGCATTTAACTAAGAACTGCGAGGGGGGGGGGGTTCTAGGTAAGGTGCAATAGGGCACGGTAGACGTATGTCTGGTGGGGTATTATTTGTCACGTGCAGCCAGCCCCTTTAGATTTGCGCCGATCACTTTGTGGGTACTTGTGGGTACAAGCAAAATTTCTTGGATTTTGGGTATGATGATTCCTGCAAAATCAACAGCCCAACTGTTGTCTAACTATTGTGTTATCCCTACTAGTATTTCATCATACCGAAAGCACGTCGAAGTGTCTGTCTACCAGCATTTCTGTCTGTCTGACTGTCATCATAATCTTGCCGCTCAGAGCATTTCAGCCCCGCCTTGCCATATTGATAGGAAGGGTGGGTGGCACAAGCAGCAGAACACCGGGTCTCGTGCCACGCCGAGCCGTGGTCGTGGCGTGCTGAGTCTTCGCGACAACCCTGAGGCAATTCTGACAGCCATCAAGCCAGCCTTGCCGCTGAATTACAACTTTGAGTTGCGATTCTGGCCGCTGGTTGGCCTATAAAATGCCTACCATCCGCTGGCTTTTGTCTATTAATACAAGCTTGACAGATAAGTTGAATATTCCAGCCGTAGAGCCATCGAGGTTCCGCCGCAGGCGGAGAGGATAGGGTCCCATCCCCGGTTCAGGAGTCCCTCCATATATATACAAATCCGACCAACCGGGGACGAAAACAGCGATTCTCTGGGTCGACATCTCCCCGCACGGTGTGGAAACCTCGACCCGATCGACTGATCGCTGATAGGCCGTGACTCCCAGCGGCGCCCGGGGAGGATGGAGTCCCATGCCCTGGAGGATAGAGTCCCGTCTCCGAATCACAAATCCTTCCAATTTTGACAACTACAACGATTCGGGGACGGAAACAGGGTTCCAACGCGCCGATACCGCTCCGCACGGTGTGGAAACCCCACGCCCGTCAGGTCATCATTGATTGATTACGGCTCATATAGCTAGCGCGCGGGAAGAGTTACCCCCTGGGCCAACGTCGAGGTCCCGCCGCACCCGTGGAGGACTAAGTCCTTTCCCCGGATCAAAAATCCTTCCATACGTCTTCAGCTCCGATCCTCCGACTAAAACGGTGATCCCCGGGGTCGTTACCGCCCCGCACGATGTGGAAATCCCACCCCCATCGGCTGATCCATGGGATTGTTGATCGAGTTGCGCTTTCGTTTTTATCAAAATCGGGTTTTGGGGGTGGCTATAGAGCTTATGTGAGGAGACTTGGAAAAATAAGGGTGCGCCTCTACCGCCGTAGCATGTTTCAGTTCGTAAAATTGCCCTGTTGACCCCGGCAGCAACCAGGGGAGTCATTGGCCCATATGAGTATCCTCAAAGAGGGATACACCAGTAAGAACGCGCGGCTGAAATATCACGCAACATGCAAAGACGAGTATCGATCACACTCAACTGTTCGATCTCACAGCTGACATATTTGAAGTATTTTGGGTATTAATAACTTAATGGTAGCACAAAAAACATTAAAACACATAGTACGTGCGTACCGTACAACTACCTGGTGCTTGGCGCACCTGTACGAGTACTAATACAATAGTTGACATGACATAACCAATTGATGTCGGTCACATGTTCGCAGGCATAGCATCGGACCTCCAACCAACAGACAGGACTATTTTCATCATCGTTGAAACTTGCTTTGCGCCGCCGAAGCACGGCATTGTCTCTTACAACACCAGTTAGGTACACACAGACCGTTCTTCGCTCGCTCTTGTAAGTCCCTCGAGCCGGGCTGTACACTGGTGTGACGAAGGACGGGCGTGGGGCACGAATGAGTGTTGTGCAGTACCAACGTATACCTATACGTAGCATACGAATCGTACAGCGTGCACACCTGTCCTCCACCCAGTTGCCGCATTTAGTCCTGCAGCTGTAGACGTTCTTCTGTCCACATATGCCGAATCCCGTCACACTCATCACGTCAGAGTATCAATGGATACCCAAAGCTCAACACACCACGCAAGTTGGGTTTGCTGTCACACAAGTTGGGTCTGCCGTGGGGTCGCAGGGGCAAGTCGATGATGCGTCGAAGCATACAAGACGACACAAGACATGAGAGGCGAGGGAGTCAAATACGCGGCGAAATAAGGAACATGAAAGCAATATTTATTTGGCGGTTTCGGTTTCGTGTTGAAAGCTTGTATGATTTCCAACACACCTGACACAGCATACCAGATACTGAACTCCTCAGCCGCACAATCGTTAGGTTGCCGTTTCCCACTTTCCCACCTGGGTGGATGTTTCGTAAGATTAGAAGTAGAGGTACGTATACGAGGCTTGTTGCTACTCTCGTCGTTCGTGTTGTACGATATTTTTAAGAACTGAAAACCCCAAAAAGAGGTATCAGGTATTTTGTCACAAAAATGAGGAGCACAGCAAACGACCACCGTTCAGCGTGGAGTATCAGCAGCCTACAAGACGATCCAATGATGCCAACGCTCAAAGCAAAAGTGTCGATTCCTCCACGCCACCCCACAATACGACGACGACGTTCCAGGTCGTACAAATGCGGTAGGATTGATTCAAAATTCACGGTTACGCCGCGGTTGCGTTTCGACAGATTTGGTACCCTGTGAGAATAATGCCGTGCAGGTCACCATAACTCCATTCAACTGTAGGTTGAAAGTTGAAAGTGTTGAAAGTTGCAGCTCGAACAGTTGAAAGAAGATCAGCTTCTGCACAAGCAACACCTCTGGTAGACTCTATGTACACAGGGCTCAGCACCTCTCACGTCGTAAGACTTTCACCAGCCCAATAACCACTATGTCTGCGCACTTCGACGGGGGTGCGGAAATCGCCGGCAGGCGACTTCGAGAAGTCGAGGTAACCTATGTCGACGACCCGACTCTGGATATGGGGGCTGAGGACTCGGACGACTGCCCGGCGTCCCCTCCCCCAACGTACTACCTACGCGTCCGGGAGGAGAAGAGGAAGAAGGGAAAGAGGTCGAGCAGTAGCGGTGGTGACACGGCACAGGTGGGTTGCACTAAGGGTACTGGCGGACTGGTTGTTTGGGTTTTCTTTCCGTTTAGTCACACGGGTGAATGTTCCCCAACGCTCTTTGTGCAAGCACCAGTTGTTTGTGTTGCAGTTTTGGACTTTTTTTCTTTTTCACGTCCTGCGTCTCATTTTCACAACTGCGTCCGACTCATGTCATATTTTCGTCAAAACACCGCTTTGGACGTAAACATAAGGGCCGTGTAGGTATCATTTTAATAACCATACGTTCTCTATATATAAATCCAAGGTGTTGTATGCCGTGACAGCAGCGCTAACAATATGTGTTGGTGTGCTGTTCCCTAGCATACTTCTGTCATGCTTACCATCAGGCTGGTGTGTAAACAGGGTCGACGTCGAGTTTAAAGCGGTGGGACATCTGGGATACCCACTAATTGCGTACGCATGGAAAGCATTGAAGTGCATTTCCTGGTTAACATCGCATGATGATGGTAATCTCAGCAGAAACATAAAAAGCTTGTGGTACCACGGAAGGTGAGAGCGTGCAATTCTGACGCTGACTAGTTTTCTCCACTCTGCTTGGTGCTTCTACGTCGGATCCAACTCCATGCTGTACTGCTAAAAATATGGTGCTTCTACGCCGGATCCAACTCCATGCTGTGCTGCTAAATTATTAGCACCAAGCAGAGTCGAGAAAAGAAGTCGGCGTCAGAATTACACGTTTTCACTTTCTCCGATACCACAAATCTTGTATGTTTCTGCTGCGTCCCACAATATTACATGAGACAATTCAATACAGTAGGTGGCCCTGTATAGTGGCAACCTGAATAGTAAATTGCCCTATATAGTAGCATGAAAATCTCCTGGCAAAATCTCAACCCGATATAGTGGCACTTTACCACTATTGAGGACGGGGCCCTCAATAGTGGCATTTGGGCATCACACACACCCAATAGTGGCAGTTCCAAGTAGTGGGCCCCCACTACTGCTGTACCACACCTGCCCACACACACTCTCAGCGGTGGGCGCCACACGTATCATGCCAGCCTGCGCGGACCTAGAACTGTGTAAACTCCTAAACAAACCACTGGGAGAGAAAGACGGGCACGAGTAAAGCCTACAGCAGTTGCAGAGCTTCGTGGTGGTTGGGTTGATGCGCCGGGGTGGGGGTGTTTGAATTTTCTTTACTGGCTGTTTCAGTTAGTTTCGCGTCTCTACGTTGCTGTTTTCATGCGTTCTACACGTAGTGTTGAATGTTGAACCCCATGTTACACTGCCCGCCGGACAAAAAATATTGATGTGCCACCTATGATACAATGCGTTTGGACGTGGTTCCTGTGGTCTGCCTGCGCAGAAGAAACAGGTCTTGACCACAGAAGGCTCGGTAACCGTTGGATAATCAACGGTCATTTCATGTGCTTCATGCGGATACTGCTGCACACAAATCAACCACGAGTAGTGGAACAGTATGCACGGCTTTACCTGTACACAACAGCGTATAATCAGTGTACAGCGTGAACATCGAAGCTCTTTATTCGATATAGTGGCAATATTGCCACTATAGACTGTCTAATAGTGGCAATAGTGCCACTATATCGAATAGTGGCACTGCCCTGAATAGTGGCACAATTCTGTCCTGCCACTATATGCCACTATACAGGGCCACCTACTGTATAGAGATTATTAATAGCAGCAAACCTAACAATGTGGCCACCCGGATCTTGGAGGGTAATTTTTACACTCTCTCATTGGCCGAGGGCTATGTAGTGGTCCGCAGATCGGAACAACCAAAAAAATCGACAAGCGGCGCAGTCGTGGTTCTCGCCCGTTTTGGTCTCGGGTGGGGGGTAGGGTAGGGGTTAGGGTTAGCAGTTGGGTTGGGTCTACGCCCGTACCTCGATCCCACCAGGAAGTGCTTCCCAGCTCGCAAACGTGAACAATCCACCGCCTCAAAGATCCGGGCGACCAGATTGTTAGGCAAGCTCAGATTTATCATCATGCAATGCTAACCAGGAAACGCGCTTCAGTGCTTTCCACGCGTCCGCAATGAGTGGGTTCCCCAGATATTTCACCGCTTTTAACTCGACGTCGAAGCTTGGACGAGTAAACGCCAGAGTAAACAATCATCCGGCGCACACAAAGTCACCAGAGACAGCCGCCGATGTACCATGCATATCTGTTTACTTCGTACAGACACACCCCACAATGAAAAACAGTGAAGTTTTCGTAGTGCCCTAGGGAGCGATCAACCCCAGCAGCGCTGATGGATCGCCTATCAAAATCTTAGTATACGTGGGTTTTCAACTGGCATTAGGAGGTATCATCCTACCAGTAGAAGCGCTTGTATTGCCCTCTTTAGTGCCGGACAGTATGCTACTCGATGACACCATAACGGGCGCCTTCAGAGGAGTCCTCGACTGGAGTACAGAGCAATTGCCATTCAAAACATCTCAAGTCACAATAAAAGCATCTCATTGTAGAGTAGACTTGTGCTGCACACCCCGAGAACACTGCGACCGCTCAGTGCTCGGCAGTCTCAGTTGATATTGCTTTAGAACCTGTGCCGGTGTTTTTGAGAAAGAAATGCTGCACCCCGCCTCAGAGTGAGAGAGCAGTACAAGTAGACTCAGTGGAAGCACCAGCACCACCAGAAATCACTGCTGCTCTAATCGAACCATTCATCGTAACGGTCGAGGACATCGAACCGTCCACTGTGCCCGAAGCTTTTCAACACATGATACTTGCTCGTGCAGTGCGTCAGTGGTCGGCGGCTAATAAAGCAACAGTCGTCCAAGTGGCTATCAATCAATACGTATGCTTGAAACGAGGCGCTTTGCTGGGGCACATTATACGCGTATTAGTGGCCCTGAACGAAACGACAAGTGCATTTCAGACTGACAGAAAAACAGCAGAATCTACACGCAAGCATTTCGTGCTGCGCTTACTAGAGCGTTAGATAAGATCACTTTAACATTTGGCGAATGCGCATAGGTAGTAGAGCTATGCGCAAAATAAGAAGCGTATTTTCCCCGTCACCCCAAGAGCTAGGTAGGTGTACCCGAAGCAAGCGTTTCCTCTTGAACCAGGTACGCGACCAGTAGATAGCATGCCGTCGCCCCGGTGGCGTATCAGGTTATCCTTGAGCCTGGTATAGGTCAATTTCGTGAGTTCGAGCCCGCCTAGTGCATACTCGTTTAAATTCGTGGAGACTTTTCGTAGAGCACAAATTGACTTGCGGAAAGCGCGAGAGCGTGAGTCAGCAACACTCGATGAATAAACGACGAGCAGTGGGATCGCTGAACCCTATGCGCGATAAAAACTTGAAGGCAAGAACCGGGGGGGAGAAGGGACGACACCTGTGACCATGGCTTGTCCAGAAGCTGCAAAGTAGATGTGTGTGTGAAAAAAAAAGGAAAAAAGCATGCCGTGCCGTGCTTACCCACGCGTCCAGGAGGCTATCGACAAATGCTTGAACCAAATTGGACCACGAAGGAATCATTGAACAACGTCCGAGTCCCTGGGGCTCCGCAGTAACTACTGTCGCAAAACCAGACGGGACCCCTAGCTTCTGCGCAGATTACAGGTCGATAATAAGTGGACATCTTATTTAAAACTCATGGCCTATACCTAACGTGAAAAGCAATCTTGGCACGGTTGGAAGAGCGCGCTATATATGGTGTGCGACGTACAAAATGCGTATAATCAAATACCTGTAGCAGCCAGCGAACAAGATAAAAACTGCTTTTGTCACGCAGAACGAGAAGTGGGTCTTCAGACGTCTTCGCTTCGGTATAGCTAACGCGCCGTTTCTGTTCGCGCGAATAGTGGCATTAGCTTTCGCACACTTAGGTCCAAAAAGTGGTATTTTGTATCTTTGGAAGACTGTGTTTACATCGGTATGTTGTTCATCAACCTGGGAGGATCACCTACAACTGCTAGAACACATGTTCAAGGCATTGCAAGCAGCCGGCCTCACTCTGAAACCATCGAAAGTACAGTTTGGACCGCGATAAGTTAAATACTCGGGGCACATACTAACCGCCGACGGAATTCGGATTGATGGGATCACGTAAATGCTGTAGTTGACTTGCCGACACCTAAAACCATCAAGGACTTGCGTTCAGTACTAGGAATGGTTAATGCCGTACGTAAGCTTATACCTAACTTAGCCGGCATCATAGCACCCCTGGTAGCCCTTCGCGAAGAAAGAGACCGCCAAGGAAGTTGCTAAAAGTTGGAGCATAGAACATGACCAGGCGTACGCAACAATGAAACAATTGAACACCCAGGTGCCAGTGCTCCAGTTCCCTGATTTTTCTAAATATTTCGTGATCCATGTTGACGCCTCGGAAGCGGGCGCAGGAGCATTCCTCGTCCACCAGAGAGACGACGACGTGGCAATCATGGCATACTTTAGTCAACGCTTCAACGACAGCCAACGCCATTACTCTGCTACACTGAAATACTGTTACGCTGTTGGGGTAGCAATACAGCACGGGCGACCCTATCTGCGGGGACCACATTTTGTATGTGTGACAGATCATGACACCAAGATACTTATACTCAATTCAGGATACATCAAACATTTTAACTCGCTGAGCAATCGCGTGGCAGTCTTTTGACTTCACCGTACAGCACAAACCAGGTAAGCTACATGTCGTACCGGACACGATTTCGCGAATGTTTGTGTTTGAGCACCAGCAAGAAATACCGGTGCCGTCCCTTGCAAAGTACCGCGGGGATGGCCCCGAGCTACAAACAACGCGAGCTCCCCGACCGTATTATATTTCCGCCGACAAACTGGCTAACCTAGAAGCAATACGCCGCGATAGAGAGCTGTTCACACCCCGGACAGCTCATGAGCCAGCTCGTCCGTCGTGTATAGCTCACGCGTTCATAACATGTGCAGATGAGCTACCCTCCCGTAGCTCAAGCCCGAAAAACATGTCCAGCTCGTGTATATGCTGTAGCTATAGCTGGCCCAGGGTCACATGAGCTAGCTCATGTCAGCTCGTATAGCCCAGCCTTTTGAATCATGTTCAAATGAACTATCGATGACAGCTCACCCTATCGAAACATGTGCAGATGAGCTGTGATACCCTTCTGTAGCTCAAGCCGGGGGAAACCTGTGTAGCTCATGTAGCTCTCACAGCTCATCCAAGGACAAATGAGCTAGATCATGTACATAGCTCATTGTAGCTCTTTTAGGCAAAACATGCAGGTGGTTTGATGTGTAGCTGAACAAACCTGGCCTCTGGGACGAGTGCGAACACACTGTAGGTTGTACAGCTCACCATCCAGGCGAAACTTCAACGTTGGTACGTGCGACAGCATCATATTCCTTCTCATTGTAAAAAAGGTATTCCTGGTATATACTGCAGCCAATATGAATACGTTGATATTAAGACCGTATTTCGTATGAATATCACAGCATTTAATTTCGTTGAATACAGAACAACAGAGTAGTCAATGCAGCCATATTGACACACAGCAGCATCTAAAGCCGTGCATCCCCGTCCCTCAAACACTGCTTCGCGTAGCCTACCGCAAGGTGCAAACCAAAATAAACAAGAGGCACGAAGAAAAACCATGTGCATCGCGCAAAAAGTAAGCAGACACGACATGAATAAGCAGACACATAGCGAAAGCACAGAAGATCTGCCGCTGCCCCCATTCATTCCCAAGGCTTCTAGTCCGAGCCTTTCACTGTGGACTGGCCGCAGCCGGCGTTAGCGCCCTGTTCGCCTGCAGACCCCGCCTCCCCTGCATACTCGTCGTAGGCGGTGCCCACACCCGCCGGCCCCGCATAAAGGGTGGCTAACTCTGCCTTAGGGTGAGAAAGCCTGCGAGGTACCGCCTGGAGCGCCTGCTCAGGTGGCAGGGACGGCACTTCACTCGGAGGACGCTTGGTTTCCGTTCGGGAACATCACCATCTCCGGCTGCGATGAGTCTGCTCCGGGCCTCTGTGATAAATCGCCCAGCCGTGCTGAACTCCCTCTTGAGGACGGCAGAAGACGCCGGCACAGAGAACAGTACTCGAGCCACGTGCGCCATGTTCGGGTGGATCGGCTGCCCCTCGTTGGCATATGACGAGAGCAGGTCCCCAACCGGGTAGTCCACATCGATTGCCTCCGGCGTGGGATCTGCATCCATGGAAACGCCCACTTCTTGCTGGCTACCGGCAGCCGAAGCACCACTAGAGCTGCTGCCCCGGGTGGTGGGCATGCAATGATAGGCGTGTTGTGGGGTGTTGTGCTGTGGATGTGTATGCGGGTGGTGGGTATACTCGGCGTGTTGTGTGGTTTTGTGCTGTGGATGTGTATGCGTGCGAGCTCCTGTTTGTGCGTGGCAGCGGCCTCGGTTGAGTTGTACTTGATCGGGTGCTCTTGTTGTCCCAAAAACAAACCCACCGATATTACCTGTCTATCTGGTTAATGGCAAAAGAAGCTCCGATCTTATATATTAAAAGTGTATGGATGTTGGTGTTGATGTCGTTCAGCCACATGTTGTCATGGTGTGGCGTGTATGTGCTCGTAGCTGTCATTATATGCTGCTTGAGCTAGCTCAAGTGTTGTTTATAGCTCACGCCTTTAATACATGAGAGATGAGCTATCCTATATAGCTCAAGCCTTGAAAACATGTGCGGATGAGCTATCGTCTGTAGCTCAAGCTTTGAAACCATGTGCATACAAGCTATCGCCTATAGCTCACCCTTTTAAAACATGTGCAGATAAGCTACCATTCCGTAGCTTATGACGGGAAAACATGTGCAGCTTATGTAGCTCTTGTATAGTCCATGCCGGGAGAAATGAGCTAGCTCATGTAGCTCGTATAGCTCACCCTGAGCAAACATGTGCAGGTGAGCTATCGACTATAGCTCACCCTTGGCAACATGGGCAGTTGAGCTACCCGCCCATAGCTCAAGCCGGGAAAAAATGCTCAGCTCATGTAGCTTACGTAGCTCACCGGCGAGCTACCGTCGAAAAGAGCTCGCTCGAGCTACGGTGAGCTGATCCGTCCGGAAATATCGCGATAGTGGACGTTTAGAACCGAATTAAATGCGTCTCGAGTTTCAGACGACCGCGGGCTGTTGAGATTTTTCGCGGTACATGGTCCGCACAAGCGAACTATCGCGATGGTGGGAATCCCGCCATCGCGGTTTTTGTGTTTTGGCTCTTGATCAAGAATGCAGTTTTGCTTGTCCGTGCCTAGGACAGAGACCATCTGCATGCACATGCCAGCACACATGCGACCGCTGCACGTATAATATCCTTAGCCTCCAGCGCGGCGCCGTACATAACGGCCGCGACGATTGGGTTAGCCCGGGGCCGTGCACTAGAGCCCGGGCAAGATGTGTCTGTTGCTTGATTTTAGCAGCAACAATGGGACAACACAGCGGTAGTTGGAGCGCAGAGTTGCTCCAGTTTTGTCAACCCTCTTGCCTGCGTTCGTCCCTCATCGTTGCGTTTTGAATGTGTCTATCTCCAACCTACCCGAACTGTAACCACCCAAAGCTACCCCAAAGCACCACCCATCGCGGCTTCCGCGCGTTTACACTGTAGCGGCCAGTTGTTGGTGCAGGCAGCGTTATCAAGCTCATGCGCATGTGTACCTCGTCTCAATCTCGTGGCGGCTGGTGCCCTACCTTTCACTGCTCTGGTTCTCGGGCAGGATGGGGCAATAGCCTTGGTTTGTCTTATTTCGAGTTTTAGACCCCCAACGCCTGTGGAAAAGACGCGAAATTTACTTTTAGACGGCGCAAAGTGCCCAAACAATCATCACGATACAGATAACGCGCCAAGGTACTTGCGTATCAGCGTCTGAGTTTCGGATATAGCTCTAATAACAGCGCGAGCTGTCCCTACCGGCGGTCGTCGTTACTACTCCAGCAGGGCAAACTGCCATGGTATACGGATGCGTAAGTCTGCCGACCCGGCTTGATCCCTGGAGACCCGGTGCGGTGGAGATAGCTACCCGGAAAGTCATCCCTCCGGGTAGCGTGGGACTTGCCCACGCTCACCCGCTATCGAAACCCCCGGCCATAGCGAAACAGCCTTCCGCCGGACTTGGTCCAGTCACGGTCCACCCAACTTATTTCGTCGTTGGCCCCCGATATTGGTTTATTTAAGGTGGACGTTCGTACGAGGAGGAAATCAATTGTAGAACACAAGAATATGTACAATGTGTGTACGTTGCAAACATTGCAAGTGATATTGACAATAAACCACCCGTTGATCTGGCAGCGATGCACGGCAACAGTAACAGTAAAAAATAGAAGACTACTGATCGTGGGATCTTCTTATACCCGCTCACCACATGAGTACGCAACTGTGATCCACGTTTCTGCAGCTGCTCCTGCACATATTCATATAACATGTTCTGGCTCTTCGAATCCTTGCCAGCACGCGGGCACATTTATGTTGCAGGGTCTGCGCTGCCTAATTATTGTCTGATCCCGCACCGATCGAGCATCCCATCTCGCTTAAATAACAACTACCAAACCTGTTCGCCCGGCGAATCGGGGGGGTGTTCATTTACGTATGAGTACCGGTATAGACTATATTAGTACACTCGTTCGTCCACCTTGCACATAATGTACACATTTAATAGGCCAACAGATACTGCTGCTGTTACTCCGTGTGCATACACGTGTAACAGGTGTATTTTTAGCCTTGGCCCTAGCAACACGGAGGCAAATCGGTGTGTCGCTGGGTATGCGCTACGTGATCATGCCCTCGCATCGATTGAGCCTCCCGTCTCGCTCAAATCTGAACCTAACCTTTCAAGCCATGTGGCTGGACAAATGGCGGGGGGGGGGGGGGGGGGGGGGGGGGGGTGGAGTCCTTTATGTAGAACAGACTCGTCCACGTTGCGCATCGTGTATTTCGAGTTTTTCACTTTGCCTTTTTTTCTTTGGCAGTGGTGCGGTCTTTACCGCACCGCACCATACGATTTTGCTCTTAGCAAAACCGCACCCGACCGCACCGTTCGATTCTTGCTCTCAACGAGACCAAGGCTATGGTGGGGGGGAGCATGTTAAGGGGGGGCGTACTCATTTGTTGCTTGCCTTATTCATTTGACCATTGACCGCGCATCCCTTTCGAGACGGAGCACCGTTCCTACTCCTAATAGAGACACCTCCAACATTTTGGGGCGGTCATTACGCTTCTTCCATATAGTACATAAAAGCTGGGTGCTTATCCTACCCTCGTCGTGTTCCGCCGTCTGCGGCCACCATCTATCTCCTAGGATAGCGATCGTTTTCTCGCTACTCTCTAGTCTACACAACTGTTCCATGTCACATACGTCTAATTTCCTCATCTCTAACGCATTTCATTCCTTCTTGTATCGTTGACATTCTCCTACTATGTGCGTTCTACTCTCTATTGTTGTGCCACACGGGCACATATTTGTAGCCACGTCCTCCTCCTCCCGACTGCTGGTATATCTCTTTCTTTCTGGTAGGTCCAGGTCCCCTACACGAAATCGCAGTTTCAGCTTTTTCGCGTAGTCCATTGGCCAGTGCAGATACGTTTTAATTCCAACATATTCCCTCAACCCCCCGTATATCTAAGTGCTGCTCCTCTTAGCCTTTCCCTTTCTTCTATTCTTTGTATTACTTCCGTCTTGTAGCCGCCAAACTTCTCGATAGACAGTACCTCTTCTTGGTCTCCCACTAAATCCTTCCAAATTTTCTCAACTACGTTATCCCGTCTTATTCCAGCTCGCCCTTTGTTGTTTTCTCCCATACGGCCCTATCAACTATGGCTGGCAACATCTTTTCTGGCATATTCTTTACTTCATACCTGGTATTGCCATTTTTACTTTCTCACGTCTCTATTTGTCTTAGGTGGGTACATTCCTAGTTCTGCTCTCAATGCTGTATTACTCGTCGTACTTGAGCATCCTAGTATCTTTTTAGCTGCTGCCATCTGCACTGTTTCCAGCTGTTTTACGAACTTCGCGTTCCCTTCCCATACTTGTCCTGCATGCTCTAACTTTGGTACAATCATATTAATCATAATACTTATTTTTATCACTAGCGCCAAAGTGCGTCTGTTAAGATCACATCCATCTTGCCTACTTGTTATTCACCCTTTCCTATTCCTTTCGCTATGCGTGCATCCCAAGAGCAGTCCTTTGAGATCTCTATCCCAAGGTACGTATACTGGTCTACGATCGGCAATGCATCTTCTCCCCACTTCCATTTGAAACTTACCGGATTCCCCTTATCTTCGTTACGTACAACTACTGCGCATTCTTTCACGTTAGCTGTCACTCTCCATTTTCCAGTGTACTCGTGCTTTATCTGTTTCTGCGATCCCTCGGGTGTTTCTGATATCCCCACGAAATCATCCGCAAACACCAACCCCGACACCGTATCTTCCCCCCTCGTGACCCCTTGCTTTGCTGGCCATGGTAGGAGGGTCAGTTTTGGGGCGTATTTTTGCTGTGGCTCGGCGTCACTCGCGCGAGTGACTTCCCTGTTCCCTTGCGACCTTAACATTCCGTGCTGCGTTAATCTTGCGATATGAGTCCGCAATGGCTTGGTAAGATCCGCTGCTGAAAAAACAACGCCTGCGCTGTCTCTTTTTCTTCCGTCAGGTAAGGAGTCAGTCGTGCGAGTACGATAGTATGATAGTATGATAGTGTGTATGATATGATAGCTCAAATCCTGCAGTGAGAATGGGGGTATATCATAACATCATCGTAACATCATCATAACACCCTCATAACATCATAACATCATAACATCATCGTAACGTCACCATAACATCATCATAATATGATCATAATATCATAATATCATCATAACATGATCATATATAACCATAACATCATAACATAATCATATTAATAACATCAGGACAACATCATCCTAACATCATCGTAACAGCATCATAACATCATCATAACACCATCATAACATATCATCATAACATCATCTTAACATCACAACACCACCATAACATCCTAAAATCATCATAACATCATCATAGCATCATCATAACATCCCCCCTGCAAATACCGTAGCCTTGGTCCTTCAAAAATGGAAATCCGTATCGAACCGTAACGTACGATTTATAAAATGTAATCCGCGCCGAACCGCGCCTTCGGCTATCACAAAGATGAAAACCGTGAAAAAGCCAGGCCATTGAAATCAAGTAGTTTTCCACGGTGCAGGTACGGTGCGATGTGATTCTTGCCGGTGTTTTCCGGATCGCACAGCACCGTACCATTTCATTCCGCACCGCAGGGCACCGAATGATATTCAAAAACCAAAACGCGCACCGCATCGCGGCGAACCTGACATCACCGTAGGATTCTGCAAATTAAAAAAACGCACCGCGTTTCGATTTTATACCGCGAAAAGCCTTGATGTATACTAGGTATGGCGCTGCTTGTTGCTTCTGCCAGCTGTTCAAGTGCTGCTGGCTTGGCTGTATACAAACGTCGCTGCCGCGGCCGCTCCTGTAGCATTGACTACGGCACCTCACTGTACGGAAGCGTACCTGATACGTCTTGCTCTAGTTCCAAGCGGGATTGTCCTCGTTTATGGCTACAGTAGGTGTCCTGTGCTGCTGTATTGGGTTTTACTATGGGGTTGTGGGGATCTTGCACACATGGGAACAAACACGATATTGATAATCTAGATGCTACATTTGCCGGTATTTGCCGCATCATACCGACCCCGCCCGGCAAACGGCGTGCGCAAGGGTCGCGTTGAACAAACCCCCAGACCGCAAACACGGCCAAAGGCGTGCAGAGAATATAAATTAGCGACGTGTTTGCCGGAAAGATCAAGGTAGTGAAATGGTTCTGGTCTCTGTGCTATGTGTGGAATGTAGTGCACTGCTGTGGATGGTGCATACCGTGTACAGGCTCACTTACGAAGTTTCGGTTATGACACCCCGGGGGAAATCGGACGACGCCATGCCAGGTACACGGCATAAAATGCGCAAGAAAACACACCCTTACTCGGACTAATTTCCAAGCTGATTTTATTGACGACGGGCGCATGCTAACGCCGAGCGATGTGTCTTACGGGCAAAAATAACTCGACATGATCCTTACAAAGCTATAATTTTTGGTTGTGTGGGCCCCGGTTTGTTTTGGAGAATGTCGGCTCGGAAAATCTTTCCTGGGCCACATTTTTTGTTGTGCATTCCCCGCTTGTTTAGGAGGAAATTGCTCCGAAATTCATCCCGGCGTGTGTGCTATCTTACGTGTTTACGGTAGGATATGTGGCTGTCTGGTCGTATCATACGACACGTCCATTTTGAGTAGCGATACCCCGAAAATGTACATCATTGTTGATCGCTTTTAATTGATATCTCGAGAAAAATATTGCGACTGTAAGACCCCCCCCCCCCGCGCCCCTACGGCGACAGCACTTGATGCTAGTTAAGAGTACCTAGTACCTATTTTTTTGCTCGATTTGTGCACGAAGCATAAGAAAACCATTATATGCCAGGGTACTGATCTTAGTGTAGGATGCATCCTGCTTCACGCAAGATTTTGAGCCTGGCCCAAACTTAGAATTTGCTACCTAGTGTCGCGTACTATGGATAGTATCGTACGTTAGATTGTTTCACACCTATTTTGAAGCCGACTATTGATGTGAGCGGTATGTAAAAAAAACGAAAAAAACGTACCTGGTTGATAGGAGCAAGTAGAACAAACGTGAAAATATGAGTGGCTGCCTTGCAATTCACGTGCAGTAGGCAACACCAGTTACCGAGTCTCTTATTTCTGGCCAGGCTGAAATTCGTTGTGCACGGCAGGGTGTGCCGTACACTATTTTCAGTGCCAAACAGGACATGTCCTTAATTTCGTCAAAAAGTCGAACCTGAAATTAGTAACTGCCAGAATGATGTGTGTTGTGTTATTCACATTAAACGGATCTTTCCGCCCATCTATATCCAGCACAAGCAGTGTCCGTGCCGATGCCTCCTCCTAGACTGACGAGGTCATATATACCAGATACATTATATAATGCATAATATAATTACATCTCTGGCAGTTTTTCGCCAGTTCCCTACGAAATCTCATACCAGTTATACGATTTTACTACTAATTTTCAAGGACGTCAGCCGTGAGTTTGACGAATTTCAGGTCAATACTCATCTTTGCAAGCTGCGTTGTTGGTACTCGTAATATACTATATGAGTGAGTTTTTATTGGGAGGTGTCTTATTTTTTGTCCACTATAATGGTAAGTATTGGTATTATACTTTAGGTGGGGAATTTTGAGCTAGGTAAAACATCACATCTATTTTATAAATTTATTACTGTAGTCTCCACTATTATACTGCTTTATCATATATATGTATGGTAGACGGTTTATTTTTGTTTTTCTCCCCCCGGCTTTAATATCGGGAAGAGCACGAATACAGAATATTATAAGTTATCTATATGTTGCTCTTAATACAGCATTCAAGAATTAAAGTCATCTACTCCCACCCCAAAAAGGATTAAAAACTCTGTGGGACACGAACCCACGGTTCCAAATTGATACGCTGTCACTCTAATATTTAAATACATGTATATATTTTCAGGACATCAGGTGTGACTTCGATGAATTTTGAATCTGCTTGCTGATACTTGTACCATGCTATGTGGGTGAATTTTTTCGGGAGGGGTTCTTTTCTTTTATATACAAATGTTTTTCTCCACTACATTGATTGGTGTTAGTATTTTTACTTTAGGTGGGAAATTTTAAATTTAGCCGCTGAAAAATATGATTCCACACATATTCCGTCCGAAACCCCATTGTCTACCAGGTGTATCATACCAGGTATACTACGGTTTTAACATGTCTTGTGTAGGCCATGGTACCACCCCAAAACGCAGAAGGCGTCTCGAGTTCGGACTGACTTGAGGCGGGATGCCCATATTCCACCAATTGGATTTTGAATTGTGATGCATGATGAGCACTACCTATTACAGCCTATTAATTGCATACCTCTATCCTGATGGAAGTCGAAAGTGATGTAAAGTACACATACTTCGTATGATACAGGTATACAGAACTACCCACAACTATCGCTTTCCTGAGCGGCATCCACTTTTTGCTGTCACTCCAACTGCAAGATATTCTCCTTTCCAGACTGCTGAGCGGGCATATATACCTTGCGCGATGCAGCCTACAATTTTCTATTGCAGCAGCATGTGAGTTGTGGAACTGAAAGCAGCACATAGCAGTACCGCGTGAATTGGACGCAAACCCATGCCGTCATAACGCACCCCTCGTGCATGAAAAAACAGCAGTGCGAAGCAGTATCACGCTCCATAAACGGACGGATTTAGTTGGGATCTCAAGCCGCCCCCCCTCACCGCCCCCTGCTCTCCCCTCCCCGACCCCTTCCCCATCTTCTTCCCCTCGCCCCCCCCCCCCCTGCCCGCGTCCGCCTCCTCTCCCCTCCCCTCGCTCGCCCTCCGTCTCCCTACCCTCCCCATCTTTCTTTTATTGTTTTTTTGTCGATATCAGAACGAAGGCGGAAGAGAGGAGACCGGAGGGGGCGGGGAGGAGGAGGGGGAAAAAATATCCGCTTGGTCTTGGCGTTACGTGAATGTGGAGAAAAAGGCGTTATTGGTGTGGGATAGAAGGGGGGGGCAGCTGATGAGGACCATTCCGCTCAAGCTCGTCGAGTCGCTCCTGGTCATCCCGGATGAGGTGCGGGGGAATAGAGGAAGGTCGGGGTTAGCTGGTTGAATGGTTTTGGTTGTTTAGTCGGTTGGCTGGTTGGTGGTAGCAGTGTACTATTAATAGTACAGGTAAACCAGGTATGGCGCCATATGATTCGCGACAACTGCAGTCAATTTTGGGGACGAAACTGAATTGCAATTGGGTTGGAATTGTTGTTTCTGTATTGACACAAAGTGAAACGTATGACGCATCCGTCCCCCCCCGCCCCCAAGTTGACCCGTTTCGTAAGGGATGCGTGGTCAACAAATGACTTTGGCAAGCAAGAAATGAGTACGCCCCTCGCCGCCCCCCCGCCCCCCACCCCTACCCCGCCTCCATTGCATTCGCATGCTATACGCCACGTTGCCTTATGGTCCTCCACAGGAAGCGCCGGCGAGCATTCTAGAAATTTCCATCGCCTCCCCCCCGCCAGACAGCAGCGACAGCGGCGGTGCACCTAGCCGCGGTACCTCGGCAGCATCAGCGGGGGACGGGGGGGTCCTCGTCCTGCAGGCCCGGTCGAGACGGGAAACTTTGTTGTGGGCGAAGGTCCTACAGGTATTGTGCGCGAGAGAATGTTCCGTGTTTGCTAATGTTACAAGGTGGACCCTTTTGGGACTTCAGAAGGGACCCATGCCACAATAGGAGTGGCACCTTTTTTTTTATCAGGGCTGTTCACAATTCATGATCCGACCCGCGGGCCGGGTCAGGAGGTTTCTAAACTCTCGCCGGTCGGGTCGGGTCAAGAGGTATCACGGCTCGGGTCCGGTTGTGTAGGCTTTTGAATATTACGGGTCAGGTCAGGTCATGTCGGGTCGGAAAATCATGAACAGACCCAGCCCGCGACAAGTAACGCGACCCGTGACATGCCCTGATTTTTTTCTGCGGCAACCTCATGTGAGAAGGTTTCCACCTCTCACCTATCCGCTGACGTCGGGAAATATGAAAGGGTCACCCGATGAATAATCCAACGGCCTACTACCGTAGGTATAGAACGTAAATCACAAAAAAAAGGGACCATGTTAAGTGGCTTCCTGAGTTGTTGAGTCTCTTCGGTGGCAAGTATTTTTTTCCGGGCAAAACAACTACCTCTATCGTTGCACGCGTCGGGAGGCACATCAGGAATATAAACGAGTTACGGTATTGGCCACACGAAGCGGCTCGGGCTGCTTGAGTTGGGGCGGGCGTTCGAAGTGCAACGTTGGGAGATGTACCACACACGCACAGCATGTTGATACTTGGGACTGCTGCTGCTGCACGTTCTTCCTACGTAGACGTCTGAGAAGACCGCATTTTTTTAGAATGGTGTCAAATGCGTTATATGATGGCTATAGCTGCGAATTTTACCGGTTGAATGGTCGATACTCAGCTCCGCAAGCTGCATGGTATGTGGGCGCGCTACATACGAAGCATAAGCTGCGTGATATGTGGGCCGCGCGTGTTTTTTATTCCTTGGGAGAGTTACTGTATTGATAACTTTTCTAGTTTTTTTAGGTTGCTATGTTACCCGGGGGCTAAAAGGTTATTCCATTTGACTAGCGGAAAACGCGAGAGCGTCAGAAACCAAATTCGACAAAATTCGACGAGCATAAAAAGCTGACAAGTGGGAATGCTGAACCCTATGCGCGATAAAAATGAAGGCACGTACGGGGGGGAAGGGAAGACACCTGTGACCACGTCTTGTCCAGAAGGTTGATGAAGGTTGATCCTCCTAAAAATAATGGAATGTGATGGAAGAAAAATCAAATCATGCTTTTAGAAGTGCTTCCACGTGTGTGGGTATAGATAACTTGGAACTTGTTTGGGGTTACTTTTCGCAGTGTTTAAAGGGTTCTTAATTCTCCGCATTAACGTTAACTCCGTCGCCCTCGTGCTGCACAGGAAAACGTTGAACTCATGACGAAACGCCAAGTGCCGTTAAAGAACCTGGACGAGGAGACCAGCCTAAGCGACGTTCAACAGGTGAGGGGGGGCGCGATTTCCTTTCTTGTTTGTGTTTCTTATAGGAGGACCCCATCAGGAATTGTTTAGAGCGAATTCGAGTGTCTCATTTTTACACCGCGATTAATAAGAGGGATCCCTTTGGAGCTGACTGAAGCCGGATCTACGACCGCGGACCGAGGTCTACGATTCTCCTTATGATCCGATCAACGTACACAAGTTGACGGTTACAAATATCCGCACCGTAACCACCCACTCCTGCACTTCCGCCCCACGTCCCGTGCTGTTGCCGCCGTCTGAATCCTCGCAGCTTGCGAAGCTGCTGACCCATCAGCTGTCGGAGCTGCAACAGGCCGACAACAAGCCGCCATCACCGCAGCAGAAGCAGCAGCAACAGCAGCAGCCACATCAAGAGCAACCGCCTCTACCGCCGCCCCAAAAGCAACAGCAGCAGGGGCACTAAGCCTGTGGGTATCCATGTTTTTGGAGACAAACTACAGTACATGAAGTTGGAGTGGGATATTTGTTGCTATTGTAGAACGGTTGGGTGTGCGATCGGCGTGGCAAGAGAAAGCAGACTGTCGCCTCATTTATACCTGGTACTTTTATGAGCTCAAGGCGGACGGCAGCTACGTAACCTAACCGGGCAAGAACATGATTTGGCGGTCAGGGAACGTTGGGTGTGGTTTTCACCGGGGGTGATAAGCCGGTGTCCCCGGCTGATAGGCGTCTTCTCCTGGTCCGTTTGTGACTTCAGGTGCTGTCACTAGCTTTCCTTTGATCCCTGCTTGAGCTACACTCACAGTTTTGGAGTCAAAATGCTTGGAAGTAATGTGGGATGTTTTTTGCAGTATTACGTATTTATTTGTTTGAGGTTGGTGTATGATGAGTGTATTTACTGCTGTGCTGTGGTTGTGTAAAATTATCAGCTCGAACTGTACCGGTACGTATTCATGGGGTGGTCTTGCACTTCTGTGAAATATGGACTGACTACGGAGGCAGGGGAAGTTTCGTTTGTGTGTTGGAGAATCGGCGAGCGCTTTCTGGGTTGTGGTGGCTGATGCTTAATGCTAATGGTTGTAACTTGTCGCCCTTTTGGGACTCCTGGCGGAATATTTAGCACTTAAAAATGGCGAGCGCAACATCGACCACTGCCTGGGTGTGGGATTATGCATGTGGTGTCCGAACTACGAATAAAATGAAAGGAGCTGGACCGGACCCGCAAAGCATTCCTGCTCGTACAGCAGTTAAACGTCCACGCTATCAGTAGATGGTGGATAAGACCAAGCATATCATTTGTTTGGTCGCTGTCTCTTGGGTCTCTAAAGGGTTATAGTCTAACGCCTTTGGGTTATTTGACCCTAAAAATATGGTACAACTGTAGCGATTATTACAACATCGGTCACGTGCCTGTTGGTCTAAGTCCGTCTGCAGTTGAGGTGCAGTTCCTTTAGGGGGAGTTAGCCCCGAAAAAGGGATAGGACCCAGACCTACACAGTGTTCGTTCTCTCGTTAGTTTTTCGTGCGTTTCTTGTCCGCTTAGTTCACTTGTAGGGGAAACCCCTCGAATTTTCGAGTATTGGTTCTGGTCACCCTGCGACGCAAACATCCACTCCACTCGCCATATTTTTCATCAACTTACCGACTCTCACGAGGTTTCAGCTCCTTCGAGTCGGCAGCGCCTGAACCTTCTCGAGTTCTTCGCACGGATATCAAGCCGCATTTAGTTTATATAGTATCCATAGTTTCCATCCCTCTCCCTCCTTCACCAGCTCACACTCTGCACTCACGCTCCGCAATCGTCACAACTCGGTCGGGCCTGATTCTCCACCGAATCTTCCAACCACCGCCACAACGGCATTTGTTGGAAATCGGCCGAGGCAGCCACCCTGCCCCGGGTGAGGGCACCAGCCCCAGCCTTTCGTTCGTTCGTTGTCCCCCAAAAATGGGAACAGCGCGACGTATTACACTGGAAGCATTCCAAGAGTTCAGATTTTCTGGGCTCGCAGGAGCTCGTCTTCCGAGAGTCTTTCAAAGATCAGGTCTCTGCCAAGGTTGGGCGTGAAAACCCCCGATTTCTGGGACGTTTAAGTGGCCCGTAAAGTAAAACACCAGGCAGCCATAATATTCAAAGCCACACAGCATTAGACACGACGCCGCCAGCATCAGTGCGAAGCGCAATATCCAACGGTGAATCAGCGGAGGTGGTCGGCCTCCAATCCCTCCGTCGTACCGAGCCGCAATTGCGGCGAAGAAAACATATTTGCCTCATCTCGTGAGATTCCCGCGGCGTCACCCTAGGTTGAGAAAAAAAAAATGCCCCCAAGAGCAGATGGTTCACGCCGCCGACGGCCTTTGCTCTGTAAGTCTACAAATCGAGTAAATATTCAACTCCCATGACCGATACTAATGGAAAGCCGATAGTGTGGCCAAAAAGTTCACAATTTTTTTTGGGGGCTTATTTGCTGAAAGATTTCTATGCGACCAAAACGATTAATTTGTTTTTCTCGGGCTCTTTTCCTGGTCATGCGGCCCAATTGGTCAAGTTGTCAATTTTTTATCAAGCCGTGATCATCATTGTCCACCAAACACGATTGACGTTCGATCTCGAGATAGACAACCCATGATCACTCCTCTTCGCTCCGAACAAGGTCACATCAGTGTAGGTGACAGCGCTTAAGAGTTCATCTTGATCCATGCCCTAGGGCGTGGGAGGTTGCTTGTGTTGTCGTGTGGTATTCCGTCAAATCCGCTCAAAGTTCCATTATTTCCCCGTTTTCTCAGTTTTGTACACACCAGCCGCCAAATGTGATGTCAACAGAAGCCTGATCGTCGCCCGCCACAAATCACCGGCCGTAGAGCGAGCACTGTACACCAAGGGAGGGTCGGAGCCTCTAACGGGCTCGCCACATTCAAGACCACGACGCTGTCGTTGATTTCGTCGAACGAAGTGTGTGGAGCACACGAAATCACGCAGCGTCTAACCCAAGATTTGCTTGAGAATTTCTTAAGCAGATGTTGGCCAAGATCGCCGCAAGAATCCTTTTTTCCCGGAAAATAGGAAAGTTCCAAAACAAAAATCTACAAAATTGGGCCCATAGCCGACCGAACGGGCAAAGGTTTAGCTTGGATCTTCGGGAACTTCAAACTTTTGACCTTCCATTGTCACCGTTCTAACCCTAAAAAAACACATTAATTCCAGGTGCTGTTCCCAAAAACGTCGGTACTCTTTAAACGGGTTATAACCGAGGACGAGGCACCCGCTAAAAAATCGATCAAGTCCCGGCACACGACCCAGCGCGCATAATCCAACCGCTATTATACCTGATGGACGCATCAACCACCCCAAATAAAACAAAACCTCCACACCGAACGATAAAATTAGTTGCCGCCAACGTTTGCGTACCGCGAAAGCTCGCGTTGTCGAGAGAAGCTTCATGTTTTTCCCGAAGGATTCGGTCCTCGAACGGAAGTTTCCGACTCATCTTTAGCTATCGATGAGCCTTGAGTCGGTGGTCGTGCCGTAGGCTTCTCGGTACCAAGGTAGGTAGAGTAACCTCCATCGGCCCGCGTGTCTGTCGGACCGTTGGCCCAAATCAAACGGAAGCCTCCAACCCTATAAACAAGGAACACGACGGGAGCGGTGACGAGGGGGGGGGGGGCGCTATCAGATAAGAACAACAACAACACAACAACAACAACAACAACAACAACAACAACAACAACAACAATAACAACAACAATTGCCACTAACGCGCTGACCCAAACGAGGATTGAAGTATGCGAGGATCAACGGGGGGGGGGCGAGAGGAGGTATCCGATGAAGGATTTTACTGACGGACTCCCGGATCGGATACAGTAAGAAAGTACGCTGCAACATGATACCTAACTTGAACCTCATTGCCTCAGGTTGCGCCGCATGTACTTGTGTAACGCAGCTATCACATATCGCACACACCATACATACTCCACGTCATTGCAACAGAGGTATGGCAAAAAGCGAGGGAGCTGGAGCAAAATGGCGGCCCCATCGATGGGCTCAGATTTGGCACAAAGTATGGGAACCACCGATTATATCGAAAATGTCTCGGATTTTGTATCGCAGAGAGGTCACTTCTTGTCGCCGCCGAAACCTCGTGCGCTCAGCGCGAGAGAACACACCAGACGAGACCTCCGGCCGGCGCCGGCAGGAGGCCCCATTCAATCCAATGCTTACAGTAAATGATCCACGGTAGTGAGACATAATACAACAACAAAAAGTGTGAAGAAAATAGATGAGACGGGATGAAAAAACACCCGAACACAGCAGAAAGCGGATGCCTACGTGTGCTCTTTTCCTCCCAATCGTTCCTCGAGGTCGACGACGTCCAGCACGTCTGAGATCAGCTGCGTTTTGAGCGCGTGATCTTCCGCATTCTCCGTGCTTAAGCTCGGAGAAGCATTCACCTTTCGTGGCCGAGAACGCGAGGGACAGCGACAAAAAAGAACGTGTCGGGATGCGTGCTACAATAGAGATAGCACTTTTCGGCCGAACCAATTTCTGCACCACAGGGCTCCTCAACCTAAGATCGTCCCAATTTCTACATTTTTCGGGAACGTTTTCTTTTGTACACCTAGGCCAAGGGGTTGTTTCATCGTGTAATACTTTTACCTTTTCCCCAAATCGGTTTTAGTGTTGGAAATAGTGCTCTCCAAGTGAGGAGTAGTATTAGAAAGAAAAACAATGGTGCGCCTCTACCGAAGTGTGCGTCTCGGCCGGGGAGAAAAAAAACAGGACTCTTCACTGGTCGGGTTAAACCTCGCTGGTCGGGTCGGGTCGGGTCGGGTCGGATCAGGGTGACCCGACCCGACCTGCCCGAAACAAAATGAGCATCTCGAATACTGTAGCCTTGAAAAATAAAGCCAGGCCTTGCCGTTTTAACATCAACCCTTGGACGCGTTCGACCTCTACTGTCCTAAGCACGGGGCACGAGCCACTGCAAATACAGCACTAGTTTCATCCCAAAACGGTCGCGTTTTCAAATGACAGCGTTAGTGGACGCTACAACATGGCAAGGGTAGTGGATGTTTCAATCGTAACGCATCAGTAATCAAAAGCAACACGTGCGATGACGATGGCGTACCTCCAACAACCAAGGCTTAAGATTCACGTCGACGAGGACGTCGTAGCCGTAAAGCTCGAAGCAGTGTTTGTCGTGAATAATTGTCTTCTGCACCGACAGCAAAGACCTAAAAACAGAGGCGACATCACACAAGAACAAAAAGTATCGCGTGCCAGTTGTTGAAACTTTGTTGTGTCACACTATCTCATCGCCAGAATCTAGCCAGCGGTTACAGCACATCTTCCGTTAATCTTGGAGTCGAAGAAAAACTCCCAGGACAGAATGAGTGGCGATGAGTCGGGGAGTGCAAAATACCGTTGTGTACGCTTTGGGGCATGTAGAGCTGCCTCGATATGGTGTTTACGGAAAATCAATCCAAGCGGCTCGGAAATACTCTATGGTGTTCGGATTCAAGCAGCAACGATAGCGACATGCTACAACTAGGTTAGGTGAAGATCCGGCGTCCCTTGTGGCGCCGGGGCTAGGGGGTGTTGGCAAAATTCGCAGTAAGTTGGTCCTTACAATATCCAGTATCTGGTGGTATCTTAGAGCCCGCGCTCCTCGAGCAGTGTGTGTGGGGGGGATAAAGCTCACACGCAGCTTGCAACGATGAAGTTCGACGAAAATATTGATCCCACAGCTGAGGTGTCTTCTTTCTTTTCGTTTTCAAACAGTGTCAGAGCCTCCCGCTAGGGCTGGCGTCGCCACCACGCCATAGTTCGGAACCCTGAAACGTCGAAGGCCGTCTTAGCCTACGCTTTTTCTAGGTCTCATATTATACCTATCCCACACATAGTAGATGCGCTTGCCGAAAGTCTAGAGCACCTACGACTGGCCGTTCATTCTGGCCTGGCCAAGTACGTTCGTCCACGGAGATACGGTTAGCCCTCTCGGGAATACGGTGTCTTCAGTTCATACCAAACAACTGCACGGAGACGCGTCAAATCCACTGGATATTATGCTGCTTGCACCCTACACCAACTATTGGGTTTAAGTCGACGGTGTATACGGAAAGTGTACCAGGGGGCATCGTCATACCTTGTGACGAGGCACTGGATATCGTAGAACAACTCGTCCACCGCACGCGAGCCGTGCTTGAGAGTCATGAACATCTGCAGGCGCGAGCGTGAAAGGAAGAGCCAAGTGAAAATGACAAAATTTTACCCCCACCATCTTTTGAATCCACGCTGACTCCAAACAACGGCGCTAGCTTGTCTTACGAAAACAGACATACGTGAGGCGGTAGCTCAACATCGTTTGTGCGGGAGTCCCGACTTCTCCCGCCGACGCCCTTCTCTCGAAGAAAAAGTCGCCCGTCCAACATCCACCAAACGAAAAAATCGACCAAACGAAAAGCTTAAATAGGCCCCTGGGGCAAAAAAAAACATCTCCGTCGTTCCCTTGAGCACAGGGGACCTCCACACTTCGGCATTGTCTTGAAAAAAGATTCCACATTAAAACTTAGGTTGATGTTTAGCAACTTCTGTAGCGAAAATTCGTGGTGTGCCACAGGTAGTCCAACATCAACACATGGCTGCCACAGCATTGGGCAGTAACCCGTTCATCGCGCTCACGGGCTCCGTCTTTCCCTCTCTCTTCCCTCTCCTTGCCTCTCGTATAATCCATTCAGGACCGCATCCACGTCTTTGGGGGGAAAACAAAATGGAAAAAATAGTAATAGCGTGTGTACCGATTTGCGCGACCGCGGGCCCGGTGGTATCAGCTCCGAGGACTTCCCCTCGCTCGGAGTGCGTTTGTCCATAATGCAATAGTTCGTTCGTTATCACACGGGGAAGTGACATGCCATCGGCCATGGACCTTCCCGTTCGTATCTCAAGATCTCAAGAGCTCACAAGAAACGCCAATACTGACAATTGAACTCCCTGACAAAATGTATCCAACCATTCAATGTAAGGTAAAATGCCCAATGATACGACGACAGCGGTACAGCACCCTCCAAGAGCCCATCTCGGGCTACCAACCACAAGTTGGCTCAAACCGAGTAGCTTTGATAAACATAGCTGTCCGTACGTTGGGCAATGGTCAAGTCCAACACCTCCCGGTCATTTTCACTACGACCTAAGATCTACCACGTTTACCGACCGTGAACACCGGTTGTTCAGCAGCCGCGTGATCACCAATGCATCTTCAAGCAAACCACGCACCACGCGTCACACCTCCAATTGCGCATGCAACTTGCCGAAAACCCAGACCACATAAGGAATGTGTATTCCAGCACAATAGCCAGCCCCGTAAAAAGGATCAACCACGGACATGCTCTGTCCACACACAGCCTGGGCGATGAACCGCCCGCTGTGACTGCGTCAGGTGCTATCAGCGCCGGGTGCAGAAATTCCAAGCAAAAAAAAACTCGAAATTCACAGTTCCATCAACCGAAAATCAGCAGTTCAAAATTCGAGATCCCCCCCAAACCACAATATCACCAAACGCAGCCCATACCGCTGTACGAGTCCCAGCTTCTGATCCATCTTCAGCCGCAGCGCCTTGAGCTTTTTTAGCACAGCCGTCGCGCCATCAAACACGCGACACCGGCTCCCAGGAGCTCTTCGCCTCCTCCGGCCCCTCCCAGGCCACCTTGACGACAAGCTCGCCGTCACTACCGAGCGGCAGTCGGGGCACGACTCTGCCGCACTCTACCGCAGGCGACTACGTTCAGGTGGGGGCTTCGCCCGCACAACCCTTGCCCCTGAATGAAACCGGACCGCCCCAGGCTTCTTGCGTGCATGTGGGTCACCCGACAACGCCCGACATAACACGTCAAGGAGCGTGCGAAAAACGATATATCGCAGCATCTTGGCACATTCCGGCGGGGAGCTATGGTCAACAGCGTTATCGACAGCCGTCTCCAACACGCGCACACGATCCCGCATTTCCACCTCGGAATCCTGGAATATCATGGGTCGTTGAGACGGCAGCGTCAGCGCGACCTCATCGTCCATGTCGCCTGGGGCGTCACCGCCCGGCACGAACGCTGTAACAGCCAACGCCGCTCGCAGCACAGCACCATCGTTGGGCTCGCCCACAGAACGAGCTGTAAGCTCCATCCCAGCACCATCTCGACGCCCTTGTGCCTTCAGTACAGAGGCCTTGAGCTGCGCCATAACGTCCATGCCGAGTCTCTCCCTCTGCGTCTTCTGCCCGATGATAACCACATCGCCCCCCCCCAGCGAGCACGATAAACGGCATGGTAAATCGGACTGGTCCCCATGGTATTTCGATCGTCAAGTCGGGCGGACACGATTGCGTCTCAATATCACGCTGCTGGCCCAACGGTGTCACCACACGCGCATGCCCAACAAACGCCTACGTTAACGCGGTTTGCGTCATCCCCGGCTGTCCCTGCAGGGCCTCTACCAGCTCCTCCGAAATATCTGTAATCCCTGAACCAGAATTCATCAGCACCTTAGCCTCAGCAGCCCCGGAAGCACCGGGAGCCGCGAGACGCCCTGCGACATGCTGCGTCAGGGCCTCCAAGTGCGGTTCGGTCTCCACTGTATCCACGCTCGTATCACCACTTCAACCCGGCTGTAAGACCGAGACACGCGCGTATGAAATGATGCTGGTATCAACACATGACTGCTGCGACGCGGGTGCCGGCAGCTGCATAGGAACGGAGCGAAGAGCTGGCGCTACATTCTGTGGCCCAGCGCTTTGAGACATCTGGTGCTGCATCGTCTTGGTGAGCCCATAATCCACTGGCGCCATCCTTTCCCGCGGCACGCGAATGCACGTAGTCGTCGTCATTCCGCTTAGATGGTCCAGGCGCAGCAGGTTGGGTCTCCGTAACCACCGCCTTTGAGGCGGTCTTGTACGCACTAGCTCGAGGGGTGGCAGTGGCAGGGGCCATCCCGGTAGTCTTGCTCCGGGTATGCTTAGCGGGACCACTTGGGAACTGCTGCTGCTGCTGTACAGGGGTTTGGCCGTGGGTCTGACCATGGACGCCTTTCCCCGGCTTGCCCTGCTGGCTTTGGGGGCAGTCCCACCGCTTGTGTCCCTGCTTTTCACATACGAAACACTCGTTGTTGTCGTACCGACGACTCCTCTTTGCTTTCACACCAGCTGCCTTGGCATTCTCGCGTGAGTCGTGCTCGTCAACAGCACGTCCCTGCGGTATAGTCCTCGCAGCAGCCATCAACCTAGAGTCACGCCGTTTTGCTGTTTGCCGACGTCCAGCATCATTGGCCTCAATTACAGCTTGGTCCCGTTGCTGCTTGGCAGTAATGTTGAACAACGCGTCAGGGTCATGCGCTACGAGATTGAAACGCATCTTTTTTTCCACCTTGCGGCGGAACTCGAGTGGCTCGATTCCCGCCGCTATTGCCTCAACCAGCACCTTGCCATGCTTCAGCTTGTAGTGCCAACCGTCGGGCCTCACCACCTCCGTGAGCCCGCTGTCAGCAAGGTATTTCCGCAAGGCACGTTTTTGCATAAACACCCTGCTACCTACCGGCACGCTCGCATCCATCTTCAGCACACGGAATATCTGGTGGCAAAAATCATCATCACTCGTCTGCTGTATATCAACGCCAGTAAACCTTTTGAGCCCTTGCATTAGCTCCTCCTCGGAGAGGTCGACCCAGGGCTTGTCATCGTAGAACTCGTCAGCCACCATCATTTGGGTCGCCGAATCTACCAGCTCTCGCCTCCTCGCGAGTACCCGGTCTCCTCCATCTTGGTTTGTGATATGCATCTGCTGCTCATACTCCGAGTAGGCAACAAGAAATTCACGCAAATCTTCGAAGGTAACATCACCACCCAACCTAGGCGGTCTATCTCCCCCGATCGTCACCTTGATTTCCGGCTTTAGCCGGCCGCCGGCTCGGCCTCCACCTCTCGGGCTGCCCCAGCTTGCAGAATGGACTCCGTCAGCGCCCTGCGCTCGTGCTCCCCTTGCTGCTGTAGGGTATTCCATTGCGTTCGGCTGGTGTCCCACACCAGCACGCAAAACAGTGCTTTCCGGCCTCCGAAAAGCAAATTAGCCACGTTTTGGGCAGTAAGCAGAACTTACCCAATTCAATTGAGTTGTACCGATTCGCGCGACCGCGGGACCGGTGGTATCAGCTCCGAGGACTTCCCCTCGTAGGCTCGGAGTGCGTTTGTCCACAATGCAATAGTGCGTTCGTTATCACACGGGGAAGTGACATGCCATCGGCCATGGATCTTCCCGTTCGTATCTCAAGATCTCAAGAGCTCACAAGAAACGCCAATAATGACATTTTAACTTCCTTACGAAATGTATTCAACCATTCAATGTAGGGTAAAATGTCCAATGATACGACCACAGCGGTACACGTGGGACAGTTTTTGCAGCGGAAAAAAGTTGTCTCTGGGTGTATTGGTCTGTAGATTTCGCGTACCTTCAGGCTTCGCAGGTCCCACTTGCAGCCGATCTCTTTATCGTAGTCGTTGGCCTTCTTCTGGATAGCCACGTTGGTTAGGTGCACGTACAGATTGGCTAGTTCTGCCCGGTCTGTACAATACCTGTCAGTGGGCAATGGGGATGAGTTTTCGAACGAGAACCACGACAACACTTCATATATTGGGAGTTGAGACATGTTGGCAGACATTTGCACGAAAACGCATAAAAGAACGCCCTTTTATGTATACCAGGTACTGGCATTAGTATAGGACATACCCTGCCTCACGTAAGAGTATGAGCCTAGCTCGAAATAAGATTTTCAATCGACACCGAAAAACGAGAGTAAGTTCGTAAAACTTCGAAATTCGACACCTTCGTCAGGATAGTACGGTAGTTCGTGCAATGTGGTGGTCACAAGCGACTTTCATCGCATTAAGCTGGGAACCGCACTAAAAGATACCGCACTAACGCGATGCTTCAGTAGTCCCGGAAATTGCCAGAAAATACACTTTAACTCTTTTTACCACTGCCAAAATGATCCCGCATTTAAGCCAAGCTATTTTGTTTATCATACGGTGGGCGGTGAAAATAAAAGCATAAGCTCATCACAATTCCACGTATTTTCATACCTGGCGTGTGTCAATATAACTCAGTTGCCTTCGCAATCCGGCGCTAGCTGGCGTATCCTTCGGTTTCCGTGGCAGCGCAGCGCGAGCTGTTCTTACCGCCGTCGATTCCGAGTATTATCTCCCAACATGTGGATGCAGTTCTAAAGGAGCTAGTCAAATCCTTTTGCTATGCTGCGAAAAACATCCCAGACCAATCTCAACTACTCATGGTTCTTCCCGAAAAAATGAATGCAATTCTACAGGGGATTTTATCTATAACCCTTTTACTATGGGTCGCGGGTACACTTTCTACCGCGGCAAAGACATATCTTCTTGTGAAGATTTGTATGAACGGTAGCCGTTCCAGAGGTGTTGGATATCGTGTCTTGTAGTACTAAAGATGGTCGTGGAGTCTCCGTAGATTCTGATGACAAAGATAGGAGCAATTCCGTTTGCCGCCGACAAGTAATCACTGTCGACTCTCGTCCCGGATGTAGGAGCACCTCTCGTTTGCCTCACGGCGCTTCTATCGTTTGCCCTCGCTTGGTTCGCCGTCGAAACTTGCTCCAACTTGGCGTGTCCTACACGCTACGAATGACAAGAATAATATGTTGCAAGTCGCGAGTCGAACCTGGGTTACCCCAACCCACATTTTGGCGTCGACGTACGCTCGATATCTCCTCCGCGTCTAGCAGTGCTTGGTCTATTACTAGTGGCCCTGCTTGTTGCGGCAAGTGAGTTGGGCACACACCCACTCGGCGTCGAGCAACCACGCCGAGTGGGTGTGTACCCACCTCACCTGCTGCTGGACGCGGGTAGGTATGAGCGGGGGAGGAATAATGGCAAAGAAAAAGAGATCCGCAAAAGCGTCGCCCGGTCCGGCCAAAGATCCCCGCGCCAATGACGTGGACTACGATCCGCCCCCCTCTGATGAGGAGGAGAGTAAAACCCCCAACCCTTGGCCCAGCCCTGGAAAAAGCGCGAAGATATGTTGCCCGCCGGCGAGGAGACCGATGGCTTCAAGCCATGTTGCCACAGGGCAATCATCATCGCACTCCAGGTCGTGCGGTTGTCAGCCGCACGGTCTACAGCAGCTTGAAGCTGCCCAATCAGGGTACGGTAACGCTGGTGTGTATGTAACGATAACGATGCAGTGGGACGGACTGCTGGTGCATGGTGAACGTAAAGGTGGCATGTCTCCAGTATCGAAGAAACACATGTGCCTCTCTTTCTTCTCTACCTGCTTCTCTCTCTTTTCTACGGCAAAACATACCAGGTATTCCAGACAAATTTCAACTACGAGTATCAAGAATTTGCCCACCAAAAAACGTGGGTGCGGTTCTCAAAGGGCTTCCCGGAATATCTGCACGTGTTCTTACCTTGTGCCCGAAAAGCGGGCGAAGCCCCCGCTGTACAGCCACACCGTCAGGGGGTTGAAAGACGTCACCAGGACGTAGAGCCTCAGGTCGAACTTTTTTCCGCCTATGAGGTAGGGGTTCTCCACATACCGCTGAGCGATGTACGTCTCCGCCTGCTGTCGTTTTGCGGCCCGTACAAAGCGAAGCGCTGGGAAATATTAAACATAGCAACAACGAAAACAACAACGGCGATGGCGATGACGATGGTGATGACGACGACGGCAAGAGCAACAAATACAACAACAACAACGACAACAACGACAACAACAACCACGACAACAACGACGACAACAACGACGACAACAACGACGACCACAACGACAAAAAAGCACATTAGAGCGGAGACAAGATAAACTCGCCCAGCATACATAGTAACCAGAGAAATCATACCGTAGTAGGTATTCGTAGTTCTTAAAAACGAACAATAATGGTTACGAGCTCGAAACTCTAATTTCGTCAACCCGAGCCCTCAATCGTGCTCTCCTGCAGCGTGTATCATACACAAAACACAACAGCGCTTTTAAAACTGTTACCTTCTTACCTGGGGCTGATCCGCCTTCCACCGATGGTCCTTTTTCCACTCGCTGATCTGGCTCAGCTTGTTAAACAAGAAAATACCGCGCCCTTGCGCCTTTCCGATGGGCTTCATGATCCACACAGCCCCGGGAGAGCGTTTAAACTCTTCCACGAACATGCCGTACTCGGACGGCAGGACGAACGTGCCGGTCCAGAAGCTGGAGAGCGAAGCCAGAGGGTGCAGTTGGGTTGGGTCGGGTTGGGTTGGGTTGGGTCGGGTTGGGTTGGGTTGGGTTGGGTTGGGTTGGGTTGGGTTGGGTTGGGTTGGGTTGGGTTGGGTTGGGTTGGGTTGGGTTGGGTTGGGTTGGGTTGGGTTGGGTTGGGTTGGGTTGGGTTGGGTTGGGCTGGGTTGGGTTGGGTTGGGTTGGGATGGGTAGGGGTTCGGCAGCACGGGTAGGTGGGTAGGTGGGTGGGTGGGTGGGTGGGTTGGTGGGTTGGTGGGTTGGTGGGTAGGTGGGTGGGTGGGTGTGTGGGTGGGTGGGTGGTTACGCGGGGGGCGGGTGGCGTATTTATCAGCGATGAAAGAGTTCCCCAGAATTAGCCTCCACGTCTACCCAAAGACAAGGTCTACTACGAGACGGCACTCCCTGAAAACAGTGAGCCGAGCACTGCAACGCCAAAAAACACACGGGTTTCTAACGAAACGTTTCACTTCCCCCGAAAGCGCGACTCTTGCTTGTCACGGGTGTCTTCCGACTCCCATTCTACGGTCCCTTGTCACCGATTCGTGCATCGCGCCTCGGGCACGGTCGCAGACGGTCGCTCCAATGAGATGTTGAGGAGGACTGGCACCTAAACCTTGCCCCTCCCCTCCCCCCAAAAAATATCCTGCGGGCTGAGCTTCGTCTGGTTCACATCAAAAAGTTCGCAGAGCGATTTTTGGCAAGACCCGTCGAGACCCCGCCTACAGATTTGTTCACCCCTTGGAGGGTATGCCCCAAAGCGTGCCTCATCCCCCTCTAACCAACCTAAGCGCTAGGCTTTGTCGGGTCCGCGTTATCAGTTTGCATTGACAATTTTGGCAAAGGCTCGCCGAGATTCCGCCCGCATACTTCTTCACCCTTCTGGATGGTTCCACGGTGCGCTGATTGAGCACTCTTAGGGCCTAGCCGCCAACGTTTGGACAACGTAGCCGACCGCAACCGCAGTCGCTCCGTTTTTCGACGAACGCGCCTCGGGCACGTCAAGACTGAGTAAAGACAAACGGGAACCGGCTTCGACTCGATTCCAACCTCGCTACCACGAAAAAATGCCGCCGTCTGACAACGTAGAGTTTGGCTCACAAGATCCGGAGACACCAAACTTTCAGGGTGGTGATTTGCTGTCATTGGTGTGGGCACGAGGCCTTCTCGGTGCACAAGCGCCCGCACTGCCGTGGAATGGCACTGCTGTGCACATAGGCCCAGCTGATGTCAACATAACGTAGGGCACTACATGAACAGAAGGAGCATCGACCGCGACCGTCGAGGGTGCCATATACGTCTCACCTGGTGCTTGGGCGCATTCAACACAATGCAGCGCCAAAATTAGCGAGCAGCGGGGTGGCCCTGTCAACACAATCCAATCGAAAGACGCCAAAAAGCTACCGGGTAGGGAGTGTCGCATAACCGCCCTGTATATCGGAAATAACGCGGCTATAGTTCGGACTACAAATTGGTATCAGTCGCGCGATTGTTGTGGACGTACCAGTAGCTGGTGGCCTCGGTCTGGCAGTCGTTCCTCTCGAGCTGCTTGCGCATGCGCTTCAAGTTTTTCACCATCAAGTCCTTGCGGGTCAGCTCGTAGTGGTTTGGGAAGTGGTTTAGCCGCTGGTCATCGTCCATCTGGTAAACGGCGAGCAAGCGCGGGGGATCAGTTGAAAGGCTAAAACCAACATGTCGTGTTCGTTAGAAGGGTTGCGCCCCTGTTGGGCTACTTAGAAAGCAGTTGGCAGTGTACAAGTTGTGGTTGACATAGTCGTCCAAACCGTATATAAATACTCTTCGTCGTGTTTCGGTGAGTTGAGATAATGTTCCTGTAAGCATGGGTATCAGAACCGATAAAACGTGCACTGTGGGATTCGAAGAGCCAGTGCTGGGCTCCGATTGGTGAGACTACGTCCACACAGACACTGTAGCTCGTACACGCAGATAAGACAGTCGCTTTCGTCCACCGACACTTCTCGCGGAGTCCCGCCTGGAGTGCACACCCATCACGCGGATACGTCGTGAAACACGCCTCTTTGAATACGCAATGCTATTTCACTGCCGCTGTGTATGCAATCGCCACGATACTCAACGCTGTAACCCTTACCCTTTTACCACAGCACCCAAGTTTTGGGAACAGACCACTTATAACTAGAGTTGGGCTCGTTTTCGCAGTATTAGCCCCTGTGGGCCTTAAGAGGGACACATGGCAATTACAGCATCATCGACCACACCAAGCAGCCCCGACGAAAGGAGTAAGTGACGCCCCCGAAGCGGCATCGTGACAGTTTCACTGCTGCACGCTTTTCCTAGTCGCTTCATAATGTCACACTCGTCGTTATTTTTCGTGGGTATAGTCCACAGGGGTCCCAAAGGGCTAATAATCGTTGAAACTAGCTAAACACTTTCCCACCCGAAAACCTGAAGCCCACCTGTATCTGGTCGTACATATCCCGGACCCACCCAACGTCCGCCCAGCACAAGTCCCAGTCAACGTCGTCCTGAGTCTCGACCCATCCCGGCCTGTTCTTCAAGACCTCGTAAACCGTGTTGCGGGTGGAACATCTGGAAGACACGCCATCGTGGCAGGTCCGAACGTCAACGGGCCAGGGTTGGAAGCTAGGTACGGTAGCGGGTACACCTCAACTTTCAAGAGCTCCTCATGTGGGGAGCTTTCGTCTTCAATAAAACACGGTGCGTCTGTTGATTTGGAATTTTCAGTACATATGACAGTTACTTACCAGTTTCGTGCCGGTTCGGGCTATTGGACTATTGTTGGGCACCTAGCAGTACCTGGCTGGCGTTCTTGGTGGTAGGCTGCTGTGAGCTCTTGCTCGGGAGCTCACTCTTCTCGGAGGTCACACGCATGAATTATCTTATCGACTTGCCTCTACCCTGTGTGTGGGACACGTAATACAACAGGAGTTGCATTTTTCGGGCCACACTTTTCTGGCTGGTTGAGCTCCTAAAGTCAGGAATTACCGGTTATTTTGATACTTTTCGTACGCGTATGTATGTTTTAGGACTTAGCACATAGAAGTGTTGGTCGGATTGAGCTAGCGAATGCCATCGAAGTCATGTTTCCGGTGAGATTTTGAGCTCCTCATGATAAGAGCTCAGAAAACTCCGCGGCAACGGTCAGGATTTCATGCTATGTATGGTAGCGGGTGCATTTCATTTTTTTTAGGCTCGTAACCTCTATACGACCCCACTTAAAAAACGGAGTCGAGAGAAAACCCGAAAGAGTAACACGTTGAACAAGCTCGTGGCTTATTATATAACCAATAATTAGTACCAAATTAACGCAAGCGGTCGATTAGGTAGCCACTTAGTTGAGGAGCGAATAGCAATTTGGCCACAAAAAGCTATCTCTATCTTGAGCACGCGTCAGGGTTGTTGCGATATGAAGGCTTCCGACGAAGGAGGCAGAGCCCCCTGCTGCTGCTGTCACGAAATAATTTACGGTCTTGTGGGAGAGGCGATCGTTACCCATATGATTCCCATAATCACCGACGGGCACCAAAAAATGCGGCTGTATGCGGCTCGGATTCTGGCAATGATGAGGAACATGGATTGACGGAGACAGCAGCGGCAGCGCCATCACGTGGACGGGACAGGGGAGCTAAAAGTTTGAGGAGATAGAAAGGGGCGCAAACGGGTGTTGTTCGTGGGGACCCATCACGGCGACACCTGCTGACGCGCGCCGACTTCCATCACCATTGCTTAATGTCGCTAATAGCTAGGAGCGCGTGCAACGCGCAGTAGTATTCAGGCTGGCGCCCTGCCGCCCGTCGACAAGATGCGTGAAAGCTGTACGAGGCACTCAATGTCCAGCATCGCAACAAGTAGTATATGCATGAACCTGAGGACAGGCCTGGGGTCATCACCCCTCTTCTCCCTCTGTCTTCCGTATCTCTATCTATGGTCGATCGCAAGAGAAGAATCCGGATGTCATGTTTACACGACGAGTACAACCTCTGTTCGCACAAAAGCACACGGACACACGTTTCTGAGCCATGATATGTACGATACAGACGCAGCGAAATGACGAGGCACGGCCCTACACCCGCCCTTAGCCCGTCTGCCACTACTGCCACACTAAAGGCACCGTCGTACCGTATATATACAATATCACAACACGATACTGGTAACCGGTAACACGCAAGATAACACACACCCCCGCATAAATTTTCAAGCTGATTTGTTTTACAACCGGAAAACGCCAGCGGCGCGTTTATGGAAATCTCGACGACGTCGAGATCTATGTTGGATCCCGTGGGACTTTCCATGGAATCCCATGGGTATATCATGGGCTCCCACCCATGGGTACTCCCACCCATGGGTATACCGGTACCATGGGATCCCACGGCATCCCACCGCGGGACCTCACGGCATCCCACTGCGTCCCGCGGGACTTCCCATGGGACTCCGTGGGATTCCGCCATGCGTGACGAGGGTCCTACGGGGTATCACGGGTGCCGGCGGTGTCCCACGCGTTCCCGCGGTATCTGGACGTCATGGGTTCCGGCGGTATTCCACGCGTTCCCGCGGTGTCCCACGTGTGCCCGTGAGTTACAACGCGGCGTTCGACGGGATCCCGCGGGAATTACCATGGGAATTGCCCGCGGCTTCCCTCGAAGAGTCAGTCCCACGGGATTAACCAAAATAAATCCCGCGAGCGCCCACGGTAGTTCCCACCGGAACTCCCAAAAAAATAAATGGGAGTTGGTTTCAGCTCACCCAGCACCCCATTCGCCTACGAGAACACATGGTACGAGTAGAGTAGAGTATGATGTACTGCTGTAGTTGAGCTACCTAGTACTAGACTATATACCTGTGGTACGGGCGAAGCAGAATGGGGAGACACGGTTTCATTCCCGGCCCTAGCCTGCTGCACTACAAGCAGCTCTGGATCCTTGGATCCATCGCCCAATACTTTCTACGGCAGTGCTCGTAGGTCTGCTTTGGATATGACCACCGTCGGACGCTACTCGTACTCGTACTCGTACGACGTGCTTATGAGACCGCAAAAGACCATCGCACTACGGTACAAAGTCAGACATAACACGTGCTCCAAGGAACGGTTGCGCAATACCTGGTACAGCACAGCACGCGTGCACGCATAGCAATGCCGCTACTACTGCATATTGGTTGATCGATCCCCAGGCATTCGCCCTAGATGCGTCGTTTCCGGCGACATGGCAGAGACTGGTTGAACAGGATCTGCTGCTGTGTTCGTATGATACCATGCTCGTGTACGAGTAGAAGAACACCATGTGGTGCAGAGTTACAGCAGCGTTCTTCGTACACAATGGATTTCCCCTCTCTCACCGAAAGACAATCGTAGGTGTCGTAGGCTTCGCGGCGGATGGCGCAGGGGTCGTAGATCCTGCACCAACTTTTAGATTCGAGCTTGCTGCACCTGTGCTGCCTCCCTGGCGGTGGCGCTCCTCCTCCCTCTGCATCACTCACGGGTGCATGCTGTGCACGGCAAGTTATGGCGGGCAGGAGACAGAACAGCAGTGAGAAACAAGGATTCAAATGAACACAGCGAAAGGACACGCCGCAAGCCGCAAGCAAAAATCGCGGACAACACCGCCAAACCAAAACCAAAACGCCTCTTCATAATATTGATAAAAAAACGGGGAGAAAACGAGAAAACAAGACAGATCGGCCAGTGATCTCCCACATCCGAATCAAGTCGAATCAGTCAAATTCCGATATTGCTCACCAGGTATCCGCTTATCACAGCGTGCAGAGGGGCTCTGCACGCGGGGCCTAGTGTAGCTTCCAAGGCTACTTCTAACTCCTGATTCTTGACTCGTATACGTATTAATAGTGCTGAGTGTTTATTTGGAAACTCTCTTCGCTCAAGGGAAAACCACCGAAAATTCCTCGAACATGATGAGCTACGTACTACATGAAATAAATGGTAGTGTTTGAGGCGGGGATCAAGGAGCTAGCCGTAGTGGCTTGTTCAAGCGCATTGCTACGTTTTCCACTCGCTGAAAAACTGAAAGCTTGGATCGTCCTCGTCAACATCAGGTGAATCTTGATTCTCGTGATTGAAGTTCAAGTGGATGACGTACAACCAAATGAAAAATGCTGCTGCCCAAGGAAACGAATAGTAGTACGAAGTAGTACTGTGTACCCCTGCATGCACACACACGGAGTAATAATAGGACTGACTCCAAAACTGAGCGACAATAACAAGTCAGGACAAGGACGGCATGGGCTGGGTAAACAATCAATGATGATGGCGTGTGCTCTACATTTAGTCTACAAGGGAAGTAGCATGTGTTGCTGCCCTCGTAATGCTAGTCATCATCTGTTGTGTTGCTGTTCGCTGGTTCTATGTTTTACCGTAAAATTATTGCACCGCCGTGTCTCTTCTTCTTGCTCTTTGGCCTACGTAATGCGTAAGTAAATAAATTGCACCGTGTCTTCCTTCAGTGTAGTTATAAATTATAGACTACTACTGCTTGCTGCTGCTGTAGAACACGTACGCAGGCATGAGAGGTTGTTATTGTCGGGTTGAACAAACAAAGTGGGAAACTACTACTACCTCTAGGTGTAGAACACACCCGCAGGCATGAAGTTAATATTGTAGTTCAATATTATTAATAGTTCAAACCACTAACAATAACTAGTTCAAGAGCAAAAACACCATACATACATACAAGGGCTCCGCATGGATGCTGGCATTCGCCGGCACGCATGCTCCCCGGGTAGGGCAGGGCAGCACTTCGAATTAAACTCGAACGATCCCAAACCGCAAGACAGGGGGTTATAAATATTGCGAGGGGGGCTTTTTGGTTGAAGTTGATCCTGTATCCTGCAAGCAGCAAGCCAGTTTTCATTGATTGCCCCCCACACCCCACCCGCCCCACACAACGATATCACCTCCCCCTCCGAACGCTCTACATCAATCACCACCCAGCCCTGTAGGGCACGGACACGAGGTAGATGCGGCTGCGCCACCATAGCTAGGCCGGGAGGGCCCTCTCTCGGCTGTGCTGTGGTGGGCTACTACTACCACAGCAGCTGCAGCTGCTGTGTCTTCTTCGCGTTTGTCGCCATACACATCCGTGCTCTTGTCTTTGGTTGTGTGTGTCGCCACACGCCCGCCCTTGTTTGACTCATCATGTATGTGTCTCGCGTTTTCCGTGTTACAATCGCGCGAGAGTGTATAACGCCTTCCAGGTCCGATAGGAACAATGCCTGCAATGTGATTGGAAACCTTTTTTTTTCCCATCACTATAGAAGTATGCCCACCACGAATTTCGGGGAAAATTCTTGGCGGAAATTTCCGGCAACATTCTTGCATAACTGCTGTAACAGCAGAAATCAATGCGCCTTCTTCGTAGATCGGGATGCTGTGTCCTAAAACTGGGGGACAGACGGCATGCATCTTGTGTGGGCAATCCTCGAGATGCATTGGGCATTGGAGTAGTGTCACCGTGTGCGCACGCACGTGCGCGCCCCCTCACAGAACTTCACCCGTGCTGCTGTCCGGCAGCCTTTCACACGTGGTTGCCATCTGCCGCTAGGACGCGGCAGCGCACGATTGTCACGGAAAACGCGAGACGCATTCGTACATGCATGATGATGAGTAAAACAAGGGCCGGCGTGTGGCGACACAAACAACCGAAGACAAGAAGAGCACGGATGTGTATGTCGACAAACGCGAAGACACAGCAGCAGCAGCAGCTGTAGTAGTAGTAGCCCACCACAGCACAGCCGAGAGAGGGCCCTCCCGGCCTAGCTATGGTCGCGCAGCCTCATCTACCTCGTGTCCGTGTGCCCTACAGGGCTGGGTGGTGATTGATGGAGAGCGTTTGGAGGGGGAGGTCATATCGTTGTGTGGGGCGGGTGGGGTGGGTGAGGCAATCAATGAAAACTGGCTTGCTGCTTGCAGGATTAAGGATCAACTTCAACCAAGGAGCCCCCCTCGCAGGATATATAACCCCCTGTATTGCGGTTTGGGATCGTTCGGGTTTAATTTGTTCAATTCAATATCCTTTTTTTTCTTAGTCCTTCCGTCGACGCCGTATTATTGTAATGGTATAGGGCGAGGACACAGAGTGCCCCCTGCAGGTCTGCCTATTGAGCAGGTCCTCGGAGAGTACCTCACTTTCTTAGCCTT
Source organism: Undaria pinnatifida (assembly GCA_012845835.1). Classification (NCBI taxonomy): domain Eukaryota; class Phaeophyceae; order Laminariales; family Alariaceae; genus Undaria; species Undaria pinnatifida. Next base: position 10,703,187 of record JABAKD010000021.1, on the reverse strand, counting down.
TGGAGAGACGTAGCTTTTTTAATAGATTCCACCAGAGCCCCGGATGGCCTCTGAGAGCCGAGGCGCATGCCTCGGTTTTATTTCCTGACTACCCCTAATAGATAACACGCCAACATGTAATACGAAAACGGCCAATTGCCTATCAAACGAGATAATCGCAGGCCTTTCAAGGCCGTACCTTAACAACTACTTATTCCTGCCGTTTCTTGCGTGAATCCGATTCCGAGCTTCATCATATTGTGAAGGTGTCGTGGTGCCGGAAGGTGGGAGGGAAAGGACGCAGGGGTATCGCTTGGAGACAGCACCGGTTCTTCTTTATAGATTTCTCATCATTGGCATTGAGCTATGACAAGCTCGAGGAGACAGGAAGAGGAGGAGGAGGAGAAGGAGGAGAAGGAGGAGTGAGAGCACGGGGGTGGGGTGAAGCTCACAGAGTTCGCTTCACCCCAGCATTGCTGCTGTGCTCTCTTCCGGACCTTTACCTATGGAACGTACAAGGAACGTTCTCCCAGATGTTCTATATTCCCATGAGCACCTAACGCGCTTACTTCTATCTATCTTGTCCAGAGGAAGAACGTTCCGTTACCGAGAACGCTCTTGTGGTATAAGCTAGCTAGATTCTACGGGTCATCCGCTCCACTTAGAATATTCCGTTCATGAGAATCTTCTTGTGGCCAATAGACCATGACTCTTTGGACTATCTTACCGAATCTATTGCCAGATATACTGAAACTCTATTACAATATTCGATCGGACAAATCCGAGCCCACGAAGATTGATCCTCTAGTCTGGTTACGAAGAAGAGACGTTTCGAGTGCGTTTCCTGATGCTTTGACTCAACAAATCATTCAGGGCCAGCAAGGGGGTGGCCATGTATGCTGCGCCAGGGCCAGCAAGGGGGTGGGCATCAATGCTGCATGTATGTTCTCTACGTAGCCACTGAAAGGCGCGCACTGCGCCAGCTTTTGCAACAACACCATGCATGATGGTATCTAGATCCGAGGCTCGCAGACCGACTGTCTGTGTGTTGTGAATAGTCTGATTGTGGAGAGACTTGCTGACGGTATTCTAGGCGTGAAACACGGCGTCGCTGCCTTCGTCATTCAATTCCTCGAATGTCATCATAATACTGCTACTACTTGTTGCTATCTGCTAGATAAGAGTATTATTAGTAGTGCGCGATAGCACTTATCTAAGAATTCGGCAGTTAAGAATTTCAGGCTCGAGTTTTAGACAGGAAAGGAAAACATCAAACATATACTACCTCCTGGTATGGCCTTTTGGTCTGATCGCTGGTCGCTCATTGGCCAGGGATCGTAATGAAGTGTAGTCTTCTCCTGGGGATGATAGGGTCCCATCCCAGGATCATAATCCATCCACACATACATATACAACTCCGACAACCCGTGAACGAACACGGATATCACCAGGATTGATATCTCCTCGCACAACGTGACAGTAATCCCCAACCCCACCGACCGGCCAATCTCTGATTGGCTTGTATATTATAGAGCCAGCTCCACCCGGGGATGATAGGGTTCCATCGCCGGTTCAGAGGTCATTCTATATATCTGAAAGGTAGACAAACCGGGGAATAAAACCGAGTTCTCTCGGGTCGTCACAGCCCCTCACGCGTGGAAACCCCAACTCCGTTGGGCTAAAATCGCGGATTGGTTCGAGTTCCACAGCACTGCCCCACCTTTTTTTTTCATACACTTCTACTTTCCAGCTTCTGGACAAGCCGTGGTCACAGGTGTCGTCCCTTCTCCCCCCCGGTTCTTGCCTTCAATATTATCGCGCATAGGGTTCAGCAATCCTACTGCTCGTCGATTTTTCATCGAGAGTTGCTAACTCACGCGCTCGCGCTTTCCGCAAGACAATTTGTGCAGAAGAAGAAAAGTCCCCACGAATTTATACGAGTATGCACTCGGGGCGATTCAAACTCACGAAACTGACCTATACCACAGGCTCGAGGATAACCTGATACGCCACCGGGGCGACCGGCATACTATAGGAGGGTGAGAGAGGCTCACCAACCAATGGGGCGCAGTTCCGTCGCACACGGGGGAGATAGGGCCTCATCCCCGGTTCAGAAATCCTCCGGATCTCTACAGCTCCAACAACGCGGCAACTATAACGTATAATGATGATCTCCCGGGTCGATACCGCCCCGCACGGCGTGTCAACCCCGACCCATTGGCTTATTCGTGACTGGCTGGTAGGCTTAAATTGACCCAATAAGCTCATAATTATTTCGGCCTACTCGGGTTTTCTCGCATACTTCCGTATAGGGCAAACATTTACAATGCGAGCCAAATCGACCAGCTGTTTGCATGATAGGTCGCACAAAAAAACGATTTTGAAGCCTATATATCAGGTTGGCGTGCCGAGCAAGCACGCTCAAAACGAGGATGAGAAACACTTGAACAACAACAGCATCAAACGCAATATAAATTGACGAAATAGAGCGATTTGTATCCAGGATTCAGGCCTGGAATGGAGTACTCTCCGTAGAAGGATAGTTTATAGATTCGACGTGAAACCATGTCATGTGGTTGAGGTGAAACACGTAATATTAGATGTCATCAGATGTCACACTCACGTCAAGGCCATCATATATGGAGGATAATGTAGGTGACGATGATGGGGCAAGCAGGATGCCCCTCATCTCACTACCCTGCACTACCCTGCCCTACCCTGCACCACCCTGCCGAGCCCTGTTATATCTGTCTTCTAGTACTCCATGTAGGGAAATAATGCATAAGTTTTGAGCCTAGCCAGCGAGCCTATGGAGAGCTAATAAAGACACCGGAACCCATGAGGGGCACGCTTCCCAACACCGACCAACCACGCACTCCCCACTCGGAGTACTGTGACAATTGGCGTCGTCGACAGGACGTGAAAATGAGGCTAAAGATTCCCCCACACCTGGTGATAATGAGGCTAAAATGCCTCGGTGCAAAATATACAACCCTATGATGGAGCTCTCACGGTTGTGAGCTCCATCATAGGGTTGTAATTTTATGGCGAAGGGCGATTGCTACTGGTATGCCGTAGGTACACACTCTTTCTCGAGCTCTCACGGTTGTGAGCTCCATCATAGGGTTGTATATTTTGCAATGAGGCATTTTAGCCTCATTATTACCAGGTATGGGGGAATCTATAGCCTCATTTTCTGTTGGTTGTATGCTTGGATATGATACGGATATGATGACGGTTGAGTATACCATCAAGCCCCACCTCACAAAAACCCTCCCCCACCCTCGCGCCCGGTGAATGATCTCTTGACGCCGAGCTCGTACTCGGAAGCGCTCACCGACGAATATTCCAATCTCTGGATTCAGGCCGCGGAGAAATAATATGGTGGCCTGGAGAACGCGGATACTTTCGGTGCGATTTAGCAACCAAACGGCCTGAATGTTATTTTGGCGAAGTGGGAGTACGGTTGAAAACCGAATGAGATTGGTTTCGCCCCCAGGGCTAAGGCGAGGTTGGTAGTGAGGGGTTGCGGGCAGCGTGAAGGTATCGATTTCTTTGAGACATTTGCCCCGACGCCTACGGTGTCCTGCATCCGCTTGTTGGGTGCCATTGCTTGCGAGTTGGATTTGGATGTTTGTCGTTTTGATGCAGAGCAGGCTTTTGTTCAGTCAAACCTAGACGAAGATGCTTTTATGCGGTTGCCCCGGGGTTGTGGTGAGATGTCTGGTAAGGTAGTACGCTTGAACCGCAGTCTCTACGGCTTGAAAGAAGCGTCGAGATCGTGGCACAACCACTTACTATCGCACATGAAGAGTCTTGGTTTTGAGCGGAGTCTAGCAGACGCGGGTGTCTTGCGCCTGGTCGAGTCTGGAACTGTCTCCATGGTAATAGTAGTTCATGTGGGCGATATCTTCGCAGTAGGACGGAAGGCTAGATGCGATCAATTCTGCGAAGACTTGAACCGCCTAGTGCCGATTGCCAACATTGGCGAGCTAAGGTGGTATGCTGGCTGCCGGTATTCTAGAGATTGGGATGCTGGAACTTTAAGGATCTCGCGGCAAGCTTTCGCTAAAAACACAGCTTTGAAATTCGGCGTTAGTTCGGGTAGGAGAAATCCGCTTGATAAGGGCCTTAAACTCGAAGATGCGACTGAACCCGAGGGCGACTGGCCTTTCCGCGAACTGCTATGATGCTTGATGTGGCTTGGCAATCAGACACGTCCGGATATTGCGAACGCAGTGAGAGCGGTAGCCAGGTACACCAACTCGCCCAGGGAAATACACTGGAAGACGGCGGTTGGCATTGTAGAATGTGTTTTTTTCACGAGTGATTTCGGCATTACTTTTGAGAGAGGCAGTGGACTGGAGCTGGTTGCGTATGCGGATGCAGATTACGCCAGCAAGGCCACTGATAGGAGGTCGGCTTCCGGTGGGGCTGTCATGTGCGCAGGGGCATGCGTGTGCTGGTTTTCGAGGACTCAAAAAGTGCGTGACGCTTTCGACCACAGAAGCCGAGTACGTATCACTGGCAGACACCATCAAGGAGGTGGTTTTCTTGCGGTACGATTGGGGTTTTATTTTTACTAGTTTTGGTTCTGCATGCATCGCGGTTTTTGAAGACAACAAGGGGGCAAGGTACCTGGATCATAACCCGGTGTGCGCGTCGAATTCGAAACACATCGACGTTAGGCACCACTTCCTACGGGAGCTTGACCTCAGGGGAGAGTTTGACATTGTCGCCGTAGAGTATGAGCAGCAAAACGCAAACGTCCTGACGAAGGCACTCGCCGATCCAGTTTTTCGTTTTCGTCGGGATTTTGTGATGAACATTTGATTTTGGAAGAATGGTAGAATATCTCATAATTTAGTACGCTAGGTTCGCTGTTTCTACTGTTTAACAATGATATATGATATTTTTGGGACTTGGGGACGGCAACGGTTTTTGTTAAACCACCCGGGGTCATCCCTGCGTAATCAGTCTATGGTTTTCTCAACTAGCCCCGTAATGAGACCCAGCAGAGCCAAATCGTTTAGTTTTCATCCTGGAAGGAGGGGTCACGCCCACCTGTTACCGCTTGTGCGGGGTAGGATTCGCTTGATTTGATACAGAGTATATGATGAGCTGGATGTATGATATTTTTGGGACTTGGGGACGGCAACGGCTTTTGGTAAACTAACCGGGGTCATCCCTGCGTAATCAGTCTATGGTTTTCTCAACTAGCTCTGTAATGAGACCCAGCAGAGCCAAATCGTTTAGTTTACATCTTGGAATGAGGGGTCACGCCCACCTGTTACCGCTTGTGCGGGGTAGGATTCGCTTGATTTGATACGGAGTACATGATGAGCTGGAAGTACGATATTTTTGGGACTTGGGGACGGCAACGGCTTTTGGTAAACTACCCGGGGTCATCCCTGCGTGATCAGTCTATGATTTTCTCAACTAGCCCCGTAATGAGACCCAGCAGAGCCAAATCGTTTAGTTTTCATCCTGGAATGAGGGGTCACGCCCACCTGTTACCGCTTGTGCGGGGTAGGATTCGCTTGATTTGATACGGAGTATATATGATGAGCTGGAAGTACGATATTTTTGGGACTTGGGGACGGCAACGGCTTTTGGTAAACTACCCGGGGTCATCCCTGCGTGATCAGTCTATGGTTTTCTCAACTAGCCCCGTAATGAGACCCAGCAGAGCCAAATCGTTTAGTTTTCATCCTGGAAGGAGGGGTCACGCCCACCTGTTACCGCCTGTGCGGGGTAGGATTCGCTTGATTTGAAACGGAGTATAGTATGAGCTGGATGTATGATATTTTTGGGACTTGGGGACGGCAACGGCTTTTGGTAAACTACCCGGGGTCATCCCTGCGTGATCAGTCTATGGTTTTCTCAACTAGCCCCGTAATGAGACCCAGCAGAGCCAAAATCGTTTAGTTTTCATCCTGGAATGAGGGGTCACGCCCACCTGTTACCGCTTGTGCGGGGTAGGATTCGCTTGATTTGATACGGAGTATATGATGAGCTGGAAGTATGATGTTTTTGGGACTTGGGGACGGCAACGGTTTTTGGTAAACTCCCCGGGGTCATCCCTGCGTAATTAGTCTATGGTTTTCTCAACTAGCCCCGTAATGAGACCCAGCAGAGCCAAATCGTTTAGTTTTCATCCTGGAATGAGGGGTCACGCCCACCTGATACCGCTTGTGTTGAGTAGGATTCGCTTGACCACTCAAGAGGATTGTGGCTCGTTAAGTAGGAAAAGGTCTCAAACTCGACGAGTTCAATGCGTTTGACTCCGAGAGCGACTATTTTTTTCTCGAGCTGATTTGAATTGTTTCGTGACGGATTATTCTGCATATATTTGCTGGATTTTGGCACTTTTAAAAGTGCATGGTATTTATGGAGGCAAGTAACTGCTTTTTGACTTTTGAAATAATACTTTTTCACGATTGCGTTGTCTAGTATGACATTATTTTGCTCCGGATTTGAGCATTTGGAATCTGAATGGATTTTCAGTATGTACCCAGCCGGGAGGCATTAGTCAAATTCGAAAGTGAGTTTTGAAACTGCTGTCCAGTCACACTTGTTGGCATCCCTGTCCTATGGCTATCTTATGGAGCTGACAACCGTTTTGTAAGGAAAGCTGAATGGTGATTATAAGGCCGATGTTTGAGTTTTTGGATTTTTGGAATTTGAATTTCAGATTTGAGTTTTCGGTCTATGGATTTCGGGTTTGGGTTTTTGTTTTTGGACTTAGGATTTTACGACTTAGATCTTAGGTTCGTGAAGATTGATGTTGGATACTGTCCCTGAGTTTTATCTCTAGATTTAAGGAGTGCTTTTCAAGGACTATGGTGCTGTAATTTTTCTTTCTTGTCAAAGTAGCACTGGCAGGATATTGATCGACCGTATTTTTCATTGAATCGTTTTACCCTGATATGATATGGCATCATACCGTATCATTTACGAAGCAGGGAGGCTGTTGATTGTATGCTTGAATATGATACGGATATGATGACGGTTGAGTATAGGAGGGATTTCCGGTGATAGGTTGGCTACATCGTGGCGGTATATCGGGATGGTGGAATTATTTACGCTATTTCGCCGTCACTCCTCGTTGTGCTTCTTCTACCGAGTGGGTCTTCTCCTCTCCGCGCTGCGCCTGGGCTAGGAGCAACTTAATAATATACTTGTACGTCTTTTACTTGTCTTCATACCGGTGACTCCACTACCTCACTGTTGTCAGCTCAACGGGTAAACCCTCTACGCTTCGTAGGGATCAACAAACATTTTCGTTTGTTTCGAATAGCCGCATCATCGATACCCTTTCCAACTTTGGATGTTTTGTTGACATCCTTTGATGGCCATGTCATGTGCATCTACGACTATTCAGGTTGGCCTAATGTAGTGGAGTGCTCTCCGTAGAAGGATAGCTTATAGATTCGACGTGAAGCCATATCATGGTTGAGGTGAAACCACGTGATATTAGGTGACATTAGATGTCACACTCACGTCAAGGCCATCATACATGGGCGATAATGTAGGTGACGATGATGGGACAAGCAGGACGCCCCCCATCTCACCATGCTATGGTTGAAGCGAAAACACGTAATCTTAGATGTCATTAGATGTCACACTCAGGTAAAGTCCATCATAGATGGGCGATAATCTAGATGACGATAATGGGACAAGCAGGTCGCCCCTCATCTCACTACCCTTCACTACCCTGCCTAGCCCTGTTATGTTTGTCTTCTAGTATTCTATGTAGGGAAATAATGCATAAGCTTAGAGCCTAGCCAGCGAGCCTATGGAGAGCCAATAAAGACTCCGAAACCCATGAGGGGCACGCTTCCCAACACCGACCAACCACGCACCCCCCACTCGGAGTACTGTGACAGCCCCCCTCGGTTATAAGCACAATTTCAAAATGGGGTGTTCAAAGCAAAACGACATAATAAATGGAACTAAGACTCGTACAACTCGACAAGCATTATGACCGTGGAAGAAAGCCAGAAATGAGGCCAAAACAGTGCGTATTTGACCCGCGTGATGGTTGAATAATCATGGAACACTATAATCACTTATTTGTCGCTTGTGCGAAACCGAAAACCAATGCCGAAAATCCCGTTTTCATGCGCTTATTTTTGGGTAAAAAATTACCAGGTGCTCGCTATTATTTAGGCGGATTTCCTTGTATACTACTCGCGTAGGGCAAATATTCGCCATGCGACCGCAATTCGTACAAAAACGCTCGACCTCAGGATGACGCTATACAGTTGGTACTCAGAGCGTCAAAGATAAAGGCATTCGGGACATAAGAGCGGTCAAATCGCTATGTCCCGGCAAACTAACAGCCATATATTGCCCACAACAAATAAGAGCAATAAGCGCCTGCTTCGGCTTGCCACAGGATGATCTTGAATCGGAATACCCCCACTGTACTGCTGCAATTACTTGTTTGTGTAGCTTGTGTCTGAAAAGCTGTTCTCGTATTGTATCAGTTTTGTTTTCCATCCCATTTATCATCCTTGCACTACTCTCGCCCTCCCTCCAAGTAGTATAACTCAGATCCGGGGTCACATAACGGGCCCTTCTACCCCCTCCCCACTACGGTACATGCCTAAACTTTTATCACGAGAATTCATCATTTTCTTCCCTCGTCGATTCGCGTCGAATTGTAGCTGCCTGCGCTGCTAGGCGTTCTCAGTAGTTGTTAGTTGACCCTTTTTTTCGCATTTATGCAAACATGAAAGTAAAATCTCTCACAACGGTGGGAATCGAACTCAAGGACCAACGCTAGTAGTATTCGAGGGTAACCACTAGACCACCGGGGCGACCGGCTCCATATAACTCACTAGAGATGATCAACCAGCAATCAGCAGCAAGGATCACGTCAAGTAGGAAGCAACACAAATTGTTTTATAAAATTATTCTAACGACGTCAGCTGTGAGTTCGACGAAGTTAGAGTCGATACTCATCTTTTGCAAGCTGCGAATTACAATATCGATCGCCCGTCTTTTCTTGTCAGTTAGGTACCAACACGACCACTTCAGCAACGGAGACAGGCGCCACAGCAACAAGAAAAGCATACCTCCCACACCGCCTATACTTCTCCAAAAAGTCTTCTCGGGGAAAAGAACCACCCGCCGATGCGATAGCGGGACGAATGCATGCCACTGGTTTCTTCCGTGGATACCGTCTACCACTGCGACCTTCGCGTGACGCAGCTTAATGACAGGAACGGTTTTTCCCTAGTTTTTCATGTCGAAAATGTATTCCCTGTTTTTATTCACCCTCCCCATGCCATAAGCCAGACAAAAAGCGTGTGTAATGTGGCATCATCAGTGTGTGTGCTCTTACTCGTACCGGTATTACTTGAACGTCGAGTACAAACTATGTCAATGTGCCCGAACTCGTATAGTACCACCCTCGAGGCCGAGGACGCGGCCACTCGTAATGCTGATATGTGGCTTTTTCTGGCGTAGTAATCGTAGTCACTGCCTCTTCGTTTTAGTCATGCGTGCGATTGCCTCATCTATCCATGTACGCACCTACCTAGTGAAATTCAATAAACAAATGTATTACCATGATACTTACCGCAGTACCAGGGGGATTTTTCTTACAATAATATTCTTTGTTTTGGGACAAAATACAACGCCAATTTGGAAATATCGTCTTATCACGTTTTACTTTCCCGTGTTTTGTTCGTTCAAGCTCTGCAGACGTCAAGCAAAACAAATGCTCGAGAGTACCACACCAAAAACTAAATGCCAATTTGGAATTCATCACGCTCTGCAGACGTCAAGATACAACCGAAGGCTTGAGAGTACCTCCTCAAATTACAACATTTTTGCAACTTCTCGCTTGTCTCGCCCAGCCCCCATCCGCGTTCACGTCGAGGTGCGGAACGGATAAGGCAGGGCGAGGGGGCGTTGGAGCCGCCCCCCGGAGACGGCGATCGAACGAAGCGATGTGACGGAGAAATTCCTGTTTCGAGAATCCCATACAAGTACTGAGGCCGAGAAATCCCTGCCCCCTGAAAGAAAACAACCATTATATATATATGTGTATCCAAACTATCAACCTACGAGTATTACGTGGGGTATTTCGTACCTACCGTCTGCATGATCGCCTCCCAACCTTTGCCAAACGAAGTAGCATATGCCTAACGAAGTAACGTAATTGAGCGCGGGCACATCAAGCGTTCCTTTCAAAACACTGATGATTAGCATTTCTCCCCCTCGTCTCCAATGGTGGTGACAGTGCATGACCACATCACCTTACTTGTTGAACTTGCAACATGTATTTTGGTCTTACCATTGGCGATCTCAGAGCCCTACATCGCAACGGTAAAAAACCATGGTAACTACATGGTTGCACCGGTCGATTGGACTGTTCTATTTTACGATCCATGGAAAATAACACACCACGAAGCTGTAACACATTGTATACCACAGCTTTACATGATTGCTCCAAATTGTTGTCTTGTATTAATGGTGTTGTTGTTCTCACATAAACTCGCATAATCAAGTTCGTGGTCACAGGACAGGCTCCAGTCACTCTGGAGCTGAGAAATACCCCAGGGAAAACACAAACCAAAGGTCATTCATTTAAATAGCCAGGCCTGCTTGTTGGGATATACGGGAGATTCCTAAAAGGCCGTTGCCCCCCCCCCCCCCCTGACACACACGCAACCCTTCCCCCCCCCCCCCTCCCCCGCCGCCCCACCTAAAAGTATAATATGCTAGAATAGTATACATTACCAGGCACCAGGCAGGTGATATCACCTCATTACCTAGCCAACCAGTAGTGCCGTAGCTCCAATTAATTTAGTTCCTATTTTCGCGCCCCCTCCTTCCCCATCACCCGCACCATCGCCTAGATCTAGCACGTATAGTAAAAGTCCTCCCAGGTATACATTCATGCGACCTATGGGGGTTTGATCCCCCCCTCCCCCCCCCCTCGTTTTGTTCTCTCCCGCCACCCCACCTAAAATCAAAATCTGTCAGAGTAATAAACACTACCAGACAGTTGATATCACCTCATTACCTTTCTGGTCATCGATGCCGTAGCTCCAATTCATACCCCCCCTGCACCCCCCCCTCCCCAACGCCCCCTCCTTCCCCACCACCCGCACCATCGCCTAGACGTAGCACCACGCGTATAGCAAGCTCTTAACAGAGATACATCTGTGCGACCTAAAGCTGTTGGAAATCCCCTTCCCCCCCCCAGCCCCCCTTTGGTCACTCCGCCCTCTCCTCACCGGTTGTACGACATACAGGATATCCATGTTAAACTGATGCATTTCTTCCACAACCGTCAGATTTGTCCCCTTAAAAGATTAGTAGTTTCCGCGCACAGATTGTTGCCCCGCCCCTTTCCCCCCCCCCACTCCCTCTTGTTAAAACCCCGGCCCCTACGCCCTTAATATACCCGCCCTCCCCTCACCGGTTATACGATTTACAGGATACACTTGATAAACTGATGCATTTCCTTCCACAGCTGTCAGATTTTGCCCCCCTCAAAAACGGGTTTAATAGTTTCCGCGCACAGCTTGATTAACATCACCCTGTTGACCCTGGTACAAGCTACACTGTAGTTGCAAGGGGAGTCGCCGATCTATATCCTTAGTGAGGGCACACAACCCGTAACACGCGCGATCGGAGTATCACACACAGCTACAAAGACGAGTTTCGACGAAATCTTCGATCTCACAGCTTGTCAAGTTGAGTGTGTTTTTATTTTTATCATAATATATATATGTATGACACCTACGACAGCAGTGCATTGTTAAATTTTCCGGTACTACTGCTGCTACTACTGTACTCGTAGTACAAAGATGAACAGCCTAATAGCTAGCCGTATATAAGAGCGTGGATAGATTTACTACAACTGTGTATTGACGTTGTAGCGCTTAGTGATAGGTTTGCATTACTACTGGGTGTTATTAGTGCTCTAATGAATTCATCACGCGTGCTGCCCACAACAATATTGAGTGGTAGTCGGGATGAACTCGAAAGAAAAAGTAAAGCTTGAGCTCACCAAACTTACTTCCGCATATTTCCATACATTTCGTGTGTTAATTTAACTGCTTCATTGTAGTCACAAAATTAGGTATATCACGCAGCTTGCGTGATGAGTATCTGCCCTAAATTTATCGAACTCACAGCTGACGTGTTTAGACATTTTCTCTTCAAAATGGATTTTTGAACCGTTTTGCTGTCGCTTTTGAGATTAGTAGCTAGACACAAACGGTTTAATCGACTATCTGTATGCCCGGCGTAGGGTGGCTCACGGGGAGATTGCTCTCGGTACCCGACGAGGGACCATCAGGCGGAGGAGATGAGAAGATGTAAAAAATTAAAGTACCGGAGTCCTGGAGACCACTCTGAACATGCACTCCCCAAGACAACTAATAGTGAACACAATATACGCTCAATGTGCACTCAATATGCACTGAGCCAAAGGGGGCTCAACTCGAACATATTCAAGATTGGGACCGCCAATCATGTCAATAGTTCTACTCTACCATCTCCGAAGATTCTATGCTGTCATACACATCATATATCAGACTTGAGCACAGGCATAATAAGCCAACATTCCCCCTGCCTGTGTGCACGTCATGATAAAGTTCATCCAAAGCGCATAATCCGAAACCTTGCTTATTCAAACAAGGTACATGCCTCAAATATCCACTGCGAATTTCAAAACAATACTGCCTCAGCTCCAAAAACCCGAATATTGATACCCAACGCCGTAGCTAGCGGAATTGAACCACAGTAATCGTAACGGAAATCGCTGCCAAGAATTTGGGCGATCAAGAGTGCAGTAGGATTAATCCGTGTAAGACCAGCAAGAAAAAGCTCTCGATTGTGGTTCAATAAATCAATCCTAAAATAACCCCGATACCACCAAGATTGTTCCCCCAAATTGGTATTCCAAATGTTCGATCAAGCAAAATTCTGGTGGTGGATACTCTCGTTTTCAACATGCCCTAGGCAAAATTAAAATTAGTATAACTTTTAGCATCAACGCAGACCCGAGTTTGATTCTCGGGCATTGATACGAGCGCATAGTGAATCCTACATCCCTCCTGCTCGCCTTGTGCACAGGCATAAACCAACACGGTTTGACACTGTACGCGCGCATCCTATGCAATAAATCGTTTTGAGATGGGTTTTGATTTGGAAGAAATAATGGCACATTATGAAGCAGCAGCAGAAACGATTTCCCACTAACGGATGGATGGGTGCATGAATCCTAAAAAAAAAGAAAAACGGCGAAATATGGGCAACCCTTACTTGCATTCTAACCCTAATTCCACCCCTTTCGTCCCTTTCGGGGGGGGCTCGAGGTCGGCAAGGGCTGTCCCGCGGCTCCGCCGCGTGTTTCGTAGCTTTTTTTTCGAAACGAATCGGCCGGCCGAAAGGCAAGCCTCAACCAATGAGTAGGCAAAGACCTCCGGGAGATGAGCAGCAAGATTGTTCCCGTGTTCAATTTGGTCAGCCATTATTTTCACACAGATAACAATGCAATAATAGGTGCTGCTGTCAAATAAATAGGGGCCTGTATATACATTACAAGTCTTGGAAGTGTGTTTCGATCCTAGCGGAGAGATCTCTCAAGCGCCCCCTAATTTGGCCGCGATCACCCGTAAGCAGCTACCTTTTTCGGTTTCGACGTATTTCGCTGGAGGAGCAGGAACTAGGGAGATACAACGTTGTACGAATTGTGCGCGTGCGGGTGCAGGGAAACGCCGAACGATGCGCTACTCGATATTTGTCATCATCAGACTCAATTTTTTACGAAGGATGCGCTACTTGATTTTTTTTGGTCGTCGACATCCAACACAACTACCTGTACGACGCAGGACTCGCCATATCAGGTCGATGACAGAGCTCGAGCTGAGAGCACTCCCTATACGAAGCTATCGTGGATACGATGTTATCGTGTGGAGGTGCACGTCGGAGTGAGCGCTGTGATGGTGCGGGGGGCGCGACGTTTCGTCGCCAATCAGGGTATACACCTGGCCATCGTAACGTCTTGGTCGTCTCATCACTTCTCCCCCCTCCACCATGCGGTACCAAGAAAAGCACCACAAAAAAGGGACTGGACGTAATCGTCTAAGAAGACCGACTGAAAAACTTGGCTTCAAATTGCCATACCACCAGGTAGCTGGTTTTTTACACGAGAGAAAGCACCCAACAGTCAACTCTTAGGAATCATGCCGGCTTCCTTCTTGAGTGCCAATGTCAGTAAAGAGGCGTGCTCGTAAAACCAGTTTGTTTCAAGTGCCAATGTGACGTCAAGTCAAAAATAGGTACGCTCAACGTTTTTCAGATTTTTCGGATGATCGCTTGGAGAAAACACCGACAACCACAACAACTACAGCCGACAAACTCCCCGGGATCCTCTCCAGGGTCGGCAGGGCATCGTAGGGGACGGCGTCCACCATTATCCTACTTCTACTCTAACTAGGGGTGGGCACAGGCAGCCTCACCAGGCAGGGGTTTGATTTACACTGACTGCGCCAACAATCAGCATACTAACTGTGTTGCATCAATCAGTATACTGGTCGGGGCTCAACACCGTGTTGACTGGGGTGGGGGGGGGGCTGCGGTCACCACACACGAAAAAAAAAAACACTCGCGGCCATCGGCTCAGAAAAATCAAGAATGAAGAAATGAAGCATGTAACGTGTGACGATGATGTGACGATCCTAACTTCTTTTTTTCTGGCGGCCACGTGGTAAAAATACTTGTAATTAATGTTACTCCATCGCTCCTACCCTTGCGGGGCATGTACAGGGCGGCAGTAGGCACCCACCAATAAACAAATTTTATGGGTTTTCCCTGCTATATTACGGGTATAGTACAATAGATTACTGCTGCCAATACGTACTGCGCGAGTGCCCAACCCAAACCGTAACACTGCGTATTGCACGTTTTCCTCTCGTGGGGATACAAAGACTGATGCCGAACACGTACGTATCACACACAAATTTCCCCTTCGGGGTATGGTTGGCTTGAAATCTCGGGGGTGTCGCAAGTTGAAAAAAGACGAAATAACAAAATACGAAAAACACTTTGAACCTAAGAAAAAAAAACTAGCCATCGCGCAAGCAATCCGGCAAGCAACACCGAGTATTTACGTAGCTCACGTTAGTCTATATCAGTATGACGATCAATACCCCACCCAAAACGCCTTCCCTACTTTACTCGTCCATGGTGTCTAAAAAATAACGTGATGAACGCCTACAAGACTCACTTACTGTCATGTCTGGGTATGGCGATTACAGCGACGGCCACACGATGCAGCCCCGGCTGCTAGGTCAGGGGTTGTGTCCGGACTGCAATCTACATGTACGAGACGCGCGCAGCACCATGCTACTCTTACCAAGGCTGCGCGTGTTTCCTAAACGCTCCATAAAACCGCACTTGACCACATTTAGACTTGCAAAAATGATCTAACACATATTCCAGGTAGTTTGTCCCCAAAAACATGGGTGCAGTTCTAAAGAGGGAACATGTCGGGTATATTTGTCGCTATAACTGGGTCCCAAAAAGGGTTAACTTGCGATGGAGCTAACGTAAGGAGTTTAATGGAGCTCACATAAGAAGGAGCTTCATCACAATGAATGGAGCTCTGCTCTACACCGGGTATCTGCGTTCGTATATATTTTTATGGGGCACTTGCTTGCTTCCCCCGCAAGACATACCGCTCGTACGAGCGTACTCGTACTTCTGTTGAAGAGGCACCTGGACCGGATATTTGCTACACTAAAAAACAACTCCACCTCCGACCAGCAGTACAACAAGAGTACTGGTGCATGTGGCGGGGAGCGAAGGCCGGCCGAATCTATACGGGGCGTCAACAATACCGTTGCCGACGCAGATCCGCGCGTTTGTACACCCATCACCTCCCAAAGCATCGCGCATACCCTTACAACAATTACCCTCTCACACATGCCACTCCCCAGGCAACAGTGCGGGGAAGATGCATCTTAAGGAATCTTCCTGCCCAACGCGAGCGAGAGCTAAATAGCCATATGGGCAACAGCAGCAACGAAATGACCACGTCCACCGCGCTGCCCACCCCCGCGACCCGATAGCCCTTCCCCATCCGCAAACTCACCATCGTGTCGAACAAAAACCTTCCCCGTTCCGACTCCCACCCGCACTAGTTCTAAGCGCCCTAATGATGATTTATATTGTCCAGAGATCCTGGCACTTGTCGAAACGAAGACAACAACAGACATTGTTTACTTTCCCATGAGGACGTGCCGCCACCACAGCCACGCCGCACAATCGCATATGAACGCCGACAACTGCACGAGAATGGAGAACAGCACCGCCGAGAACATGCCCCTGGCGCCGTACGGGCTGACTGTCTTGACGCCAACCCCCTCGCCACCGCCTGGGGCGGCGGCACCACCACCACCACCACCACCGCTAGTCTCCCCCTCACCCGCTAAAGCGTGATCGTTCGCCTCTTCTCTCGGGGGGAAAATGATGTCCCACGTGGTAACGAGCCCACCTCCGACCACGAGCAGGAAGGTGTTGAAAGGCCAGCACGTGCCTCGCATGGCAACGTACACAATAGCCTCATGGTAAACGCCGGACACCAGGAAGGTCGCCACCACAGCAGCCAACCACCCCGCCGTAGCCGGCTTAGTGCCGGCCTTTCCGTCGCTCTCGGCCACCGCTACATCCACGCTTGCGCTGTCTCCCTTTTGGCGAGCCGCGGCCTCGAGCATCGGCCAGTGCACGCACGACGACAGCCAGCGGTGCACAGGGACAGACCACATCCGCAGAAACTCTCTAGGTTCGTCGAAAACCAACCACCAGCAACCTGTTTCGGTGAACCATTATGTGAGGCAAGCACGGGGGAAGGGTGTGTGTGTGTGGGGGTAAGACAGTGTCGCCAAATCGAAAGGGAGTGGGCGAAAGCTGGGGCATGCGCAAGAGGTGGAGGGAGGGGCAAAACCGGATCGCCCTAAAATTAAAATACTCCCAAAATTGAGTCCCTCTTAGCACTTAATTTTGCAGGAATCGATTTGCTTTTTTTTGTGGTTATCGCCATCGTTCGGGCTTTTCAAGGAGCCCAACGCCGACTTGCATATCGGTGAACTCTGCGCAAAGTCAGGAACAGAGGAAGTACGCATATCTGGGGTATACTTACAAAATACTATTGCAATCCCCACGCAAAGAAGTGGGTATCCACGCCTCCACACACGATGGAAGCTAGAAAAAAAATTGCGAAGAAACGGCCGATCGCAAGCACACGTACCAGGGGGCACGCTAAGAACCGAACGCAACCCGTACGCACTATAAATACCAGGTACCTGGTATCACATTTATCAACTACTGTCACCCGCCCGTCATCTCACCGTACAGATGGCGGTCCGGAAACCCCCAGAGCTCCGCCATGCCCAGACAGACGCAGTGCCAGAACGCGTAGAACACCAAGAAGTGCACGCAGGACGACACGATCGTCAACATCCACAAGAAGGTCAGCAGCGTCACCTTAACCCTCTCCTCCGCCAGCAACCCGCTCCCAGCCTCCCACGAAGGCCACCCCCCGCCGCCGTCACCGGCGCCAAGCTCAGCCCAACCCGTGCCCGCACCTTCCACCCACTGAGGACAGACACCGGTGATGAACACCCTCAAGGCGGGCGCGAGCACGGCGCCCACCATGCAGTGCGCGGCGAGGAACGTTAAGACAGCGTGGAAAAACTCGGACGCCGCCCGCAGGGGCCGGCTCCGACGGCGCGTCGACGCTTTCATGAGTCGCACCTCGCACACCAGAGAAGGGGACTGGAACAGGAAAAACAGGTACTCGCGGAACGTGAGCGCTTGAGCGAAGAGCTCCTGCTCTTCGCGTCGAGACCCACCTCCACTTGAGGCAGGGGTAGCGGCGGCGATCGGTTTTCCATTCGAAGTTGGCGATGCCGCCACACCTTCCCCAAGCGCGCAGACCGTGCCGGTAAACGACGTGGCTTTGAGCGTCACGCAGGCGCAGTAAAGCGCGAACCACAGGCCGGAGGCGAGCCCCCAAACGCAGTGGTTCTTGACCCACACCGCGAACGACCACACCGCGGCGGCAGGGAGTCCTAGCGTGACCATGCGGCGGAAGAAGTTATTGCCCGAGGATGCTGCCGCGGGTTTCGCCAGCGTCATGCACGAGTGAAGCGGGTAGACCACGATGGACAGTACGGCGACAACACCCCTGCGCAGGATGGGCGGGGGGGGAGGGGGCAGCGGGGGAGGGATTATAAACACGGGCTCAGCTAGAAGAAAAAGCCATGATGAGCCATACCCACGTACCGACGCATGCGTGCGTGCGCGTGCTCTTCACAGTACAAAAATGTAAATAAAAATTCCATCGTTGTAAAAATGGCTCCCGCGCAATTTCAAGTAGAGGAATTTGACCTCAAAAACTTGGGTGCAGTTTGGTAAAAATGTAACTGTTGTTGTTTTGCAAGGCGGTGATGATTTTGTTGGGTAAAAGTGGCGCGTTCCCATATACTTCGAAGTATATACATATGTATATGTAAAATATCATCTTCGTTTTTTTTGGCTCGGTGCTCTCTGGCCGCCGAGGGTTTCTTCTTGCACTTTCGGCCGGGGGGCAAGCTAGGCTACCATGGGTACATAATGAAGCATGTCTGGATCTCGGCCGAGCTCCGTGGCGGTGCTCGGCGCATTAAACTTCGCTGAGCTGGCTCTATTTGGCAAGGGATTGCGCTTCGCCTCTCTGAGACGAGCAGGTCACTTGGAACACCCCAAATTGTATTACATTTTTTTATAAACTTTGACAAGTTTTCACACCTCGGACAGATCAGCTCACCGTAGCTCGAGCTAGCTCTTTTCGGAGCTAGCTCACCGGTGAGCTACGTGAGCTACATGAGCTGCACATGCTTTCCCCGGCTTGAGCTATAGGCGGTAGCTCATCTTCACAAGTTTCGAAGGCTTGAGCTATAGGCGATAGCTCATCTGCCCGTGTTTCCAAACCTTGAGCTATAGGAGCTACATAAGCTAGCTCATCTGCCCCCGAGATGAGTTATAGGAGCTACATGAGCTACACATGTTTCCCCCGGCTTGAGCTATAGGCGGTAACTCATTTGCACATATTTCGAAGGCTTGAGCTATCGGCGATAGCTCATATGCGCATGTTTTCAAAGCTTGAGCTATAGGCGATAGCTCATCTGCACGCATTTGCCCAGGCAGAGCTATAGGAGCTACATGAGCTAGCTCATCCGTCCCCGGGATGAGCTATAGGAGCTACGTGAGCTGCACATGTTTTTCCCGGCTTGAGCTATAGGCGGTAGCTCATCTGCACATGTTTCGAAGGTTTGAGCTATAGGCGATAGCTCATCTGCCCATGTTTTCAAAGCTTGAGCTATAGGAGCTATATGAGCTAGCTCATCTGCCCCCGAGATGAGCGATAGGAGCTACATGAGCTACACATGTTTTCCCCGGCTTGAGCTATAGGCGGTAGCTCATCTGCACATGTTTTCAAAGCTTGAGCTATACATGACAGATGAGCTAGCTCATGAGCTGTCCGGGGTGTGCAACTTTTTGCTCTTTGTTTTGATGTATTAAAATGGCCCGCTACCCGCCCAGCCTCGAATCGCCTGCTCTGTTTTTATCAGACCCTCTCAGCAGTTGCAGCAGCACAAGCAGCAGTAGCCGCAGCAGTAACCGCAGCACAACAGCAGCTGGAGGAATATACAGCAGCAGTACACATCTATCGAGCGCCAATCTCTCGGGGCGAAGAGCAGGGTGCAGACGGGGATGTATCATGCGCCGAAATAGGCCCCGTTCTCTCGCTTGGTATGCCGTATCGGCCGGGAATATAAGGAACAATACCATGATCATATGCGGTGGTCAACATCCCCTATATTTTCGCCCACAAATAAACTGTGAACACATTGGCAACGTTTGGATGGCTTCTTCGGGTACCGTGATAGCTTGCGCCTGGTGAACGCGCAACGGGGGCCGGGTCTCCTCGACTTCGAGGGGTCGGGGCTGCCGAGTTCCGTCGCGACTTGGCCGGCATCGGCCGAGAGAGGGTGGCTTGGGATGGGGCGCCTGGTGCCTCCATGAAAACAAAAAAATCTTGGGGTGCTGCTGCAAGAAACCTATATTGGACATAAACATAATAACCTCCTAAAAGACAAGACGCCTACCAATCGGTCCTTATATTGCCGTTCACAAATGATAGGTTGCGCTTGCCCCAGGAACGAGGACGGTATATAAAAGGGCCGTTTGGAGTGCGTGCGCACATGTACAATTACTACAGCTGTATACTGGAGAGGAAGGTGGAACACCCAGAATTGTTTCACAAATTCTGATAAACTTGAACGTTTTTTATTCTTCTTTGTTTTGTAAAAAAATGGCCCGCTACCATCGCCCAGTCTCGAATCCCCTGCTCCGTTTTTATCACGCCCTCTCAGTAGTTGCAGCAGTAGAAGAAGCAGTAGCCGCAGCAGTAGCCGCAGCACAACAGCAGCCGTAACCGCAGCACAACAGCAGCAGCTAGAGCGATATACAGCAGCATGTAGACACGCCTAAGACAAAATCGTCGGTCCAACATTCCGCGTGCTTCGCAAGCGCCTCGCGTAAGTCGTCTTCCTGTAATTCAGTCCCATCAAAATAAGTCCGCGACAGGCACGAACGGATGGACTGACGCAGCAGCTGAGCAACCGACAGCACAGGGCGCGAGATAGACTGCGTTGTTGCTGAGTTCCATCGCCCGCTCGTACTCAGCGTATTGGGTATAGAAACGGAGCGACGCTGCCTGTGAGAAAACCCGTCCATACTGCGGAGCGCCGGGACCATTTCCCAATATGAGGTCATTCAACCCGATGCGAACCTCGCCATCAGCAGACGTGGGGCCCTGCGATCCCCCGCCTTCTGCTGCTGCCGCTCCTCCCCGATGGGAGCGACGTTGAGACATATCCTGCGGCGATCCCTCGTTCAGCTATAGACGTCTCGGCTCTTCTCTCAATCTTGTGATACCGAGATGCGGCGCAATTCGCAGCTACCCGTAGCTGCTGTATCGATCCTTGCCGAAAAGCCCCTGACTAACTTCAGTGTATTCAACCTGAATTATCGATAATTGTAGACACGCCTAAGCTAGGCAAGGTCTACTGACCAGAAAGTGTCCCCCCTTGGCCTGAGGGGGGCTGGTCAGCACCATTCAGGTGCTAGGAAAGGAGAGATAAGTTGTTGTATTAGCTCCGAACACAAGAAAGCAAGCGATCTTAACTTCATCCCCGAATCCCTATATCAGAATCCAGAAGAGGATAAATATAAACCCCTACTACAGTAGTTGTCTTCAGATCTAGATAACGTCCACACACCACATCAGATCCTCAACAGTCAATCACCAACAAGAATATCAACTGTCGCGTCTTACCAACAACACTACACACTCTCTGGTGCTCCACTGTCCACAAGCAGCAGCAGTACACCTCTGCCGAGCGCCATATCTCACGCGGCGGCGAGCAGGGTGCAGGTAGGGGTGTATCGTGCGCCGAAATATACCCTGTTCTCTCGCTTGGTATGCCGTGTCGGCCGAGAATACAAGGCACAATACAAAAAAATATCCAATGGTCCACGTACCCTATATTTTTGCCCAGAAAAAAACTGTGAACAGATACGCAATGTTTGGTTGACTTCTTCGGGCACCGTGGTAGCTGCCTGGAACCGTGTGCGAATGGTGGACGCGCGACGGGAGCCGGGCTTCCTCGACTTCGAGGGGTCGGGGCTGTCGATTTCCGTCGCTACCTGGCCGGCATCGGCCGAGATACGGTGTCTGGGGATGGGGCGCCTGGTGCCATGAAAACAAAAAAATCTCGGGGTGCTGCTGCAAGAGATCTATATTGGACATGAATATAATAACCTCTTAGAACACAAGACGCTTACCAATCGGTCCTTATATTACCGTTCACAAGGTTAGGCTTCTCTGGCCCCAGGAACGAGGACGGTATACTGTATGCCGTTTGGAGTGCGTGCGTGCGCGTGTATGTATGTATGTATGGGTGTGTAGTGTCTGTTGTGGTGTGTACACGACATGATGGTTAGCTACAAGCCGTGCGATCATCCATCGTCCGTCCGCTCGCTCGTTCGATCGTTCGATCATCCCATTGTGTGTGTAATATCTGTGTGTGACACGTCTAGTTCTTCGTTTCACGAATAACTCGTTACGTGCGTTACCTGTGACTCCCTTTTCGCCTTGCGACGCCCCCGGGATTTCACGTTACACACATCCCGAAGGGGAACCTTGTATATACATAGCGGTTGGACGAAATGGGCACGCCTGATGCAATGATGGTGCCGAAACCCCGACAGCCAACCAACATAACACCGAGAAGAAACGCAATGGTCGGCTGGTCGTTGTGCAATATCATGCGCTTGGAGTACGTTTGTATGAGCAAAAGCGTGCGTAGGCAAAATACGATCAAAATTGAAGGGAGGAGGGGATGCTAAACCTTATAAGCCATGGAATCAAAGGCATATATATACCGAGAGGGAAAAACGGGAAGACACCTGTGACCGTGGATTGTCCAGAAGGCCGTCGGGGGAAACATTTCTCACAGGCTGAGCCGGATAGTAAAAGTGGTGACTGCACAAACAAAAGTATAAAAAAACAAAAGCAACTTCAAAAATAACTTCAACAAACAACAACAACAACAACAACAACAACAACAACAACAACAACAACAACCGACAACAACCACCACAACGACAACGACAACGACAACGGCAACGGCAACGGCAACGACAACGGCAGCGACAACGACAACGACAACGACAACGACAACGACAACGACAACAACAACAACAACAACAACAACAACAACAACAGCAACAACAACAACAACAGCAACAACAAGTATCTGCCAATCCCCAAGAGCAACAGTCAAGAATACGACGCGACGCCGAACGCCACGGCGGCGTTCGCCCAAGGTGAAAAAACACGCCATCAAACAGGCCGAAGCCGCCATCAATAACTGCTAGTCTCTTTGGTGGTAAATATGCCAGGAGACGACAGCTTCTGCCTCTGACGAACAAGCTGTAAGGAATCGCCCATACGAAACCTGGTGAATTAACCCTTTTACTAATGCAAAACACTATCCCATACAAAAATTCCAAGAACTTTGTCCCCCCCCCAAAATTAATTGCACTTCTTGGACGGTCTTTCATCACAGGCCGTAACTGTGGTCTCCTGGTGTATTTGGTATGGAGGGGGGGGGGGGAGGGGGGCAACGTCGGGCAAGTGCCCTCGTCGCCATGGTATCCAACGTCCCGTCGGCCTCACTGTTTTTCCCAAAGCTTGGCAGAGGCCTTCTCGGAAGCGTGAACTTGTTGAAGGTTTGTTAATACCATAACTGGTCTCTACAATGTGGTTTCTGGTTCCCACATATATAGCACAGTACTTCGTACATAAAGTTGTAAGCCACGGTCGATCGCTGGCTGAGCTCTTCGCCATGCCCACCGATTAAGTGTCTACTGATCGTGAAAAAATATCGTCGCCCACGCGCGTGGTGCCTCGGTAGTCAACCACGTTACCCATTTCAACTACGGTACTCTGGAAGTCAGACGGAATCTGATGCTTAAAGAACATCTAGCCTAGCCAACACTTCACATGCTCCCATTGACTCAAAACAGCCAGTTGAGACAACCAGTAGCGATCCTCGTCTACTTGATGGCCCGAGGGATCCACCTCGCGGTAAGATGGTAACTCCGGAGATAACAGGGAGATTGGGAGTACTGGCACACAAATTCGTTTGAACCGCATCTCAAACGACGTAGTATTTTCCACGTTAGCACCCCAATCTGCCTGGACCTAATCCAGGACGGGGTATAGCCCGATGGCGTCACCGTGGGCTACGTACCTCTGAGTCACGCCCCACCTCGCCCGCCCCCACGTCCACCTCGACAAAAACGCCAACCATAGCGGGATAGCAAAAGCCAGCGCCTCATGGAAAGAAAATAGGAGCACGCCACATAAAATACTGCAAGTGTTGACCCACTCTGGCGGTCTCTCCTCTCCGTCTACGGTGAGCAGCAGCAGCAGGAAGAACATCGCCTGTTGGGCTTGAACGGGGGCGTACAGCACCCGGGCCAACGCCATTTTGCCCCCGACTGCCCTTATCCATTCGCTGATTAGGACCCGCGTCACGCCCACGAACTCTTCGATCGCGGCCCCACCATGAGCGGACACATGTCGATATCGTCTGGGGGCATCTGCTGCATCGCCCCTAGCGAGAGAAGCCGAGACAGTCATTTTCGTCTTAGATCTGCACGTTTACTTGTCAGCTCACCTCGTAGGAGATTTACCTGCAGCGACCTTCTGACCAGGCCGTCGTCACAGATGCCATCCTTTCTCCACCCAGCACGTGCCTTTGTTTTTTTCGTGCAAAGGGTTCAGCATTCCCACTCGGCGATTTTCATCGAATTTTACTAACTCAAGCTCTCGTCCTTCGGCGACTACGCTGGACGCGTTTACCAGGACTTTTACCAATGCCTGAACATGGGCATAGGACCTCGATACAGCTGTGCCGCAGCTTGGTTGGCCTCTGTCCGTGCTGGTGAGAAGGTTTTCTGATGGGGATGATCTACACAAGATGTTGGTCCATGGCGTTTTCGGTGAAAGCTTACACACACCGGACAGATCCCACCTTTTCATGATCTACGCCATTTAGGGCTGAGAGACCCTTGATCCAATAATATCCTACAATATATCACGTCACCAGTTGATAGCTATTTGATTCGCACTATCTACGTGTAGCACTTGCTCCCCGGGTTGGATCTGAAAGCACAGATCCTGCACGGCATACGATACAACATACAGAGGATCTGGATGGTCTGACCGTGATCTGTCCGTTGCGTGGAAAGGCTCACGTAGCGAAGGCCGCGCTTGAAGCGGGAGCCAGCGTGAGCAAACCTCCACGCTAAGCCTTCGCACCCATTGCGGTCTCAACCCTTGCCAATCACACCGGCGTAGTCAACCGTTTTACTGGAGAACGTGGCAAATCACGATAGTTACTGCCTATCGAGACCTGCCCTCTTCTGAGTGAAAGTCGAGCATGCCGGCATGAGTGGCAAGGGTGGGAGCTACGAGTAGCGCGAAGGCTTGCTCTTGAAGTCCATGCCCGTTGGGTCCAGCGGCAAGCGCGGTCTTCGCTACATCACACTATTCATAGAACACGCCCTGTACCAACAATGGTTGCAGACCCTTAGATCCCACAGCAAAAGCTGTATATCATCCAAGAAAGCTTACCCACAAGCAGCGAGAGAGCCCACGAAAACAGCAGCACAGCTATCGCCTAGCACCCAAACAAATCTCCTTTCAATGGTCTACAAACGCAGGAACGGGAACAGCTTGATGAAATGCCAAACTGCATCAGCAACAGCAAGGACGGCAACAGCTACCAGTAAACCCCAAAACAGAGCAGAAACGTGGGGCAGCGCCCGTGGCCAACTGTACAGCATTATCGTCAGAAGGCCTGCCTATCAGCAACGAGGGGGGCTAATGAAACAGCGGCACAGCTTTAGAGCACCCAAGCAATTCTCCCTATGGCAGCCCATAGACTAAGGAACGGAAACAGACTTTCATGAACATGTCAAAACCGCATCAGCCACATGTGGCAACGTGGGTCGGGTCTATTTAAATTGTCCCCTGTACTACACGAACATGCCGTCCTAGTAATATGACATCCATTCTCCTGTATCCTAGATGCTACATTCTGATCATCGACAGGCTTCCGGGCGCAAAGCCACACCACACAGCAGTGATGACAATACCAATAACAACCAGACAGAGCACAGACGTGGCGCAGGAGCGACACACCGAGATGTTGGACTCAAACGTACTCCGCGTTTAGACCCATCTGAGGCAAATTGTATTTTCATTTTGTCCCTAATCGTATTTTCAGTTTACTCGTCACAGAGGCAACTCGTGTTTTCAATATCCTCATTGACGTTGGCCCCTTAGACGTTTGACCAATCATTTTAGGCAAACTTAGGTACTTTCATTTTTCCAACCTCGGGTTTTTCTTTCTAATACTAGTTACTTCGGGTAAGTGGTATGGGACCTTAGTCGCGTTCGAAAAGGAAGCTCTGCGATCCCCTTTACAAGTGCATTGCCTTTGTTTTCGGGACAATTATATGGAATTAAACTAGAAACGGATACTGTTGCACGCAACAAAAGCAGTAAAACGTAACACTTCGTACACGCACAAGTATTTTATACGTCTTCGGAGATCCTGGGTCGGTTTGGACGACCCAGGTCTCAGTTGGGGTGCTGGGTGTCGCTGGATAGAAGGACCGTAAAATAACGATTGACGCAAAAACAACACTTGAAACAGGACACGAGAAACAAGAAGAAGAAACCGGACATCACACATATATAGCGCGATATCTTCAGTCTCGAGCGCTTTGCTCTACCGCAGGTCGCTTTTAATAGTATCAAAGTACGTGCATATGTGCGTCCCTATGTGTGCATGTGTGTGCCTATATGTGTCTGCATATATGTCTGCATCTATGTGTATCTTCGAATGTGTTCGTGCCTGCGTGTGCATCTGTATGAAGGTGGTAGAATATGCACACTTCGCGTAAATGACGTACGTTTGTTGGTGCTTTATCGAGCTGTGCCATGATGCCACCCGTTTTCGTGCGTCATGATAGGATACATACCATACGATATAAAAAAAATAGCGGCGGCCGCAGCAAATCATTCGATTATTCCGCCCGAGATCGAACTCGAGACACATGTGAGACCCCATCTACACCTGCCACGTATGACGGTATGAATAGGAATGCCGACCCGATCCCACCTAACACCTTATTGGACATGATCCCAGCTGAAAACTGATTGGACCTGGACCCTCCAAACCAGCTCCAAATTACCCCTATACCCTCGTATTACAGTAGGGGTCGCCCAGTAAGGCGGTTGGTGTGCGAGAGCAATATGACCGCCTTATTGGGGGAAGCCGCCTCATTCACCCCATGTTACGAGTGCAAAACCCCAATCGCACCTAGAGCCTTAGTAGGGTACCGCCTTGTAGGGGGCAGGCGCCTTATTCGTTCAAGCTCATGAGGTCAAATCTCACGTCGCGCCAAGCTATTTGCGATGTTGACCGCCTTGTATCGGGATGACACTTTACTCGGACCACCGTACTCTGGGGGACCCCTGAAGTCCACTACACCCGCAGGGGTGAGAGCGAAGCGGCTGGCCGGCTATACCTGTCTAGATGCAGGCTACAGTAGAGGTTAACGTTTTTTTCCTTCTTGAGGCTTCTCACTTAAACGTCAAGCGGCTCAATACCTCACCCCCAAAAACTGAATTTGAGAAAAATTGTACGCTTGACCCGATGAACAAGCAATCCCATGACGTAGGAATGTAGGCATACAACAACATACACATCACAAACACAAACGGAGCTCCAACGGATGGGGTAGCCCCTCATTTACGGAGCCGTAAATCGGAAACGTCGTTGTAAAAAAAAAAAGAGCCACCCCCATCGTAGAACGCAGTTATCTATTTCGTCCACCTACATACAAGTCTACTGCAAGCCAGACAAGTCCTGTCACGGGCAAGATATACAGTAGTTAATGTGAGAACAACAGCAACAGCAACAACAACAACAACAACAACAACAACAACAACAACAACAATGATACTTCCGATAGAAGGCGCAATGGACTGCTGCTGTGTGACCAGGGGGGGCATATGCCTGGTTAGTTTTATGGGTCGAACTCGTCTGAAAAAGGGCGGCCACCCGCCACCTGTACGTGCAGCGCTTATACAAGCCGACTCGCTGAATATACGACATCGCAGCATAACACGCTACAAGATGTGACTTACGTAGCCATGTTAGGTCGCCTTGACCCTCTTGGGGCGCTGGTACAGTGCCCAAAAACACGGCAAGTGCGGTCTATTAACGGCCTTATGGGAAGAGCGCGCAACAGCTGTAGTACGACTACCTCCATGCTGCTCGCGCGTGGTGTATCTCCTTACGTTGCACTCCAGACGCGTTCCCCACCCCAGCAGCCCGGGCTGTTTTGTGTGGCCGATGCTGTAATCATCATATAATATCATCCCGTATCATATCATATAATATCATATCATATCATATCATATCATATCATATCATATCATGTCATATCATATAATATCATATCATATCATATCAAACCGTATCATATCATATCATATCATATCATATCATATCATATCATATCAAATGTTCGGCATTTCCCTCCTCTGAAGTCCCAAAGGGGGTAAAGTCGTACATAGTCCCCTTACAGTGTCGCCATATATCGGCCACTATTGACACGTGATACTGGTACCAGGGTGTATGATACTGATGTAATGTTATATGATACCACACACATGTGATGATGTGGAAATATTTCCAGAAGTGCTGGAAATAGACAACAAAAGCCGTGCGGGTCTGACCTGGGCGACGACTTGCCAGGTACCAGGCATTCAGTGCCGTCCTGGCCCAGCGCATAAGGTCTGGCCTCTACCGAGCAAATGCAGCCGGCGGCCTACACTCTTCGCCCAAATCGCCAAGAAAGCAACCGAAGCAAAACGCCCGAGAAACAGTTATCCAACGACTCCAAAACGCTTGCTTGACACACAGGGTGAAAACACAAAACATTTGGTATGTAGATATCGCCTCGTTCGAACATGGAAATTAGACAATGTCTGGAATTGGTGTGAATTCATAAAATGCCACCTCCCCCCATATGTTCTGAACTTTCTCTTGAAGGTTGAAATCAATAAAATATTTCACCCCGAGGCTACCCTCTATATGCGGGTTATATCATGTGTAGTCTCCGTAGACATCTGCCGACGCAGGTAACATACATGCAGGGCGCAAGGAGCTTGCACCGGCGCGCGTCTGAACTCTTAGCTGGCAAGCCACGTGTTTGGCCATGTGGCCAGAATAGACGGGGGGAGAGTGCCAAAATATGCCATGTGTGGTACTTGCGACGAGGACACGAAATACGACACATTGAAGGAGTCTCCTCGATCAATGGTATCTGTTGTTGGCTGTTGCTGAAAAATTTCAGGGGTATACGACACAGGAGGGGTGCCTGCGATTGAGATGTAGCCACCGCGGTGTCTGCTGCCTGCACTGGTCTGCAATCACGATGCGTTGGCCGCGTGCTGCAGCGTCGTATATGTTCGTCGGAGTTCAATCATGAAAAACAACAAAGTTCGCGGAATACAGACTAAAACCATACCGGTTTGTAGGCAGACATCATAGAAAAAGAACTATCGACAGAACACTGGCAGTGAAGCTACCACACGTAGACTGCGCAGAATATGATATAACTGTTGAATCTGAAGCCAAAAATCAAACGCGACGGGCGAAGACGAGAGACCAGAGCCCAAGCGAGTGCACCGAGATTCCGCAGGTGCACATTGGTTGGTCAAAAAGAGGAAGCAAGCGCGATCCTGCTTAGCAATGCAATCAACCGATGCTCATGCAGTTGCTACGCATTCCTCGTGCATTTCTCACGCAATACTCACGCACTGCTTATCACACAAAATGACCGTTATCGCATCTCTTACGCAGTTTGGTAATTTGCTCACGTTTTGCTAATTCGCTCACGCAGTTTGCTAATTTTCTCTGGCATTCCTCTCGCATTTCTCACTTTTTGCTCATGTATTGCATACAAATTGCTCACGCCGCATTGCTCACGCGCTGCCCACTCGTTGCTCACGCATTGCCCACGCATTGCTCACGCCGCATTACGCTTACACTGCTCATGACGCAAATGCAATATCATTCGACGCATTTCCTTCCTGAAGCCCGAAGAGCAGTTATCCCTCACCATTGCTCACGCAATGCTTGCTCACATGGCTGCCAATGAAGAAGCGAACTCTTCGAAGTGGTCCGCGAGCCGACCGTCAAATAGAGCCGAGGACGAGAAACGAAAACTTTAAAAAGTGCAGCAGAGGTTCCTCTGTAGTGCCGGTTGCCCACAATAGCGCCTGCGAAATCGCTTGGCCCATATGATATGAGAACAATCAGTGGTGGCGGCATGCGGAGTAGTGCTGGTTACTCCTATAGTGCCAGCATTTCCGGTTTGCACATACAGGCGCTGTAGAGGGACCACTACCGTATCATCATGCAGCGCGCGGGTCGTACACCTCCATTCGTCGCACTTCGAACACATCGCCTACCATGGCAGCCCCCCGGGCTCACCCCTGTGTGGGCGACGCTGAACGTTCGAAATACATCAACTTTTACAACCGTCACTATTAATAGTATGAGGTAATCGACATTTCCTCCCTCTGAATCCCCTAGAACATCGCTAGCTGTTTGCTCACATGGCTGCCAGCGAAGACGCGAACCCTTCGAAGTGGTCCATGAGTCGACCAACCCCCAGAGCCGCGGAGCAGAATGTTATCCACTCCGTCGGGGAAGCACCGCTAGGAGGCCTGGGGACCCCCGAGAGGGCTATGCAGACGGCCACCAGCAGGACGAGCACTGCCGTCCTAAAAGCGAAGACGTCACGAGAAGGCAGTGTTAGGCGCTGTCAGTCTCACCTTGACGATCCCCTCGCTACAACTAAACTAATATGTTAACGTCTAGACGGCCGTCCGTCACAGGCCAAAAATTCCGTCTCCTGACGTGTTTGCCTAAAAGGGGAGCCCCGGAAGCGGAGCGAGAAAGCCAAAGGTGGTACGTTGGAGTAGTTACCCCTTTGCAACCTACCCGTGTACTCGCGAGTAATACCCTGCTTGCCAATACCCGTCACAGGTACGAATAGCACTTCGTACCCGCCAGGTATTTGGTCCCCGGGTATCCGGGTACCCGGGTACCCAATACTCCTGCAAAACCCGGGGATGGAAATTATCATCCCCTAAAACACATCCTATGTGCAGTATATCGCGCATGTTTTCCAAGGAGTTATTATTGTAATTGATGTCTCACACACCCATCATACATCATACCCCCAAACAAAATACGGGTACAGTTAAATTTACGCATGGTACTGCCCAGGCAACGTATTAACGGGATGAAAAGTTGCTTTCCAAGGGGTTTCCAGGGTAAAATAGCAGGTACCCGGGTACCCAAGTACAGGGGTACCTTAGTACCCGGGACCCATCCGAGTATTTCCGACCCAAAACTGGCGTGTATCCGTTCGTCGCAAGTATCCGGCGGGTCATGTCTTTAGTGTACGCAGAGCACATGATGCTCGGCACTTTAGCGACAAATGTGAAACCACCGTGGTCCAACTGCAGCAGCAGCAGCACCTAGCGGTGGTGCTCGGCATGTTAGCGATACGTGTACCGCTGTTGTACAGCTGCAGCAGCAGTACCAGATCTTAGCAGCAGGCAGCAGCAAGCAGCAAGCAGCAGCAGCAAACAGCAAGCAGCAACAAACGACAACAAGCATAAAACAACTCGGTCATAGTCGTTTATGTTCCCTGCCGTCAGCAGTCAACATATCAGCCGGTCGCCCCGGTGGCGTATCAGGTTATCCTCCAGCCTGGTATAGGTCAGTTTCGCGAGTTCGAGCCCCCCCGAGTGCATACTCGTGTAAATTCGTGGGGGGACTTTTTCGAAAGCGCGAGAGCGTGAGTCAGCAACAACACTCGATGAAAAATCGACGAGCAGCAGTGGGATTGCTGAACCCTATGCCCGATAAAAATTGAAGGCAAGAACCCGGGGGGAGAAGGGACGACACCTGTGACCACGGCTTGTCCAGAAGCTGGAAAGTAGAAGTGTGCAAAAAAAATAAATAATAAAAAATGCCTTGCATCTGGTCACTGGTCATCCGACATGACGTAAGAATGCGGCGCCATTTCGCGAAACGCGATTGCAACCAAACACGGAAAATTAGATTTCGGACGGCCAGCGACCAACCGCAATCACAGCGCACCCACCAAGAAAAGAAGCTCCGGCTTCCCACCACGACCATAGACGTCCCACCGATAATGGACACTAACGAAGGGCATCAAACATCATCACGAAGTTCTTCCCTGTGGTCTTCACTGTGGCCGGTAAAAAAAACACCTTTTGGGCTGTACACTGCCAAATTACACCTGATGCCTTCCGTTGGGCCTCTCGATCTTTTTGGGCTATAGACTGCAAATAACTCAACTGCTTGTGGGCCTTTGGTTTTTCTCCAATCTATCAAAACGTCAGTTGTAGGTGATACATACCTACGGTACCAGGTACCTATAGTTGAATAAATGAAAAAAAAAACACTTCAGCTGTGAGATCTATATATGATACCCGTCACCTACCCGGAGCCTAATTTTTTGGAACAAAGCATGGAGACGTGAGACACAGAAGAACGAACAACAGCAACACAGCAGCAGCAGCGCAACGGGACGGCGGCAGCAGCGCGCTCCTGTTTCTGTTTCTTTCTCCGGTTGTGTGCACTAAAAAAAATGGGGGTTGTGCGTCGCAACACTGTGCGGTACCGTCGCATGAAACAATAAGGCGTGTCGTATCATAACATTCGACTACCAGCACTCTGTGCATTAGCTATTAATATTGTGCAAACGCAAGCTGCCGCCCGCTGTTGCTGCGGGCGGTTTGCCCAACACAAAACGCACGCCGCGAGAGGGTTCGCCGTACTCTGCTGCGTTTTATTGTGCGGCGGTTGGGGTTCGGCGCCGCTGGAGTGGTCGCTGCAGCGCGAGGTGTTGTAGTACTCTCACTCAAACACACCACACAGCAGCCACAACAACAACAGCGTATCGCACCTCAAAACGCACCGGCAATTGTTACGTTGTTGTTGTTCTCACATTAACTCGTATAACCAAGTCCGTGGTCACAGGACAGGCTCCAGTCATTCTGGAGTAGAGGAATACCCCATGGAAAAACACATGAACAAAAACAAAAGTGGTACATGCATATATCATCGCTGACGCAATTCATGACTCCGCCAGGATAATATAAAACAGTGAAATCGGGAGTCAGCCTACGATGTGCCAGGTCCACACTGGTACATACGTTTCACAACTCGCGCCTGAAAACACCGACTACATCGCTTGCCACCCAGAAAAGACTACCACGTATATATTACACGTTGTATCTATCCCTACGCATACCCACGTCAGACTCAGTTCAATTGGAAAAAACAAAAGAAAAGAAAATAATAGACAGAGAAGACGTTACACATCACTGGCCACCGGCCGAACAGCGGGAAATTTTCGTATTTTCCGAGGAGATCCGAAACAAACAAATCAACTTTGAAAAAAATGGCAAACGCCAGACGGAAAAACCTTAGGCTTTGCGCAAAACTATTGCCGAAGTATTCCAACAATGGTCAATTTCCCAAATGCGCAAACCTCCCACAGAATATGCGACACCAGTCGAGGTCAATCTTTATCGAAAAACAAATCTTGGTCTTGTATTTTTTCCAGATTTCCCTTTCCTAAGTATTTAACGCAAACTCCCTCGCTGAGGGCTTAAACAAGCAAATCTCTCGAACAAAAATGTTCGGGCTTTCTTCCTGGGGTTTCCAGCGAACTTATCCGTTGCTACAAGGGATTACTTGTTGATTATTAAAAAAAAAGGGAATAAACATCCGCGAAAAAACACTAATTTTCCGTATCTTGGCCATATATATGGAAAATAACGGGATTTTCGACGTCTTGGACGAATTTTACCCAGCCCGTAAAATTGGGTTATATGCCCCTGTAGGATTGGGTAGGTTCGCCGGAAAGCCCTGGAAGATAGCTAAAACAATCATTTTTAGAGAACGGCCGGTTTTGTGCTCTCCGCGAGGAAAATTGACTAAAATTCGTTGGAAACGGAGTATCTGGCGGAAAACAAGATCAAGATTCGTTTTTCCATAAACAGTGGCCTAAGGATATCTTATTCCTGACCAGGCTGGAATTCTTGTGTACCCTTCACTATTTTCAGCACAAAAAATACGCCATGCTCAATTTTCTGTCTACAACTCGAGCCTGTAGAGTAGTTTTAAATGCCAAATTCGAAAGTGCTGTCGCGTACTGCTATGTTGCTGTAGAGTGTTTTTGTTCATCACGTCTCATGTACCTGTGATGCGGTTGTATGTTTTGTACCCCCGGGGAATAGGTGTTTTTTTGTACTGCTACCAGGTACGTAGTGAGCAGTACCGTAGTAAACGGAGGACTGCTGCACGCATGAGAGGTGCTGAACACTGAGCACAACAAACAGTAGCTTGAAAATTCACGTTGAACCCGAATGCTTATGCGCCGGGTACATGAAAGCTGCAGCTGCGGTAAGCTCTTATGCACAGCAGTGGTACCAGGAATAGGTTGCAACAGAACAGTCAACACATTCTCTGGGTCGTCATTTGTTGGGTATGCTCGGAGAAAGGGTGTGAGGTGTCGCACAGTCTTTTGCAGTGGAATACGTATAGTAGATGGGAGGCATGTTTTCCCCGCAGCTGCGGCAAGGTTTTATGCACAGCAGTGGTACCAGGAATGAATTGCAACAGAACAGTCCACACATATATTCTCTGGGTTGTCCCTTGTTGAGTATGCTCGGAGTAAGGCTGTGAGGTGTCCTCGTGCCGTGGAATACGTATAGTAGATGGAAGGCATTTTTCCCCGGGGACTTGTATATTTCCGTAACTGCCGTGACGAATCGACGTCTCGATGACTGAGGTAAACGCCTCCACTCTGCTCTCTCGCTGACGATTGTACATCCAGAGTTCTTTCAACCATGATCGTGGGTGCTGTTAACCTGGCCTGACTGCAAAAGACTTGACAAGCCTCAAACTCTCGATCACGCTAGCGAGAAAGATGTCGAGACGTCGTGGGCTAGGCGCAGCAGTTAGAGCGGTCCCCACTTTGCAAATATAGAGGAAACGATGGAAGAAAGATTTGGAGTTATGCAAGTTTGGTCGGACGCGCGACCCCGCTCTCGATGAAGGTGATGGAAGAAGAGCAAGCCGCTCGGATACGCGACAGTGCGGGGGTGGGTTGCGAGATGGAGCGGAATGTAAGAAGTGAGCTTCAAGCGGCTGGACGGTATGGAAAGAAGAGGATGGGGGAACAGAGGATCTAGCCAGCAGCAATGGTCGCATCAGTACTCGCTTCAGCAGCAGCAGCAGCAGCAGCAGCAGCAGCAGCAGCAGCAGTAGCCGCATGGAGGAGCGTGGAGTGGTGTTGGCCAAAAACAGTGGCAAGCAGAATGGCACGGAGCCGGCCTCGGTGGTCTTGGTAGAGGCAATTTCCGCCCGCAAAAAGTGTTCGCTCGCAAGTTGCTATAAGTCTTCAAACGGCGCATTGTGTGGCCCAAGGCGAGCCTGATCATGATTTTGTTAGACAGACGGCTGCTGCTACACGAGTAACATTGCCGGATAAAAATGTTTGGGTGCGTGACAGCGCGGCTATCAACCATATGACAGGATATCCTGAGCACGTGCTCAATCGCCGGGGGTCCCCTATAGGCCAACAATTTGTTACGATCGGTGATGGTACAGTGAAGAAGGTCTTGTCGTAGGAACCTTGAACTTGAAGCTGAACTGCGCTATAACTGTAGGCATACAGTTGCCGCCAGTAAACGTAGTTGACGGGCTCGCCATCAACCTACTCTCACTACATGCAGCACAAGCCAAGCATGCTGCAACGCTCGATTCGACCGCTGTATCTTATCGTAAAGTCCCACCCCCGCTTCGGTCCGATTCAAGGCCGCCTGCTCCTACTCAAGGGTCTTGCACGCTATACCGTAGCGCGTGTGTGCGGCCTCGAGCCGGCCGTGACACTCCTCAGTGGCTTCATCGACTCGCAGAAGTGAGGCTCTGGCCCTTTTCACTCTTTCCATGCCACGGTGCAGTGCGAACTTGAGAGGAACAACCTCCCTGTCAAGCTTCCTCTCGTCCCCTAGCAGATCGTGAGGTGTTGGTCAGCGGCAAGTTTCTCTGCGCGAGCGGCGTCCCCACACGTTCTTGGCAGCGTAATACTGCTTGTGGTCGCCACGAGAGAAACCAGGGCGCAGGGGGGACGCGATGGGTCCCGTTTGCCCGCCGAAAAACATCGACCCGTGCATCGCCTAGCCACTCGAGGAGGCCCACAAGCAGTATTACGCTGCCAAGGACGGCGTTCTTAGCAGCGGAATGCTGCTTTGTGGGCCTACTCGAATGGATAGGCGACGCATGGCTCCATGATTGGTCACCCGGCAAACAGGGCCCATCGTGTCCTCCCCGTCGCCCTTGTTGCTCTGGTGGTGTCGGTTCTTGGCAGCGTAATGCTGTCTGCGGCATCCCTCCAATGGATAGGCGATGCACAGCACCATGTCTTTCAGCCGGAAAACCGAGCCCGTCGCGTCACCCCTGGCGCCCTCGTCGCTCTGGTGGCTGCCCCAACAAGAGCAACAACGGCGCCAGGGGGAACGCGATGGGCACCGTTTGCCGGCTGCAGAACATCGAGCCGAGCATCCAATATCCGTTCACAAAACCTCACAAGCAGTATTACGCTGCCAAGGACGGCGTTCAACAGGGGCGCCAGGGGGGACGCGATGGGCCCCATTCGCCGGCTGAAAAACATTGGCCCGTCCATCGCCCATCCATTCGATTACGCCCACAAACAGCATTAACCTGTCAAAAACGGACACCACCAGCGCAACCAAAAGGGGCGTCCTTGACAGCGGCATACTGCTTTGTGGGCCTACTCGAATGGATAGGCGATGCATGGCTCCATGATTGGTCACCCGGCAAACAGGGCCCATCGCGTCCTCCTTGGCGCCCTTGTTGCTCTGGTGGTGTCCGTTCTTGGCAGCGTAATGCTGCTTGCGGCCTCTCTCGAATGGATAGGCGATGCACGGCACCATGTCTTTCAGCCGGAAAACCGAGATCATCGCGTCACCCCTGGCGCCCTCATCGCTCTGGTGGCTGCCCCAACCAGAGCAACAAGGGCGCCACGGGGGGCGCGATAGGCCCCGATTGCCGGCTGCAGAACATCGAGCCATGCATCCAATATCCGTTCGCAAAACCTCACAAGCAGTATTACGCTGCCAAGGACGGCGTTCGACAAGGGCGCCAGAGGGGACGCGATGGGCCCCATTTGTCGGCTGAAAAACATCGACTCATGCATCGCCCATCCATTCGATTACGCCCACAAACAGCATTACGCTGCCAAGAACGGACACCACCAGCGCAACCAAAAGGGAAGTCCTTGACAGCGTAACAGTGCATGCGGGCCTTCCCCAATGGATAGGCGGAGCACGGCCCCATGCTTTTCGGCCAACAAATGGAGCCCATCGCGTCCCCCGCGGCGCCCTTGTCGCTCTGGTTGGGGCTGCCCCAACGAGAGCAACAACGGCGCCAGGGGAGGCGCGATGGGCCCCGTTTGCCGGTTGAAGAACAATCGATCCGTGCATCGAATATCCGTTCGCAAAACCTCACAAGCAGTGTTACGCTGCCAAGGACGGCGTTCAACAAGGGCGCCAGGAGGGGCGCGATGGGCCCCATTCGCCGGCTGAAAAACATCGGCCCGTCCACCGCCCATCCATTCGATTACGCCCACAAACAGCATTACGCTGCCAAGTACGGACACCACCAGCGCAACCAAAAGGGGCGTCCTTGACAGCGGCATACTGCTTTGTGGGCCTACTCGAATGGATAGGCGACGCATGGCTCCATGATTGGTCACCCGGCAAACAGGGCCCATCGCGTCCTCCTTGGCGCCCTTGTTGCTCTGGTGGTGTCCGTTCTTGGCAGCGTAATGCTGTCTGTGGCATCCCTCGAATGGATAGGCGATGCACGGCACCATGCCTTTCAGCCGGAAAACCGAGCCCGTCGCGTCACCCCTGGCGCCCTCGTCGCTCTGGTGGCTGCCCCGACAAGAGCAACAACGGCGCCAGGGGGAACGCGATGGGCACCGTTTGCCGGCTGCAGAACATCGAGCCGAGCATCCAATATCCGCTCGCAAAACCTCACAAGCAGTATTACGCTGCCAAGGACGGCGTTCAACAAGGGCGCCAGGGGGGACGCGATGGGCCCCATTCGCCGGCTGAAAAACATCGGCCCGTCCATCGCCCATCCATTCGATTACGCCCACAAACAGCATTAACCTGTCAAGAACGGACACCACCAGCGCAACCAAAAGGGGCGTCCTTGACAGCGGCATACTGCTTTGTGGGCCTACTCGAATGGATAGGCGATGCATGGCTCCATGATTGGTCACCCGGCAAACAGGGCCTATCGCGTCCTCCTTGGCGCCCTTGTTGCTCTGGTGGTGTCCGTTCTTGGCAGCGTAATGCTGCTTGCGGCCTCTCTCGAATGGATAGGCGATGCACGGCACCATGTCTTTCAGCCGGAAAACCGAGATCATCGCGTCACCCCTGGCGCCCTCGTCGCTCTGGTGGCTGCCCCAACCAGAGCAACAAGGGCGCCACGGGGGGCGCGATAGGCCCCGATTGCCGGCTGCAGAACATCGAGCCATGCATCCAATATCCGTTCGCAAAACCTCACAAGCAGTATTACGCTGCCAAGGACGGCGTTCGACAAGGGCGCCAGGGGGGACGCGATGGGCCCCATTTGCCGGCTGAAAAACATCGACTCGTGCATCGCCCATCCATTCGATTACGCCCACAAACAGCATTACGCTGCCAAGAACGGACACCACCAGCGCAACCAATAGGGACGTCCTTGACAGCGTAACAGTGCATGCGGGCCTTCCCCAATGGATAGGCGAAGCACGGCTCCATGCTTTTCAGCCAACAAACGGGGCCCATCGCGTCCCCCGCGGCGCCCTTGTCGCTCCGGTCGAAGCTGCCCCAACCAGAGCAACAAGGGCGCCGAAAGGGGCGTAATATGCCCTGTTTGCCGGCTGCAGAACATCGAGCCGGGCATAGTAGCCGGGTATCGCCTACCCGATCGAGCAAGCCTATACGCAGTGTTACGATGCCAAGGACGGCGTTCAACAAGGGCACCAGGGGGGACGCGATGGACGCCATTTGCTGGCTGAAAAACATCGACCCGTCCATCGCCCATCCATTCGAGGAGGCCCACCAACAGCATTGCGCTGTCAAGAACAGACACCACCAGCTCAACCAACAGGGACGTCCTTGACAACGCAATACTGCATGCGGGCCTTCCTCAATGGATAGGCGAAGCACGCCTTCATGTTTTTCAGCAGACAAACGGGGCCCATCGCGCCCCCCGCGGCGCCCTCGTCGCTCTGGTCGAGGCTGCCCCAACAAGAGCAACAAGGGCGTCAGGGGGGGCGCGATGGGCCCTGTTTGCCGGCTAAAGAACATCGAGCCGGGCATCGCCTACCCGTTCGAGGCAGCCCATAAGCAGTATTACGCTGCCAAGGACGGCGTTTAACATGGGCACCGGCGGGCACGCGATGGGCACCATTCGCCGGCTGAAAAACATCGACCCGTGCATCGCCCATCCATTCGATGACGCCCACGAACAGTATTACGCTGTCAAGAACGGACACCACCAGCGCAACCAAAAGGGACGTCTTAGACAGCGTAATACTGCTTGTATACGTCCTCGAAGTACCCGATCTACTCAGTCGGCAGCCCGAGTACCTGGGTATGATATTTTGTACGTATGATATGTACGTGAGGTGAACACTACATGATGAAAAATAACACGTCATTTCATCTGTGAGATCGACCTAAGGGGTTTGCCATTGATGATGCACTTGATACCCTCTATGAGCCCAACGCCGTGTTTCGTCAGTTCCTAGGGGCTGGTATGACATTTTATTTTCTCTTTTTTTTTCCTTACTGTCTCTTCTTGCCTTGTCTTTTCTTTCTTTTCTTGTCTTTTTTTTATTTCCTTTCCTTTTTCGTTTTGTTTTTTCGCTTTCTTTTCTTTTAATTCCTTTCCTTTCTCTTTCTTTCTTTTCTTTGTTTCTTTTTTCAGATGACTTGCGTCTGTCGTGCGTATGCGTAGTGGTAGATACCACGTGTAATATTTACGTGGTAGTCGTTCTTGGATGGCAAGCGGTATAGTCGGTTTTTCCAGGCGCGAGTAATGAGACGTACGCACCGGTATGGACCTGGCACATCGTAGACTGACTCCCGATTTCACTTTTTATACGTTTCTGGTGGAGGCATGAATTGCGTCAGCTGTGCTATATGCGTGTACCACCTTGGGTTGTTTGTGTTTTTCCCTGGGATATTCCTCAGCCCCAGAGTGACTGGAACCTGTCCTGTGACCACGGACTTGATTATGCGAGTTAATGTGAGAACACCAACACCAACAACACCAACACCAACACCAACACCAACACCAACAACAACACACTTCATTTAATATGTGAGATCGATTTGAGGGGTTTTGACATGATGAAAGATAACACACTTCATTCATCTATGAGATCGACCTAAGGGCCCAGATTAACGACGAGCACGGAAAATCGTAATTTTGATCATTGATTTAATGAAAAATACACGAGAAATTTATCTTTGCTTCTTATCAAGGAACGGCGTAGTGCGTGCTAGAATTAAAAAAACGCAAAAGAGTCAACGAACACCGGTGGGCAACGACCGGGGCGAGCGATGGCTGGAGTCCTCCCCGGAGCGGCGCGGCTAGCCGCAGATTGTTTCGGCCGGCAGCGACTTGGAGGCTATAGCTATATTAATAGGCGTCTCTTGAATGGGCTGGCGCCACCCCGCCGCCCGACACGGGCAGCAGCGACGGGGATATAGCGGTCAAACTTCTGAGCGAAGTCGTCATGTGGTAGTTGGTCGTGTAACTTTCGAGGCGCAGGGCGGCGAAAAACTGGGTTTGCGGCGAGCTCGATTGTTTTCGAAGCGTTGCAGGCGGTCTACGCTAAGGACCTTCGGAGGCCGCGCTGCAGCTGCTCCGGTGGCCGTGCCTCTCGCAATCGTGGCTTCTCGCCTCTCAATCAGCCGACGACATGGCACCAATTCGCGTGGCCGGCTTCGGTTACAGAGAACATGCCATGTCTTGGTGGACAAACTCCCCAAATTGAATTTCGATTTTCAACTAAATTCGACCGAGAAAGTCCATTTTTACTTCTTTGTTGAATTTGACTTTACGTAGTAATTCTGAGAATGCCTGCTTGGTGATTCACTTTTAGACCAATCAGATGCAAATTAAATTCATTCTAAAAAACAAATTCGAAATTCGATTGTGCAAGTTCCTCGTTAGGGCCCGAATTAACGAGGAACTTGCCAAATCGAATTTCAATTTTTTTTTTTTAATTTCATGGAAAATACACGAAAAATTCAACTTTGGTTCTTATCAAGGAACGGCGCAGTGCGTTCCAGGAAATAGAAAAAAAAAAAAAACGCAAAAGGGTCTACGAACACCCGTGGGCAACGACCGAGGCGAGCGATGGCTCGCGTCCTCCCCGGAGCGCCGCGGCTAGCCGCAGATTCTTTTGGCCGGCAGCGGCTTGGAGGCTATGGCTCTAGGTGTCTCTTGGATGGGCTGGCGCCACCCCGCCGCCCGACACGGGCAGCAGCAACGGGGATATAGCCGTCGAACTTCTGAGCGAAGTCATCATGTGGTAGTTGGTCGTGTAACTTTCGAGGTGCAGGGCGACGAAAAACTGGGTTTGCGGCGGTCTCGGTTGTTTTCGAAGCGTCGCAGGCGGTCTACGCTGTGCTAAGGACCTTCGGAGGCCGCGCTGCGGCTGCTCCGGTGGTCCTACCTCTCGCAATGTTGGCTTCTCGCCTCTCAATCAGCCGACGACATGGCACCAATTCGCGTGGCCGGCTTCGGTTACACAGAACAAGCCATGTCTAGGTGGACAAACTCCCTAAATTCAATTTTGATTTTCGACTAAATTCGACCGAGAAAGTCTTTTTTTACTTCTTTGTTGAATTTGATTTTTCGTAATAATTCTGAGAATGCCTGCTTGGTGATTCATTTCTTGACCAATCAGATGCAAATTAAATTCAGTTCTATAAAAAAAAATCGAAATTCGATTTTGCAAGTTCCTCGTTAATCTGGGCCCTTAATAGAGAATTACGGAGTCGTCAAAACCTACAAATAAGGAACAATAATTAGGGATTAGCCGGCTTGAATCTGCAAATAATTGACAGTCCCGTAGTCCTAAAGAGTCAACAGCGTAATTATTAGAAGTAAGCCGCGTGAGGGCGCGCTAAATCTTGGAGTTCTTTTGGCTCTCCAGATTTAACGCGCCCAGACACGGGCTGCTGCAAAAAACATCATGCGCGCCAGTGGTAGAGCACGCAATCCTAGCCAAAAGGCTAGAGAGGCTGGGGCCGGGGATCAGCAGGCGACCCGGTCCACGGGTTGTGTGGGGTTTAGGGAGTTTGGCGAGCGGCACGCGGAGGAGGTTGAGAGGAGGGGAGGAGAGGAGCAGTCCGATGATGACGAGGAGGTGGAAGCAGTCACCGTGGTACTCGGCAAGCAGGTAGTAGCCGCGGCTCAGCCGACTGAGCCGAAGCCGAAGAGGACGAGGGTCAGCAAGAAGTGGAACACACTCCATGATGACCTGGTGCTCGCGCAGAAGGGTGACAGAGAGAGGGAGAGGGGAGCCTCTTCGTTCTGTTTTTTTTTTCGCTGAAACACATACAAACATGCCGCTCCTCTCTCAGTTGTATGTCTCGAGTGCACACACAACCGCAGGAAAGACAACAGCAGTACGCTTAGGACGAATGTGCTAGGTGTCTCCGTGGGGCCGCTGGTGTGTGGTTGTAGACTAGACGCCTCCACCCGCGTAGCAAAGGTGCCCGCAAAAGCTTTTCGCTATGCCCTTCAAAAAAAAAAGAAGCACGGGAAAAAATCAAATTTCACGATCCCCAGGCCACTAGTCTACATGTATGTAGAACCGCCGCACAGCAGCATCACGGTGACAAATCAAGTAGACTTACTTGTATCTCGCACAGGAGGTAAAACATGGCAACCGTACAACATTCATCCTACCTCGGGCCGTTCTACGTGCAGCACAGCGTTAACGATGCGCGCAGATCACGACTGTCTTATGCGCACAAAAAAAACGACCTTCACAAAAAGTTGGTGCCTGAACACGGAGACGGATGGACCGGGGAAGGGGGCGGCAGGATGTGTACGTATTGCAGAAGTAGCCGTCTTGGGGTTACAGAAATTGGGTGCGACATACAGAGATCGCACCGCGAAAGGGGGAACAAAAGGCGCGCATCGACACAGCTAGCACCTGAACCCGCCGTGTATGTGTAGTAGTCGGCGGCCCGTATCGATTTGTGC
Organism: Undaria pinnatifida; assembly: GCA_012845835.1. Taxonomy (NCBI): domain Eukaryota; class Phaeophyceae; order Laminariales; family Alariaceae; genus Undaria; species Undaria pinnatifida. The sequence continues at coordinate 10,660,054 of JABAKD010000021.1, read as the reverse complement.
AGCACGGTTTGTACCACCTGTTCCCCGGGCCGTATTTTCGTCCTGACGATTCCGCCGCTTTTAAATTTCTCGAGAAATTTCCAAGGCGGGCTGTTGGTGGCCCTTATTCCTAATTATATTTCCTTGTTTCTGGCTCTTTAGAGCTCCAATCAAACTTCAAAACTCCATCAACCAGTCGCTATCGCACCTTGAACTTGTCTCACTGACGATGCTTCTCTGCGCTTTGCGTGTTTCGCTTGCTTGTCAGCGACCGGGTAGACTGACCCAAGGCGCTCCTTGCCAGTACAAGTACAAGTAACCACTCGCGTTGATCTCAACGGGCAGTAGACCCAAACTTCTTGCGTACATATAAACCCCTCATTTGCTCGTGCCTCGATTATAATACGCCTGGCGAGCTGCGGAATATTTCGATCGCGTAGTCGATCGTCGTGGTATGCTGCGTACTGGTACGTACCGCCGCCATCATTGTTGTTGTTCTCACATTTACTCTCATAATCAAGTCCGTGGTCACAGGACAGGCTTCAGTCACTCTGGAGCTGAGGAATACCCCAGGGAAAACACACACACACCCCAAGGTGGTACACGCATATATCACAGCTGACGCAATTCATGCCTCCACCAGAAACATATAAAAGTGAAATCGGGAGTCAGTCTACGATGTGCCAGGTCCAGGCCGGTGCATACGTCTCACTACTCACGCCTGAAGAAACCAAGTATCCGATTGCCACCCAAGGAAGATTGCCACGTACCTGGTATATATTACACGTCGTATTTATCACTACGCATACGCACGACAAGCGCAAGTCAATTGGAGAAAAAGAAACAAAGAAAAGAAATACCCTGCACCAGGTACCAGGTACCGGTAGTTGTCTTGGATTCAAAACAGGTATCGCGCAGAGGGTGCGTTCGTCCATTCAGCACCCATCGCGTCGCCACTGCTGCTGCTGTCATACACAAAAAAAAACACACACACACCGCTGCACCGCAGCAGTCAGCTAAATACCGATTCTGTCATATGTCCATTTTTTATCCAAGTCACTTTTCAGCAAGAATTTTCTCCCCCCACAGAGCTTTTCAGGAAAAAAAGCTCAATAGGCTTATCGTACGTGTCTTACCTGTTGTGTGCCCGTTATTCAGCCAACAACAACCAGGAATGGCCAAATGACATTTTCTTTATTCTCTACAACGTACCAACAAGGGGTGTATGAGCTTTTTATTTGGTTTGCCTGAGTTGTTGCGCACCTGCATCGATGAAATCCGCATCGGAAAGCGTGGAGCTTGGGAAGCTTCCTTGTCAACGCTTTGAACTCGGGGTACAGGCTCGGATCGTCGAGGAACGTACTCTCTCTGATCGGGCGCGGGGCTCGTGGCACCTTCTTCTCCGGCATCACTGACGCCCGGATCTACGAGAAGGGCTGCTGTACGCTACCTGGTATGAGGTAGAGCGCAGCAAGCAGGGGAGGATACGAGGAGTAGCCCGGTGTGACAATGCATTCGACACCGAAAATCTGAAAGTGCTTTGGTCCGTAGATTCTATTAAAAAAATCGACAACATATTCGTAGATTCAAAACTTGAAACGGTAGCAGTTTCGACGCAATTTTTTCGATTTAATTTGTTTTCGGTCGTATGGCGGTACGCGGTACGCCGTGCCACAGCATGCCCACGCACTGCATGCTGCGGTGCTACGGCGCGCTACGACCGACCTGCCTCGTGCTGCGCTTTCACGTGACAATGACCACCTCTTCTGCGTCACTCAGTCTCGTGGCCGTACTCCCACGTGGCACGGCCTAGTGTTTTGACATGCGGCCATATAACAGCAGCGGGATGAGCTGATAAAAGCGCTGCCGAAATTATTATGCTAACTTTTATCACAGTTCATGATGAAAAGTAGAAGGGACTGGGGCGGACAGGGGGACCAAGAGGAGGAGCACGCGATGCTGCTGCAAGGCAGTCAAGGCTACCACCATGGTGCATCTCGTCAAGTACTCCTCGAAGACATCACTGTTGTGATCGATGCCGCACTCATCGCAGTCTTCTGTGTGGCCGTCCATCTACTCCGGCGGCGAGCCATCTCCGTTGCTACCCTGGCGCATTTGCTCTCCGTGCCTTTTCTTGTCGTCGTTCTTGGTCACTCCATTGAAAGGCACGTGCTGGGAGTTGGTCGGGTTGGAGAACTTGTGCGCCGCAGGCCGGGACAGGGGGGTGTTGTTGACTGGTTCAGCGCCGGGATACTGTCGGCTGTGGTCGTGACAGCGCTAGGTAAGAGGTCACTAGGGCAGCTCTGTCCTCAATCTGGATGGTTGCGTTGCTCGGTTGTATGACAAGGATGAACAGATGAATGTGCCAATGCAATATTTTTATTTTGCATTTTTTTTGTTATTAACCCCTTTGGAGCCCCCGAACCCCTCTCTATTCTAAATCCAAGTAATTTTGTCCCCAAAAACGGTATTCCAGTTGTAAAGGGGTCAAGGCTAGACGTCTAAATTACATGATAAATGCCCTGCGTTAATTACCGGTACGCTGTACGTAAGCTTTATTTTTCCCCATCCGCCGAAAAAATGATACTTGCCCTGCGGGGGGCAAAGTGGATGGAGGACAAAGACCAGCTAACGTCGTACTTGATTGAAATGATGCCAGAGAGGCTCTCGAGACGAGAGTCTTACAACCGCGCTTCGTGTTCGTACACATGCACGTGTGCTGCCATGTTACTATTAATATTGTGTGGTACATGCTATTATTCACCCCGTTTGCCACTGCACCGCGCACGCAACCCTACCTACTATTAATACTGCTGTATTGCTCTTGCTTTATCCCCGACGGCTCACAGCCTCAGCTGCGTTTTTTTTTTCAATGTTATTAATGTTGACCTGGTACCAGGTATTTTATAATAAATATTTCAAGGACGTCAGCCGTGAGTTCGACGAATTTCAGGTCAATACTCATCTTTGCAAGCTGCGTTACTACGTGCATCGTATTCGCAACGCGTGTGGACGTTCGATCGTGCTGTATGGGCGAGTACTGAATACGAAAAAGAAAGTAGCCAAGCTGCGTGCTGTCATTGGGGGTGTTTTAGAGGAGAGGAGGGGAGTGCCCTGACGAATCATTTCGAACCTCACGGCATAGTCTAGTCTATAGACTATGGTCTGAGTTAGAAGTTTTGCTCGTTGAGCTAAAAAACTTCAGTCATTGAGTGCTCTAGTGGATAGTGTTATACAACTAATTTATAATCAAGAGGAGAGGAGGTGTTCAGGTACTTGATGGGACGAACATGTTTCATACTCGTACCAGGTACGAGGAAATATGCTTTTCGTACGGCGCTAACTCTGTAGAGCCCCAGCGCAATGGGCCCCGGCATACCCTCCCAAAGCCACCAACTCGTTGGCCATTCGTCGACGGCCCGAATCATGGTTGTAGGTAGAGCGGGGACCTAATCGTTATCAAATTCCGCATATTAGGAGCTCGATGAGCCGTCGCCATAGTTCTGTCGTGGCATTGCTTCGGCGTTGCTTTGGTGCGAAATTCGACGATTGCAAACGTTCAATCGGTTTGTATACACGTTTTAATTTTTGTCAACTCTGATGGCGCCCCTGCTTGATGCGTCATATGCCATATACTCGCCTAACGCCGCCACGTATATAGCTCATTCGTACTCCACATTCCGCGCCTCTCAGTTGCTCGCTTCTGGAACTGTCGAGGAGCGAGCGTCGACTGCGTTGTTGGCAACACGGCCCCGATTCATTACCGCTGCAAGATTATGAGGCTAAGGTTTTTCTTCCCGGTCTTCGCGGCTACCATGGCGTTCGTCTACGTGTGTATCAGTGAGTGGGCAACTTGGCGATAACCCCCAACAAGTTCACCTACTACAGTACTGTTCAGAGGCAAGCGTTAATAACGCTACAACACACTATATCATAGTGACTTAGGCTACGGTAGGGGTGTCCACGCGTGCTACAATAGAGGTGCACCACATTTTTTCTAATACTACCCCTCAATTTGGGAGCTTGAGACCTCTCCCCAAAAACTGGTTTTGGAGAAGAAAAAACGCTGCCGGGAAAAAAAAACATGGCCTAGGTACAAGACGAGAACCATGCAAAAATATGTTGTCTGTTTCCGACAATTTTGGGTCAAGGAGCACCGCCATTTAGAAACCATTTCAGACGAAAAGTGATGCTTCTATCGTAGCACGTGTCTGTCGCTTATAGGGCCCGCCCGATATGTTTACTTTATCCTAGGCAATCTCAAGCTCTTGCACTTTTCAAACTCGCGAGATGTACCGCCGCCATGGATGTTGTGTGTTGCGCTGCACCAACGAAATATTATATTCCAAAGCTCGTTTTGGGACTAGGGGTACAGAGCCACTCGTGCGAGTGGCCTATACCTGGTACTCGGAAGTAAAAATGAGAGTATCGCCCTTACTACTGTAGACTACGTCTGGTGTATGCGCAGTATGCGATTGGCTCATCTGGCATCTAAAACGGCGTGTGAGGAAAGGTGGACGGGATAATTTAAGAGGAAGAACGTGGGCCCAAACCCGCAGTGATACTATGTTGTGCGCAAGAAATGTAGGCTAGTTTTCTAGTGGACAGACCTCCCCAATGGGAGGGGGACACGTGTCTCCTGTTAATGTATAGTTTTTCTGCCCGCCTCCGTCTCAACACCGATTTCCTCTTTTGCCGTTTGCCCAGATGATTATCTCCACGTACGAGGTATTATATCATATTTCGACTGACTTTTGCGGTAGCAGCATCGAATGTTGGTGACACGAGAAACGAGCACGTCACGAATCAGCATCTTCTGCCTTACGACATTAAATCTAGTGTCCCTAACCAATGAAAGAGTCCTGCAAAGGGTTGTGATTTGGTCAACGATTCTCTATGGTGGAAGACCAATGGGAGGACCTCCCTCATCATTATTTGCTGGGCGTGTTTCTCTTCGAGTATTTGACGGCCCCCTTAACCTGCCTTAACCCCTTGTACAACTGGATCCTCGTTTCTGGGGACGAACTACTTGGAAATACTGTTGGGCCATGTTTGCCGGATGAACAAGATTGAGGTTCGCATTATTTTTAGTCGGATATTGAACCGTTTCATACATCAATTATATACCTACAGGGTCACCCCGTAACACGGGTGGCCCCGTTAGCACGCGCGATCGGGGTATGACACACAGCTTTCAAGGATGAATTTCGACCAAATCCTCGATGTCACAGCTGTACGAGCGTACTTTGTGGTGTGTGTGCGTGTGTTTTTTTTCCAGTAAAATGGGTGAGGGGTGGGAGGTAAGAGACGCGAGATTAACGTTCGCCGTGTTTTTGGGTATGTTTGTGTGCATTCTTCGCATCAAACTGTTTTTTCCACCCCATCGAGATCCGGCACACCCAGTGTCCATGTCGATGTCTCGTCCTAGAGGTAGAGTCAAGCTCTGTAGTCACAAACCACGAAAATCAGATATACGAATCGCAAAAAAACAGTACGCGGGGATTTGGTCCTTCATTGCGGAGCGTAAGCAAGCAAGCCCACCAGACAACTTGCAACGAAATAAAAAATAACGAGAGAGAGAAAATGAAAAGGAGCGCAGGGGTAGAAACTTTTTTTTAGGCCAAGACTACGGAAGGGAGGATGTTATGCTGATATGCTATGATGATGTTATAATATACCTCCATTTTCACTGCAGGATTTGAGCTATCATATTATACATACTATCATACTATCGTACTATCATACTATTACCATACTAGTGGCACTCCCGAAATATGCCTGTTGCCGGCCGGTATGGCGGACAAAACAAATAGGTGCTGTATCCTCTGTATTAAGTAAGTACTAAAATAACAAAATAATAACAGGGCAGCAGTACGGCAGTGCAGCAGTACGTGCGGTAGTAAAGGACAGAGGAGGTCAGCAGTGGTGACGGTGGTACTCCCAAGCACCAGTGGGAGGCCGGTATTTTAGAAACAAAAAAAAAGGTTCATCTCCCACAGGACGCAAAAAGACTCCCACGTACGGAACGGCCCACCCACCCACCACGGACGACGTAGTGCACCCTCCACCCACCCACCGACCAAACCTTTACTACATACAGCAGAACAGCAGTGCAGCAGTACGTACAGCAGTACACCTGGTACGCGGGGCGCAGTTAGTTGGTTGGTTCTCGAGGACCTTGTATGAACCAGGAAACAGACGTGGGGAATTTCATTTGTTGACGATACTCGGCCATCTCGGGGAGTGAGCGAGCCGCCGTCCACCACACACCCACCCACCACCCACCATGCACCCACGAACCTACCCAGTACAGCAGTACAACAATGCAGCAGTACGTGGAGCAATACACCTGACAGGCGAGCAGCAGCCGATTCGCTGCCTACAATGCTCTCGGGCTGGGCGGGATTCGCCTTTGTTAGGCCAAGCGAAAAGCGCTCGCGTTGCCGATTCTGCGCACGGCGAGCGGCGACGGCTGGACGCTGCTGTGATCGGTTCTGGTGTTGTGCTTGCTGTTGACGCAGGCGCGATTGTGGTCTCGTGTGGTCTCTGTCCATGGCTCAAGTGGCCAAAAAGCAATTCGAAAGTGTCCATGGCTCTGTCCATGGCTCAAGTGGCCAAAAAGCAATTCGAAAGTTTAATATAGTTGGAGTTCGACAAAAAAAGAAAAGCGGGCAGCGACGAAGAAAAAGCGGGGGGGGGGCAAGCGAGCCGTCCCCGAGAGGGCGTTTTCCACGCTTCCCCCTCGCCGAGTTGGGACGCCGACGCCCGTTCTTTCGCCGGCACGTCGTAGTGCTGCTGTGCGGATGGGACGTGGCGGCACCGCGAGGCCGCCGGAGGCCGAGTGGAGCTCGGGAGCCGCCGCTTTGTTGGGGGGGTGTTATAACCAAGATATTTTCAAAGATCCAAAAAACGTCACGATTACCTTAGCGTATTATATAATAAGGACTGTCATACTATCATACTATCATACTATTGTACTATCATACTGTCGTACTCTCGTACTATCGTACTATCATACTATCGTACTATCACACTATCATACTATCATACTATAATACTATCATACTATTAATATCATACTATCATACTATCGTACTATCATACTAGCATACTATCGTACTACCATACTACCATACTATAATACTATCGTGCTATTATACTGTTATACGAAGTACTGAATATGATCATTCTTTTTTGAGGGCATTCGGTCAGGAGTTTTTTTTCGTCTCGGCCTCAGTATGCAATACTCGGAACTGGAAATCTCGGTCAAATAGCTTCGTTCGAGCGCCGTCTTCGGGGGGCGGTTCCAACGCCCCTCACCCTGCCGTATCCGTTCCGCACCTCGACGTGAACGCGGATAGATGTTGAGCGAGACAAGCGAGAAGTGTGATTTTTTTGTATTTTGGGCGGTATACGCCCGAGCTATTCTGGATCTTGGAATGTGTAGAGCTTGAACGAATTAATAAGGGACAACATTTACAAACTGGCATCATTTCCAAATTGGCATCTAATTTTCTTCCCAACAATGCTTTTTTCATGGCCGCCTCGTAGCGCTTGCCCTGTCGTAGCTACTACTACTGTTGTGTGTCGTTTCCTTTCGGCTTAGTGGGTATAGTGCTATATAACCAACGAAGGATATGTCGTGAGTACGATTCTCACCAGATCATATTTGGGTATTCAGGAGCGTGCGCGCTGGAGACGTTATGAATGGTTATTATAGTTGTTAGTGTTCTCCTGAGTACTACTAACTGTAGTACGTGGAATTCACTTTTTTCGAAGGCCGCCGTCCAAGCGAGAAGCGCGCAACATTTTTGTATTTTGAACGGTGCTCTTCAGTTATTCTTCGGATCTTGATGTATGGAGAGGTTGACAACACAAAACTTGGCAAGACATTAATTCCAAATTGGCGTCACATTTTTTCCCAAAACAAATAATAATGTTACAGTAAAGAAATCCCCATGGTACTGCGGTAGGGATCATAGTAATAGTGCATTCGTTTATTGAATTTCGGTAGGTACACGTACATACATACATGGATATAGACGTGGCAAGCGCACGCATGACTAAACGAGGAGGAGGTAGTTGTGATTGCGATTACTGCGCCAGAAAAACCACACAGCAGCATTGCGAGTGGCTGCGCCCCCGCGGCCTCGAGGGTTGTGTTATACAAGTTCCTCCTGTTGTTAAGCTGCGCCACGCGAAGGTGGTCGTAGGTAGACAGTATCCAAGGAAGAAACCAGTGGTGGCATGCATTCGTCCCGGTATCCCATTGTTTGGTGTTTTTTTTCCCCGAGAAGACTCTTTGGAGAAATATAGGCGGTGTGTGGATGGCGTGCTTTGTTGTTGCTGTGGTCCCTGACTCCGTTGCTGCGGTCGTTTGCCGGTCAAATGCAAGCGGTGGTGTTGGTACGTAACTGACAAATAAGTTTGTGTTGCTTCGTACTCTACGTACACCTTGCTGCTGATTGCGGATTGATCATCTCTTCCAGTGAGTTTTTTTTTTTGGCACTCTTCTACTTTCCAGCTTCTGGACATACAAGCCGTGGACACAGGTGTCGTCCTTCCCCCCCCCCCCCCCGGTCATTGCCTTCAATTTTTTGGCGCATAGGGTTCAGCACCCACTGATCGTCGATTTTTCGTCGAGTGTTGCTAACTCACGCTCTCGCGCTTTCCGGAAGTCAATTAGTGCACAAGAAAAAGTCCCACGATAAATGATACGAGTACGCACTCGGGGGGATTCGAACTCACGAAGCTGACCTATACCAGGCTCGAGGATAACCTGATACGCCACCGGGGCAGTGGGTGATATAGAGCCGGTCGCCCCGGTGGTCTAGTGGGATTACACTCGAATACTGATATTAATACTAGCGTTGGTCCTTGAGTTAAATAACCACCGTTGTGAACTTTGTTTGCTTTTTTTAGAGTACGCACTCGGGGGGATTTGAACTCACGAAGCTGACCTATACCAGGCTCGAGGATAACCTGATACGCCACCGGGGCAGTGAGTGATATAGAGCCGGTCGCCCCGGTGGTCTAGTGGGATTACACTCGAATACTAATATTAATACTAGCGTTGGTCCTTGAGTTAAATAACCACCGTTGTGAACTTTGTTGGCTTTATTTATTTGCCGAAATAAATGGGGAAAAAGGGATCAACTAAGTGCTGAAATCGCCTAGCTGCGCGGGTAGGTACAAATCGCCGCGAATCGACGAGGGAATAAAATGCTGAGTTCTTCTCGCGATAAAAATTAGAGCAGGTACCGTAGTGGGGACGGGGGAGGGGAGCCCGCTAAATGATCCCGGATCTGAGCTATACTACTGAGAGGGCGAGAGTAATGCGAGCATCACAATAAATGGGATGGGAAAAAGAAAAGAAGCGAAGTGTATTGCTGCTGCTGTAACAATACGATACCCAGGCAAGTCGCACCGATCGACTCGATCTGGACTGACTGCTGTATCATGCAATTGGTCCATGTACAACTTCTCTAATCACAGGCCAGTATGAGATCATAGTCATTGAACTTGCTGAACTTCTTTTTGAGTGGTGGTTTCCTCTATCCACGCACCCCGGCCGAGCCAACCAATCGAAGGTTGGGTTACACTGTGCGGGGTGGTATCGAGGCAGGGGGTCAAATGAAATGTCCACGTACCGCGGGGTTGGGGTATACGAATAAAAATTCAGCAGTGGCGCGAGTTGCCCCATTTTTTTCTAGTTGTAAATATCTTGAAGGATTTCTGAACCGGCGTTGGACCCTGTACTGTGGTGCTGGCGTTGTATACGAACCTCAGCTAGCTACTGTAAGGCTTCCACACCGTGCGGTTTGGTGTCGACCCGGGAGAAGTCGGATTCCGTCCCCGGTTTCTTGGAGTTGATGGGGTATGGAAGGATTTCTGGAACGGCGGTGGAGCCCTGTCCTCATCGGGTGAGTCGGAACGCCCGCCGCCCGTTTGCTGGTCTATCTCCTCCCCGGGTGTCTCTTGCTCTACGAGCTGCACAGCCAATCAACGATAACCCAATGTGAATAGATGATTGTTGCACCATCATGCGGGGCTGTGTGGACACGCGGGAGAAATCGGTTATCGTCCCCGGTTTGTCAGTATTTCTGAAACGGGCACAGGACTCTATATCTTCCCGTGGTGGCGCTGCCCTTATGTCCCGAGCCCCAGCCAATTAGCGGTGAGCGAATATGGTTGGGGTTCCACGTCGTGCGGAGTGGTGTCGACACGGCAGGTCGTCGTTATTGTTCCCGCGTTTTTGGATCTATGGAGATTCGGGGGATTCATGAATCGGGGATGGGACCCTATCTTCCCGTGTGCGACGGAAATGCCCCCCATTGATGGGCCTCTATCCGCCTAGGACGGCGCTGTGGAGCTCGAACCAATCAGCGATTAGCCTACGGGATTGGGGTTTTCTCACCGTACAGGGTGGTGTCGACCCGAGAAAGCTCGGTTTGCTTCCCCCGTTGATAAAGTTTTAGAGACGTGGAACGACCTCTGGACCGGGAATGGGGCCCTATATCCTCCCGAGGTGGAGGTGGCTCAACATACGAACCATGGCCAATCAGAAGATCGGCCGGTGGGGTTGGGATTTCCACACCGTGCGGAGAGGTATCAACCCGGATGATATCCTAGTTCGTCCCCGGGTTGTCCGACTTGTAGATGTGTGGATGGATTCCGATCCCGGCATGTGACTCTATCGTACCCGGGTGACGCCTATTTTTTTTGTGAATCCTGGCCATGAGCGATCAGACGAAAATTACATGTTTTTATTTTCTTCTATATAAACTCGAGTCTGAAATTCTTAGCTGTCAAAACTGTAAGCGCTATAGTCGCGTACTGTATGTACAAGAAGTGAGCGATCTGCACAGCTAGCAACAAGCAGCAGCATTGCAATAGCATTCGAGGAGTTGAATGACGAAGGCAGCCATACCACCGTGTTTCGCGCCTGGAACGACGTCAGCATGTGTCTCCATGATCAGACAACACACAGACAGTCGATCTGGGAGGCTCGGATTCAGACTATACTATTATATAATGCATAGTATATTTCAGAAGCTGGCTCACTGCGCGTCTCTCTGTGGCTACGAAGAGAACACGCAGTGGACATGGTCAGTCACCTCACTGGCCCCGGATGCTTGATTGAGTAGAAACATTATAAGAAACGCACTCGACACGTTTCGTCGCCAGGCTAAAGGGTCAGTAGGCGCGTGCTCGGATTTACCCGATCGAAATCTGATGAATGAAGCTCGGAATCGGATTCACTTAAAAAACGGTAGCTATTAATAGTAGTGCATTGTTATGATTGTTAGTCTATATCGGACTCTTGGCATTACCTTACATACTGTACGCGCAGAATATGATTGTGTGTGGTGACGTTTTTTACTCTACCGAGTATTGAATCGAACAATTCGAAGTGCTGTCTTGCCCTACCCGAAGCATGGGGCCGGCGAATGCCGGCACCCATGCGGAGCCCTTGTTTTGTTATACTATCATACTCGCACGAGTGACTCTCCACCTCACTACCAAAAAAAGTACTTTGGACGATTCGTTTGGCGCAGCGTAAGACGAGTCCTGACCGTCGACGCATTTTGTTAAGGTATTAGTGGGGTATCAGTCCGTTTGACCACTTGCAAGAAAGGTGAACCAATAGCTTACCCAAACTAAGCCTCAATAACACTAACCCTTCCGTCGAGGAGCAAAACCGCAAAATTAAAGCAACGCGAAAGCTGAAGACCGCCAAAGAAAAGAAAAAAAACAGGGGGATCATTCGCGCAAGTGACCGCGAGCCGCTGCAAAAAACATAACAATAAAAATTATCCCCCCCAGCGGTAGCCTACTGCATGTAGGTCTTTAAAACAGAGTGATACCCCAGTCGCAGCACGTTATTTTTTGTTTCGTCGGGTTGCATTTTTAGTTTGCTCAAAATCAATTTTGTGGGCGAGGCATAGCGCTCCTCACAGGGAGGATCCTGAGAAAACGAAATGGCGCATCTCTTATCATAGGATTGGTCTTCATTTTGCTCAAAATCAGCTTTTGGGTGGAGGTATATAGCACTCCTGGAGTGAGAGGCTCAGGGACAAAAAAAAATTGGTGCACGCCTAGCGTAGGGTGCGTCTAACGGCGCGTCGCGCCTAGCGCACGCGGTGTCTGCCTGGTCGGGGAAAATCCGGCGTGCTCCGTACCCGGCATTGAAGGGAAGCGAGGGTTTATGGTCATACGACTACGGCCATGCATGGAATGGGTACACAGTCGGGGTCATCACATGCTAGGGGTGCAGCAGATGAATTTCCTGAGTACCGAGCATGAGGGGCTCAATAGCTCACCCGACACATGACAGCAGATTCTAAGAACTTTCTGAGCACCGAGTATGAGGGGCTCAATAGCTCACCCGATGCATGACAGCAGATTCTAAGTTTTTTTTTAGCACCGAGCATGAGGGGCTCAATGGCTCTCCCGACGCATGACTTCGGAGGCATTCGTTCGCGGAAACCCGACCAGCATTTCTACGCGCTAGCCGTAAAACAAAGAAGGCACGTGACTTTGCCATACTACCCGATAATTCCGCACTTGCGGGGGTCAACCGCACTATGGGAGCAGGAAGAAACGTTCAAAAAAGCGCAACGCTTACCGCACTATAGAGGGATGACAACAACATCGGACGCATACTACGATAGAGGTAGCACTTTTCTGTTTTTCGTTTTTGAGTGACGGAGCTCCTTAACCCAAAATCGTCTGAAATACGCCATTTTTTTTGCATGATTCTCGTTGCGTACCTAGACCATGATGGTTTTCATCCGGTAGCAGTTTTGTTTTTCCCCTGATCAGTTTTTGGGAGAGGTCTTAAGCTCCCAAATTGAGGGGTAGTGTTTAGAAAAAAAATGGCGCACCTCTATCGTAGCACGCGACATCGCACAGTCTTAAAGCGTTGAAAAACACCCACAGCAGTTATAGCCCAGCCATTCGTATGGAACGGATTTTCGCTCGAAGTTGGTTTTTTGAGAGTGTTTGGAGGGGGTTGGGGAGGTCTTGGTGTCGTAGTTTGAAAGATGTGCAAGGAGGGGTAGAAAGTCATGAGGTTGATGTCGTGGGTTTGTTGTTGCTTGCATGTTTTTTGTTGCGGAACAAATACTTACGTTTTTTCGTAGCCGTGGCCTTAATTTTCTGCTTCGAGTTTCAGCTTGTAATTGACACACACGCTGCACATTGTTGGATGACATAATGTAATTATAGCAATTATATGTATTAATATTAGATTTTCATTTTCCTCCCGATCCTGTGCATTATTGGTTTCAATATGAACTAAACACGGTTCTCGGCAATACCCAGCAATACCAGCGTTAACGCCGTACTATGTCGCGACGTGCTGGGCGCAGGTGCGAGACTAAACGCCTTGTTGGGTGGAAGCGTCCTTCACCCAGAGGGGGGAGGTTACGCCTTGGCGGTGCTCGCGAGTCCCACCTTGGTGTCGGCGCTCTTCGTTTCTGGATCAGTCTCGGTGTGGCTCTACTCTATCCTCGTCGACGCTCAGGCAAGCTTGCCTCGTTTGTATGTGCATCCTGCGACTTTTTATGTGCCTGTATGCGCGTCTTACCATTTGCTTGCGCCGGTATGCGTATTTTCTATCCTTTGTTCACGCCCCCATCGCGTCCTATCGTTTGTATCATCCTGTGATGTATGTATGTCATCCCCCCAGTGTTGTTGTCGTTGTTGAGTGTTGTTGTTGTTGTTGTTGTTGTTGTTGTTGTTGTTGTTGTTGTTGTTGTTGTTGTTGTTGTTGTTGTTGTTGTTGTTGTTGTTGTTGTTATATCTTCCCGTCCCGACAATGTGCAGCATGAGCGTTCATGTCGATCACGCGCAAACATTCCCAGAGAGTAGTGGAAAACCAAGGGAAACCCCCCGGAAAGGAAACCTATGCACAAACCCAATCTCTCTTCTGTACTTACTGCCGGCTTAGTATCGATCTAGTCCTCCATGACAGACCTACACCGATGGCGTGGGGATAGAGCTTGGATGCGGCTTGGGAACAAAGAATTTGATGTTTAGAGCACGTATTGAGAAGGACGAAGCAATTGCAATAAAGGGAGTACTGTACTTAAAGCTTAAGCGGGAAGTGGGCATAGAAGGAAATTAGACTTGGTGCATAGGTTCCTTTTGCTTCCCGAGGCTTTCTTTTTTCGGGAATGATACGAGTAACCAACGTTGAAGCTCATGCTGCAGTTTGTCGGATGGCAAGCACAGCAGTGATAATCTAATCCAGTACTGTGTGCATGCGCATCCTGTCATTGGCATGCGCCAGCATGTGTGCTCTGTCGTTTGCATGCCCCAGTATGTACATCTTGCCATTTTTACGTGCCAGTGTGCGCTCTTCCATCGTTTTTATGTGCATCCTGTCGGTTGTGCCCGTCGTTGTTTACGCGCCAGTATGCGCATACTACCGTTTGTATGCGCCTCCTGTCCGTAACGGTATAACACGGAAGATACCACACCTCCTCCGACCAATTTTCAAGCTAATTTTCTCCAAACTAAGGGGGGAATACGCGACTACAATTGCGGCTTTGGACACATGCTACAAATAGTACGGTAGAGATGCAACTGAGCGCTGTCTACCTCGCCCACCAAACGTCTTCGAGCATACAGAATGCGTCCCGATGACCAAAACCCACGGCCTGGGTGTAAAAAGTATTCGTATTGCAAAGCAAGAGTTGACATATTTCGCCACTATTTTGAGTGAAGGAGCTCCGTTGTTCAGAAATGTTTTCAGCCAACTGTGCTACCTTTGTCGCAGCGCTCGCCAATAACGTACCACCCCAATCGTAGCCTTGGTCTCTGTGGTAAGATATTGTCGAAACCTTTCCATACACGCGTCGCTGTGCCTTTGCACTCTCCTCCCCGCTGTCGAGGAAATGCTGGGAAAATCGTGCGAGGAGTGTGTGTTCTCTTGCGCGCTGTACGGCACCCGCCACCATGTGTACCCAATCCTTTCTACGCGCTGGCATGCACATCCTGTCATTTGTATGTGTCGGTGAGTGAAAAAATGTTGAGTTACCCTTAAAATTTATGCACACGCGCTAGTTTGTGCATGCGCCTGCTTGCACACCAGACCAGAAGAGGGATGTTGCCTGGAGCGGAAAGAGAGCTCCCGGCTCAGACCATCAGCAAAACCAACAACACCCGTTCACCCCAACGGACCCCGGCTCGTCTGTGTCATTCTACGCGTTCATTGCCCTGATTCGAAAAAACAAACTAATGTGTCATGATGTCTGTATGTGTTTTTTATTTGTTCACGATCAAATTATTAAATACGCAGGACACCTCTTGCCTTACACTCCAGAGCCGAGGAGCAGATGGCATTCCTGGGGAGGGAAGGTGTTACGTTCTCCGCGGAAAACGCTCGGGCGGCGGCGGCACCAGCAATGCTTGGGAAGCTGGTAGCAGCAGCAGCAGCAGAAGCAGCAGTGGCGGCAGAAGAAGTAGAGGTGGTGGCGGCATCGGCGGCGGCAGGGGCGCGAAAACAACACCCTTTCGTGCGGGAGGGGCGGGGGCGGGAAAATTCGTTGGGGGTGAAACGGCGGGCCCCGCTCATGCGCTGGACCCGCCTTTTTTCCCTCTCTCCCCGTACAACTTAGTTGGCAAGGAGGCTCGGAGGCCCTCCTCATCTCTGGTCCAGGCGGCGCGCGGCGGGCTGCCGATTCAACGGCTAGGCGCGAGTGATGTTACTGATCCCGCGCGCGACTCCGCTCGCGGAGTCGCGCTTGGACAAACGGGCGGAGCCGTCCGCGGCCCCGCGGCGTCGTCGAAGTGGCTACCCCCCCCCGGACGGAAAACGGGGAACCGATCCGACCCCCAACTTGCCACCGCGTCGGTTGGCGAGGGGCTGCTACAGGCAGCGAGCGGAAAAAACAACCGAGCGAGTGATACGTTTAGTTCCTGGGGCAACGTTAGCTCGCTGGGGGGGGATGAAACGTGCCGCTCCGCTCAGGGTTTGACGACAGCGACTCGATCTCTGCCGCAGGACTCGCCGTATTGCCGGGCGGGGTTCGGACCGGCGGGAGCGAGTCGGTTCTCTCTCGAAGGAGTTGCCTCGGCAAGGGATGGCACAGCGACCGTGGGAACGGCGTTGTTGCCGGTACCACCGGTGCAAACGCCCCACGGTCGAAACAAGTTTCCCGACGGCCAGGCGTGGCGGGGGGGGGAGGCGGGAGGGGCGGAGCGCCAGCAGCAGCAGCAGCTGCAGCAGTGGGGGCAGCAGCGGCGACGGCCTCGGACGGGTGGAGGAGGACGTAAGAGCAGAGCGATGACGGGCTCGGCGCACGGTTGGACGTCGTCTTCATGCTCGTCGTCGAGTTCTGACTCTGGAAGCAGCGACGAGGACTTTGCGGGTAGCGGCGGCGGCGAGGGTCGCGGCAGCGGGAGAGGCATTCGCATCCGGCGCCTGAGCGGGCTAAGCAGCAGTCTCAGCGCAGCGCCTTCGACAAGACTTTCGTTGGGAGCACCTTCCTACGCCTCGCACGGAGGACGAAATCTTGTCGTTCCCCCCTTCCCTTCCTCCGGGGTTCCAGTTGAAGGAGGAGGGGCATCCCTGGCCGAGGATGACGAGGGTTGGCGGTCTTTCGATAGAGGTCTTCGATCGCGCGAGGTCCTCTTGGGCTCGCCCATGGGGAAACCCAAATCCAGCGTCGCCAGTATGACGAGCAGGCGCAGCAGAAGCAGTAGCAGCGGTAGCAGCGGCAGCGAAAGGCTTTGTAGTCGAGACATCGAGGGGCTGCGGGGCGGGGGTGGAGATATGGGCGCCACATCCGGCAATCGGTGGGCGTCTGGAGACCCGCCGCGAGAGAAGAGGGCGCAAACGACCACCGCTTTTTCTGCTGCTGGTTATGGAGGTGGCGGCGGCAGCGGTGTTGATGGCGATTGGGGTTCTGCATTTTCGGGCAACCCGGGGACAGGGGATGCCGCAACACGCCTCCGTCGACGGGAGGGGTGGATAGTGTGACCCAGTCGCAACAAAAAAGCACACGGGTCGGCGCTAGACTGGCCTCCTTTCAACATTTAGGCCATTATTGCTGTACTCGTCTATACTTCGGAGTATAACTCTATTACTGGAACTTCGTAGCACTGCTGCTGTTAATACGAGGGCGTCTTCAACGCACTTCCTGTTTCTCTTTGTTACTGCTGTTGTCGTGGATATAATTCCGCCATTGCGGCCTTGGTCTGGTCTAGTAGGGACAATAGATGGAGCTTCGGCAGGTCGTCCGATATCACTCACTCTCCCAAAGTCTCGTGCGCAAGCACATCAGAAACCGGGGGGCGGGGGGGGCGGGGGATGCTCCGCCTGCCGCCGACTCTTCGAACTGTATCCACTTTTTCGAATGCGTATCCTTTGCTGTCGCATGTCTACGTACCATGGATCAATCCCTTGAGGCCCATACACACACGCTGCGGGTGATACATACTGTCGTCTGTGGCTCGCTTCGTGCATCCCGGAAAGAAGGAGAAACGGTCCCACCTCCAAAGGGACCCCTGTATTTTCGGTGGCCGATTAAAGTTCGAATTCACTTAGCTCGTAAGTCGCCAAATGCAACTGATCCCGCGGTTGCATCGCCCTAAGAACGGTTGGTCCCTCGCCTCGAAATCAACGACAAAAAGCCCAAGCGACGCAAATGTGACGCAAATCGAAGCTCGCAGCAACCTGTCGAGGAAACACTAAGCAGGGTTGCTGCCTCCTCCATCTACGCAGCCTATCTCTCCCCCGGCCTGCTCCGTCTCGAAAGAGATGCGTGGTCAATGGTCAAATAACTAACGCATGCAACAGATGAGTACGCCCCTCCCTCTCCCCCCCCCCATTCCCGAAGAGCACGCCAGGGCGAAACGAGCTTGGACGCCCAACACCTTATCTGTCGAGCTCGCTACGTATAGGGCCGACCTGCCGCCGATCTGCTGCTTCACTTCCCACAAGAGCGTGCAACGAGCGCATGTCAAGCCAAGCACGACACCAAACGGAGGGGGGGAGAGGCAACGCGCGCATCCTGCAGCATAACTCGCACGCGCTCAATACACAAAAGAACGAGCCCACCGTTCCACAGCCCTCCTTTCTCAGCAAAAAAAACAAGCTGCCATGGCGCAACGCACCCCTCCGCCCGCCCCCTCATCCCTATTTGTTCTTGTTGGCCGGATTGTCGGGGTTGTTATACGCCATCTGTGCGTACATGAATACCTCCGCCAATAGCGTGTGCGCGGGGAGAACGTGCGCCCACCACTTCCTTACCGTGCCGTCCACTGTAAAAACGAAACGAAACCGAGACGGAGACGGAAACGAAACAAACGTTAACTACATCGAAATGAAACGAAACGGTTAAGACACGAAACGAAACTAAACGGAAACGGAAACGACACAAAAAAATAAGAAAACATGAAACTATCACGAAGAGATGAAGCGAACACGCAACGAGGCCACAAGCCACTAAGTGAAACGACAACGAACCGACACGAACCGACATGAAACGAAACAAGATTAATACGAAATGCAACAGAAAGACACCAGAACAATAAATACTGGTAAATACCAGCGATACCCAGAGGTGGGCACCGGGACCGATCTACGGTTATTAACCGGAAACCGCGATCCGGTTTTCGGTTACGAAAACCAGACATTTCGAAACCGGTTATTCGATTGCTTCAAATAACCGACCGGATACAACCGGACCGGTTATTTCCGGTCGATTTATGTGTACCCTATCCCCTACCCCGTAAAACGCCTCTGTATCTGTATGGAAACCCCTGTATGTCAGCACACAAGCACAGCGCACAGCAGTAACCATCGCAGCATCACAGCAGCACAGCAGGGCAAAGGACAATGGCCAGCAGCGCCGAGGCCGTTCAGCTTACTGATGGCAGTGCCGATGATGGCGGGAATGTAGGTGGAATCGGCGAGATGAACGGTCACAGAGCCCTCGGACGCCGAGGTGCTGATCGTTGACAGGGAGACTCGTCTCGGCGACCCGACTCCAGCCCGTACCCAACGGTGGTTTCGTCCAGAACAGCCACTTGGGCTGTATCCTGTACAAGGAATACGGCTGGCTCCGCCATTCGAGCAGGGATAAAGCCCGCTGCCCGAGCTGCAAAGCCACCGTCACATGCAAAGGCGGGAGCACAAGCAACCTATGGCGTCATTTCAAGGCTTGCGACAGGGAGGAATACACCAAAGCCAGCGGCTCCGGGGCCCTGGACCAGGGGCAGGGGGGGCCGGGGGGGGTCAGGCCCCCGGAGCCGCTGGCTTTGGTGTATTCCTTCCTGTCGCAAGCCTTGAAATGACGCCATAGGTTGCTTGTGTTCCCGCCTTTGCATGTGACATGTGACGGTGGCTTTGCAGCTCGGGCAGCGGGCTTTATCCCTGCCCGAATGGCGGAGCGAGACGTATTCCTTGTACAGGGTGATGTGCTGATGTGCCGGCAGACGAGCACCCGAATACTACCGGGGGGGGGTTCCCTTGGGGGTGCGAACGTGCCGCAAAATAGCCAATTATGTGAAATAACCGACCGAATAACCGACCGGAAACTCCTCGGTTTCGATCTCGGTTATTTCGTCCAAATAACCGGAAACCTGAGATAATATCCGATCGGTGAAATAACCGATCGGGCCCCAAAAGGACTCCGGTGCCCAACCCTGGCGATAACGAAGATGAACCGGTAAAAAAAAACGTGTTAGCATTGGGGATAGCATTGGCGCTAGCACTAGCTGCAGCGTCAGCACCGCCGGTAGCGTCAGCTAAAACATAGCGTCATCGCTACTTGTATCGCTAGCGTGTTAGTTAACGCTAGCGTTTAGCGCTTAGCGCTAGCCTCAGGGCCCAGATTAACGAGGAACTTGCAAAATCGAATTTCGATTTTTTTTATAGAATTGAATTTAATTTGCATCTGATTGGTCAAGAAATGAATCACCAAGCAGGCATTCTCAGAATTATTACGAAAAATCAAATTCAACAAAGAAGTAAAAAAAGACTTTCTCGGTCGAATTTAGTCGAAAATCAAAATTGAATTTAGGGAGTTTGTCCACCTAGACATGGCTTGTTCTGTGTAACCGAAGCCGGCCACGCGAATTGGTGCCATGTCGTCGGCTGATTGAGAGGCGAGAAGCCAACATTGCGAGAGGTAGGACCACCGGAGCAGCCGCAGCGCGGCCTCCGAAGGTCCTTAGCACAGCGAGACCGCCTGCGACGCTTCGAAAACAACCGAGACCGCCGCAAACCCAGTTTTTCGTCGCCCTGCACCTCGAAAGTTACACGATCAACTACCACATGATGACTTCGCTCAGAAGTTCGACGGCTATATCCCCGTTGCTGCTGCCCGTGTCGGGCGGCGGGGTGGCGCCAGCCCATCCAAGAGACACCTAGAGCCATAGCCTCCAAGCCGCTGCCGGCCAAAAGAATCTGCGGCTAGCCGCGGCGCTCCGGGGAGGACGCGAGCCATCGCTCGCCTCGGTCGTTGCCCACGGGTGTTCGTAGACCCTTTTGCGTTTTTTTAATTTTTTTATTTCCTGGAACGCACTGCGCCGTTCCTTGATAAGAACCAAAGTTGAATTTTTCGTGTATTTTTCATGAAATTAAAAAAAAAAAAAATGAAATTCGATTTGGCAAGTTCCTCGTTAATTTGGGCCCTTAGCGGTTGAAGCGAGCCACTCACCGTTCGTTAGCGGTAGCGTTAGCATAGCGTCAGCTTAGCGGTGGCATTAGCGCTGGAACTACTAAAAGCGATAACACTGGCGTAACCCCTACGTTCGCACTAGCATCAGCACTAGCGTCAGATACACTATAGCGTAGTTGCTGTGTTTGTTAGCGCTGTCGTTTAGCGTTTAGCGTTTAGCGCTATGAAAGCATTCGAACAAAATAATGAAAAAAAAACACCTCGGCTTGTAGATCGAGGATTTCATCGAAACCCCCATATACTTACAGGCTGCGTGTGATACTTCGATCGCGCGTGCTACGGAGTGTGTATGTCCTGGGGAAGTAATTAAGTCGATGACCCTCCTGAATGCTAGTTCCAGGCGTTTGCAGCGGATCACTCACCGTATGAAGCCTCAACCATCGGCCAGCAGGCTTCGTACTTGTACTCTCGCACAATCTTAGTTTCCGGGCTGGCGCTCGTTAACTGCGTGCATACATACACGCACACGCACACACGCACATACACACGCGCACACAAAAAAGGAAGAAACCAAAAGGCGGTCGTCAGGGTCGGAATCGTCAGAGAGTTGTCCACCGACGGGGAGTGATAGCCCCTAAGCCCAACCCTAACCCGAAACTCGTCCTGAAACCCGGGAACCGGGGGACGGGTTAACCCGGGAGCCCGAACCTGGGGACGGGTTATAACCGTCACAGTAGTTGTGATTTGCATTCTAGCCTACGTAGTTGCGTGATTATCAGCTTCTCACACTCACATACCAGATACATCAACCCTCGTGGGGCCCATGTATAGCGACAAAACAAAAGCGGCGATTGTGATTTTATCTCAAGCGTCTAGAGAGTGCAGTACGGCAGTGCTCCCTCTATAGCTCCGGTTGCCCGCTACCCCGCTACAGTGCCTGTTAAAAGTGCTTGAACTACACTAGCGGTCCCTCGATAGTGCCGGTTGAGTTGCGCCTGTATCCCGCTATAGTCCCTGTGAAATTGCTTGACGTGCAGTAGTGGTCCCTCTATGGCGCCATTTGAGTAGCGCCGGTGTCCCACTACCTGTGAAATTGCCTGATGTACACTATATAGTGCCGGTTGAGTAGCGCCGGTTGCCCGCTATAGTGCCTGTGAAAACGCTTGGCACAGTTTCTCATATCCATACTAAAACCTACATATTTCCCAATCCGGAGTAGCGCCGGCTGCCCGCTATAGCGCCGGTTTTCCCGTTGGCACATACCGGCGCTACAGAGGAAGCACTATTGCAGTACGAGTATCACCATGCTGCACGCGTGTCGCGCTGCACCTTTCGTGCCAGTTCGGGCATGTCTCTACCCCAGTGAGCCGGGCTGCTTCTTCTGGTCTATGCTGTGTTCGTCAGTTTTTTTTACATTCTTCCCCTCTCAAGTCTCCAAAGGGGTTTATCGAAAGAACAATACTTCACCGCCCCTCTCACTCACCACGCCGGATTGAAGGCGTCGCCACACCTCCCTGTCGGACAGAAACAAGCGACAAATCCGTTGCCAATGGACGTGAAGAGCAAGAAAGGAGCGGGCAAGGAGAACGAGAACAAGAACAGGTGCGACGAAAAACAGGGACAGGAACACATAAAAAAAAGGAAGAACAAGGACCAGAACAAAAAAAACACCAACAAATGACAAGAACAAGGACAATGACAAAAACAAGAACGCG
The DNA here is from genome assembly GCA_012845835.1 of Undaria pinnatifida. Lineage (NCBI taxonomy): Eukaryota > Phaeophyceae > Laminariales > Alariaceae > Undaria > Undaria pinnatifida. The sequence continues at coordinate 10,637,724 of JABAKD010000021.1, read as the reverse complement.
ACTCTCATCTCTCCCCCGCCCTTAGGCGCACACCTTCTCCGTCCGCGCTTCTGCTGTTGCTGCTGCGTTGCTGGGGTTGACATCGGTTGGCAACGACGCTGTAAACACGCCGCTGACTGCGTGAGCTACTGTAGACCACCAGGGCATGGTTTTTTTCTTCTCGTTTTCAAGTTTTGACGGTAACCGAGATCGTGGCTGATTCATTAATAGATCATTGTGCGGATTGGAATGACTCCGTGCAAGGGCGATGATATCACGTAGTGTGTTATGTTAGTGCATCCACGAGGCAGTTCCATAGCATTACCCTTGCTGTCTCTGGAAGTGGCCAAACCAGAAAACAAATTAATGCATTCGAAGCTGTCATCCGATGAGCGATAAAGTACACAAAAAGTGCCGAAGTCCGGCTGACAAGTGATTCTTAGCGGGATGCAACCCACCCTTCATGGAACTCACCGAACACCACACGGCGCTTCGCGCTTGGTGCACGCGATGTCTACCTAGTCGATGAAAACCCGACGTGCGGCGTTCCGGCATTGTAGGGATGCGAGGGGCTACGATCTCAGTACCCCCCCCCCCCCTCCCCATTTCTCGCGCAAACAAGGTCTGCTTGGTGAAAAACCGACGTGCTCCATCCCGGCAATATACGGATGCGAGGGTTTATGGTCATACGACTACGGCCATATACTAAATGAGTAACCCCCTCCCTCCCTCCTCCATCCCTCCCTCCCGCTCTCCCTCCCGAAACCTCCTTCCCTCCCCCCTCCCGCCCCTTCTCTCCCCCATTACATCTCTGTCTCACTTTGCTGCCGTGCTGTGGCCACCGTCCAAGGGGTTCATGACGCATTTGACCTCCTTGATCGAGGGCATCAATTTCGTCATCACCCGACTGTTCAACTTGAAGATGGCCTGGCCCTTCGCGAGTCCCCAGATAGGGATCGTCATTTCTTCCCCCGCCCCTTTCCCCAACCAAAAAGCTCGCACTTCCTCTCCCACCCCTCGTCCACCACCCACTCCCCCGTCCCTTCAGCCGATCGTCCTCCCGCAGGGTATAGCTCCTCACGCGCCCTGTCCCTCCCACCCGCCACACGCCTTCCGTGTAAATCGCAAACACTGAAAGCAGAACCCCCTCCCCGCTAAAGGACAGACAATGGAAACACCGCCCTTCTTTGCCGAAGAACAACACGCAATTTAAGGAAGAAAGACTCGACGATCCACCGGTATGTTACAGCAACCTGGCGGGGAAGCAAGGGAGGAGGGGGGAGGGGCGGGGGGTTAAGCCGCACACCTACAATGCCGGGACGGAGCACATCAGCGTTGCACAGAGCAGGCAGACGTTGCTTGTACCAAGCGCGAATCGCCGGGAGGTGCTCGGCGATTCGCATGAAAGGCGAGCTCCATGCTATAATACGAAGAACCACTTGCGAGGCGGGCTTCGGCATCTTGCAATTACTTTACTTTCTTCCATATATATGACAGCGTCGAACATGCGGGGGGTTACACGGAGAGGAGTTCCAAGGTGGAATGCTTGGAGGGAAAATCGGATGCAGGCGAGGACAGCGTGAAACAAGGGCGGTATCCCATACCAGGGCACCTGGTAGGCGTTAACCTGAGATCTTCGTAACGGCAAATCCAAATGTGTCCCATTATATGCATGAAATAAAAGCAATACTTTACATATGATACCAGGTATGGTACTAAATAGGTACGTAAGTGGTGTTGGTATGTATCACCTGGTACACTGTAGCACAAAGCAGAGCAAGAAAGCGTTCTTGGCGCTCTTGGACTGGGTTAACACTAGTTGTATACCAGTGAATACCCGTACATGCGTAGCATCGGGTGAGGGCAAAACATGCAAGCTGCATGCTAGTTTATAAAACTATTCTGACGACGTCAGCTGTGAGCTCGTCGAATCAAGGGTCGATAGTCGCCTTTGCAAGCTGCGTGCTAGTTGTTCGCAGAGAGTGACGCTGGCATCGTCTGCTGGTACTACAGTTGTACCTGGTAGTCCACAACAATAGCACGCCCTACAGCAGTCGCAACAGGAACAACAACAGCAGCAGGTATGAGTACTGTACGACTACTAGCAGCGGCAGCAGCGACGGCGGCGGCTGCAGTAGGTTCAGGACACAAGACCTACCTACTGTGATCTCGATGCCTTCGGAAGCCACCCACGGCAGTTCCCTGGCCTCTCAAAACTACTGTCGGCTCTTTATTGCCGACGTTTTTTTTTTTTTTTTCTAACCTCGGCCATACGTGTTTCTAAAACTACGTCAACGTTTTTTGTACGCAGATATATAATGCCACCAATTTTTTTTTTCAATATTTTTCACGTACCGCTGGCACTCAGCCCTGTGACGGACCGCCGTCCATTGTAGACATCATATACCGGTACCATTTTTAGTCCGGAATATTGTCGCACACTGATGGAAACAACCATCTCTCTTTGCTGACACGTCCACCACATGTTCCACGCCGCTGCTGTGCGTTGTTTTTGAACTTGTGTGCTTAATCATACAACCTTCCCCTTCGGGTTGATTTCATATCTCGGGGGCGTCGCAAGTCGAGAAGGGGGAGCACAGGCGTTCCGATGATACGCATGGGCTACTGCTTTCTTAGCGAGCCGGAACACAACCCCTTGACGAAAATATCCAGTTCAATGACACTGAATGCTCAAAGCACCGCCAAGGAGCTCGGCTGGGATCCAAACATGCGTCGTGATATACCGACGGCTCCCTTGCTTGCCCTGCAGCCGAAAGGGCGAGAAAAAAACTTCGGCCGCCGGACTACATCACGCCAAAAAAAAGAGCATATTTTACATGGACATGTATGCTTCCCGGTCTGCACTAAAGAGCTGAATTTAGTGGATATAGTGGATACTGTGAGAGGCCATAGAGCTGCCGAGGGTGGCTTCTAAAGGAGGGGGGGCATGGCGGCGGGGCTCTTGGCATTTGCAAGTTTTAGAGCTACAGCAGTAGTTAGCAGGTAGCCGTCGAGCATGTATCACAAGGACAGAACAGCACAGCACAGCGCACTCAGCCCTCAACACCTCAAAAGTACCGGTATGTACGTGTGTACTGCTGTGTACTCGTCTGTTCGCTTTCTTCATTGGTGGTCCTCTCTCCGTCGTCTTTATGCTTGTTGTTCTTCGCAAAACACACCCGTTCAGCCGATCAAAACGTGACATCGACAGCAAGAACACAGGACAGCACAAGGCAATTAAGTTCTGCACAAGTAGTTCTTTGCATGACCAAATCCTCTTCTTTTTGCCCCTTCAAGTAGCCCTCTTTTTGTTATCAAATAGCTAGTTGCATCGATTCATGTGCCTCTTCTTTCAGCCCCTTTCACACCCTGTTGTACTCTTCCTTGCGAGAGCGTGGCGGGCGGCGTTAGCCGCCATTTTCTTGTCCGGACGGCTGAGCGGGCTCCGATGCCGGAAACAGCGCTTCTCAGCGCTTGTAAAATATTTTTTCAAAATTCAAGTTTACAAGTCTCTATTTGGGGAACTTGATTTTTTTGCTCCCCCTAAGTTTATAACTCCTGTTTTTGGGGGGTAACACATGCCATACTACCTGGACACCGCCTCCTCTCGTTACTTGCCGAACGGTCCAGCTTTTCTTTGATTTCTTCACGTTGTTTTTTTTGTAGTTGCACGAAGCTTTCATCCTACCAGAAGAGGTCCCATCCTGATGAGCTCAGGTGGGCTCATCACATCATCAGCTCAGGTGGGCTCATCACATCATCAGCTCAGCTCCGCCCAGCAGCGCCCAGCAGCGCTAGCTCAGCAACACAGCGTTAGCTCAGCAGCGCAGCGCCATGCAGTGCCGTTCCCTGGCGTGCTCTGGTGTGCCGTTCGGCGCGGTACTGCTGTGCGATGCTGTGAGGTGTTGTGCGCTACTAGGTCCCAGCTTGGTTTAGCTTGGCGCATCATCAACTCGCCTCCGCTCAGCAGAGCGCACCGCAGCGCTAGCTCAGCGGCGCAGCGCCGTGCAGTGCCGCGCCGGGCCGTGCCCAGCCGATCCCTGCCGTGCCCTGCCCGTGCCATGCCGTGCGGTTCGGTACTACTGCTGCACGGTGCTGTGCAATGCTGTGCCGTGCTGCGTGTTGTTTGTACTTTTCCTACAATGCCAAGTATGATTCCAAATGTCATACCACAGTGTCACACCACAGGAACTACTACCGCTGCTTACGTGCCAGGTACTGTATGTTGAATAACAAAAAACATGCCCTCACAGCTCAGCTCAGCCCAGTTGTAGTTCAGCAGCGCAGCGCTGTGCGGTGCCGTGCGGCGCCGTGCCTTGCCCTGCGCTGCTGTGGCGTGCTGCGCTGTGCTTCTTTTGAACATAGAGCAGTACCAGGTATCATGCGATACTCGGTACCGACCGGTATGTATGATGTACGTGTTTACAAGTCTTATTTTCGCGTTCTTCATTTGATTGTTTCTCTCGGTCCTCTTTGTTCGAAAATTACACCCATGCTGGCGATCAGAACGTGACATCGCCAACAAAAATACACAGCACAGGGCAACCGGTTCTGCGTATAAAGCAGCTCTTGGCATTATCAACTCGCTAGATGCACCAAATCATGGACCTCTTCTTTCTGCCGCCTTCACATTTACTGGTAGTTGTATTCTTCCTTGCGCCAGCGTAGCGGGCGGCGTCTGCCGCCCGCGGAGCGTCGTCCTTGTAGCACATACAGTATCTGGTAGACGGCAACCAACGAGTACAGCAGTAGCTATAGTCTAATGCAGAGCCGTAACATTATGATGATACCAGGTGCCTGGTATATGATACGACGCACGACCCAACAACGTAATCCAGCAGCAGATCAGCCCAAACCAGTAGAAGCAACAGCAGCAGCTGGAGCAAAGGCACGCAAGGAGCAAACGAGAGCTGGCGGTCCTGCTCGTCTGCTTGCTGTGTGTACCGTAGATGATGCACCGCACTGAGATCTACGGTTCGCATTGACGAGATGCTTTCGCGGATTACGGATCGAATGGATGACACTGATGTCTGCCAAGCTTGAGACCAACACAAAGCGTATAAGGACAGAATGCCACTCATTTAAAGCAAGGTGTTGCTGCTATTAATAGCTCGTCTATGGTACCTGGTGTGCATATTACGCAAACCGCACGTAGCAGCACATCAGCACAGCAGCACATCGTACATCGTACAGAAAATACAGCAGCAGAGGCAGCAGCAAAAACGCAAGAGACTTTACATCGACCTGAGACGACACAGGTTCACTGCTTGCTCCCAACACGCACGTACAAGCTCGTACCTTGTGAACGAAGGTACAGGAAAGCAACTCCTTGCTATGTAGCAGGCAGCAGGCAACAGGCAGCAGTATTCGTGCACTCTGAAGCTCGAAGCTCGACGAACACGAAGAGGGCTAGCGAGAGTGGTCGTAGAAAGAGTAGAAGGAGAAGAGTTCGATAATAAGCGTTTCGATTTTTCCCAAGGTCCTTTCTAGTAGGGGATGGGGGACCGTATTATTTTTCAGTAATCTTCCTCGTCAACCATTGGAATTTGTTTGCTCCGCCTTGAGCGTCGTTGCTCGTGGCTCGGTGCAGCCCCTCTCACAAACCAGATTGGGCAGACAGGAACGAAGCGGGAGACCATGCGATGCTACCTCTGATGGCCTCACCCGTTCTTCACCCTCGCGTTGGCGGCTGAGAGGTGCGTGGTATCTTGCCGTCCCCGCCTAGACTACAGGACTCTTCCGCCTTGTGATGATACTGCTGCTGTAGCTGCACTACACATCGTACTTGATACCTTCCTGCGCTGGCTGGTGGGCTGCTGGTAGGTATCGCACCTCTCCTTGTCTATTGTTTGCTGTATAGCTGATGGCACTTGCTTGAGTCGCTTAGGCCCAAGATTTTCACGACTAATACTTGGGCTACCTTGGTGGTGGTGCTGACTTGAGCCTGCTGATGTATACTACGGGCACCTGGTGTGTTACCACTTTCCTCTTTCGCACGAAGCATCTGCCTACCGCGGGCAACGCAACCCTCGCTGAGCACTCCGTTTCTGCTGTCACTACCGCCAGTTCTCCCCATCCGCACCTTGTGGTTGGGGTAGTTCTGTTTGCGTTGACGTTCGTATATATTCACAATTGCAGCAGTCGCACTCCCATATTGTGCGTGGACGCTGGATTGTGTCTATATGCTACCTGGTACTCGCTTAGCATTACGTATCCGGTATCGCTGGTATATCCTAACCAAGTGCTGTATTAATAGTATGCCGGCATGATGTCATCAGCATCGTGCTCACTTGTGTCCCGACCCCAATCACCTGTATTTAGTGTGCTGCACTGCTACTGGGCTGGTCATCACCATTGCACACTAATTACTCGTGTTTAGTGTCTTTGCGCTAAAATTACTTGTAGTTAATGGTGTGCGCCATAGTTCGCTCGTATTTTCGTACAATAGTTTTCTACTGCTGTAGTACAAGTGCAACGACTCATAAAACGTGTTCGTCACTACCCCGCGCCAGCAAGTTAGTTTCTCTGCTTTGTGGAACGAATCCAAAACAAGAGGGAGATCAGAGGCGAGTTTCCGTTAATTCGTCGGTTCACCGTCCCCCCACCCCCCCACGCACCACCCAGACGTATAATACGTGCCCCCCCTTCACCGTACGCTCCCCCCTCCCTCCCCAGACTGAGTGCAGACTGGCCTACTCAATTCATCACACCCCCGCGCACCGCCTAAACGTACGTGCTGCCCTCCCCCCCCCTCTCTCTTTCCCCCCCCGCCCCGCTTCCCTGAACACCGAACCCAGGTTAAGCGAAGGGCTGTGTGCGGCCACTCTCATGGTCAACGCTGATAGCGGCGACCCCGCGGTCGTCATGGTTTCTGCACCTGCACTTCACGGGAACGGGAACGGGAACGGTAACGGTAATGATACGGCATCATCTGCTAACGCAAACGCCGCGGAGAACGTTGTGGAAGTCCTACCCCACTCACGCCCTGGCCCCCGCTCCGTGACTGCCCACCGGATCGTCGGTGGCGGCTTGGGACGCCGTTACGACCGTGCCGCGCGCCATAGTGACCACCACCACCAGTACCCCCCGCTCCAGTCCTCCCCATCGTCCCATGGCGATGGACCAGCCCGACGGCGACTCGTGACGACCCCGGCTAACATCAACAGGAGCAGCAGCAACAGCAGCAACAGCAGCAACAACAGAAGCAACAACAACAGCAGCAGCAGCAGCCGGGCCAGAAACAGGAGCAGAAGCAGAAGCATCGGCGGTGGCGGCGGCGGTGGGTTTCAACCACCGCCACAACCAGCGCGCCCAGGTAGAGCGGGGTTATGGCCCGATTTCTCCCCGGCTGCGCGCGCCATTGGCGGGGCGGGAGACGGTAACGCCGCATCCCCCCCTGGTCGGCTTGAAGATGTGCCGGGGGAGGCGGTACCGAGGCGGGTCGCAGGGGGAGCAGCAGAAGAAGAGGCGTTCGAGAACAGAGGTGGAGGACTAGACGGAGGTAGCTTTCCTGGGGGGGTGGTTGGCGCCGCCACCGCTGCTACGGGGGTTGCACTCTGGCAGGGGGCGGAGGTTAGCGGTGTTGGTGGTGTTGGTGCTGGTGTTGGTGTTGGTGTTGGTAATGTTGGTGTTGGTGAGGTTGGTGGAGTTGGGGGTGGGGGGATTGCAGCGCGACTATCACTACCGCCGCCACCACCACCACCAGAAGCGGGAGGAGCAGTAATAGAGGCAGTGGCTGCGGCGGCAGCAGCAGATTTAGAGGCAGCAGCAGCAGAAGCGGCACCGCCACCTCTACCACTGCCGCCACCAGCCGCAGCAGCACCATCAGCGGAAGAAGCAGCAGAAGCAGCACCGTCACCGCTACCACCACCGCCACCAGCGGCAGCACCAGCAGCACCAGCAAGAACAGCGACGGCGGTGGCTTTGTGCCCCGCCCTGCCCATCTCTCCTCTCAAGCCACCCCCCACGCTCACGAGGCTCTGCTTGGAGGCGATGGTGGGAGCATGGGAGTCTCACAGCTCCACGTACTTGCCGCGGTCGTACCACCTACCCCACGAGCTGTGCACGCTATTACTGAAGATGCTGGTGACCTCGAGGAAGCTAACGGCATTCTCGTTATCCGGTAAGGGGTGGGGGGGTGGGAGGGGGGGTGTACTCAGTTTGTGCATGGCTATGGTGGTGGGTGGTGGTGGGTGGGAGGGGGGGGGGAGGGGGGGGGGGTATTTATATGGTGCTTGCCTTGATCATTTGACCACTGACCACGCATTCTTTCGAGACGGAGCACCGTTCCTACTCCTAATAGAGGCACCTCCAACATTTGGGCGCTCATTACGCTTTTTCCATATATTACATAGCAACTGTTTGCTTATCCTATGGCGGGTGGAAGGGGGGGGGGGTGTACTCATCCCATTTGTAGCCGTAGCCTCAAGACCGTAGCCCCTCGCCCCCCTGCAATGCTAGGACGGAGCACGTCGGGTTTTCACCGACCAGGCAGACATGGCGTGCACCAGGCACGCGCCATGCGGTGTTCGGCGAGTCGCACGAAGGGTGAGGTGCATCCTACTAAGAACCACTTGTGATGCAGATGTTCGCACCTTGTGCGTACTTTCTTGTGTATGGATGACAGCATCGAGTTTTTTTTTTTTTCTGGGGGTGGGAGGTGGGAGGAAGGGGGGGGGGGGGATGACGATGATGATTGTAATGATGGTGATGATGATGGCGATTAAATACGGACTCGTCGTTGACCATCCTGTGGCTGATAGCTAACACGAGCGCAAACGCTCACGCGAACACTAACGCCAATATTAAACGCTAACGCTAACATTGAACACTCTCGCCAACGGTGACGGTGGCACCGTCCCTAATAACGCCATCGCTATTGCTAGCGCTGACGCTAAAATTAGCTACCGCTGCCGTTAGCGCTACCTCTAACCACGGTACCACCTGTATCGCCGACCCCGACGCTAGCGCTTAATCTAACGCTAACGCCAACTCTAACGTGAACGCCAACGACAGGTTTCTTGAGCCCCGCGGCGCTGGAAGTGGATCTTTCCGGCTGCTCGTATGTGCCGAAGAGCGTGTTCAAGCAGCTGGGCTTCAGCTGCCCCCGCATCGTCCACCTCAACCTCAGCATGTGCTCGCAGGTGACGAAGGCTACGGTGGGGGGATACCCCGACCTTCGCCGCCGTAGATTGGCCACGTAGAAATTTGCTCTACACATGATCCCTGAGCGGGATTAACCCCATTTAGAGCCCCAAAACGCCCTATACTAATTCCAAGTCATTTTGTCCCTAGCACGGGCTTCCAGCTGTCAAGATATTAATCCCTTGACAACTGGAAACCCGTTTTTGGGGACAAAATTACTTGGATTTAATATAGGGAGGGGTTCGGGGGCTCTAAAGGGGTTAAGAACAGATTTCTTTGACGAAGCGCAGCAAGCAATCCTGCGGCGGTGCACATCGAGAAACCCGAAACGCACATACCTAGCAGGTAGCTTCTCGCGCTAGTGATAGGTGGTTCTCAGTCGTTGTTGAAACCTATGACCTAGATGTTGCTCCCCTATTGTCACCTTGATCGGGTGATGTACCGGCGTAGGCGGTGGCCGATCGGGAGCGCGGGGATGAGAGGGGTTGATTTTGGCCTGCCTTCATGTGTTCTTTCTTCGTATGCCGTTTTGATTTTTGCCGCGTTTGTTTTCGGCCTCTTTCTTGGCCATTGTTTTGCTTTTAACGGATTACGAGTACACCTGGCGCATCCCTAGATCTGTCTAAATCCACCGTAACTGACTGTTGTGAATAGAGGATCCCGAAGACCAAAGGAATGCCATTTTTTCAGTTGTTCTTGTGTGAAGAGCCAAATACCATCCGGGGGGGGGGAAACGAATCCAGCATATTCGGTGCCTGGTTATTTTTAGCAGTATTTTCAAGTGTTCGATCAGACCTTCTTACCCTGAATGAAGTCAACATTGGTGCTGGGATTTTTTGTTTTTGTTTTTTTGTCCTGCATGGACCATATCAGCATCAATAATAATGTAATATAATGCCTCGTTACAAGTGAACAGCGCGATCGTGCGCATCAATTGTGTTCCTGCAAATACTGACGCCTACAATATTTGTGTTGGCGGTCCGGAAAATGAACAATAATGTCTCGCTACAGGTGAACAACGCTATCGTCAGGAAAGTGCTGCAGGGGTGCTCGGCTCTTCGGCAGCTGTACCTGGACGGCTGCAGACATGTGACGGATGCTGGGTTCCACCTGCAGCAATCCCCCTTTTACGTCCTCCTAGGAGCGGTCTCCCTCGAGACGATCAGCGTTCAGGGCTGTCCACAGGTGCCTATAATACGATATGTCGGAAGTTCGATATGTCGTTATCATATATCAAAATTTCGATACGATATCCGACACTAATGTACATGTAATTGCCACGGTGTCTTTGATAAGCTTCAAATTTCGATATCGAACACTAACATGCAACAAATATCGCATACCGTTCGCTACGCAGGTGACCGGCGAGCTCGTGCTACACCTTCGGAAAGTCTGTCGTAACCTCAAGGAGCTCGATCTCGCAAGGTGCAAGAGCGTTACAAGCGCCTCGGTTAGGCGTGTGTTCGATTCGTGCCCCAGCCTGGAGTCCCTCAACGTTGCCTTCTTGGATGGCGTCGTGGACGAGGCGTTCGAGGTATGGTGGGGGTGGGGTTAGGCGTAGGGTTGGGGTTGAGGTTGGGGGTAAGATTCAGGTTAGGGAGGCGGTGGGGAGGGGTGGGCAAGGGAGGGTGGTTGAAGTTGGAAGGTGGGTGGGGACGTACTCATTTTGCTCACGTTAGTTAGTTGGACCATTAACCACGCATCCCTTTTTACAGGGGGGATCAGGGGTGCCCCCCTCCCCCAAGTCCACCCTCCCTCAATTCACTCCTCTCCGTACCCCTCAAACTCCATCCCCTTTTATCCAACTCCCGCCTCTCACGTCCAACTCCCTGCCCCCTTGCGCACACTTCGCAGGGTTTACCTGCGATCGACATGCAAGCCTGCCGTGCTATCGAAACCCAGGGGAGCGCGATGCTCCCATCCTCTCCCGATGGCCGCCTCCACCAACATGAGAACGGAGCGTGGGGAAACACGTCCCCTATCCCCTGTACACCTGCCTCCTCGTTGCCGGCGTTGCGCCACCTTAACCTCGGGCGCTGTGCGGGAGTTACAGACCTAGCTTTGGCGAGGGTAGGGGGGGGCTTTCCGGGCTTGGAGGGGCTTCACCTTGAGCACTGTCTTCGGGTTACCGATGTCGGCGTTCGGGCCCTTGCCATGGGGTGCTCGGGGCTGAGGGCGCTCGGACTGAGGAACTGCGGACAGGTGTGTTGGTAGTGGCAGTAGCAGTTGATGCGCAGGGGGCGGGGGCGTTGAGCGGGGGGAAGGAGAACATGGTAGAGAGTGATGATGGCGGTGGACGCGAGGGGGGGGGGGTGATTGGTACGTGTGGTGGTGGTGGGTAGTAGGGGCGGCGGTGAACGGAGATTGGGCGGGTGGGGGCGTAGTTCGTAAGAAGTGATTTGTGTACAATGGTGCATCCCCATGAATTTGCACGTCGCTATCTCGTGTCCTGCAACGTGGTTCGAGCATCGGCACGCGAATCATGCGAGAACGCCAATCTTTGTTGTCATCATATTTTCCCCTTCCACTATGCCCCCTCCTCGTAAGCCCCTCCGAACGGCCGCTCTACCAACCCCCCCTCTCCCTCCACCCTCCCATGCCAACCCTCTCTACCCGTGCAATACCTAACCCCGTCCCACCCTCTCAACCCCCTACCGCCGCCCGGTGTATATTTGTATTTGGTCTCAGATAACCGACGGCGCTCTGGAGGCGCTGTCCGTTCACTGTCCGTCCCTGGAATGGTTGGACTTGTCGTGGTGCGGAGGCGTGTCCGACAAGGGGCTGGTGCGGCTGGCGAAAGGTTGTCCGGACCTAGAAGAGGCAAGTTATCGAGAGAACGCTCATGCAGCGTATTTTTATTGAATTGTTTCAAGCACGTTCAGCTGCGAGTTCGATCAATTTAGGGGTCGATGCTCACCTTTGCAGGCTGCGCGATACTCCGGCCGCGCGTTTGTGCAGATGTATTACTCTTTCAAGATGTGTGATTCCCCTGGGTGCTGCCAGGGTGTTTTGTGTTTGTATTGTGTTTGTGTTGTGTTGGGTCCCGTTGCCATCAACATTCCCACTCCCAGGTATTGTTTATGTTACCACCACCGTTACTGTTGCCGCGATCGTTACCGCTCTCCTTACCGTTAACGTTGCGGTTACCGTTAACGTTGCGGTTACCGTTAACGTTGCGGTTACCGTTAACGTTGCGGTTACAGTTAACGTTGCGGTTGCCGTTAACGTTGCGGTTACCGTTAACGATGCGGTTACCGTTACCGTTGTCTCCGTTACCTTTGCCAGTACCGTTACTGTTTCCGTTACTATTACCCCTACCAGTACCGTTACCGTTATCGTTTCCAATTACCTGGTAGATCAATATTTCCGTTACCGTGACCGTTACCACTGCCACTACCGTTACTGTTTCCGTTACTATTACCTCCACCAGTACCGTTTCCATTTACCGTTTCCAATCACCTGGTAGATCAATATTTGCGTTACCGTTACCACTGCCAGTACCGTTACCATCAACCACTGCCAGTACCGTTACCATCACTACCACCTCTACCACTACCGTCACCATCCCCACTACCGTTGCCACCCCCAGTACCGTTATTATTACCGTTACCGTTACCGCTACCGTTACCACCACCATTAACTCTACCAGTACCGTTAACATTACCTGTCAAAGCCCAAATCCCTATTTCCTTTTACTATTTCTCTTACCAGTACCGTTACCAATACCGTTTCAAGTTACCTGGTACATCAAAATTACCGTTACCGTTACCGTTACCGTTACCATCCCCACTACCGTTTCCATCACTACCACCATTAACACTGCAGTGGGTATCCCGATTTAACAGTGCCCCGTGACAAGCCAAAACAAGCGCTCTTCACTAGACGTTGCTCTTATCTGTAGTGAAAAATACATATCTTTTAGAACAGGCGGGATATGCCGATTTAACCGCTCTGAAGTCCCGAATGCTCTGATCCTGGGCGCTCTTAAATCGAGGTATCCACTGTACCATCACCATCCCCACTACCTCGTTACCATCCGCTACCAATATCGCTACCAGTACTGGTACCAGTACCAGTACCAGTACCAGTATGGTTAACATTACCTAACCCAAACCCCTTCCCGTTCCCGTTAACGGTTAACATTACCTAATCCAAACCCCTTCCCGTTCCCGTTACCGATTCCGTTACCGATTCCGTTACCTACCCCCAACCATAACCCTCACCATTAACCCCACCGTTGCCACTACTGTTTGATTCAGGTACAGGCGATATGGTGCGAGAACATCACGGATGCTTCGCTGTCGGCTCTCTCGGCGTGTTGCAAACATTTAGAGGCGCTACACATTGGGGGATGCGGGGGCATCACCCCGTCCGCGGCAACCGCGCTGCGCGAGAAAGGCATTGACGTTTTCCAATGACGGCGGCATTGTTCGAGAAGGAGGGAGGGAATGGGGTGGGGAGGGGGTGGGGGGGATAAGGGGTGAATGGGGGGGTATGAAAGGTGTATTCCCTGTACGACTGCGTAAATGACCTTACACTAGTTCCAAGTAGTTTGTCCCCAAAAGCTTGGATGCAGGTCTATGGCAGTTTCGGAACGGGTGGGGGGATGGGGGGGGGGGCAGGGGGGGGGGGGGGGGGTACACGACCGGTGTATGTGCTCATTAGAGTTGCTCAAGAGACGCTCTACGGGGCAGGGGGGGGGGGGGTAGGGGGTATTCATTTCACGCGTAGCTGTAGTCGTATGGCCGCAGGCCCTCGCATCCCTACAATGTCAGGACCGAGCACGAGGGTTTTCACCGACGAGGCAGGCATCGCGTGCACTAAGCGCGACACGCCGTGAGGTTTTGGGCGAGTCGCGAGCAATCAATGAAACGTCGGGCTACCTTGGAAAACTGTGTCTGTCGTTGTTGTTTTCGCTGTTGTGGGGGAGTGCAAGGGGTACTGCCGTTGGAGAATGGCAGCAGTTCGGTAGTACGGCAGTGTACGGCGCTACGGCAGTACGACTGCACGTTAGTTGTTGAGAAAGTTTCAGGCATTGTAGTGTTGTGACGAGCTACAGCACTGTATGCTGGAATTTCCAGCCGACGCTTGTTGTGTTGAGAAACACAGGTGGTCTTCGCAGTCACTCTTATGTCTTGTCTACAAGTCTGTTGCCTTTAACCGGCTTAAGGTGGTTTTGGGGGGGGAGCAGGGGGGTGTACTCATTTCGTGCATAGCCGTGACCCTCGCATCCCTACGATGCGAGGATGGAGCATCTGGGGTTTTCACCGACCAGGCAGACATCGCTTTCGCCAAGCGCGAAGCGCCATGAGGTGTTCAGCGAGTTGCGTGAACGGTGGGCGTCTAAGTCAGCGAAGCGTCGGGCTGGCGCACACGGTATCGCATTCCAATAGCAGTGTGCAGCGCTGTTGCAGCAGCAGGGTAACTCTAGCAGCAGTGTTGATATTCTGTTTGAAGCATTGCAGCGGTGTGACAGGACACTCCAACAGTGTACAGCGTTGTTGCAACTTTACGTACGGTTTCGCAGCAGTAGTGTCAAGTTTTGTCTTTAGGCATTGCAGCAGTGTGGCACTACATTACAACGGTGCACAGCATTGTTGCTGCAATATATTAATTGGCACTGCTGTAGTGCTGAGCAGTGAGCAAGTGACTTTAGAGCGTAGTAGGATAGCAATACACGATTGACGCATTTTTGGACATGAGAGGGAGACTCGTTGAAGACGAATTTCGGATACGGCCGAGGCTGTTGTGGTCGTAGGTGCGGGTGACTAAAGGCTAAGGCTATAAAGCAGAATAGCAGAGGGGAAACTTTTAGGACCTTTTGTTTCAGCGCGAGTGCCTACCCTATTGCGCTGCAAGTCTTGCGCACGTCGGACGGACCACCGATCCCCACTGGATGATCTAAATATTTTAGGCGAGATCTGTACGCTCTAGCTCATGGTATAGGGTGGGAGCCGTACGATTTGCATGGTCTAACACATGTTTCCTGGGTCAGATCTGTAATCCATACGTATCCTGCACAATATTTCATAGCAGCAGACACAGGATCTGCTGTAGATTGTCTACAGTAGATCGTAATCTGTCCGAGGTGTGACAGTCTTGAGCTTTTTGCGCTTTGTGTTTTCGCGAAGCACGCCGCCATTGACTTGTTTGTTGCTCGGAATGAAACTGGGGTTTAACATCCCCCCTAGTTTCGTGGTCTTGGTCCGAAGTTCAACTTAATGCAACTTATGGAGATGTACCGCACGTGCGCAGCAATATAGTGCGCTTACTCCTGAACGCTGTTGCTCGAAGGTTGATAACACTGCGAGTAATCCTCGTTTCTTTGTGCCACCCAAAGGGTTTAAATCGTGCAAAAAGTTACAGGCCTGCAGCTGTCTGTAGTACAGCTGTGCATCATCAGTAGTATGGCGCCGCAGTGCAGCACCGCAGGGCATAGTACCGCAGGGCATAGTGGCGCTGTACAGTTCCGTCTGTTACAATACGTTTGGCGTCCATATTGCAATACGTAATGTACAGGCGCAGGCAAATCCCGCACTACCCAGGTCAAAGACGGAGCAAAAAGGGCTGTCGATTCCTGGGTGGCTATCTCACCTTGGCCGAACCTTATGGGGTTCGGCCGAAAAAGGCCGGCAAGTCCAAGGTGTTGGCAAAACCGAAGGAGCGAGGTTAACACCAAGTCTGCGTTCTGCAGATGGACAAAAGCTGGTACACAAACGAAAGTTAATGGAGCTTAAGCTTTTATTACCCGGATCTCCAGGAGGGTTGAAAAAAAAAAAAAGACTACGGCGGTAGTACAGTGCAGCAGTGTCAGCGGTGCAGCCTGGCGCAGCGCACCGCAGCAGCACGGTGGCGCAGTAGCACAGCAGGTAAGAGATGCAGGACGTGTGATACGATAGAGGTTGCAATTTCCGTCTCAAATGGTTTCTGATTGACGGGGCTCCTTAATCCTAAATCGTCCAGAATAGGTCATTTTGCCTAAATCGTCCAGAATAGGTCATTTTGCCTAAATCGTCCGGAAGTGGTAATTTTGTTTTGCCTGATTCTCGACGTGCACCTAAGGCCATGAGATTTTTCATCCGGTATGTACTTGTACAACAGTTTTACTTCTCTCCAAATCGGTTTTTGGGAGAGGTCTCAAGCTCCCAAATTGAGGGGTAGTATTAAGAAAAAAAGTGGTGCGCCTCTATCGTAGCACGCGTCGTCCGAGCTTGGTATTATAGCAGTAGAACACACTAGTCTTCAGTAGTAGTACACGACAACATTACAGAGATGCAGCGCGGTAGTAAAGTACGCTATACCTACAATGGGACTCGAAGGGTGCGCCAGCTAGCGTTGGGCTGCGAAAGCAACTGAGTTAAATCGACACACGACGCGTATGAAAATACGCGGAAGTGTGGTGAGCTAAAGCTTTATTTTTCTCCATCCGCCGGAGGATAAAAAAAAAAAAAAAAAAAAAAGTAAAGTACATTGCCGTAGCAGTGGACCAGTTGTGGTACCCCTTGGACCGATAAGGAAAGAGATACCACAATGAGTGACAAACAACAACAACAACAACAACAACAAACAAGACAATGGCGGACCCGGACTTTGGACCAAAGAAAACTACAGTAGTACTTGTAGTAAAACAAAAACACAGGGCAAACAGCTGCTGCTGGCTGTAGATTTTGTAGCGGGGTTTTCGTTTCGATAACGGTGGTATCGAATCATTCACCTACCTGGTATACGTATCGTAGGAGCAAATACTGCATGGAGTACTGCGCCCTTCCGGTATTATGGATGGACACGCTTCAACAGCTGCTGCTAATAACGAGACATGACTATTCCCCGTTTTACTGCGGTACTCTCCGACGGAAAGTTCGAATTCTACTGCCTGTCCGTCCGTTTTTTTCTTGGAGTAAACGCTGCAAAATATTTCTTCAATGAAATGAAAAGCACAGCATGTCACTTACGTGCACTAATAAACATTACTGCAGTGTGTCGAGGAATGGGCACACCGCGAAGAAGCATTTAAGAAGAAAATTATGCAATTATTTTAGTGGTGAGTGATGACGAGTGCGATCGTGACGATGATGACGATTTTTTTTTTTTTTTTTTTTTGCACACTTCTACTTTCCAGCTTCTGGACAAGCCGTGGTCACAGGTGTCATCCCTTCTCCCCGGTTCCTGCCTTCAATTTTTATCGCGCATAGGGTTCAGCAATCCCACTGCTCGTCGATTGTTCATCGAGTGTTGCTAACTCACGCTCTCGCGCTTTCCGCAAGTCAAATTGTCCACAAGGAAAAGTCCCAACGAATTTATACGAGTATGCGCTCGGCGGGGCTCGAACTCACGAAACTGACCTATACCAGGCTCGAGGATAACCTGATACGCCACCGGGGCGACGATGACGATGGATGTATGCCATTGTGATGAAGGTACGCTGGATACCCGATGTGATGACGAGAGATATAGTCTAATCTAGATATTGATTCTGATTGATCATGGCAACGATAACGATGGTGGCGGGGACGAGGATAGTATATTATAATGGTGAGCACGATGGTGATAACGAGGATGTGGTGATGGTAGTGATGATGATAACCTCGGCACATAGTCTACATCATCTGGTGGTGATGAAAATGATAACAATGGTAACGATGGTTCCTGTATTTTAACTTTTTTTGACTCCGAAGATATCTATGAGGCGATCTTCGATGATGATGGCGATGACGATAATGATGATTGATCGTGGTGATGTTGACGGTGATGATGGCGATGGTATGATTGCCGATGAAAATGGTAGCGAATGTAACGAACGATGGTTCCTTCTGCGCTTCACACTACAGTTATCTACGAGCCGATCTTCGACGATGGCGGCGATTATGATTGGTAATAATGGTGATCATGATTATAATGGTGATGGTGACGATGGTGATGATTCCTCCAAGAGTCTTGGCTCCAAAGGTATCTGCGAGCCGATCTTTGAAAGACGTCCTCGTTCATGTCCGGCTTTTGCAGAAGCCTCAAACCTACCCATTCTCAAACGATGTCATGGCAACATCCTCCATATCTGTTAATAAAGTCCCTTCGGATTCTGCATTATTTCCCTTATATATGATGGATATGGCATGATTGGAACAAGCGCTGCACATTGTCAGATGGCAAATTGAATGCGTACAAGATTTTTTTTTGGTTTACAGATGCCTCAGCTGTGAGTTGAATCAACTTAAGGGCCAATACTCATCTCCTGCAAGCTGCGTGATACTCCGGCCGTGCGTTTTGACAGATGCACCACTCTTTGAAGATGTGTGAACCCCCTAGATTTGGTCAGATTGAACCGGACAATTCTTGTTAACACGGCGGTTTCGGTCCATAATCATCATTCTGCGCACTGACACTATAGAAGTACACCAGTATACTGCAGTAACTCGTACCATATGGAGGGGAATAAAAGCTAAAACTAATATGCCCACCTGGTATTTCGTTCAATGGAACCACCACGGCCACCAAAAAAATAGAAATCGACACTGGGGTCTTCTCTGTCCGGCGCGTGCAATCTAATATAGCGAGACGCCAACAGCAACAACAGCAGCAGCAGCAGCAAGCAGCAGGACGCAGAACACAGTTCGTTAAGTACAATCGATACCATACAGCTTGTGCGCGACAAAAGGAACCAACCGTAACAAATCACTCCACCACTTTGTCCTCATGCATTCATTCATCATCACCGTCATCCTCGCCATCATTACCATCACCACCATCGTCATAACCATTATCGACGCAATTGTCGTCGCAAAGGCGCTGCAACCCCACAAAATATACCCTCCGCCCCCCACATCCGGCAGTATGTCCGCCATCAGCCATGACTGTTCTCGAAAAAAAACGGCGTGACAGACAACACCACCACCGCCAAAAACGCCGCAATTAACAGCATTCTGGTACCTTTGCCATGTAAAACTTCCAGGAATATACACGACTATATCAACCAATAACGATAATACGATGCAATCCCTATCAGACTGTAAGTTTCGCCTACCTCCAAAGCGTGAGATATTTCGTCTACCTCCAAAGCGTGAGATATTTCTGCTGAACTGTACACCTGAAAACTGTTATATCCCCCCCTCTCTCTCCTCTGTCGCCTGCTGAATCTCTTTCTATCCCTGCTGCTTACTCTCTCTCTACCTCTCTTTCCCGCCCTTTCGTTGCTTGCTACCCCCCCCCCCATCAGCTTCTCCCCCCTCCCCCATCCTCCCACCCAAACTATGTCCTGTGCAACATACAGGCGGCAGCTATGAGTGGGTAGAGCGTTCTCCTTCCTGTGCCACGAATGCTATACATCAGCAGCACTAGCAGCCGCAGCAGCACCAAAACCTATGGTTGCCCTCTCCCGCCCCCGCCCCCCTCCTCGCGACGTGCTGTTCCCCCATCCTCCCGCCGAAACTTAATGTCCTGAGCAACAGACAGGCGGCAGCTACGAGACGGTAGCGCGTTCCGTTTCTTATGCCGCTAATACCATACATCAGCAGCAATAGCAGCCGCAGCGGCAGAGCACAAAAACCCATGGTTGCCCTCCCTGTGGCATACTACACACTCCTACCCCTCCCCCCTCCTCGCGGCGTGTTATTCTAATTGCCGAATCATTATACGGTAGAGAGAGAGGGGGGGGGGGGGGGGGGTACTTGGTGGTACCTGGTACCTTATTATTTTGCACGTACGTTCTTTTCATGTTCCCAAAACACACGAAAATTAATTCCTTTGGGTCGCGTTCCCAACGAACGCAAAAAAAAACCCGATTCCTGGCGTTTTGAAACTCTAAAAAGTCGCGTGTGCGTTTTCAGAAAAGAAAAAGAAAAACAAGACAAAAAAATCACTTCTTTTTCGTCAGGAATCCTGACACGATTTTTTTTTTTTTTTTTTCTGAAATGTTCAAAGACTATTCAAAGTCGGGTGTTCCTTAGGAATGACCCCTATCATACAAACTATCATACAAACCCTTTACGGCCCCAAAGCCGTTCCCTACACTATTTCCAAGTAGTTTTGTCCCCAAAAAAAGGGTTGCCGGTTGTGAAGGCGTTAACCTAAAGAGCGATTTCCAGAAACAGACAGACGCATGCCATGGACAGACACGAGGGTGCACCATTGTTTTCCGAGGCTCGTAACCACATGGTGGAGGAGCCCTATAAATTCCTCACCGCAAAAACTGGCTTTTGAAACAAAAATGAGAACTGCAATACTGGTGTGATACCATGAGCAGCCCCATATGGCCTACCTGCAGTCTATAGGTATGGATACAACCAAAAGTGTTGTCAACCGAAGATGATATTCCAAAATGATATCGGGTGGTGGTTCTTCAACAATTCAGAGAGAACCCCTCACCGGTCCGAAAAAACATCCTTACAAGGTGATCACCTCCACAGTGGCTGGCGTGTGTCAACCTTCTACGCGTCACCCAACGAAAGTTCCCCATCTTCTAGGAACCAAATATGCGGCTTGCAGACTGAAATGCGGAGTGCAGATTGCAAACGTATTGGGCGGGCGGTTCTTCGATTGAGGACCCGCGTCAGCCAGGTTATCGGCTGGAAACTACCCACCCTACCGTGGGCGGCTCTGCTCCTCCTACACGCCTTAGACCCCGCCCTCCCTCCGTCACCCATACTCAGTGAAGTGCGCACACGGTGCCGAAGTCCGCCTCACACGCGGGTCTTGACAGGATGCATGCAGGTCATCCATTACGCGACCCGCCGGATACTCCACGGCGCCTCGCGCTTGATGCAAGCGATGCCCGCCTGGTTCTTGAGACCCCGACGTGCTTCACCCCAGTTTTGTAGGGATGCCAGGGTCTTACGGTCTCATTACCATGGCCATGCGTGGTACGAGTGCACCCGCTCCTCGTTTTTACAAGCATCTCGATAGCTAACAGATATGCCAGTAGCCTGCAGAGTATCGAGCAAACTCCCCCCCTCACAGAAAAAAAAATCGCCAAACCTACAGTATGCAGCAGTCAGCATGCACGCAACAGGCCGACCGGTGGGAACGAAAACCCCCAAAACCATAAGCGAGAATAAAAAAGTAGAAAAAAATAATCGAGTGCGTTACACCAAAATATTGCACCAAAGTATGCTCAATCTCCGAAGAAGGGCCCGCGACCGCTACCTAGGGGTCGGTTAAATAACATCCCCCGGTGAAAAAAGCATCGCGAGAAAAGGACTCGCTCAAAAACAGCGCACACAACCGACCAAAAACGCACATACACAAAAATGATCGACGCCGAACCTCGCGCTGAAAATAGTCGGATGGAAGAAATAAGGTTACCAATACAAATAAAGATGAAAAAAAAATCTCGTCCAATATATCAATGCTGTCGATCGCTCATCTCGTATACGCAACAAGTTTAGTCCTTAAACGGAGGCTCGCGATCGCCAGAGGGCGGTCGAGCAGCACGACCTCGTGAGAAATGCCGCAGGAATTCTTCTCGCGGCCGACCAACTGGCAAGAAATGCCGAAGCGAAAATGTCGTCCAATTGCATCGATCGACGCCCCTTCCCAAAAAAAAACACGCACCAAAATGTGCATGTGCAAATGTAACAAAACAAGAACTAAAAAAAAGTGCGCCAATTCAAAATTTACCTCCATGACGCACGTATAACACATCAGTGGTACAAACAAAGGAGAAAACACGAAAAAATAGAAAGAAATACCAGTACAAGTATTGATAGGAGTACGAGTACAAAGGACAACTTCTACATATTACATCTTACAACCACACAAAACTGTTGTGGGTCTCCCACGAACAGCGAAGCAAACACACACCGCCCAGGCGCCAGGCTAGGGTAACGACCGCTACCTTGTGTGAACAGTTGTACGAAAGACCCCTTACCCCCCCCCCCCCCCACCTCCCTTCCGCTCTTCCCCCCCTTGCCCGCCCCCCGCCCCCTCACCCCCCGTCCGCCTTTGCACCCAACGCTCGAAGGAGCTTAATCGGCGCCGGGGTAGATAGAGAACCCTTCCTCCAAAAGCCAAACACGCTCGTATACCTAGATGCGCATACAAGCCTGAATTTCACACATACAACGATGAACGGGCATACACGCCAAACACCCGGGCACAAATGCCTACATACTCGTACATGCACGCCAGATACACGCGCGAATAAGCCCAGTCCCCGCGCATACACGCCCTATACTCACGTGTACACGCCCAATACTCGGCGCACACATCCCCCAAACTCGTGCATACACACCCCACACACGCGCCTACAAGATCAATCCTCGTGCACACAAGCCCAGCACACGCGCATACACACCCTAGTACTCCCCCACACACGTCTCATACCCGTGCATACACGCCCGATGCACACATATGGCATTATACACACACCTCACCTACGCACGGGTGTCTCCGAGCGACTCCGGTGGAAACCCTGTCCAACTGCCCTACGCCATTGCAAGGTGCCATATGCGGCCGCCAGCGCGCAAAAACAGTACGCCGTAACCTCTAGCTGCCAACGTTTCACAGGCAGCGGCAGCGGCAGCAGCAGCGGCCATGCTCCACTACCATGCAGAATCTGGGCGAAAAACACTCCCGCTGTAACTTCCAGCCGCTAAACTCAAACGCAATACACCGAAGCCACCCATGAAAGGCCGCAGGCGGTCACATGCAGTGGTAACGGCAGGGACGGCAGCAGCAGCGGCAGCGGCAGCAGCGGCAGCAATGCCAACAGCAGCATCAATAGCAACAACAGCAACAGCAGCAGCAGCGGTACTAGCAGCGGTAACGGCAGCAGCAATAGCAAACAGCAGCAGCAGCGGCAACCGCGTGACTAAATGCACACGCCGGTGTACCTTAAGCACATCCTGTCGCAGGCGCTGCGCAGCGAGCGGTCGACTCCCTGGTCCCCGCAGAAGAACACGCGTGTGTCCGCCGATGCCCGTTCGATGGCACCCTTCATACGTGAGGTTTCGTAGAGGAGGTGGTGCGTATTTCGACGGGGGGGGGGGGGGGGGGGGGGGGGGCAGGGGAAAGCGAAAGTTAAGGATGGTGTTTTTCTATACATAGCATGTGTCAAACGTCTCCGCTATGGGTGGATACAACCATCTCATCTCATCACTCACTTATCTTACCAACCTCATATCGTCAATCGTCACATTCCGCCCACGGTAGCATTTCATCAACTGTCACGTCTCATGAACCGTAACATTTCAGTAACCGTTACATGTCGTCAACAGTCACATCTGATCATTCGTCCCACCTCTGCGTCGAGCCGGCCGAGTAGCTTCCCGCGCAATCGACCGCCATGCACCTGTCCGTCCAAACACAGTTAAGTACGAATCAAGTCAAGTCAAATCGATCATTGCAGATGAAAATTGCCAAATCAAACCAGAGAATCTCTACTCGATCCCTTTAGAATCGATAAAATCCATGTTATCCGTGCATGCCTACACAAGCAATTTGTACAAATGAAAATGACCAAATCAAATTAGAGTGAATCTACTGGATCCCTTTTAAATCGACCAAATCAGATTTATCTGTGCATGCCTACACAAGCAATATATCGAATTGACGTGAGTCAATTTGGTCACACGTTATTCTATCTCATTCAGATGGACTCTGCGTACTAGGCACCGCTATGCATCAACAAACAAGCCGTTGATGGATCGAACAAAATCGACCAACTCAAATCGAGCAGAACAAATTGACAGCACCAGATTGAGGGGTACGATCAAGAACCCACGAAACGCGCAAAAAACACCCAGGGCAAACGAGAAATCGATGGAAACAACAGCAAACAAGAAAGAAAAACAAAACACAACACACAAAACCAAAAAACACACAGCAACAACCACAAAAAAACACAACAACAGCAACAACCACACACAAGAACAAAAAAACACATCAACCACAAAAAGCACGAAAAAAAACATCACCGTCACCATCATCACCACCGCACCTTTCCCACGCGTCTCCCTCCCACCCCCACCCGCCCCGTCCCCTCCACCCCCATCTCCGCCGGCGAAACAAGCTCCGTTATCACTCTAACTCCCTGTACCTTCCTCCCCATCAGCTCCTTCGTCACGAACCGCAGCAACGGCACACTACCGCTAGCGTAGCAGACGGTCATGGGCTGGATGGGGTCCGAAGCCTTGGCAGCTACCAAGGCCATGAAGTCTAAGAGTAGACCGGCGCCGACGCCAGTGGCGATTGCCTTCAGGAATGCAAGCGAGAGGGGGGGGGGGTGTCAGGGGTCAGGGGGGGGGGGTTGGGGGGTGAGGGTGAGAGGGGCTGGCGATGGAGGTGAGGGAGCACTTCTTGTTCTGTGTTTTTTTTAGGGGGGGGGATAGGTGTTGTTTGCTGCAGAGGTGCCAGTCGTTTGAGTCTAGGTGGGGAGGGAGGACTGGGTCAGCCTGGGAGGTCACCGTTTGGTGGTCCCCACTTTCTTGACCGTTTCGGTTGTTTCATCATCCTCCATCGTCATCATCAGCACCATCATCGTCAGCGCTACCATTCCCGCTCCTCCCCCCGTCACCGCCCCTCAATATCAAACACAAACCGGGCACCAACACTCAACACCCTGATCAGTCAACACGCTAACCAATACGGGAGGAAGGTCGGATAGCTCCGTTCGGACATCCTCTATCACGACCATCACCACCACCACGACAACCGCCATCACCATTGTCACCACCCATCATGATCATCATCATCATCACCACCACCACCACCACCACCTTCCGCCGCCCCTCCCCTCCCCAAATCAAACGCAAGCACGAACAACAACAAAATTCACAAACAAGCTCAACACCCACCCCCCTCATCAGTCACCCAGCTCACCAGTACGGGCGGAAGGTCCGAAATATCCGCCAAGGCGCCAAGCAGGGAACCGTAAGGGCCTCGCACGTCCAGCATCACCACCCTCTCCTCTGCAGAGCACGCTTCACGACCACCGCAAACCACTGCCCCTCCCCGTCTCCCCTCGCCAGCTTCCAGGTCTACGCCGGACGCCTCCGAGGCTTCCCTCGGTCTAGAGGTGGCAGTGACGAAACAGGAAAAGGGCAAGGGTGAGGGAGAGTGTAAGGGCGGGGGTAGGGGCGGGTTGAGGGTAAGAGTAAGGGTATTGATGATGGCAGGAGTAAGGGAAAGGGTAAGGGAGGGTGCAAGGGCGAGGGTAAGCAAGGGTACGGGTATTAGTGGTCATGGGGGTAAGAGTACGCGCACGGGTATAGGAAGGTGTAAGGGTAATAGCGAGGGTGGGGGGTAAGGGTATCGGGGATGGTGGAGGCAAGAGCAAGCGTAAGGGTGGGAGTTGGGAATATGGCAGGGATAAGGGGAGGGTATGCGGGTGAGGGATAGGGTAAGGGTAACCGTGAGGGAGGGTGTAAAGGCGGGGGTAAGGGTACGGGTATCGGTGATCATGGGGATAATAGTAAAGCTAAGGGTAAGAGAGGGTGTACGGGCAACAGTATGGCTGGGGGTAAGGTTGTCGGGGATGGCGGAGGCGAGAGTACGGGAAAAAGCAGGGGTAGGGGTACGGGTAAGGGTAAGGGCATTGGTGATTGTGAGCGTAAGTGATGGCGTAAGAGTGGACGAGACTAGGGTTCGGATAGGGTAATTAGAGGCAAGGTTGGGGGTAAGGGTATCAGTGCTGGTGGGGTTAGGGGTAGGCTAAGGGAGGCGTGTTAGTGATGGTGAGGGCAGCGGGTTAAGCGTAAGGGCAAAGGCAGAGGTAAAGGTGGGGTGAGGATGACGGTAATGTTGAACATCTGTACTAAACAACAAAAAAATACGCTTGAAAGTTAAACCAATTCAACCGTTCAACCCACGAATCGATCAATCCTTCCACTAGTCAAATCATCCAATCAAACAACATAAGTGAGTCGCTAAAATAACACAGTTCCGTCTATACTACTATTGCATTTACGCGATCAACGAGTCAATCGGAAGAAAAAAGCCGTGTGTCTACTAAAAGTTTTCATTTGCAGGCGAAGAAGCTTGCGAGATTGTCACCTTTCTGTATCCCCCCCAAGAGGCCGCGCGACGATGGCCGCACGGTCCCATAACCCCGCCGTCGGTCCCACCGTTGAACCTCCGACCACAACACCCACACCACCAAACCCACCACCGCCGCCGCCACCTCCAGCAGCAGCAGCAGGATAAGAGAAGGACGCGGAGGGAGGTGAAGAGGAGGGAGCATTGAGAGAGGGGGAGAAGGAAGATGCGGAATACAGGCGAGAAGGCGGCTTCTTCATCCCCATGCCACCCTTCCCATCGCCTCTAACCCTAACTGGGGATGTTTCCGCCGCCTCCCCTCCATTCGCCAAGGAAGGGAGTTCCACCAAAGAACGGGGTTCCACTGATAGGGTGTGTTGTCCCGCGCGACCGGAACGGCGTATTGGAACCGGTGCGGATGAGTATGGAGTTGAGTTTGAAGTTAGGAAGCCTGTCGGGAGGGAGGACTCAACCCCTGGAGCCCTGCGTGACGAAGAGAACAAGGAAAAACGACAAAAACGGGGGGGAAAAAGGAGAAAAAAAAGGCATTTCTATGGCTCTGGGTGTGTTTGGCGGCCAGTTGTCATGGCGGGGTGGCGCAAGCAAGCCGACCAATTGGTGCAGTATTTTTTATCAATCAAAGGCCACCGGTTTTTCGGTACACTGGGGGGGTCACGTTTGGGGCCTTTTTTTTTCAGTGGGTCTGGCTCACTCGCGCGAGTGACCCCCCTGTGTCCTTTGCGGTCTTGACCTTTCGGGTATACCTTTTTTTGGCGATATTACATCGCCAGGAAATGGTTAGTTACGTCGCGTCAACAAAAAAAAAGCCTAGAGACTGTTTTGCTGAGAGGTACAGAGCCAAGGGGACGAGTGGCCCAGATCCGGCATCGAAAAAAGAGGGTAGCCCCCCGCCACCACAGCCGTGGTTCCCAAAAAGCCAGCCAAGCCAGAAAAGCGGGAGTCAGACGCAAGTACGCAGAATTTCGCCACGGCCGCAACAAGCCGTAGTCTAACACCGCATGCAACGAATCACCAGCCGGCGGCTTACTATAAGTATAGGCAGCCAACTCACCAGCACTGATTATGAAGAAAATGGCACAGAAGGAGAAAAAAAAAAAGTTCCTGGGAGGTGGACAGGGGGGGAAGGACACACCGGAGAAGAGGCATGGGGGACCGTGTGACCAGGTAAGGTGGAGCCCCCCCCCCCTCTTGCAAAGTGTCCCACACGATTTCCGCGGGACCAGTACAAAATCGCCAATATTTGACGTACTCAAAAACAAAATAACCATGATATTTGCCACCACCTCCGCCACCACCACCGCCACTTCCACTACGATTACGACAATGACCGCCATCACCACCACCACCAACGGACCCGACCATCCTTGTGAGACCACCAGCACTACCAATCACCCCCACAACTACAACCACCACACACCACCACTACCTCCCTCCGCACTACCGCCCCATCCGACCACCCCACCACCACCACCACCACTAGCGAAGCGTAGTATGACCCTTCTTGTTGCAGTATCTGATGTGAAAGGTCTCACCTAGACATGCCTTCTACAGCGGCGAGGTAGGCAATGGACGACATGCTTATCGTCATCTCAGACGCAACGCGTTCATTCCCTGGGCAAAAATAACGGTTGGGTGGGTGGGTGGGTGGATGAGTAGGAGGGTAGGCAGAGTGTATTCATTTCATGCATAGCCGTTCTTAAGACGATAGACCCTCGCATCCCTACAATACCTGGACCGAGCACATCGGGTTTCCACCGATCAGGCGGGGGGGAGGGCGGGGGCGTGTTGAGAGAGCGGTTAAATTCAGTGTCTGGGTAAAGTAGAGAGCGCCTCAAGCGAGGAACCCATAAAACCATATTGCAGCATGGCGGTGACGATATCGAGACCGGCGATGACCAGGGCGCTTCCAACCCTACTTACCTCCAACCTCAGGGCGGGCCGAAACGCGCGCTGAGCTCACGCCACGGTGGGGAATATTTTTTTTTAATTTTTTTCTCATGTTCAGGAATGAAACTGGTACCAGAATACGAGCAGGAGTACGAGCTTAGGGTCAGGGTCAGGAAACGCCTTGTAGCGAATACGGGAACGTTGGTGGGAAGTAGAGGGGCGGGGATAGGATGGAATGCGGTTGGGGTGGGGGACGGATAAGGTGTGAGACGGGAGCGGCGGGCAGGGTTTTGGAGGGGGAGAGGAGGAGTGCGGAAATAAGAAAACATTCATGAAAAGAGCCCGCGCGAAAAGGCGGCCAAAGGCGGGAGAGATGCACTGAAGAAAAAAAAGTGTCAGGTCCGCCTGCGAATTACCATAGGTATATGTTATATGTGTCTTAAAGCTAAACGTCGGCTCACCTCTTAGCCCTGCCGACGCATTTCTCGCGCCGCCGCCGCCGCCACCAAACACGCCACCCATGCGCCCCCTCCCCCTCCCTCGCTCTTCTGTTGCCTCCATGGTGACGGTAACGCTGTCCACGTCAGCTGCGGCATCAATCAAAACCACCTTCACCCCACCCTCCCTTAACTGTGCCCACGCCTCAGCATGAGCAAGAGCCTGAGTCCGCACTTGCGCGTCGGTCCACGGAGGCTGCTGGTCCTGCTGCTGCTGCTGGTGGTCCTGCTGCTGCTGTCGCAGCTTCCGCTGCTGCTCATGATGCCGCTGATGCTGCCGCTGCCGCTGCTGCTGCTGCGGCTGCTGCCGCCGCCCGTCCTTCCCTTGCTGACCCCGCTGCTGCTCACCCTGCCGGCGGAGCCGTTTTCTACCGGCAGCGATCGCCGCCGCCATCGTCCCCACCACACCTCGCTTTTCCTTGCGCCCCTCTCCCGCACCGCCTCCGCGATCATCCAGGTTTACGGTGCTGGCGCTGTTACTTCCGCCATCGCTACCTGCTTCCCTTCTGCCCGTTCTTCCGCCCCCAGGCGGCAAGAAGGGGAAATCGCGGCTGTTTTTCCACCTCGGCGGAGGGCGGGATCTGGAAGGCCGCCGATTGTGAGTCGAGGCAGAGAGTTGAGTTAGGGCGGTGGTGCTGGGGGAGGAGGTGGCGGCCGCTTCGGAGTCACCCTCGACCCCGCTGATTGCTGTTGTTGTTGGTGTCGTTGCCATTGCCATTGCCGCAGGAGTTACAGCGGTTTCCGAGGGATTTTCCAGGGCCACCGCCGAAGTTACCGTTGTTTCCGAGCGAGTTGCCCCCGCCACCGCCGAATGTAGCGACGGCTCTTTCCCCTTCTCCCCTCCAGCATTCTCGTCGCCGCCCTCGATAGCGGCCGTGGTTACCACGCTGCGCGTGCCAACTGGTGGGCGACTGACGAAAGAGGAAACGGCGGAAGATGACGAGGAGAAGGTGGAGGAGGACGGGGACACAGCGCAGAGGGCGGCGGCGCCAATTTCGGCTACGCGCCGCGCTTCTTCGCCGTCGCGCCAACTGTCGTCTTCACCAGCACCACCAACACCACCACCACTGCCACCACCATCACCACCACTGCCGCCACCATCACCACCACCACCACCGATGCCCATGTCTCTCCCAGTAAAGGCTGAGGTGCCAGAGTAGCTCAAAGAAGGAGCACTACCACCACCACCACCACCACTACCACCACCGCCTCCACCACCGATGCCGCCCATGTCCCTCCTAGTAAAGGCGGAGGTGCCAGAGGAGCTCGAAAAAAGTGCACTGCGGCTTCCGCGAATTCCACCAGAACCAAGAGCGTCACCACCAACAACACTACCGATGCTGCCCATGGCGCTCATGCCTCTCCTAGTGAAGGCAGAAGCGCTAGAGTAGCTTGACAGAAGGGCGCCACCGCTTCCGCGGGGGCGGGAACGCGGCGGCGAAGACGGCATGTCCGTGGGCATTACCGTACGAGCAGGAGTTGCCGCAGAGACATCCTTAGCCCTTACCGTAGAATTTACCGTAGGAGCTGGGGTCGCATTTTCCGCGGGATTTATCACAGATTTTACCACGCGATTTACCGCATCCGTTACCGTGCGAGCTACTGCGGGAGAAGAAGAGAACAGGGGCCGGACGACGACGAGGGGGGGGATGCCGCCGCCGCCACCGCCGCTGCTGAAGCCACGGGGGCTAGCTCGGGGCAGCGACCGCACGACGGGGGTGAGGCGCGTGGGGGAGGCTTCACGCGTCCCGTCAGAGCCCACCCTGGCAGAGCCAAAGCCCATCTTGCTAGAGCCAAAGCCCACCCTAGCAGAGCCAATGCCCACCCTAGCAGAACTAGAAGCAGCAATAGTAGTAGGAGAAGCACCAGCGACAGGAGAGGCGGTACCAGTACCAGCAGCAGCGGCCGTAGCAGTAGCAGCAGGAGCAGCAGCAGAGGGGGTAGTTGTTGTAGCAGAAGCCGAGGTAGCAAACCCCAAATCGTGAGCGGTATCGGCACCGTCGCCTTCTCTCGCGGCGTCCCTTACCGACGCGGCCTTGGGGGTGGCGGCATCCTGGAGAGCGCTGTAGCGCTCGCTCTTCTTGCGCACCTTTCTCTTCTCCCGCCGTCGTTCCTTCTTCTTTCTCATCTTCTCCGACGGCGTCAGAGGCAGCGGGTGATGTCGAGACCTTGGCCGGGCGACACCACCGCCCCCAACCCCACCCCCGTCTCCCCTCTCACCCCCCCCACCCCTGTTCCCGACCCCACCACCACCCCTACCATCCCCATCCCTGGAATCACCAACAGTGTGGTCATCCTTTACATCCGCCGTCGACTGTGCCATCCAGACAACAGATCTGCTCGCAACAGCTTCCTCCTTCTTGATCTCTCTCGCACCGCGGGCGCGTTTCCCGTCTCTTTCTTCCCCTCTCGGGGCGCTTCCTTCCGTGCCCCTCGGGGATGATCTCGACCGAGAGCTAGGGACAGCACCACCATCACCACCACCCTCACCGCCATCAAAACCGCCACAAGCGGCAGGAACTCCCGCCGCCCGTCGTCGGGATCTTCGAGAAGGCAGAGCAACAGGGGGAGACAGGAGACCGTCGCGCGTTTGCGTTTCCTTTCCCGCCACCTCTACCCTACCACCATCTGCCACCGCGCCCCCCATCCCCACCCCAGCCACGGAAGCCGGAAACACGCCCCCTCCCAAATTATGTGGAAAACCGTTTGAAGACATTGGGGCGATGGCGGCAGCGGTTGTAGCAGTTCCGGTACCGGCGGAGGTGGCGGTAATTGGAGCGGCGTTGCAGCGCGAAATGCGACCAGCAAGGTTAAGGACTGAGGAGATGACCAGGACAGGTTCGGCTGTGGGTGAGGAGGTAGAGCTGGGCCAGTCATATCTGGAAGAAGGAGAGATACGGGGTGGGGGGGGGGGGGGAGGTAAGGGTGTTGAAGCATGAGTGGAGGGTAGGGGAGAAAGGGGGGGGGGGGGGGGGGGGGGTGTACTGAGTTTGTGCATGTCCGTAATCGTACGACCATAGACCCTCGCATAAACGGACGGAGCACGTCGTGTTTTCACCAACCAGGCAGAGGGGGGGCGGGGGGGGTTGCACTCAGTTTGTGAATGGCCGAAGTCGTATGACCATAGACCCTCGCATCCCTACTTATGCCGGGACAAAGCACGTCGGGTTTTCACCAACCAGGAAGACATTACTTGCACCAAGCAGAGGGGGGGGCGGGGGGGTTACGTTGGATAGGTTCATACGGACGGGATAAAATAGAAATCGAAACGAGGAAACACCAAACCAGACTCACGACGACCCTGAACCCACAGCAACCCAACAAAGTCACAACTTCCAAACATCGCGACCCCCACCCTCACAGTGAACACCACAACCCACAACGACCACCGGTAACCTAAAAGCCCAAAGCCTGACTCATGTCTCGGTAGAGGTAGCAGCAGCCCTTTTCGTCTGAAACGGTTTCTGAATGTCGAGGCTCCTTAATCCACAATCGTCGGAAATACACCATTTTTAATATAGTTTTAGCATGATGATTCTCGTCGTGTGCCCTACCTAGGCCATGGGAACTTACGTCCGGTGAAGCAGCTCAATTCTTTCTCCAGATCAGTTTTTGGGGGCAGGTCTTGACCCCTTTAGAGCCCCCGAACCCCTCCCTATACTAAATCCAAGTAATTTTGTACCCAAAAAACGGGTTTCCAGTTGTAAAGGGGTTAAGCTCCCAAATTGAGGAACCTTGAAAGAAAAAAAAAAAGTTGTGCAGGGCCATCCCGCGGTAGAGGCGCAGCAGATTCTAAGAATTTTCTGAGCTCCTCGCATGAGGAACCCAACATCTCACCCAAAAAATGGTTTCGAAGGCATTCGTCGCACAACCCGACCAAGCTTTTATGCCCTAATAATAGTAGTACTTCTACACTAAAACTAAGATACTCGTGAAATTACTTGATTAATGACTACCCGCTAGTTCCTCGCTTGAGTACGTACCTCAAATCTCCCAGGAACACCATGTGACCCGAAAGCTGCACGCGTCGCCTCCCGGACCAAACCTACTACGGCAAAGGAGGTATAATACCCCATTTTCCCTACCCAGTGTACTGGAGTTGAGCCACTCGCACGGGTGACCCCGAACACAGCCACCAACGAAAAAACTTTAGGCGATTTTTTTCTCTTCCTGGCGCACCGTAGGCTAACCAACTCCATTGGAGATTCATGTCGCAAAACTAAAGCAGCACGACAGGCTCAAGACTGCAAGGGAACGGAGGATCACTCGCGCGAGTGACCTCCGAGACGCTGCAAGCAAGTGGCCCCCGAGACACTGCAAGCAAGTGGCCCCCGAGAGAAACCCCCCTTTCCCGTAGCAAGTGCTCCGTCTCGAAAGGGATGCGTGGTCAAATGGTCAAACGACGAAGGCAAGCAACGAATGAGTACGCCCCCCATAACATGCCCCCCCCCCCCCCCCCCCCCGTAGCTTTCGTCTCCCACAACGCCAGACTCTCGCAACGAACCACTATTACGGAGGATGATAGTAAATAGGACCAAATATTGTTAGTAAAAATAGATGAATATATAGGTTTTTGTGTCCACCGTAGGTCCTATTTACTAGGGTCCCCCGTAATAGCACCCTAGAGTCACGCGGCTTACCTTCCAGCGCCCCTCCCCAACCGCGGTTCCACCAACCGTGCAAAGTCTCCGACCGTGGCGGCTTGTCGGGATCGGCTAAACGCTCCCTCTTCCCGGCTAAACGTGATGTCGGATGACTTCCAGAGGAGGAGCTCGTGGCTCACCCCAAGGGGCAAGCGGGTGACGGGCACTGCTATGTGTGTTTTCCTGGAATACGTCATGCCAGCAATATAGTTGTTTTGCGTGGAATAAGTTTTCAAAAAAAGGAAAACAAAAACAAAAAGGGGATATATTGAACGAAACGAACGAAAAAAAACCGGAAAAAAACCGGGAAAAAAAAAACAAAAAAAAACGCACACACAAAACGCAAAAAAAAAACGCAGAAACGCACAAAACATGACAAGGAAACCAGCCCCAAAAACAGGCGGGGGCAGACAAAAGAACGTAACCCGTCTTGCCCTGAGCGGGGCCATCAGCCCAAGCCATCTAGGGGGAGCCACAGCAGTAACAAAAGCCACGAAAAAGACGCAAGACATAAAGAAAAGCAAGCGTATACACGAAAGCCGGAATAACGGAAAACACACCGAACCTCCAAAAAAACGAGGGAGAGACCAAGCAAAGAGCTCACCCCCACCTCAACCCATCTCTTTACTGCCAGATAGATTGGAGCTATGAGCCCACGCCGTCTACGTCGAGCCACAGCAATAGCGACAATAAGTCACACAAAAGGAACAGAAAAAAACGGGAAAAAAAGCGGAAGAAACAAGAACAAAACGAAAAAACGCGAAACACGAAACTCCCCGCAAAAAAAAAAAAAAAAGCCCACCCCCCCCTCCTCCTCCTCTCCCTCTCCCACCTAGAGCGGAGCCGTGAGTACAAGCCGTCCATGGCAAGCCACAGCAGCACCGGACCATTGATGAGCCAAACGTGGGGATGGCCCCGACGTCGAAAGCTTTCCGCCACCACTACCACAACGCTAACCTGTACGCGTCATATCGGTGGTAATAGCGTGGAGGCATTCGAGAGGGGGGGGGGGGGATGTACTCAGTTTGTGCATGGCCGTAGTCGTATGACCATAGACGGAGAGAGAAGGGGGAGGGGAAACATAAGGGGGCGGGGGGTGAGGGGAGATCTGGCAGGGGGATTGGCCGTGCCGCGGGGGGGGGCAATGAGGGGGAGTGGCGGCAGGAGGAGCAGAAGCGAGGGGAAGGAGAGTAGAGGAGGAGGAGCAAGCGGGGGGGAAAGAGAGCGAAGGGGAGGGGGGGGGCAGGAAACGGGGAAGGGAAGAGAAGAGAGGAGGAAGGGCCGGGGGGCGCAGATGTTTCAATGGCGGAGGCATACGAAGGGGGGTGGGAGGTGATAACGAGACGGAGGAGGCCGGGGCGGGGGAAGGCCTAGCCTCACGCACGAAAGTAAAACACAAGGTCATACACAAACGTAAGGGTCAGGGTTGGCGGGAGACGAGCATGCGTCCCCCCACCCCTACCAGCAACTAACACGCCTCCTTATATATCTCACCACTTTCAGGCCGCGGAGAAGAAACGGCACGTTCAGCCTCCCCTCGCCACCCCCGAAAAACTTCCCCCAGCTGCAGCAGCACCAGTAGCGGAAGAAACACCGACAGTAACAGCGGCTGGGGTGGTGGTGGTGCTGATGGGTGCGGCGGTGCCGGTAGCTGCAACTGAAGCAGATGCTAGCCGTGAGCAGGATTCCGGAGCACCAGAGGAACAGGGTGACCAAGAGGACGCTGGTGGTGTCGTCCCTTGACATGACGATCACGTGGTCGTCGGGGTATACTCCGGCACGTGTGTTACGGGGAGCAACCTGTCGTGTGGTATTTAAAAACAAAACATTAAGAGGCGTGTTTGGGAGGGGTGGGGGATGGTGGATGAGGGAGAGGGATTGAGACGGGGGGGGAAGAGGGGCGAGATTCGTGAGGGGGTGCCGTGGGGGAAGGGGACGGGGGCGGGCCGGGGGGGGACGGGATGACGAAGGGTGGAGAAGAGGCGGGATGAAGAGGGGAAGAGACGGACGGGGATCGATGGGGGCTGGAGGGGGGGTTGGGGGTGAGGCGGAGAGGGAAGGGGGGGTCGTAATTTCGTGCATGGCCGTTGTTGTAAGTCCATAGACCCTTGCATCTCTTACAGCGCTGTGACGGAGCACTTCGGGTTTCTACCAACAATTCGAGACAGACATTGAGTGCGCCAAGTCTGAAGCGCAGTGAAATGCTCGGCGAGTCCCATGAAGAAGGGTAACGAGCACTCCTACCGAGAACCGCTTGTATGGCGGACGTCAGCACCTTGGGTTTGCTTTTTTTGTCACGGCTGACAACTTGGCGGGAAGGGGGGGGAAGGAGGGCCGATTAGGGGGCAAGATTGAGGAGGGGTGTGTTGGTGGAAGAGGACGGGGGTGGGAGGAAAGATTCAGCGGAACGCAGGGGCGGGAGTCAAGAAGGCTGCCGGTTTATGTTTGGGGGGGGAGAGGAGACGAGGGAGGACAACGTGAGGGGGGACGCGGGACGCGGGGACAATTGGGGGAAGAGGTAGGGGGGGAAAGAAGGACGGGGGATGCAGGGGGGAGTCAGGAGAAGAGTATCAGACGGAGAGGGAGGGGGGGGGGGGGGGAGCGAGCAGATCGGTGGCGAGAGAGCAAATGCACAGCCGAACCACCATGGAAACAGACAGAGCGATTAATCCTGACAAGAGAGACGACAGCGAGAGAAGCCCCACGCGAACGTACCGGAGACAACCTCGCGAAACAAATCTAGAAAAGCGACGGCGAGAAGTACAACCAACCTCATCGGGCCAAGACGACCCTGTCGGCATCTTCGCGTCCACCTCATACCCGTCCAAGGCAGAGGGCAGCAGGACGACGTACACGTGAGCCACAACCGCCACAGCCATGACCCACAGGCCGATGGCTCTAAGACGAACATTGTCCGCTTCCCAACCTCTTAGGAACCCCCGCAAATGTTTCGCGCCCGCCAGGAAGCGCCACGTGCTGTGGCACAACGACCCCAGGATAAGGCTGGTAGGTGTAATGGGGAGCGGGCGGGGGAGGGTGAGGGAGGATGGGAGAGGGTATCAGGCGTGACATGTGAGGGCGCGGGTCGTGCGCAGCAGCACCTTGTTCTTACCACTGCTCGCACGTACTACCATATTTTTTCGCCGGTACTCGGGCACCGTTTTGGTGTGGGAGTAGTACTGTATTTCTATCGTATGACCAGCACTGTATTTTTACCCTCGTTACTGGCAAATAAATTATCTTTCGATAGCACCCATTTGTCCCCCAAAACAACAAAAAAAACTCAAGGTCACGTCAATATTGCACGCTCTAAGCCAGAACCCCCACCCCCCCACCCCCCCCCCCCACTCCCCCATCCTACTCCTCCTCCTTCCCCCCCCCTCTCGAGGTACCCCCCCCCCCCCCCCCCCCCCCCCCCCCCCCCCCCCGAAGGGGAATGATCGCATCACGTAGTGTGAATATGGTGAGGCACCCACGAGGCAGTTACATAGTATAAATAATACCCATTACCGTTTTTGGAGTGGTCACACCAAAAAACAAAGTAACTCATTGGCGCTGTCATCCATAAGCAAGAAAGTAGGCACAAGGTGCCGAAGTCCGTCTTACGAGCGGTTCTTGGAAGGATGCAGTTCATTCTTCATGCGACTCGCCGAACACCTCAAGGCGCTTGGCGCTTGGTGCAAGCCATGTCTGCCTGGTTGGTAAAAACCCGGCGTGCTCCGTCCCGGCATAGTAGGGATGCGAGGGTCTATGGTCATACGACTACGGCCATGCACAAACCGAGTACACCCCCCCCCCCGGCAACTTTTCTCCCCCCCCCCCCCCCGGTCCCCCTCCCCCCCTTACTTTGTTGTAGTGATGATAACGCGTCCGGTGGTCCTAGCAATGGCATCGGATATCTTCACAGAGACTGGCCCCTCCCTCAGGCAACCGGGGGCCTGCAAGTTTTGGGGAGTTTTAGGGTGGTGGAGGCGGAGGTGCAGATGGCGGCGGCAGGGGGCGGGGTGATCTGATTTCATGCACAGGCGTAGTCCTATGGGCATTGACCCTCGCATCTCTACAATGCGATGTCGGGACGGAGCACATCGGGCCATACGAGTACGTATTACATGAAATAGTAAATACATTTTATTTTACTTTGTAAGATATTCAGTACTCCCCCCCCCCCCGACTGAGGCCTCGGAAAATGTAGCGGATTCCTCATTTTTTTATTTTTCTTTAGATCACACCCTCGCAAGAGAAAAAACAATCCCGGAAGAAAAAAACAATCTCTGGCCACGGGCAAACACCCAATCTCATCCCTACCCACCTCGTCCATTTCGCAAAAGTAATCGTCCTCGCACGCCCCGTCCCCACTGCCGCAGGAAAAGCCTTTAAAAATGCCTAAAAACCCTTGGCCGAACCACCCCATACCCCCACCGCCGCCGCCGCCACCGCCGCCACCGCCGCCACCGCCGCCGCCACCGCCGCCACTGTCGTCACGGCCACCACCACCGTCATTATCTCCGTTACCGAAAACGCTTTGGCGCGGCCATACGTTCCAGAGGAACCGGTCAGCTACGATGGCGATGGTGAACGTGAGCCAGATGAGCAGGTGAAGTCGGAAATAGAACTCGCTAGGGTTTTTTATGGTGAACAGGAGGCGGTGGAGGAGGCCGGGCTTTGGGGGGGGAGGGAGAGGGAGAGAGGAACAATACAATACACCAGGTGGCACAAGAGAGGAGCGAAGAGAAGGGAAGAGAGAGGAGGGTCGATTAGACCGATGCGGGCTTTGAGCGTTATGCCAACAATAGTAGAGAAGGAGGGAGGGAGGGAGAGAGGGAGGGAGGGCAAGGAGTGGGGCTGAGCCGGCTACGTATATAGCGTGCGAAACAGGCGGTAAGCGAACCAACTCACCATCTTCAGTCGTTGTCCCGGCCAGACCACCGCCGACCGATCCTTGCCTACTTCCCACCTCTCGCTGCCGGCACCGCCGCCGCTATGACCATCATCGCCACCACCAACACCGCCGCTTCCACCAATCGCCACCGTCTCCGCTGCTGCCAGCAGCGCCAGCGCTTCCGAAGAGCTTGGCGCAGCGGCCGCTGCAGGGTCAACCATCACAGTGCCCCCTCTCCTGCTCCCGCCCCCCACCGTCTCTCTCCCCCGCGCCCCACCCCTCTCCTTCTCCTCCTCTCTTCCCACCCCTCCACCACTTCCCGCTTCCTCCGCGAGATCCTCGTCCTCGTTCTCCTCGTCCTCTTCCTGAAGCGAGCTGTCCGTCCCGCGTTGCATCTGACTACGAGGGCCGATCTTCTTGCTCCCCTGTTCACTGCTGCCGCCGTACCCGCGCCACCTGCGGCTACATATACCTCCATCCCTTCCCATAGGCGTCGAAACCGAGGACATACTCCGCATGAACCCTAACGCCCTCGCTACCCCCGAAGATGTTCCCATCCCTGGCCCCGACTCCGACCCCGCCCTTGCGCTGGTCTCCCCCTCTGGCCCCGACCATGCCTTCCCTCCTGCCCCCGTTCCCCCCCTCGATGCTGCTACCGCCACCGCCGCCGCCCTCGACCTAGCACCTTTAGATGGTGACGTCGCTGTAATCTGTGGACGGTGGTTGGTGAAGGTTTTTTCTTGTGTCGCTACAGCTTCAACCTTCAGTGCAGCCGCTGCTGTCGTTGTCGTGGCGGCCGCCGCTGCCGCGCCCCCCTCCGCGGTCGCCACCCCTGCCGATTGCGACCGTTTTTTCTTCCCCGAGCGGGATCGAGGGACGCTGCCCCTCCCGCCCCCTCGCCTCCCGAGCGATGCCTGGCTGCTCTTCCTGGGCAGTTTTCCCTCCGTCAAGCTATCACTATCAATGTCATGGTCACCGCCATCACCAGCACCGCTGGCAACGCTCCCGCGGCCAAGGCGGGTGCTACTACCGCTGCGGCTGCTGCTGCCACCGCTACGGTTCTTCCTCCGGCTGCTGCCGCCGTTCGTCCTATCCTTCTTCTTCCTTCTGGTTTCCTCGAGCTTTGGGGCGGCGTCCGTGCTAGGCGTCCGTGCTAGGCGGCGGGGGGGGAGCGGGGATGGCACTAGGCCGGCAGGCTTCCCCCCCCCGTCTCCACCACTTTCATCCTCGACTCCTGCGATGAGAAAGATGCGGCCACTACCGCCACCCTTACCAACACCACCATCACCTTCACCACCACCACGTTTTTTCCCGCTCATGTCATCACCACCACCACCGCCGCCGCCGCTGCCGCCGCTGCTGTCCCCAACGCGGCTCTTCCCCTTCCCCACCTTTCTCCAGGTTTCCTCGTCCTGTCTCGCGGTGCAGATTGCCGCCGCGGCTTGGAGGCGGGGGAGGGGCGACGGCAGTCCCATCATGGCAACGTCACCGCCACCCCGTCTACCTGCGTCTTCTTTTTCCACAGCATCAACGCTACTGCCGAGGACATTGCCATGGCCGTGGTCACGCCCACCACCACCGCCGCCGCCGCCACCACCGCCGCCGCCGCCACCACCGCCGCCGCCGCCACCACCGCCACCATCGCCAAAACTGCTACAGCTATCGAAGATGCTGTCAGGATAATAAACATAACTACCACCCTCACCATCACCGTCATCGCCACCACCATAGCCATCGTCACCCCCCTCACCACCACCTCGACCACCAACACCACCCGCCCCCCCCCCCCCCACCACCACCACCTCCACCCCCACCCCCGCCCCAGCGACGATCCTCATCCCTGCTCGGCGACACAATTGTCACACGCGCATCCCCACGCCCCCCCACAAAAGGCACAGCACCCCTGCCCCCGGTTTGGCTACCTCGCACTGCCGCAAAGATACCAGGGGGTGGCGGAAAAGGAAGAAGCGTTTTCGTAGGGCCAGGCAAGACCTTCGCCGACCGAGCTAGGTCGGGTTTCGACTCGGTAGTGCGCAACGGTTGGGGGCCGGTAAGGGCAGAGCCTGCCCGGGGAAGGGTTTCCTTGGGGAGGGGAGCGGCCGGGGTTTTACTTGCGTCTTGGAGGGGGAAGCGGAGGGGGGGGATGGGGACGCGGGCTTTTTTATCGTGGTTGGCGTTGTCGGGGTTTGGGTTTACGAGGTTGGCGTTGCCAAGCTTGGCGATACTGCCCCACTTGATGTGATTCGTGCCAGGTTTGTTGTTGTTGTTGTTGTTGTTGTTGTTGTCGCCCAAGGCGGTGTTGTTGCTCTTTCTGGTGCTGAAGCCGTACTTGATGTAGCTCAACTCGCCGTCGCGGGAATGTCTGTTCCGACTGCTGACACCCTCGTCGCTGCCGCTAACTCTGCCCATCCTGCTGCTCTCGTCACCAAAACTGCGCCCGTGAACCAGCCCGCGCAGACCGCTCGCCGCGGTGTTGGTGCTCTTAGCCCCGAAGCTCTGGGCCCGGAAAAACTCGCGGAACCCGGCCCCAACCCTCGATGGTGCATCGCTGTGAAGCGAGCTTCCGCGCGAGAACTGACCAACACGAAAAACACCGCTACCACCACCACCACCACTGCCGCGGTTCCCTTCATGAGTTCGTCCATGGACAGGGAAAGCGGGAGGCACGTTGCGGCGCCAGCGCGGACTGAATTGACCGGCGGAATCGTTACTCTCACTTGCGACGGTGCTGGCGCCCGCCCTTCTCCGGGTCCTAGCTCTCGACGCCGCCTCGCTATCGACGCTGCGGCAGAGGTCACTGTATCCCGGGGGCTCCGAGCCTCCGTGCTCGTCCTCCTCCTCCTTTCCTCGCCCCCGCCTCCACCCATCCTCCTCTTCCTCCCACCATCCCCCCTCCTGCTCTCCCTCCCTTACCGCACCTCCCAGCTTCCTCCTCTCCACCTCCTTCCCCGCCCCCCGTCCCCTTTCCCTCCCCGCCTCCTGCGTTCCCCCCGCGCCCCCCCCGCTCTCGTTTTTCATCTCCATCTCATTCTCCCTCTCCGCTTCCTCGCTGTCTACTGCTGCCGTGCGTTCGCCTTTCCCGGCATCAGGCATACTCTTAGCCGATGACGACAGCCGGCTGCTAGAGCACCTGCGCCGCCGGACACCGAACGCCACCACAACGATACAGTGTTTCCAACCAGATCAGTAAGATTAGTAGGGGCGTGGGGGGGGCGGGGGCGGGGGTAAGGAACGTCACTCAAAATACCATGCCAGGTACGTATGATGTTTTGTTTTCGTGAAAAAGAGAAGAGGGGTGTTTTTGGGGGGGATAGTGAAGGATACCAGAAGAGATGTGTCTGATTTCGGGTTTCCAGGTGCATGCATAAAAAGGAGAAGGGGGAACGGGCGGGGGACGGGGAAGGGGGGGGTATCATCGTGATTTCTTCTTGCAAGCAAGCAAGAAAACAACACATTTTTCGAAGCGGTGTTGACTCTCACCATGTCATGGTCAGGCGGCGGTACAGGAGGGGACAGCACATACGAACATGAAGGCCGAATGTGCATTGCGGTACAGCAGTACGC
Source organism: Undaria pinnatifida (assembly GCA_012845835.1). Lineage (NCBI taxonomy): Eukaryota > Phaeophyceae > Laminariales > Alariaceae > Undaria > Undaria pinnatifida. The sequence goes on along the minus strand of JABAKD010000021.1, from coordinate 10,596,145 downwards.
AACATCACACGAAAAAATATACGCCGCAAGTTGAGAATTTCCGGTTCGATTTTTAGACGAAATAAGAACATGTCCTCTTTAACACTAAATATAGTTTAGGACACACCCTGCCTGACACAAGAGCTCCGGCCTGCCCAGAATTAAGAGATTCTCAAATGGTGTTGCATACTCTGCTGTATCCAAGTCTCTTTCCTCCCCCCCCCATCCCTCTCTTTCTTGCCTTGTTATTCTCTTTCTTGCCCTGTTATTCTCTTTCTTGCTCTGTTGTTCTTTTTCTTGCTCTGTTCTTCTCTCTCTTGCTCTCATACTACACGCAATAATGCGGTGATGCGCTGGAGCAACACGGCCGGCTCATTGGGCGAAGCCGCTTTGTTCATTCTACGTTATGAGTGCAATTCCCCAGTCGCGCCAAGCGATTTTGACCGCCGTATATCGGGATGCCGCCTTACTCAGACCGCCTTATCGGAGGACCTGTACTGTATCTCTCTCTCTTACCGTCTCTCTAGCGATCTTCCCTCTTCCCCCACCCACCTCCGCCTCTTCCATTTTCTCAATTGCCATGCCACAACAACAAACGCGCATGCGAGATGGTATATCCCCTCACAGGTTATTCGACTTACAGGATTCACTTGATAAACGGATGCATTTCCTTCCACAGCTGTCAGATTTTGTCCCCCTCAGAAACGGGTTTTATAGTTTCCGCGCACAGACTGACTAACGTCACCCTGTTGGCCCTGATAGCTACACTACTGTAGTTGCAAGGGGAATCGCCGACCTATATCCTTAATGAGGACACACAACGCGTAATACGCGCGATCGGAGTATCACACACAGCTTGCAAAGATGAGTATCGACAAAATCTTCGATCTCACAGCTGGAGTATACCTGATATTTTTTATTTTTATAATATGAACACAAATGTGTCCTCATTAAGGATACAGGTCGGCGACTCCCCTTGGAACTACAGAAGTGTAGCTTATCAGGGTCAACAGGGTGATTTCGAGTCAGTCTGTGCGCGGAAACTACGTATAAAACCTATTTTTTTGAGGGGGACAAAACCTGACAGCTGTGGAACGAAACGCATCAGTTAAAAAGTGAATACAAGTATATATACATACGAAGTAGCATGTTAGCACCACAGCATCACAGCAGTAGCATTGGTAGCACCACAACATCACAGCAGCAGTAGAACCACATGCGTAAGTGCCGCGACAACTCTCGTACAAAATGGGGGCAGGCTCGAAAAAGTACAAATATGCAACACGGGGTGTCCCACACCAATTTTTAGTATGGATTTTAGAGTCATCCCACGCCACGTGTGCAGGCAGCAGCAAGTCTCTCAGCTCCCCCGCATGAGGAACTCAATATGTCACCCGAAGCATTCATGCGTTGCTTCGTTCTTTTTTGTTTTTTCCTTCATTCAACAATAGAGGTGGGCCATTGTCGTCTGAAATGGTTGTTGCTAGGTGACGGGGCTCCTTAACCCCTTTACAACTGGAAACCCGTTTTTGGGGACAAAATTACTTGGATTTAGAATAGGGAGGGGTTCGGGGGCTCCAAAGGGGTTATAACCCAAACTCGTCGGAAACAGGCCGTTTTCTTGAATGGTTACTCGTGTTTAGGGACAGCTCACGCTATCGCTTTACGTAGTGGGATCCGAAGGACGCGCCAGCTAGCGCTGGGTTGCGCAAGCAACCGAGTTAAATCGACACACACGACGTGTACGTATGAAACTACGTGGAAGTGTGGTGAGCTCAAGTTTTTTTTTCGACCCCATCCGCCGGAGAGGATAAAATATATATATATTATAAAAATTAAAATACACTCCAGCTGTGAGATCGAAGATTTCGTCGAACCTCATCTTTGCAAGCTGTGTGTGATACTCCGATCGCGCGCATTACGAGTTGTGTGTCCTCATTAAGGATATAGGTCGGCGACTCCCCTTACAACTACAGTGTAGCTATCAGGGTCAACAGGATGATTTTAGTCAGTCTGTGCGCGGAAACTATAAAACCCGTTTCTTATATATATATCGTGTTGTGGGTGTACCGTAGCAAGACCCTCGGGATATTCCATCCGGTACTGGCTGTAGCAGTTGTATTTCTTCTTCCAAAATCAGTCTTTCGGCGGGAGAAGGTCTTGAGCTCCCAAGATCGAGAAAACATCCCAGAACAAAAAAGTGATGCGCCTCTGTCGTACGTAGCACGCGTCTTCTCGTATGCGCCACAAGTAGTCCAAAAACAAATACCAGGTACACTCGTGTAAGTACCGGGCTAAACCGGTAGGATGGCATGTGAGGAGGTCGACAAGGTCAAAAAACAACTTTTGACCCAAAAAAATGCAATACAAGCACCTACCCCGGGACGACCTCGTACACAATTTCTTGTGTTCGTAATTAAATCAGGCCTCTTGGCGGGTCATGAACCGGTCCGTGCGTCGGGGTAGGAGGTAGTGTAGTCCGAAATCCCACGGGCCGGAACGGGTCGGGTCAAGCAGTCTATAATTATCACGGGTTGGGTCGGGTCAACCGGGTCGGGTCAAGTTGACCCGACCCGACCCGACCCGACCCGACCCGACCCGCGAGAAGCGACCCGACCCGTGAAGAGCCCTGGTATTTTTCGTGTGAAGTCGAGACCGCTTTCTTTCTTAACTCCTTCGGGGCTTCAGATGAAAACAATTATTGACGAAAAAAAAAAAAGTGGCGATTATAGCATCGGTCACATGGAGCAATCCGAGTTGCTGTTGGTGTACGAGATGTTATTCGAACCGCAACGCAGCAAGAAAGCTGTGAGGCACGCAAGCGTGCGGCAGCACAACGATACTCCGGTGGATTGCCTCAAGCTTTTCCTACTACTGCTGTACACGCTTGATTAGATCGCGCTCGTCGCTTTTTGGTCTCCGTGAATGGGTCCCAAAAATGTGTTGGATCCTCGTGTTACAAGTATAACATCTGTGTCGTGACGTTTCGTACAAAGTCAGTCGAGACACTGCTTTCTTTACTGCTGCAACACTTGTCTTCTGAAGCCTCGTGCAAAGTCGAGATACTCTTTCTTCACCGCTTTTACTACTGCTGCTGTAGGATCTGTGCTCTACAGCAGTAGACCTAATGGTGTATCGTGAAAAGTCGAGGCAACACTCTCCCAACTCCCTCTCTACTATGTACGTACTGCTAAAAAAATGGTATCCGATGCAAATTTCAAGTAATTTGTGTGACCACAAACGTGGACACAGCAGTTCGATGTGCCACTGCTGCAACAATCGTCCGACACTAACTCCAAGTAGAAGAGCTGTGAGACGGAAACAAATTCACGACTAACAATTAATCGGTTAATGCCGTTAGCCGAATGAGCTGACTTTAGTCGGCAAGTCGGCTGGCGAGGCCAGCTGATAGCCAGTCGACTTGCCGACTCAAGTCAAGCGAGCGAAACGAGCCCATTAGCTGCCTCTGGTTGGCCGGGGTGGTGCCGGAAAAGGAAAGATTGCGTCCCATATTAAATAATTCTTCCTATATCACAAACACAGCAGTTTACGGAAACCAAATAAGTCGGATAGTTGGCACCTTCGGGAAGCGAGTATTAGTCCGACTAATGACTAGTTGGTGACTCAAGCTCGTGCCGGCGCGCAGCTCTACAAAGTATACATGACCCGCAAAACGTGACTGGCAGTTCTAAAGGGGATATGTATTGCAATCCTCACCGCAATTGAAAATCGATGCGTCACTACTACTGCTGCTGTACCCCGTACCGATGACCAGGGCAGAGCTGACTTGGTTGAGTTGGGTTGCGCTGTTGAGTTGAGCTGAGTCCAGTCGTTCGGTGTTGGCGTCTCACATTAGACCATGAGCGCATCGCTATGATCGAGTCCGTCCGTGGTCACAAGACAGGTCAGAGTGCGAGTGAAGAAGAGCTAACCCTTACCCACCCAGGAACAAGACCGACTCACCAAACCGCACCCAGCGGAGACAAACAAGAGATAACTATCACCTATATCGTACACAAAGTAGTCATACGATGCCCTCTTACCTACCAGGTATCAAATACGAGAATAACTTCGTACATCTTGAGTACAGTATACGTTCTACGAGTACATCCTACTATATATGTATACGGAAATCGAAGAAACGCCAAGGCGAAAAAAAGAAGAAACAACAAAAAATACCAGGTACCACTTTTGGCCCGTCACTCTTTTTTGTTTTTAACCCATTCATTATGTTGAAAAAAATCTTAACACGTCACAGCTGGCTGTATTACTTTTTTAGTCCTCGCAGTACTCTCGCGCTCCCTCCCAGTTGTTGTTGTTGTTGTTGTTGTTGTTGTTGTTGTTGTTGTTGTTGTTGTATAATCAACTCTTGCAAAAACAAATGTAGAGTACGGTCACACAAAAGGGACTGCTGGAGCCCTAGGAAGATGCGAAAAAACACAAGATAATCAAATTTCCACAATTTCGGCCAGCAAACAACTACTATTATTATTATACGTGCGTTTATACGCTTTCCCACCTAAAACACACGACGAGGCGAACAAGGCGCAGCACAACAAGTGAAATCAATACGCATGTTGTACCGTCGTCGTGGATACGTCGTCACGGGCAGGGCGGCGGTGCACCCGATGATGACAGATATTGGATAATGGACAGATTCTTGGAAAAAAAGCAAGGCTGTGAGCTGCGAGCTGAGGATCGGAGCGAAAGTTCGATCGAAACCTCAAGAAGATTCAAACAATTCCAGTGTCGGTGAAGCCGAGATAAATCGAAAAACATGAAAAAAGAAATACGCCCTGTCGGGCGATGGAGCCCGACAAATCGAATCTTTCAAAATATTTTCGACTCGCTAGATTGAACCTCTCGCGCTGAATCGAACGAGCAGAGCGCGTCCCAACCACCCCCACCTGGCGCTGGCGAGGGTTTCCCTTAAAGCCGGTAAAATACGTTATAACACGTACCGAACAAGTACATCGAACTCACGGCTGACGTCCTCAAACTATTTTTATAAAATACGTCGAACTCACGGCTGACGTCCTCAAAATATTTCATGAAATACGTGCGTAGCAGTTACAAGCTTCCTTATCCGGACGTGGTTAGCTTCAAGTCCAAGGTGGTGTTTTACGTGTCTTACCCCCTTTCGAGCCCCAAAACCCCTCCCTATACTAAGTCCAAGTAATTTTGTTCCCAAAACGGGTTTCCAGTTGAAAAAGGCGGACATAGCTCTTTGAAAAAAGTAGTGCACAACCAATTAGCCACCCCCCAAGCAAAACATCGACCACCCGCAACGACTTCATAGCGTAGCCTACAAAAAAAGTAAGGTGTTATGGCGAGGTATATCGAAATTAGTTTGGGTCGAAGCTGGGTAGGAAAACATTATTGAAACCGTCAAACGTCACAAAATCCAAGGCCAAACCCAACCCAACCCACGAAAAACAAGAAAAACAGCCAAAAAAATTAGGCCACAAGTATGTTTTTTTTTCTACCTTTTGATTTTTTTCTTTCTGATCTTATTCAACCTGATTTTTGTTTTTTTTACTTTTAAATTTTTCTACAAATACATTATTTCCAGCCTACCTTTTGTTTCTTCTCGTACCTCTCTTAATTTTTTCTTCACGAACGAGGTGAATTTTTCCAACCTAATTGTTTACGCGTTGGTCGGCGTTGGATTATGACGCTCGTCGGCTTCAATACTACTACTGCAGTTTTGTATGCTTTCCAAGCCAGCAGGGTTTGGAAATCGCTGACGCCCTATCGTGCGATTACGATTGTGCGATTCCGATATTCCGATGTCGATTGAATGGGACGACCGAATCGATCACGAGTCGGTTGCGATTCACACACAACAACCCACCTCAGAGCAGTTGCGTTTCTTCCTACATCCCACGACCGAATCGTGTAAGATTCGTCTGCGATTCGCATATGAAACGCAAATCAGAGTAGTAGCGCTTTTGCAAACGAAAAACATCGTATTATCTCCTAGTCTTGTAGTAGTACTTTCAGTTCATATATTCAGTGCTCAAAACGTTGTGCGTTGCAAAAAAGGTGGGATGAAGGTAATGCTCTATTTACATGAATATCGAACGGAAACCGAACTCGACACACGATGCCATTTAGCAAAAACAATAATCGAAACGATTTTCGGTATTATAGCTACTTTGTGTATATGATATATACGACATACATTATCTTGCAAAGATGACTTTCGAAGAAATCCTATTTCTCGATCTCAGAGGCCTTGGGGAAAGCCGTATCGTATTTTCATTTTCGACAAAAATTTATTAGCATCAAACAGATCGGAGATACCAGGCGATGGACGGCAAACTAGTCTCGGACACGATCCAGCGATCGTTCGATTTCTCATACCTGGTACAAAGGATGTTCCGATATTTCACTCAAAGATACTTCGATACGATAGAACATCCCGATATTTCATCCGAGGACATTTCGATATGAAAATATATCGAAACTTTCGATACGATACCCATACCATCCGACTGAAGTAACCCATAAAAAGTACGATAGCGTATAAAATCACCTGATGTTGGATGGAACGCCTGCCTCCCTCAGCGAGCGCTTCCGCCCCCGAGGACGGGGAGGGGCAAACGCCTCCGGCCCCTCCAACTCCACACAAACACCACCAGCGTTCTTCGTCGGACTGCTGACGGTATGTCGCCTGGAATCTGACCGGTGCTTGACCTTGAGGGGTGCGACAGCATGCGAGGAGGGGGGGAGAGTAGAGGGGGACGAGGGGTTACGGGAGGGGTACGGGTGGGGGGTACTCCATTGTTGCTGGCCTTAGTAATTGTACCATCGACAACGCATCCCTTTCCAGACGGGAGTAGGGGAGAGAGAGGGGGAGAGTAGGGGATGGGGGGAGGGAGGAGGGTAGGGAAAAGGGGCAAAGCGGAGGGGGGGGGGGGGGGGGGGTGCTCATTTGTTGCTCGCCTTAGTCATTTGACCATCGACAACGCATCCCTTTCGAGACAGAGTAGGGGAGAGAAGGGGGGGGAGAGTAGGGGATGGGGGGAGGGAGGAGGACGGGGAAGAGGGGCAAAGCGGAGGCGGGGGGGGGGGATACTCATTTGTTGCTAGCCTTGGTCGTTTGACGATTGACCACGCATCCCTTTCGAGACGGAGCACCGTTCTTGCTCCTAATAAGAGACACCTCCAACATTTTGGCGCTCATTGTGCTTCTTGCATTTATTACAGCACATAGAAACTGTTTGCTTATCCTATCCCCGTCCTGTTTCGACGTGTGCGGCCACCATCTTTGTCCTAGGATAGCGATCGTTTTCTCGCTACTGTCTAGTGTACCAAACTCGTCCATGTCACATACGCCTAATTTCCTCATCTCCTCTAACGCATCCCGTTCCTCCTTGTATATTTCACATTATCCCACTACGTGAGTCCTACTCTATTGTTGTGCCACACGGGCACATATTTGTAGCCACGTCCTCCTCCTCCCGACTACTGGTATATATCTTCTATCTGGTAGGTCCAGGTCCCCTACACGAAATCACAGTTTCAGCTTTTTCGAGTAGTCCATTGTGTTAAGGAATTAGTGGGGCATTAGTCCGTTTGACCACTTGCAAAAGGTTAACCAATAGCTTACCCAAACTAAGCCTTATAACACTCTCCCCCCCTGAAACGGCGGGATAGTAGGTCGGCCGAATATACGGCGGACCTCTGTCAATATCCAAGCCGTTTCATTTCCTGGGGATACCAGGGAGAGATTTTTCAAGTTCGACATGGGGGAAATTCTGAAAAGTTTATTATTGCGGATGGTGGGGATCGAACCCACGACCCAAAAACCCATGGTCCTGCCGACGACGCCATTTGTTAAGGTTTTTAGTGGGGTATTAGTCCGTTTGACCACTTGCGAAAGGTTAACCAATAGCTTACCCAAACTAAGCCTTGTAACAATTGGGCCGTGCAGACACATTTTCATTCCAATATCTTCCCTCAACCCCCCGTATATCTCTAAATGCTTTTCGTCTTTCACCTTGTTTCTTAGCGCAAACCTTTCCCTTTCTTCATTACTCTGTCCGGAAATATAAGAAACGTTTTTTTCAGGATTGATGTCCAAAGGTTGCTTATATTTCGGTACAGAGTGGTATATTTTACTTCCGTCTTGTACCCGCCAAACTTCTCTATAGACAGTACCTCTTCTTGCCCCCCCCCTAAATCCTTCCATATTTTCTCGACTACGTTATCTCATATTATTCCAGCCCGCTCTTTTGTTGTTTTCTCCCATACAGCCCTTTCAACTATGGCTGGCAACCTCTTCTCTGGCATATTCTTTACTTTATACTAATGCGCGGGGTGGGGGGGGTGGGGGGGGGAGGACGACGGGGAAGAGGGGCAAAGCGTACGGGGGGGGGGGGGGGGGGGGAGTCATTTGGCTGGGAACCAGTTACGGTGGCTTCGCGACAGGCTGCAGAGCAAGTTAGCAGCAAGGAATTGGAGGCACAACAACATATTTTTCCAACGACCCTAGGTTTCCACCTGGCCGACAAAGGTACGCTTTCAGGGGGGGGGAGGCAAAGGCTCAGCACACTGCTGGTTCAAGAATAACACGGTGGGCACGTGAAAAAAGACCGGCATTCTCTGAATAGCATGATCGACTGCACCCCCCCTTACCTTTCGGGCGGTATGAATAGCAGCATCCGCATCGGAATCGCCGGGTGGCCAAGTTTCCCGCCTCCTCGAAGCTTTTCGTCGGATAGGCTCAATCAAGAGATTATCGAGGTGGGCCGCCGCAGATGCATTGGCTTCTCCGTCCCGCGTCATTTTGGTCTTGGGGACAGGCTTGTGCGCGTTTCGGGCCATGCGGGCCGCCTGATAAGTTACGTTGGCATTAGTGTTTAGGGTATACCAGGCAAAGGATTAGTGGCGGTGTTTATTAATTGAGTTAGCGCTAGTTGTACAAAAGCTGTATACGGGCTTAGTGATTGGTGTCTGACATTTTTTTTTTTTTCATCCCATCTATTATTTTTGCACTTTTTCTATTTTCTCTCCCTCCTTAGATGTACCGTATATGATAGTGTATAGCACACCCCCGGTGATAATATTTAGTGGGTTTTTGGATTTATCACCCGGGGTGGTATACCGTGGGGGTTTGGTATACACCGTACCCCCGGTGATAAAGTGGATGGGTGTTAGGGGTTTTAGATTATTCACCACCCCGGGTGGTATACCGTGGGGGTGTGATAACATGGGGGGTGATAGCAGTGGTTTCAAACGAGTTTTGCTGCCACATTCCAGGCAGACAGGGGTGTGCTAATAACGAGTGTGGTAGCAGCGGTTGCAAGTTTTCGCCGCCACACTCCAGGCAGGCGGCAAGGAGTGTGATAGTATGGGGTGTGATAGCACCGGTTGCAAAGAAGTTTCGCTGCCACACTCCAAGAAGATACGGTACCAAGGCGTGTGATACCGGTAGCATGGGGTGTGATAACAAGGGGGTGTCGTAGCACACCTCAAAGCGCGTACCGGTACCGTATTTAACGCGATTTGATCTGAAAGTAATTTTTTATTTCCCCTGTGCAGCTAGCTACCGGTAGCTCCCTGATGGCAATCCAATGTAATCTAAGCCGGGGATGGTAGCCAACATCTCCTTGTGACACGGAGTACACTACCGTACCGTAACGCATGATGGAGCGCGCGAACAAATAGGAAAACAGGAAAGAAATGCTCATAGCGGCATGCAACAAGATACAGGTAGAGATAGCGAACATAATACAAGGAAAGCACAAAGTAGGCAAGACTCGCGAATCAACAAAAAGCTGCAAACAATTAAAAAAAACAGAACCTCCATGAATGCGGACCATGCTATTTCAACCGCAGCCGGCCACGCAACATGTGCTGCAAAAAGTAGGCTACATACGTGGACTACCGGTACCAAGCGCACCCCATCACAGACATAAGGTACTTCGCGGCAACAGCAGTCCACAACAACGACATTGGTCGCCGGAAGCCCCACACCACCCCAGGCCACTTCTGTAACACCCGAATCACTGCCCTAGGGTAAGGCACAGATGTGGTTTGTGCACAACGGCCAAAAAATGACGCGATCGAGCCTGGAACCGCAGCAGCAGCAGTTATCAGAGCCGCAGACATGCTTTGCCCGCGGCGATGGACCACGCTTGCACTCCGGGCTCTGTACCTCCTCCACACCTCCATGCTGCCGGTCTCCATGCGATAAGCTGTGGTACTCTCTCGCACACCTGGTGTGCTGGTGCTGCAGTGCTGCGCTGTTCCGGTACTGGTACTCGTTTTGTTCATCGGCACGCTTTCACCCGCGGTGATAACTTGGGGGTGTCATAATGATAATGATGGATTACCTCAGGGGGTGTGGTATACACCGTACCCCGGGTGATAACTCGGGTGGTATACCGTGGGGGTGTGGAATACACTGTCACATACGGTAACTCAGATTCAGGGTCACTAAGCCGGCCCTTCTTCTTCCCCCTCCCCACTACGTCGCGTGCCTTCATTTTTTTTTTCGCGACAAGATTTTAGCGCTTTCTTCCTTCGTCGACTCGCATTGGATTGCGCCTACCGTTGCGATAGTGTTTAGTGATAGCGTCTCCCGCTAGTGGTGACGGTAGGAGGTAACGTTAGCGGTGACGTCAGCAGTGACGTTAGCGCTGGCCTTACCATTAGATTGCTACGTGGCGCTAGGGGTTATTGTGTAACGATTTCATTTCGTAGTAGGCCAGATAGCGCTCTTAAATAGCGTCAAGCGCGAACGTTCGCGGTTTTACGTTTTGCTTTGTTCTTCATCCTCCGGCGGATGGGGAAAAATAAAGCTTCAGCTCACCACACTTCCACGTATTTTCATACGCGTCGTGTGTCGATTTTACCGCTTGGGCGTCGTGTTAGCTTCACCTTCGCGTTTTAGCTTCACCTTTCGCGGTTTCAGCTTCGCCGTTCTGGTTTCAAGTTCGACGTTTGCGTTGTAGCTTCACCTTTTCGCGTTTTAGCATTGCCTTTCGCGTTTAGCTCCGGCTGTTGAGCGCTAATTTTCGGAATTTAGTGCGGACATACAGCATTTAGCGTTTACTGTCAGCGTTGGAGTTTACTTTTGGGCGTTGGTGTTGCTAGCATTAGCTTCACCGGCAGCTCTAACGTTAGCTTCAACGTTAGCTTTAGCGTTAGCTTCAACGTTAGCTTTAGCGTTAGCTTCAACGTTAGCTTTAGCGTTAGCTTCAACGTTAGCTTCAGCAATAGCGTCAAGTGTAGCGTTTGGCGTTGTTAGCGCCTGTGTTGGCGTTACAGTACCCCCCCCCCCCCCAATAAGGCGGTCTGAGTAAGGGCTAGTAAGGTGGTGTCCCGATACAAGGCGGTCGAGCTTGCTTGGCGAGACTGGGGAATTGCACTAAAGTACTCATGACCTAGAATGAATTAAGGCGGCTTGCCCCAATAAGCCGGTCACATTGCTCTCGCGCACCCCCGCCTTGCTGGTTAGCTTATACTATAGCGCAAGCGCTGGCTTTGACTAATGTTTTAGTGTTTGAATTCGATGTTTCCACTAGAGGGTTCAACAAGGCGGTCATATTGCTCTCGCGCACCCCCGCCTTGCTGGTTAGCTTAAACTATAGCGCAAGTGCTGGCTCTGACAATAGTTTTAGTGTTTGAATTCGATGTTTCCACCTTGGTTCAATAAGGCGGCCATATTGCTCTCGCACACCCCCGCCTTGCTGGTTAGCCTATACTATAGCGCAAGTGCTGGCTCTGACTATTGCATTGTTTTTGTGTGTGAATTCGATGTTTCCACTAGAGGGTTCAATAAGGCGGCCATATTGCTTCCCCGGGTTTCGCAGGTTAAAACTAAAGCGCTAGTGCTGGCTCTGACAATCGTGTTTGTGTTTGAAATCGATGTTTCCACACAAGGGCTGCTGTATTGCACCCAACCAACTCACGCTCTCGCGCTATCCGCTCGTCGTTCGCAATAAAATGTCCCCACGCGCACACGAGGCTCTATTATTTTCGTATGAACAAATCCTCCCGCGAGGCGAGGAAGTGCGTGCCCTACATACTAAGTATACACTAAAAGCGAATGGCGAGGCCCAAAAACAAACATACAAACATATATGGGTTATGGGAGCACGCAAAAAAGAGAAAACGGAGCCACACTTCTACAACACGTTTGGAAGACTGGTTTTCGCGGGGGGGGGGGGGGGGGGCACAGGTATACACAGCGTAGCAAACGTGAGCATGCAGGGCTTAGTTTGTTTTCGTTAGGCATATGCCAATAAATCAGATCGAACGGTGCATTGAGTGCACACGATGCACTGGCGTTTCCGCAGCATAACGTCAACATAGTTCCTAATGTGCTCGATGAGCTCTGAAATCAATTTTGCAAGGAGCACTGTTCTAAATCACCCTGTAGATTTTGGCTACGACAGAAGAGAAAAATATCTTAAACCGAATAAGAGAAAACCGGATATAAGAGAAATATTTCGGCCCGTCGAACCTTCTCCTATATCGTAGCCACTACTGCATGTGATACCTGGTACTCTGGTAGGTGTTCCTTTTTTTTTTCACACTTCTACTTTCCAGCTTCTGGACAAGCGGTGGTCACAGGTGTCGTCCCTTCCCCCCGGTTCTTGCCTTCAATTTTTATCGCGCATATCATAAGGTTCAGCAATCCCACTGCTCGTCCTTTGTTCATGGGGTGTTGCTGACTCACGCTCTCGCGCTTTCCGCAAGTCAAATTGTGCACAAGAAAAAGTCCTTACCAATAAATTATACGAGTATGCACTCGGGGGGGGACTCGAACTCACGAAATTGACCTGGACCAGTATATATTTATATTACCAGGCATACCTGTATAATAACACACATGTGGACTACTCGATAGACTACCCTACTAATAATATGCCCCCTCCATCAGCAACGGTTGTTGTTGTTGTTGTTGTTGATGTTGTTGGTGCTGCTGCTGTTGTTGACGTAGGCTTGATTCTGCCCAACATCCAGCTCACTACTCGTAGCTATCGCACACCCTTGCAGCAAAAATCACGATATTTACACATACTCGCATTATAGCCATATACTCCATGAAAACTGTGTTGCAACATACTGCAGACAGCGTGTCGTGTTTACACTAAACCGTTCATTCTACAGTATGTACGATTAACAGCTTGTTCTGTGGCCACTGCGAGCCAAAAGCAAATACCAGGCATCATACACAACACAAGGCATATGCAATACCTGGTACTTCTGCATGTACCATACCATATTAAACGTGCTACATACATTCGATACCAGTTGTAGTTAATGCCTGGCTATGTTTGATCCTCTTTCCTATCGCTGAAGTATTAGGCGATGTCGTATGCCTGGTACACAGCAGCCATCGTCTAGCCGTCTGGCTGTGTTTGATTATATTTCCCATCGCTACGGGCATTAGGCGATTCCGCATATAAGGTATATTAGACATCTTCTAGCTACGCTTACTTTTCGCGCTGTCCGTACCTAGTGCTGTCATGCTATCATACCTGACCGTCAATAGAGTCCTTGGTCGATTGTTGTGGGTTGTGCCTTTCCCACACCCCCTGGGGGAGGATTGTCTTGTCGCGGAGATGAGGCAATGCGAAAGCACCACCACCACCACCACCACCGTCAATCACCACCACCACCACCTCAGCACCAACACCACCACCAACTATTTACAGCAAACAGAGAGAGGTAAGCTGACGAATGACCGGTAAACCATCTGGAATTTCAACAGCAAACAGAGAGATGTAGGCTGACGAATGACCTGTAAACGATCTGAAAATTTGCCGATATTTTTTATTCTTCAGATTCTCCTCACTAACTAGTGACGATGGCAAACATGGCAACTGCCCGCTCCTCGTCGATAATATTTTGTTAGTGTACTAACAACACCGAAAAATTTGTGAGGAAAAAAACGTGGAAATGGTTGGCAGAGGCTCATGAGAGATACTACTACGACTGCTACTACTATTATTACTACTGCTTTACAGAAGGATATTCCTTGGGGTGTTTTCGATATATAATATGTATTATAAAAATAAAAATACACTCCAGCTGTGAGATCGAAGATTTTGTCGAAACTCATCTTTGCAAGCTGTGTGTGATACTCCGATCGCGCGTATTACGGGTTGTGTGTCCTCATTAAGGATATAGGTCGGCGATTCCCCTTGCAACTACAGTGTAGCTATATATATCGGAACGGCAAGTACGCTATATTGTTGGAGGGCAAAAACAACAACAGCAACAACAACAACAGCAACAGCAACAACAACAACAGCAACAACAACAACAACAACAACAACAACAACAACAACAACAACAACAACAAACAGGAGCAATAATAATAATGATAATAATAATAATAATAATAATAATAATAATAATAATAATAATAATAATAATAATAATAATAATATTGATAATGATAATGATAATAATGATAATAATAATATAAACATGTAGTGATGATGCCAATGACGACATGGTAACTCGCCGACACTTTTCCCGAGCCGTCTATGAGGTGGAGAGGGTTTGTGTTGTCTTCACATTAAAAACCGTTCATGCTAGGATACATACTACATACCCAACGACATCAGTACACCCAGAGCCCGCGCTGATTAGCCCGTGCTGATTCATACTGGAGAGATACCTGATACAAATTATGTGGTCACAGACTGCTGTGAAACAGAGTAAACAAAACAGTCGAAGTGCTAGCATACCGGGTGCGAGGACGCAACAAAACAAGCCAGACTTGAAAAAAAAAAAAATGAAGCAAAACAAACGACAGAGGGTTCTGAAGAGTGTGATGCAAGAAGACCGTGAAAGGAAAGGAAAGGCTGCAATTATTGCCAAGGCCAGAGGAACACCATACGACGTACTTCTGAAGAGGAACAAATACCTGTTGCACGCAAGGGCAAAACAACACGAAGAGGGTGTATCCGTTTTAAGAGAGTCCAAAATACCAGGTGAGGTCATGCGCAAGTCAGCATGGTTGCTGCGCCCGGCGCTGGTTGAACCCAGTATGGTTGCTGCCCCCGACGCTGATTGGGTGTCGCCGTCTGCTTTTTTGCTCGCACTCTATCTTGCTTAGTTTTCGTTTTGGTCTCGCCGTCTTGTTTCACTCAAATGTTTGGACTCTTCCCCAGGAGTACTGCTGTGCCTCTTCCTCCTCCCCACGCGTTCCTTTGTCTTTTTTCTTTTTTTTTCATCCTCCGGCGGATGGGGAAAAATAAAGCTTTAGCTCACCACACTTCCACGTATTTTCATGCGCGTCGTGTGTCGATTTAACTCAGCTGCTTTCGCCTTTGTCTTTTCTGTTTGTCCCTTTATTTCCACCGTTCTTTAATCTCATTACTTCTTTTCTCTAACCCCTTTAGAGCCCCCGAAACCCTCCCTATTCTAAATCCAAGTAGTTTTGTCCCCAAAAACGGGTTTCCAGTTGCAAAGGGGTTAATTCTTGTTTTCCTTTCTTCCTTGCACGTAGCCTAGTAATAGTGCGCTGGCTTGCTCGTGTTCCGTCCCGACTTTCATGGCGTTCGGCAGTGCAAGGCCAAACCACCTGCGTATATTCGCAGTTCCAATGTGTTGTACCAGTATCTCTGTTTTGTGGCTTGTGACCAAAGACATTTCCGGTCGGGTCGACATATTCCCGCATCCGTATACAACAGCAGCTTGCGATGATGGCGTGGTAACGGAAATCGCCGGTAGGGACAGCTCGCGCTGTCATTTACCATGGGAACTGATGGATACGTCAGCAGGCGCTGTGTTGCGAATACAAATGAGTTAACTTGACGCACAACGCGTACGAAACCAGAATAGTCTGGTGATCTTGAGCCTTTTTTATTAATTTTACCCATCCGCCTGGGGAGAATAAAAAAACCCCAAAAAGGAGCTCGTCTATCCAGGACGAGGCATCGGCACTGACACTGCTGGTGCTAAATGCGTATTAGATGGCCGGAAATATCAGCTTACCGCGAAGAACACACGGTATTTGGCATAAGATACCGCCCTACCTGGTACACCCCACCACAGAAACCCACCCCCGGTGATAAAAAATCCGAATAAAGCATGTACATTATCACCTGGTTTGCCTTGGATACCCCCCCGGGGGTGGAGTGACCAAACCAGAAAACAGAGCATAACTCATCGGCGCTGTCATCCATAAGCAAGAAAGTAGGCACAAGGTGCCGAAGTCCGTCTTACGAGCGGTTCTTGGAAGGATGCAGTTCACCCTCCATGCGACTCGCCCGAACACCTCACGGCGCTTCGCGCTTGGTGCAAGTACATGTCTGCCTGGTCGGTGAAAACGCGACGTGCTCCGTCCCGGTATAGTAGGGATGCGAGGGTCTATGGTCATACCACTACGGCCATGCACATAGTGAGTACACCCCCGCCCGCCCCCCCCCCCGGGTTTGTACGCCTTGCGAACGATGATAAAGCAAATTCCACCCGAGGTACTCCAAACAATACACAAACGATCATTACCCGGGGTCCACCCAAAAGTATAATAAAAGTTTCCGACGCCGCAAACTATTTTGAAACTGAAAAAATACACTTCAAGCTGTGAGATCCACCAAAAAAACCAAAGGATTTTAATCAAAACTCAGCTTTGCAAGCTGCGTGCGATACGTACTTCGATCGCAGATCACCGCGAAATACGAAGAACAACAAGAACCGGTATATACCGCATCGGAGCAATTTCGCACGAACCGGTCCTGCTGGTTAACACCCCTGGCTTTCAAACTTAGGGACAACAACAGCGACAGGTCATCGCCGATAGAGTAGTGCCGGCCAGCTCAAAACAAAGTAAAAACCCACAAGAAACTCAGTCTGAAAATTTAAAAAAAAACTCAGGAAACCTCTCAGCATCAAAATATGTCATAAGACGGCACTTTCGTCCGTTGACCGACGGAAATTTTCCACTAATTTACCTTGACTGACGCCAAACTACTAGGTTTTAGTGTGAAACGATCGGCGTTGCACCATGACGGCACTTTGGCCCCTTGACCGACGGAAATTTTCCAATAATTTACCCTGACTGACGCCAAACTACTAGATTCTAGTGAGGAATGATCGAATTGACACCCTTGACCGTCGGACGTTTTTCCTTGACCGACCGTCTCCTCACGTCTTTGCTCAGTATAGTCACCCTCAGTTCTAAGAAAAGTTGACCCCTTGACGACATACAATGATATTGTGGGAGGAGCTGCTTACTGCGGCGGAGGCGGGCGCCGTGATACTGCAGCAACACCCTAGTACACGAGATGTCCCAAAAAATTGTAATCGTGTGTGAACGCAGATTACATGTGCATTACTATTAATAGTGCACTACTATAGGAGGGAAAAAAAAAACACTCGTCTCGGGGACCAAAACAAGAGAGAAAAAAAAATGTCAAAAGAAAGAGCGCCTTCGCGCTCGCCCAGAACAAGAAAGCCAGCCTGAGCCCGATTTCCTGTTTCAGGTTTCTTGTGAGATGGCCGGTAGCCGGTACTGCACTGCTGAACCGGTTGTTGTTGTTGTTCTCACATTAACTCGCATAATCAAGTCCGTGGTCGCAGGACAGGCTCCAGTCACTCTGGAGCTGGGGAATACCCTAGGAAAAAACACACAACCCAAGGTGGTACACGCATATATGACAGCTGACGCAATTCATGCCTCCACCAGAAACATATACAGGTACAGGGCCACGACAGGGGGAGGCGTTACTTTTGGGGGCCTTTTTTTTGCAGTGGGCTCGGGGTCACTCGTTGCCGCGAGTGACCCCCCTGCTCCTTTGCGACCTTAACGCCTTCGCTACTGGAAACCCTTTCGGGGGGGGACAAAATTACTTGGCTCTTTCGTGGTGTTCTACTTTTTTCGCAATCTATACATCAATCCGCGATGGAATGGCAAAAGCCACGCTGCGCCCAAGGCAATCTCCGAAAAATATTTCCGTCCGTGGGGTATACGAGCAAAGAGTTACCGGTGCGAGTACTGAAAATCCGGTCGAAAAAAATTGAGTTATGTCATATGACATAATCATAACACCCCCCCCTACTGCTGTGTCTAGCTACTCTGCAGTAGTACTGCTGTGCCGGTATAGGGTGGGCTGTGTACAAGGACAACGAGAAGATCAAACCTGATTTTCAGGTCAGGCGATACAAAATATAAACAAACACGGGCGCATTTCGTATTCGACGCGAGTCGGCGAGGGACGAGAAGGCTGAATTATTTCTCGCGACTGAAAACGAAGGCGCGTATACAGCATACCAATTAGCAGAGGAGGGGGGGGACAAGAGCCGGCCGAAGTAACACCCCGGATCTGAGGTACGTCTATTAATAGGGAGGGATAACGAGAGAAAAAAAAAAGGTGCGAAGAAAATAGCCCGATTCATATCGCAAAGTTAAAAAAATCTATGAAATCTGAAGAACGCAGGGAGTTTGGTCACTCACTCGTGTGATGGGTGACCTCGAGCCACTCAATGAAAAAAAAAACGCCCCTAAGTTCGACCCCACTACAGAAGTACGCAGCCTTTGCACTGGCCTTGGCAACAGAGAGCAGTTCAGCACACTACCACCACAGACTAGGCCAGCGAAGGAACACTTACGTACTTGATGGCCATTCATCGTCGCCTTTTTGTATTGTTGAAAAAAAAAAACTGGTACTCGAATAATCTTGGTGGAATTTGTTTTATTTAAGAAGAAAAATTAGATGTTATAATATTTCAATGCCACCACCAACCATGCACACCATCATCAGCTATTATTATTATTGCTGAAAAAATGAAAAACACACTTCCGCTGTGAGCTCGACCAAAAAGTTTCTTTTGATCGAAACTCCGCTTTGCAAGCTGCCTGTGATACTTAGATCGCGCGCGTCAGGGGGTGTGTCTACCTTCGCGAAGGATACAGGTCGGCGACTCCGCTGCAAATGTCAGGGTCAACAGGACTAAGACGTTCAGCCTTGTCCTGGGCACGGAAACTGCTGTATAACCCGCATTGATATCCTATCGTACTCGTAGTTTGAAGATAACAAAACACCCCTCTCGAACGGCGAAAGAAGAAAACGAGTGATCCACCCGGTATTGAATTACCCCGGGTGCACATTATTGTGTGTTTTTCAACCATTTCACCCCAATGACGTCATAATGGGGCACTCATCGGCATATTTTCTATGGGTTAGGGTAGGGTCAGGGTTGGGGCTAGGGTTGGTTCCATCCACGGTGAAAACACACAATAATGTTGGAAGGACACCCGACTGACTTAAATCGACACACGACGCGTATGAAAATACGTGGAAGTGTGGTGAGCTTTATTTTTCCCCATCCACCGGAGGATGAAAAAAAAAAAAAGAAAGGACACCCGACGATGGCGACGACGACAAGAACGAAAACAAAGCGGTCACAAGAGTACGTACCAGACAGAGGGCATCACTCTTCTTCCGTTCAAGACTTATCACATCAGAGCTTTTGAGTCTGTTCACGAGTAGCGTTCCCACAGGACGATCAACGACACACGCCACGCCGGTGGCCTACATTATTATTGTGTTTTTCACTACCATGGAACTAACCCTAACCCTAGCCCTAACCCCAACCCTACCCCAAAGGAAATATCGGTCGAAATGCCCCCTGATGACGTCACCGGGGTGAAATTGAAAAAAAGCACACTGAAAAAATGTGTACTAAACGGATGCATTTCCTTCTACAGCTGTCAGATTTTGTTCCCCTCAAAAGCAAATCTTCTACTTTCCGCGCACAGATTGGTCGACATTACCCTGTTGACCGTGGTACAAGCTACACTGCTGTAGTTCCAACGGGAGTCGCCAATCTAAATCCTTAATGAGGACACACACCCAGTAACACGCGCGATCGGAGTATCACACACAGCTTGCAAATATGAGTTTCGACGAAATCTTCGATCTCACAGCTGGAGGAGTGTACGTATTCAAGTTTCATAATAATGCGTATCCCTGCCACGGTGGTAGAGTAGGGGTCAGTTTCGTGAGTACGAATCCCCCCGAGTGCATACTCGTATAAATTTGTGGAGACTTTCTTGTGCACAATTTAACTTGCGGAAAACGCGAAAGCGTGAGTTAGCAACACTCGATGAAAAATCGACGAGCAGTGGGATTGCTGAACCCTATGCGCGATGGAAAATGAAGGCAAGAACCGGGGGCAAGATGGGACGACACCTGTGACCACGGCTTGTCCAGAAGCTGAAGAGTGGAAGTGTGTAAAGAAGAAAAAAAAAGAAAGAGCAATATGTACCATTTTTTTCACTGCAAGATCTTTGGCTTCAGGAGCTCTACATCTCTCCGAGAAACCGATTTCGAGTAAACCGAGTCGCCGGTAGGGACAGCTCGCGCGCTGTCGCTACCGCGGGAACTGAGAGGGTACACCAGCTAGCGCTCGATTGCGAACACAACTGAGTTAAACGGGCACACAACCGTGTGTATGAAAATACGTGCAAGTATGGTGAGCTTATTTAGCTTTGTTTTTCCCCATCCCCGCCCGAGGATGAAAAAACCACAAAAAAAACAAACAAGAAGTGAACCGAAAAAGAGAACCGGTGACCCAACCCATGACTGCTAGGGAACAAACGGCTGACTGACATTATTGGGATTTTTTTTAATCGTGGAACTCTACGAACTCTAACCCTACCCCACACGAAGTACCGGTCGAAATGCCCCCTAATTGCGTCAAAATGGTTGAAAACACCAAATAGTAAATAGTGTGTGTCACTGGAAAAAACAAAAAATATTGCGAAAAAAAAAACAGTTCGACGAAATTGGGTTAGGCGTTTCGAAATTTAGGAAATATTTTGCTAAAATGAGCAATTATCCCATTGAGCAAGGCACTCCCGACATGGGGAAACAACACTTGGGAGTTAGAATACGAAAATTTAAGGGTTGGAAAAAGTCCCAATGAGGACCGCAGTCCCGACATGGGGACATAACACTTGGGAGTTAGACTAATAATAGGATAATCTCAAGAGTTGGAAATGGGTTCACCCATTTAGCACTGCACTCTCACCGTGGGGATACAACACTTGGAGTTAGACTGGGGTAAATTCAGGGAGTTGGAAAAGGGTGATAATATAACCCATTTAGCACCGCAGTCCCAACAAAACACTTGGAGTTAGGCTAGGATAAATCTAAGAGTTGGAAAAGGGTTACAATAACCCATTTACCACGGCACTCCCAACATGGGGACAAAACACTTGGAGTTAGACTAGGACAATCTAGAGAGTTTGTTGGAAATGGATTAACCCATTTAACATGGCACTCCCAAAAAGGGGAAAAAACACTTGGAGTTAGACTAGGATACTTTTAGGAGTTCGAAAAGGGTTAACCCATTGAGCACCGCACTCCCAACATTGGGACAAAACACTTGGAGCTAGAAAAGAATACTTTCAGGAGTTGGAAAAGGGTTAACCCATTGAGCACCGCACTCCCAACATTGAGACTAAACACTTGGAGTTAGAATAGGATACTTTTAGGAGTTGGAAAAGGGTTAACCCAAGTTGGAAAAGGGTTAACCCATTTAGCACCGCACTCCCAACATTGGGACAAAACACTTGGAGTTAGACCAGGAAAATCTAAAGAGTTGGAGATAGGTTAATACAACCTCTATCGTAGCGTGTGTCCGAAACAGAAGCCAGGCCCACTACGAGTATTTGAAGCAAGATGCAAGTTTGGGCACACGAATGACATGAAAAAAAATAGGACCCCTCCCGATAAAAAATGCATCCATGTAGTATATTACAAGTACAGTACCAACAACGCGGCTTGCAAAGATGAGTATTGGCCCGAAATTCGTCGAACTCACGGCTGACGTCCTTAAAATATTTTTTATAAAGCAAGGAGTTGGGATGGAGGGTGAGAGGTGTGGGAAAACAAAAAGAAAGTCCGAAAGCAACGGCGTTATCCGTGGAAAGTACAACAGTAAGACAAACCCTTGAAACCCCAGAGAATGAGCTGCTGCTGCTCTCATCCACAATTTCTCCTAGGGAGCCAGACAGGGGGGGGCTACTAAAACTAAGTACTTTATTTTTTTTGAAAAACACGGCATTTTCTCGATTCGAACAGAAATCACACCGCTCCGGTTTTTTTTTTCGTTTCGACCTTTCTAGGAGTGAGTGTGGCTTCATTTTCTCTTTTATTGTGTGCTCCGCTGATTACACGTACTGCGGTATATACGGCACCGAGAGAAGAGAGGCGGATCAGCAAGCATGGGTGTGATCTCATACCGCGGCAGAGGAAGACTTCTCATTTATCCCATACTACGCAATCGGAGTATGAATCACACAGATTGCAAATATGAGCTTCGACGATATCTTCGATCTCACAGCTGGAGCGTATTTTTAATTTCTGTAATACTAAAATATCGTGCCAGGTGCGAATTGAGTGACGACGGAAAGTTACAACAGAAGCTACTCACAGTCACTGTTATTCTCTCATTGAAGAGTTAGACAAGCGACCATGGACGGACTAGATTACGCCACTAGTCAAAGTGAAAGCAACAACAACAACAAGAACAACAACAACCACAACAACGTTCGCTTAGGTCTACATATCATGTACGCGTGAAGAGGAAAAAAAAGTGAGCTGCTGCACCCGTGGGGTAGTCAGTGATACACACCAACACATTAATATCGTGTTATTTCAACCATTCACCCCAGTGACGTCTTCAGGGGGCGCTCGTCTTCAGGGGGCGCTCCGACCGGCATGTCGAGGAGGGTAGAGGGTGGAGAAAAATAGTACTGCTGTAGTGGGAAGCACAGGTACTTTTTTTTTTCACACTTCTACTTTCCAGCTTCTGGACAGGCCGTGGTCACAGGCGTCGTCCCTTCTTCCCCTCCGGTTCTTGCCTTCAAGCTTTATCGCGCATAGGGTTCAGCAATCCCATTGCTACTCGCCGATTTTTCATCGAGTTTTGCTAACTCACGCTCTCGCGTTTTCCGCAAGTCAACTTGTGCACAAGAATAAGTCCCAACGAGGTACTATGTGATAACAGTACAGCAGTATTTAGACTAGACCAACAACAGCGGCTGCAAGGAGTACAACTATTATATAGATCGTCCTTCGGGTCATTGGCTTCAATCGCCGAAAACGCCCCGACTACCGCATGTCGTACGCTGGCCAGACCAATCGCACGGCAGGGGAGGGGGGGGTGGGGGGGGTACCCCCTTTATGGCACTTTTCTTTTTCAGTGGCTCGGTGTCACTCGCGTCAGTGACTCCCCTGTTCCGTGCTCTGTTCAACATTCTCGACATCAATAGGAAAACAGATGGTTAGCTACGCTGCAACAAAGAAATCGCCGAACGTGTTTTTTTCAGTAAGGTGCAGAGTCACTCGCGCGATATTGATACTCGTAGTCAACACCCGATGGTGAAAAATGGGGGGGGGGGGTATATCATAAACGCAGTAATACCGTAGCCTTGCTCGCCAAAAGACCCAAAAGCAGGCAGAATGCGAGAACCGAGAGGGTTTAGCCGGCTATCCGTAAACAGCGTCTTCTTTTTGCGGGGGCCGTACAGCGGGTAAAACCTGAGCGACTAACCCGGCGGGTGATGTCGGGAAGAAGGCCGGTGGGGAGAACCCGGGGCAGGGTCGGCCAGGGAGACATGAGCCCGATGCCTGGTAGACGACATCGCGATATTTAGAGCCAAGGAGGGATTGACATCCTCTTTGTTGTTCGGGGTATATACGGTGCTATGGCCCACGGCGGCGAAACAGACTGGCAAGTGGTACCGAGAGGTCGTCAAAGCGGCGGATGGTTTCATGGCGAGGTGGCGCACTGAGCCGAGGTGGAAAAAAGCTGGTCATGGCATGCAACCGAGGACGCCATGAAGAAGCAAAAGGAAAAGGGAGGGGGGGGGGGGGGGCGGGGGGGGCAGCCGTATTGATACCACTGTCGATGAAAGCAGAAAATACCTTGCAGATCGTGTAGCAAGGCACCATTGCGACCAACGTATGAAGTGCAACCTGTGCTATCTGTTTGCTGTCTCCGAACAGCGAAGTCGAATTCGGTTTCGAATATTTCCTTTTGCTGTTGTTCGGCTTGTTTTTTGCTTTTTGGATTTGATTTTTCCTTGGGAGGGCGACAGCGGCAGCATTGAAATCGGGGTCGCAGTCGACGCGAATAGGAAGGAGGTGGCAGACCATGTGGGTAGCCTGCAGGCTCGTCTAGGTAGCAGAGAGCTGGAAAACTATGCTGCTCGTGCTTCCCCTCTGTGGTACGCGTACGAGTAGCTTGTTTTTTGCATGGCCATATTGATAAGTTCCATACATATCAATCTTCATGCTTTCGTTTTGTCGTTCTCTCTCTATCTGCCTCTCTTTCCCTTCCTTCTTCGCGTTGATGGTAATCCACCACACTCGCCCAAAGCTTATCGTGTGCGTCACATGAGAAAGAGAGGACGCCCACGAGAGAGGGTTATTTTTGTTTCGTCTTATCTCATTGCATCTTTCACCATTTGTTTCGTCTGCTTACGTCCCATTCCAGCAGGAGTCCCCATGTCTTTTTCTCCATGCCTTTTGTTTTGTCTCATTCCATATAGAGAAATGGCCAAAAGGGGGGCATACCCCCGTTTTTTTAGGTCAGATAGGGGTGCGGAGATAAAACGGCCGCGGAACGTGCCCGCGCTGGCCCCAAACGGCCTAAAATTCAATTCTGACGCGCTGCCATGACGCCCGCAGCCCATGCCGAGCACGCACACCTTATTTTTTTTTTTTCTAGGCACGGTATTATTGGGGCTAACGGGTCCGCGGCGAAGGAGTGGGCAACCTAATGCCCCCTTTCGACTGAAACGTGGGGAGGTATGCCCCACAAGATCTGCTAAAATTTGTTCTGTGCCCTTCTTTGACTGCAATTGTCCCTGCTTTGACCGAAAACAGTACCCCCGCGTGACCGATAATGGCGGCTTCAAAAAGCCAGTATAGCAAGCCCGACTGCACTTTACCGCCCAACGGCCCGAATAGACCACGAACGGAACGTCCAGTAGTAGCGAGCAGCTGCGATCGTTTGTCTCCGAAATCACGAAAACAGCAGTACGCCGGTGGGAAGCGGGGAGGGCAAGACCCGTCCACGTATGGGCCTACTCGTCTTGAGAGCAGGATTCTGTATTGTTGTGGTTCTCGACAAAAATTCGCATTTCGCAAGAAGCGAATATTTCTTGCCGCTGGTATTCGTGCTTACCCTTTCAAATACTTGTTTCGTTTAGTTTGTTTTCTGTTCACCGCCGTACTTTCGCAATTTCGGAGACAAACGATCGCAGCTGCTCGCTACTACTGGACGTTCCGTTCGTGGTCTATTCGGGCCGTTGGGCGGTAAAGTGCCGTCGGGCTTGCTATACTGGCTTTTTGAAGCCGCCATAATCGGTCACGCGGGGGTACTGTTTTCGGTCAAAGCAGGGACAATTGCAGTCAAAGAAGGGCACAGAATAAATTTTAGCAGATCTTGTGGGGCATACCTCCCCACGTTTCAGTCGAAAGGGGGCATTAGGTTGCCCACTCCTTCGCCGCGGACCCGTTAGCCCCAATAATACCGTGCCTAGAAAAAAAAAATAAGGTGTGCGTGCTCGGCATGGGCTGCGGGCGTCATGGCAGCGCGTCAGAATTGAATTTAGGCCGTTCGGGGCCAGCGCGGGCACGTTCCGCGGCCGTTTGGTCTCCGCACCTCTATCTGACCGGGTATGCCCCCCTTTTGGCCATTTCCCTTTTATTATTTTTTTATTTTTGCACACTTCTACTTTGCAGCTTCCGGACAAGCCGTGGTCACAGGTGTCGTCCCTTCTCCCCCCCCGGTTCTTGCCTTCAATTTTTATCGCGCACACGAAGGGTTCAGCAATCCCACTGCTCGTCGATTTTTCATCGAGTGTCGTATATACCTCCCACTATTGTTGCCGTTTCGTCTTTGGGCTGTGTTTCGCTGTGCTATTCGTACCCGGCACTTTGAAGTATTCGTTTGCTTTCCGCTATTCATTTTTTTTTGTCGTTGTTGTTGTTGTTGTTGTTTTTCTCAGTTTCACATTCTGTGACCACATAATTTGTTTCTCTCTACTCTCCACGACGAAGAATCGAGATGAACACTCTGGGTGTTCTACTGATGGCGTTATGTAAAAAAACGATCTAAGGCCATTTCTTATACAGTCGGATTCGTCAGTCGAAAACGGTCTGCTTCGACTGAAGCTCAAATCGGGCTTTCTTGCAGTCCAGAAAAGGCTTCTTCGACTCAACATTTTTCAACTGGGTTTTCCGACTGTCTAACTTTAGCTTTTCGACTGGATACTGGATCTGCCAGTAGAAAAAACTCAGTCGAGAAAGTTTGACACCTGATTTTTGAACCCATCGCATCGCTCATCCCACCACAAAGCACACATCCACACGCCCACCCACCACCACACAGCACTGTCATACAACGGCGTCGACGCTGCCTTGCCTATCATTGCTGTTGCTTCTCGCCGCAAGTCAGCGTGGCGCACTCCTAGCTCCACTCGCCAGCAGCGTGTATCACACGACAGCAGTAGCGCGCGTTATCGATGCCATCTCGCCAATACCGGCTACGCCTGCTGTAGCTTTGGCGGCTCTCGGCTGAGTGCGAAGCCACGAACGTAGCTTTGGCGGCTTTCGGCTAAGCCCAACGTCACCAACCCGCTTGTACCAAGGTTCGTCGCGCGCGATGCTCGCGAAGAACGCGCGAAGCACAGCTGACAGAGCTGCCAACTGATTTTCGACTGCCATACAGCAGCAATTCCTCACACCGACCGCCTCTAGGACGAGCACAAGAACTATAAAATCGACTCGACTGACGATAAGAGGGACCAGGAGAAATCAGAAAAAAATTCCAGCCGAAAAGGGCCGTTTTCGACCGGCGGAATCCGACCGTGTAAGAAATGGTCTTAGGGAAGGCAAAACACACAGCAGCTGCGAGGTATGATCTTCATAAAGCTGGTATTCATCACCGAAGGCGCGGGCTGGCAAACTCCATTGAAAATTAAATTCGATGAGCATACGATGGATTGCTAAATCTTCTGCGGGATAAACACCAAAACCAAGGCATTTATACATACGTCGTACAGCAGTAGGTGGCCCTATATAGTGCGGGTATGTGTCACCAAAATTTACCCGCACTAAACCGGGCACCCGCACCATATAAAAACCGGCCGGTCTATATTGTGGCAAACGATTTCACCCGCACAATATCGGACACCCGCACTATATGACCCGCACTGTATAGGGCCACCTACTGTACCAGGTCGTCGTTGTTGTTTACTAACATTAACTCCTTGTCAAAAATCTAGAGTCCGTGGTGACACAAAGGTACTGGAGCCCTATTAATAGGAACATCCGAAAAACCAGATGAAATCAAATTTCGTCCGGGAAATACTACCCTTTCGCACCTAACAACGAACGATACGAAGAAGGCGCACAAATGAAATAATCCAATGTGCAAACTGAACTCACATGGCCGTGGGTGTCCACTCAACTGCAGCATAGAATAGTTCCCCCGCTTCCACAACTAACTAACTCGCCGCTACAAACTACAGCGGTTGGGCTGCCTACACCGCACGAACCGCACGGCAATCGTGAGCACAGACGAACGCACCTGCTGTCTGGAGTGCTGTCAGTGTGACGACCCGCGGGCATGCAGTGAAAAAAAGAGCAATCCAACCGGAAAACACGAAATAAATATCAATGATCGACCCGTCTTCCCGAGTCATCTGACAGGTTGCATCGCAGCTACGACGCCCGTGCCTGAAAATTGCGGGGGATCGATTTTCCTCATGAACGGTATAAAACTCTACCAACTCTAAAAAAAACTAGGTATACCGGTACCGGGGGGGGGGGGAGGAGGGATTACGCGCTGTCGTATGCTACAATACCAGGTGCACAGAACAGTACTACTGCTGTACACTCGCACTGCTGGTGGAATACTTTTTGTCTGTTCGTTTTTGTCATACAGGATGTGACAACACTTGGGAATTTGTCCGCTGGAAATATCAGAATCGAGTTTTCGACGAAAATAAGAACATGGCCTCTTTTGTACTGAAAATGGTGTAGGACACGCCCTTCTGCTTACGTAAAAATTCCACACTGGCCACAAATAAGTTGCTTTTTAACTGGTGTCGCATACTCTTCGTAGCTCATACACCTGATGGAGCCAACGTCTTCGATTGGAGCAAAAACACACACGGCGGTTCGTCGTGCATTGAGGACACCTTCTCACACGAACCAGCGCATGCAAGTATCGGCCCGATAACAGCCTACTGAAGAAAAAACAAATAAAACAGGTCAAGTAAGTCAAGCACGACATGTAGCCTAAGCGCTTGCCGTCTATTGGAAATTGTAAGAAATCTACCTCTTCTCGCGAAAAAGAACACACGGCGGTTCGTTGCCGGTCGCCCAGGTGGCGTATCAGGTTATCCTCGAGCCTGGTATAGGTCAAATTCGTGAGTTCGAGCCTCGCCGAGTCGAGCCTCGCCGAGTGCATACTCGTATAAATTCGTAGGGACATTTTTTGTGCACAAATTGACGTGCGGAAAGCGCGAGAGCGTGAATTAGCAACACACGATGAATAATCGACGAGCAGCGGGATTGCTGAACCCTATGCGCGACAAAAACTTGAACGCAAGAGCCGGGGGGGGGAAAGGGACGACACCTGGGACCACGGCTTGTCCAGAAGCTGGAAAGTAGATGTGTGTGAAAAGAGGTGTAAATGAGGATACCTTGTCGCACGAACCAGCGAATACACAAGTATCGGCCCGTTCTTGAGAAAGTAGATCAGAAATCAGCCTAGAGCATTAAAAAAGAAATACCAGGTACCAGGTACCAGGTAAGCAAGCATGATATGTAGCCTAGGCGCTTGCCGTCAGTAGGAGACTGTACGAAATCTACCGCTTCTCGCGAGAAAGAACACACACGACAGCGATTAGTATCATAGTGTATTGAGGACACCTTGTCCCACGAATCAGCGCATGAAAAAAGTACAGGCCCGCTTTAAGAAAGAAGGCCTGAAAGTTACCCCAGAACCAACAGCCCATATACAAAAACATACCAAGTGCGAAGTAGCAAGTGAAAGTAAGTCAAGTATGACATGTAGCGTGGGCGCTAGCTGTCTACTTGAGAAATTTAACAAAGTTTCCCTCTTATCGCCCCGCCAGAAAAAGGATGCTAGCCTATGATAGAGCCGGATTCATTTTCAAGTTGCTTGTGTGAGCGCCGATAAATATATATATATATGTATTTTTTTTCCCGCACACTTCTACTTTCCAGCTTCTGGACACGCCGTGGTCACAGGTTTCGTCCCTTCTCCCCCCCGGTTCTTGCCTTCAATTTTCATCGCGCATAGGGTTCAGCAATCCCACTGCTCGTCGATTTTGCATCGAGTGTTGCTAACTCACGCTGTCGCGCTTCCCGCAAGTCAATTTGTGCACAAAAAAAAGTCCCAACGAATTTGTACGAGTATGCACTCGGTGGGGCTCGAACTCATGAAACTGACCTATACCAGGCTCGAAGATAACCTGATACGCCACCGGGGCGGCCGATATAACTACTACCTGGTACTGACACAGCAGTTGTACGACGACAAACTACGTAGTACGCATTTACCCCTGGACACAGACTCACATGCATCACGCAATACAATACATACATATTTTTTATCATATCGTACCGCTTGAGGAAGCACGCTTGCTTGGTTTGGTGTCCTCTTGGAGAGGGGGAGGGTCGAGTCGATCGCCGGTAGTGCAGCACCTCAATGGCAGTGATGCCGTCTCCTCCTCCAACGCCGCCACCACCTCTCCACCACACCACCAACCCAGCCAAAGGACCAACCACGACGACGTGCTCTGACCAGCGACCACACGAAAGCCCGTGCGAGGGAGAACTCCGCTTTGGGACTATACCGTCCCACATTTTGCGTATTTTTTTGTGTTCCATATTCCCCACCCCTGGTACCAGGTACCTCGTACCGGTCTATTTTATACAGCTGGTATTGCGCCTTGTCATATTTACAAAGCGCCTCTTATGATACTACGACGCACCCAAAGCTATATACCGTACTGCCGCTGTCACTACTGCTGTTACTGCTGTTTTAATAGTCAATAGTGTAGTAGTGCCATGGTTCCAGCATTCCGGCGAGGATGTTTTTGATTATCATTTAGAACCGAAACAAAAACGTTTCATTCAGCTGAGTTGAGAGATCGAGATTTTCGTCGAAACTCATCTTTGCAAGCTGCGTATACCCTGCTGTGTAAGGTACCTGGTATTTCCTTTGATCGTACCAGATATGTGCATTAGATGTGCATGACCTCCGGAACGAAATGGGCTGGTGACTCCCCTGCTGGCATCATCAGGGCCAACAGGACTATTGGCAGTAACGATCAGCTAACTGATATGACTAATCGGTGATGAATGATGATGATGGTGATGATGTCAAGCGGGCGTAAGGGGGTCGAATCTAACCGACCTTCCAGCTTACTTGCGTGCCACGTTGTTTGTGCTGCGAGTGTGGTTTGCACAATAAAACTTTCATTTCTCCTACTTATTACCAGCTGCTTATTACATTGAGTAATAACAGACAAAAAATAGGAACCGATAAATACCCCTTACATCGTGCAGCAGAATAACGTAGGAAGGGTTCCTCAATAAGGCGGTATCCCTGTATAAGGCGGCCACATAGTAACATAGCAGGGGTTTCCCAATAAGGCGGTCTGAGTAAGGCGGTATCCCTGTATTAAGCGGTCACGGTCGCTACGTAGGCGCGGACAGGGGGGAATTGCACTTACTACCAGGGATGAATAAGGCGGCTTCCCCCAATAAGGCGGTCATGTTGCTCTCGCACACACAACCGTCTTACTGGAGGGAACCCCTACAGAACACTTCGTATCTCAATACTTGTACCCTGGGGTAGGCTCTCTTTTTACGACACTCTTTTTTGCCTTGGTCTTTCGAAAGCTGTCGTACAACAGTGGGAAACCTATGCTGTATTTAAAAAATAAAAAAAAAATACTTCAGAGATCGACGTTTCTTTTTTTTTTTTTTCTTGTTCTCCGGCGGATGGGGAAAAATAAAGCTTAGCTCACCATACTTGCACGTATTTTCATGACACGTCGTGTGTCGATTTAACTCAATTGCCTTCGCAATCCAGCGCAAGCTGGCGTGTCCTTTTATGGCAATAGCGTGAGCTGTCCCTATCGGCGGTTCTCGTTACTACCCCGGGAGCGCAAGCCGCCGTTGTATACGGATGCGTGAGTATGTCGACCCGACCTGCCCCCTGAGGGTCAGGTGCGGTGGAGATATCGACCAAAAAGGAACTTTTGATCATTACTCAGCTTTGCAAGCTGCGTGCGATACTTCGATCGCCCGTGTTATGGGGTGTTGTGTACCCTCGTGAAGGATACAGGTCGGTGAATCCCCTGCTAATGCCAGGGTCAACAGGACTACTAAGACATTAAGCCTTGTTCTGCGCACGGAAACTGTATAACCCGCATTGAGGGGGACAAAACCAGACATCTGTGGAATTCAGTATGGATGAAACAATAAATGTTATAGTGTGAGTTAACTTTTTGATATATATATATATCCCCCACCACCTTTACACATGCAGCCATCACGGACAACATGGTGCAGCTCCAACGAATGAGAAGACGAGATGGAGGGCACTTCACGCACAGGCAAAGTCGACGGGCGGGGGGGGGGCAAGGAGGAGGAGGAGGAGGAGGAGGAGCAGAGACTGTGGGTATGCTGTACGCTGACCATGCGGACATCGTATCGCGATCATCAGAAGGGCTGGACAGAAAGATGACGGTGATCGTCACTGCGTGCTCGGCGTTCAGGCTTACGATCTCCGAGGCGAAAACAGAGATAATGTGACTGCAAACCAAACGAGGGGGGAAGGTGTCGTTCACCACCAGTGCAGCCGGCCAGGTATACAAACAATCGAGTTTGTGTACTTGGGCGGGGCTATCACCGCACACAGAGAACTCTGCATCGAAATAACGCAGCGTCTTCAGAGGGCCTGGGCATGCTTCCAGCGGTACAAGATATAAATCTATGATCGCCCAGGTGTGCGCTTACGGTTGAAGGTGCGGTTGCTGAAAAGCCGAGGTGGTCGAGACTCTACACTACGGTTGCATGGCGTGGAGCCCGAAGAAGCCTGACTATAACAGGCTACGACGGGTTCACCACTCCATGCTCCTCCGATGCCTTGGATGGCGGAAACGGAAGTGCGACGACCACACCCCGTCGTACGCCGACGCGCTTGCCAAGACAGCTTCCGAGAGCATAGAGGCGATAGTGCGCAAACGGAGTATATTGTATGCGGGATTTGTAGCACGTGTGGAGGAGGAGCGTCTGCCACAGAGGGTGATGTTTGGGGAGCTTGTTGGGGGGAAGGGCTACTCAGGGAGGCAAGAGAAGGACTGGTTGGTGCACCTGAAGGAGGATATGTCGGTCTTTCGAATGAAGTCAGAAGGGTGGCGAAAAACTGCTCAGAAGGCCGGCAGATGGTTTCGACGGGTAGAGGAGGGGGCCGAGTTATTCATGCGGAAATGGCATGAGACGCAGAGCTGCAGAGCGACACGCAAAGGCCGCGGCAGTGCCATCCAGCGTCGGCATCTCTATGTGGCCGTGGGGACGGGGGGGGGGGGGGGGGGGGGCGTCATTGCCCAAGACACTGAAGTCTGGGTCTGGCCATCATCGTCTTGAAGTTTTTGGGCCTTCCAATGGCCGTCACAAGCTAGCGTAATGCCGTCCTGACTTCTTCGTCTTGTTGCATTTTCCCCCCAGTGCCATTGATGCACTTGATACCCTCTATGAGCCCATTGCCGTCTTTAGTTAGTTCCTAGGGTCTGCTAGTATGACATTTGTTTCTCTTTTCCTTCCCTTGCTTCCTCGTCTTGTCTTTTCTTGTCTTTCCTTTTCTTTTCTCTTCTTTCCTTTTCCGTTTTCTTTGATTTTCTTTCCTTTCCTTTCCTTTCCTTTCCTTTCCTTTCCTTTCCTTTCCTTTCCTTTCCTTTCCTTTCCTTTCCTTTCCTTTCCTTTCCTTTCCTTTCTCTTCTTTTCTAGGTTTCTATTTTTTCCAATTGACCTGAGAGCGGCGTGCGTATGCATAGTGATAGGTACTACGTGTAATATATACCACGTCCGTGGTAGTCTTTCCTGGGTGGCAAGCGGTATAGTCGGATTTTCAGGCGCGAGTAGTGAGACGTATGCACCTGTATGGACCTGGCACATCGTACGCTGACTCCCGATTTCACTTTTATATGTTTCCGGCGGAGGCGTGAATTGCGTCAGCTGTGATATAGACTATGTACCACCTTTGGTTCTTGCGTTTTATTTCTCTGGGGTATTCCTCAGCTCCAGAGCGGCTGGAGCCTGTCCTGCGACCACGAACTTGATTATGCGAGTTAATGTGAGAACAACAACAACAACAACAACAACATAGGTGAGCTAACAGTTGTGGCCTGCGGGTGCTCCACCCGGAAATCAGCACGGAGGCTCTCTGGATCAGCAAAAATAATCGGCTCCTCGGCGACACGCACCTTTGATAATTCAGTATTAGCGCAAGAGCTTCCATCTGTAGGAGGAGTGCAGGGGTCTCGACGTTTTGGACCCACGCTTTAGTTTGTGTATTCCCTGGTAGTGTGTAAGATGGGCGTTTGAAGAGCTTCCGGATAAAGTGTGCACCGCCCGACGCCTGATGCAGAACGCCAGATCTCACTCGTCGGTCTTCATTCGGTCAATACAGGTGTGTGAGTGTGTCGTTGCATTACATCGAGAGCAGGAGAGACATCACTTCGGAACGGTAGCGATCGACGTCCACCGCATGTTCCATCATGACTCGACAGCACTAACGACCCGAGCATCAGGCCTGGGCTGGACCACCGCTGGTCTGCCGCATGTACAGGGAGTACACAGGAACTTGCGCACGAACCCGGTAGACCCAAGAAGCCCACTCCAAAAGCTAACTCACACTGTAACACTTACTGTTTCATGCATACTATATTCCACGGATATCCGGTTTTGTCCCCCTCAATGCGGGTTATACAGTTTCCGTGCGCAGGACAAGGTTGGACGTCTTAGTCCTGTTGACCTTGGCATTAGCAGGGGAGTCACCGGCCTGTATCCTTTACGAGGGTATACACACCCCGTAACACGGGCGATCGAAGTATCACACGCAGCTTGCAAAGCTGAGTTTTGATCAAACCTCTTTTTGGTCGATCTCACAGCTAGCTGCAGAAGCGTATTTTTTTCATATTTTAGATATATCACATGGCATCCCCCCCGCCCCCTTAAAATCTCCACCCCACCGTCACCGGTTATACGACTTGCAGCATATACTACATGATAAACTGATGCATTCCTTCCACAACCGTCAGATTTGTTTCCTTAAATGATTTATAGTTTCCGCGGACACATGATTGCCCCCCCCCCCCGCCCCCCCACTCCCTAAAAACTCCGCCCTCCACTACGAATTACAGGACAGGATATACTTGATAAACATTCCTTCCACAGCCGTCAGATATTGTCCCCCTCATAAACGAGTTTTATAGTTCCGTGCACAGATTGAATAACATCACCTGGTTGATCCAGATACAAGCTACACTGTAGTTCTAAGGGGAGTCGCTGATCTATATCCTCAACGAGCACACACCCAGTAATACGCGCGATCGGAGCATCACACACAGCTTGCAAAGACAATTTTAGACGAAATCTTCGACCTCACAGCTGGAGCAGGCTGGTTGGAGTGTACTGTTGTTGCTATAATATACCAAGTATGGCGTTATGGGCACCGCTGTCAGCAAAGATTAGAATAATAATAAGCACGTGACAGATCATGCGTGCGGGAATGCTTTTACTCCTACCAGGTATAATATGATATTCGTACCTGGCGCAATATGTACGTGGTGTTAATAGCATTAACAATGGTCGCATTCGGAACCCAGCGTGGGCGCTCTGCCTCGACGCCCTTCTTCGCGTTTGGTTGTTTCTGTGCGTCGTGTTTTCCGTATTTCGTTCCCATCCCCCCTTGCGTTCCCTTTTGTTTATCTTTTTGTTTATCTTTTTGTTTATCTTTCTCTTCCTCTCTCTCTTTCCTTCTGCTTTCTTCTTTCTCGTTCTCGTCTGCAATTATTAATAGACTATAAATCATACATATGTACGCCGACCTATATCCTTAATGAGGACACACAACTCGTAATGCGCGCGATCGGAGTATCACACACAGCTTGCAAATATGAGTTTCGACGAAATCTTCGATCTCACAGCTGGAGTGTATTTCCATTTTTTATAATATATTGTCTCCCTCAGAAACGGGTTTTATAGTTTCCGCGCACAGATTGATTAACATCACCCTGTTGGGCCTGGTACAAGCTACACTGTAGTTCAAAGGAGAGTCGCCGACCTATATCCTTATGGAGGACACACACCAAGAAATACGCGCGATCGGAGTATCACACACAGCTTGCAAAGATGAGTTTCGACGAAATCTTCGACCCAACAGCTGGAGTGTACTCCTATTTTTGTAATATGAATGTATGCTCGTTTTTCGTAGTATATCTAGGTTTGGCATTGCGTGGCCAAGCCCCCTTCCTGTAATCGCGATAAATGTCTCAGTCGTTTTTGACCCTAGCTCGCCTCTCTCTATGATAGGCCACGAATCGGCACGGACGCTGACTTTGCTGGCCACTGCTACTGCTGCTGCTGTGGGTGTGCTGGACGTTGATGGGTGGAAGTAACAGTTTCAAGCGAATAAACACCTACATTTTTACATTTTTTCTATAATAAAGAATGCCGAATTTCTCTTACTCATGTTATTCTTTTTTCCTGCAACCTGCAACCATGTTGCTTATTCAGGCAGTCGACTTTACGAGATACCAGGTATTCAACACCATGGTTGAAGCACACTCCGCTGCACATAAACCAAGAGGCACAACAGCAGCGCTGAATGCCTGGTAGTACGCGGTATGAATTGCGCCAGCTCGTATGCGTGTACCACCTTTGGTTTGTGATTTTTCCTTGGGGTATTCCTCCACTCCTTGTCCCGTGACCACTCTTGATTATGTGAGTTAACTTGAGAACAAAAACAACAACAACGGTGTATGGTGTCTTGCGCAAGTCATATAGCCGCGCGATCGGAGTATCTCACACCAAACACACGGCATGCAACGATTAGTTTCGACGAAATCCGTGATCTCACAGCTGGAGCACACTGGAATGTATTTTTGTTTCCATAATTTTTATTTCTCATTTTTTTTATCCTCCGGCGGATCGGGCAAAATAAAGCTTAAGCTCACCACAGTTCCACGTATTTTCATACACGTCGTGTGTCGATTAAACTCAAATGCCTTCGCATTCCAGCGCTAGCTGGCGTGTCCTTTTATGGCAATAGCGTGAGCTGTCCCTATCGGCGGTTCTCGTTACTACCCCGGGAGCGCAAGCCGCCGTTGTATACGGATGCGTGAGTATGTCGACCCGGCCTGCCCTCTGAGGGTCAGGTGTCCGGAGATAGCCACCCGAAACGACATCTTTCCGGGTAATGTGGGACTTGCGCAAGCTCAAACACGATAACAGGTAAGGCACCAGTAGTTTATGTCCGGTCGCCCGGGTGGTCTACTGGCTACTGGTTATAGTAGTTACCAGGTGGTTACCCTCGAATGCTGCTATTTAAACATTACTAGAGTTGGATCCGGAGTTCGAATCTCACGTAGGCCGTACTTAGGAGGTTTTTCGCGTGAAGGGGCAATAATTTGTTTTGCAAAAACATAAACTCGAAGGAACCAGTTGCGTATGAGAGCGGGTAGCAGCGTGGGGAGGAGCGATTCGACGAGCGGGAGATGACGACGGAAGAAAGGGCTGGGCTCTCCTCGCGATAAAAGTGAAGGGCGCACGCCGTAGTGGGGGCATGTATGTGGAGAAGAGCCTGCTCAGTGACCCTGGGTTTGAGCTACAACTAGGGGGGAGGAGGAGAGAAAGAGATAGTAGTGCGAAGATAGGAGGCATGGTGATGACGAGCAAAATAAAATAAGAACTAAAAATGCGGAAAGAGATGCGGTACGCTTGTACTCGTAGTAGTGCGAAGATAGGAGGGAAGATGATGAGCAAAATACTATGGAAACTAAAAAGGCGGGAACAGAGATACGGCACACTTGTAGTAGTGCGAAAATTGGAGGGAAGATGATGGAGCAAAATACAATGAAAACAAAAAATGCGGGAAAGAGATACGGCACACTCATAGTAGTGCGAAGATAGGAGGGACTATGACGTGCAGAATAAAATAAGAACTAAAAATGCGGGGGCCGAAAGCAACTATTAGGCCATTTCTTATGCAGTCGGATTTGTCAGTCGAAGACGGCCTGTTTCGACTGAAGCCCAAATCGGGCTTTCGTACGCAGTCGAAAAAGGGCTTTTTCGACTCAACTTTTTTCGACTGAGAATTCCGACTGGCGGATCCAGTCGAAAAACTGACTTTTTCGACCGGATCCTCCAGTCGAAAAACTCAGCCGAAAAAGTTTTACACGTGTTTTTTGAACCGATCGCATCGCCCATCCCACCACCAAACACACACCTACACGGCCACAAGGCCAGACACCCATACCAGGTACCACACTGCATTATCATACAAGGCTCTGACGCTGGTTTGGCTATCCCCGCTGTTGCTTTTCGCAGTACGTCAGCGTGGCGCATTCCTCGTTCCGCTCGCCAGCAGCGTGTATCACACGACGGCAGCAGCGCGCGATCTCGATCCCATGCTGCCAACAACGGCTGCGCCTGCTGTAGCTTTGGCAGCTCTCGGCTGAGTGCAACTCCACGAACGTAGCTTTGGCGGCTTTCGGCTAAGCCCAAAGCCACCAACTCGCTGGGACGAAGGTTCGTCGAGCCGTTGCTCGCGAAGACAGCGCGAAGTACAGAGCTGCCAACCGATTTTCGCCTGCTGTAAAGCAGTACTCCCTCACACCAACCGCCTCTAGGAAGAGCACAAAAACTGTAAAATCAACTCGACTGACGATAAGAAGAAAGACCAGAAGAATCCAGTCGAAAAAAAGTCCAGTCGAAAAGGGTCGTTTTCGACTGGCGGAATCCGACTGCATAAGAAATGGCCCTAGTACCAGGCACTACGACTACTACTGCTGCATGGTATTTATGTAGTATGGAAATGGCCAAACAAAATGCGTACGACCTGGTATACATTACCTGGTATATTATTGTGTAATAATAGTACGTAGTGGAGTTTTCCCAACGTACCTCGTAGCGTTAGGAGTTTTCGGGCCATGACGTTTCTGGCCGATTGAGCCGATTGATCAAGTAAGTGTGTAACCATCGGTTAGTACGATAGACTCACGGATACGTTTTTCTGTTTTGACGGCGAGCGCGTAGAAACGTCGGTCGGGTGGCGCGAACGAATGCCTTCCAAGTCATGCTTTGGGTGAGGTATTATTGACCTCCTCGTGTCAGGATCTCGGAAAATTTTCTGCTGCGCCCCCCTAGCACACGTAGCGTGGGACGAATCAGGAGTAACCTCGACATTTTTTTGCCGAAAACAGATTTCTAGCCAAATCGTTTCCGGACAACTTCCACGCAGATCGACCCGCGGTTGGGGTTGCCGCCTTTTGAACTCGAAACCCGTTTTTGGATAAAACAGACTTGAAATTAGCTTAGGAAAGAGCTTTGGGGCTCTAGCAGGGTCAAGGCAGGGTCAAGGCAGGGTTAGAGACAGGGTTGGGATTAGGTTATATATATAGCGTTTTATCCAAAAATCCCTTCTCATAGGACTGGAACCACACGCCGTATAAACAAAAATCCATTTTTTCCCATGCTGTATCCTAAATGTTTATTTGCTATATGGCCCACATAGGCGGCTCTAAAGCACGACTTTCCAAGATACACGCTCCCGCTGCTCGCCTGTCTCAGGGGAGCGGGACGGGGACAGGGCGGGCTGGTGCCGGGGATGGAAAGCGTAGGCGGCAGCGACACTTCAGGCAGTAAAGTATCAGCGTTCCCAACGGCACCATCACCGCGATCGCAACCATCGCCAACACCAGGGCCAGGATTACGACGACCGTTTTGCCTAGCTTCATTTTTCTACGCTTCGGTTCGCTTGCTGTCTATCTTTCTGCCTGTCTGCCTGTCTGTCTGTCTGTCTGCATGCCTGCCCGTCCGTCCGTCTGTCTGTCTGTCTGTCTGTCTGTCTGTCTGTCTGTCTGTCTGTCTGTCTGTCTGTCTACCTGTCTGTTTGCTTGTGTGTCTGTTTTGTCCATCCTTCTGTCTGTCTGTCGGTCTGTGTATCTGTCTGTGTACCTGTTTGTCTGTGTACCTGTTTGTCTGTGTCTGTTTCGTCTATCCTTCTGCCTGTCTGTCTGTATGCCTGTCTGCATCTCTTGTCTGCTTGCTTTCCTGTTTTTGTTTGTGGAGGAGGGTGTTTTCATTTCTACAGGCAGGCGCAAACAGGGGGTGAGGGGGCGGAAGATACACGTGTTATAAGTGTGACAGAGCCCCACCCACGCCTACGGGGGAAAACGCCCACCCAACTTGACGGTGGGACCAAACTACTCGCAATAGAATTGGAACTTTTTCTCGGGGTAGGAAAAAAATACACACCTCGCAGTACACGCAACTAGTTCCGTAAGTCTACCACCGAAAACGTGTACTTGTATGCCAGTATACTTGAGTATACAAACAAAATTCCCACATGATGCGCATTGTATTTTCCAGGTATTAGCCAATTTCCAAGTCCTAAAATTACCCTATTACGGAGATCCATTGTTAACAGGGGTAAATGCGTCATCATTATCATCATCATCGTGTTGCAAAAAATTCACCGGAAATTTCTCATAATTTTCGCAATATCTCGGCCAGAACATCATATTGTTATTTTTTCAATTTTTGCGCCGTGACCGTAAGGCCTATGCAAACAATCCAAGCTATTGTTTACCGTTATCGACGAAGAATTAACAGAGTTATGACCCCATAAGCATTAAATGACCCCTGTTAACAATGGATCTCCGTAATAGTCTAAATCCAAATAAATGCTTTGTGCCCATGTCGGGAGTGCCGCGCTAAAAGGGTTAATACACAGCAATCAGAACCCCATCATCACCAGGTAAAGGACCCTTCATACTGCCTGTTGTATACTCTGCTTATTTTATTATTTCACGAACCGCTTTACGTTCTGGTTGCTATGGTATCATACTTACTGCTGCTGCTGCTGCTGTATTGAGTTTTATTTCATCATTATTTTTTTTCCCCGCGAACTTCTTCTTTCCAGCTTCTGGACAGGCCGTGGTCACAGGTGCCGTCCCTTCTCCCCCCCGGTTCTTGCCTTTCAATTTTTATCGCGCATAGGGTTCAGCAATCCCACTGCTGCTCGTCGATTTTCATCGAGTTTTGCTACCTCACGCTCTCGCGCTTTCCGCAAGTCAATTTGTGCACAAGAAGAAGTCCCAACGAAAATATACGAGTATGCACTCGGCGGGGCTCGAACTCACGAAACTAACCTAAACCAGGCTCGAGAATAACCTGATACGCCACCGGGGCGACCGGTAAATCCCCCCATGATAGTCGTTGCTGTGGTCATCATGTTGTCATTTTGTGTGACCTGCGGGACGATAAAGTTTGGCGCCAAAGCCGTATACAACGGCAGCTTGCGCTGCCGGGGTTGTAACGAAGACCACTGATAGGGACAGCTTACGCTATACCTACAATGGGACTCGAAGGGTGCG
This sequence comes from Undaria pinnatifida, assembly GCA_012845835.1. NCBI lineage: Eukaryota > Phaeophyceae > Laminariales > Alariaceae > Undaria > Undaria pinnatifida. The sequence goes on along the minus strand of JABAKD010000021.1, from coordinate 10,555,467 downwards.
CCAGCTAGCGTTGGGCTGCAAAAGCAACTGAGTTAAATCGACACACGACGCGTATGAAAATACGCGGAAGTGTGGTGAGCTAAAGCTTTATTTTTCCCCATCCGCCGGAGGATAAAAAAAAAAGAAAAAAAAAAGCTATTATTATACCAGGTTACAGGTTATTTGTGTATGTAGAAGGCTCCGTTAGTTGCTGCTGCTGCTGCCTTCTTTCTGATGAAAACAGGCATGGGCGGGAACCGACGAACGCTACGACGAGTATCCAATGCCCAACGGCATAAACCGGAAGAAAGTAAAAAGGCACTCGATGTTGGTGACGTAAAAAATACCGCTGACAGGTACCAGAGTATCAGGTACGGACGTCATCATGAATATGCGTGTAATCCTCTGTGAAAAAAACCTGCGCGTACACGTGCAAAATATTTTGTCGTCTGTCGACGACGCGATGCACGCGGTACCTGGTGGTATCATGAAAATTAATATACTGCACTTCGCACGTTGGCTTCAGTTCCATAGCAAACCCTCACAAGCACACACACAGCAGCAGAAGTAGTAGTCCTACATGGAATACGTGTGTTGTCTTCACATCAAAACGTTCTTTCTACCCAACATCATCATACAACGGCTTATTATTTCGCAGCTGCTACGAGTTCTCAGGATGACTGGTTCGGTGTTATGATGATGGACGAGTGACGACTTGGTAGTGTTGCGTCTCAACTCTGAAAAGGGCTATTAGGCCTACTAATATGGAATTTTTTTGAGCGATTATTTCTAGCGATTATTTTTGTAGTTTTGAGGCTCCAGAAATTAGGGGCTTACATTATGGCTCACCTGGTATGATTTTTGGAAAGCGGTTTTATGTTGAATTAATAGGTCTTGTTTCGCCGTTTGCCATTATTCTTGACATCTGGCACGTACCTTGTCGCCGGCGACGTTAGATCACCACCGCCTCTGCTGCTGTCTCTGCCGCTGTGCTGCTGCTTTGCTGCTGCTGTGCTGCTGCTGTGGTGTGCCTGTGGTGGTTTCGATGGTGGTGGTACTGCTGCTGTCGCGTTTGAGTGAGGACGAAGCTCTGTGTCGCACACAACAAGCGCGGTATGCTGTCGTAGGTGTGTTTGTGATTCTGTGTTGTGGATAATGGCGACGTGTACAGCAGACAGGTATCATACCAGATACATTATAGGCAGTGGAGCCTTGTGATGCTTGCTACGAGGTACTATCCAAAAGTCAAATAATCCCATTTCTAAGAGGTTGGAAGATCTGTTATTTCTGGGCTCAGAAATCACCAGATCCGCTGATTCCTGGCCTCGATTTTTTCTGAACCCAGAAATGACGATGATTTATGATCCCATAGTGGATGGTTTTTATTTTTGGCGTCGGAGATCCCTGTTAAAGAGAGAAATAATCGCTCAAAATATTCCCCATAATAGTTGGTCTTACTAAACGAGACATCAAGTTTCGGGCTAAAAGTTGATCGAGATTCTCGCCAGAAGTTGTTTTTACATAAAAAATCAACTTTGTAGTTGAGATGTTGTAAATCAATCGAGATTTGATTTTTTCCATTGAGTGTCGACAATCGGCAGTTTATGATATCCGGATTTTTCTCGCCGGCGTCTGCGGAAACTGGTACCGGGTAGTCAAGAGTTGCACGAGTAAGTACTGCTGCATATACTTCTACTACTGTTGCTGCTGCCGCCGCCATACGGCGAGTAGCATGTAGTGCTGCTGCTGCCCGAACAGCTACGAAAAACGGGAGTGTGTTTTTGTGTTTCTTGGTGTTCGGCGTTCTTTCTCAGCACTCAGCCATGAACATTTTTCGCATCCCTTGACAGTACGTTATGCCGCATTTACGGCCTTTGTTTGCTGATGACATCCCCGACCGTAGCGGGTATGCGCGGAGGCGCAGGCGGGAGCCAGCCCGCCGTGGCGAAGCCCCCCTTACGTACCGTACCATATATATCAAATTCATATACAGGTACACCACAGGCGATGACGTGTGCATGCCTGCATCCTGTTTGCTTGATAGCCATTTGCCACGAAGGAGTTGTACAAGAAAACCTTGCAATACGACAGGGGGAAGGCTGGGGTTGGCTACTATGAATACCAAGACGGAAGAGGGACGAGATACTGGCAACATTATGGAGGGATTGGTTGAAATTAACTACCTTTTCAAAAGAAAGACGCGACAGAGCATCACATACAGCAGTGGTGGTCGTAATAAGGCATACTTTACAATGCGAGCACGGCTATAAGGCACCCCCTAAAATAGCTTGACACGAGTAGGAGCCTCTACAAGGCGAGTCGCATAAAACAGGTACCGCACCCATGGGGCGAATCGCCCTACCCTATATAGGTACGAGAACCTATACAAGGCGGGTGGCTTACTCAGACGACCTCGACAAAGAACACAATATCCAGGCAGCACCCCACCATGGCCACACAACACCACCCCATTGCAACTGTAGCAGCCCTCGGCGGAATATGCTATGTGCTGCGGGTGACGAATGCGTCATGCACCAGCATAGAGAGCGCTCTCACCAGCTTGAGTGCTAGCGTGCGGGGTGGCGGCGAAGAAGAAGCGGGCGGCGGAGCCGATGACGTAGAGTTGTGCGGGGTGTTAGCTGAACTCAACATCACGCCAGGCCAGGTTCCTAACTCGACCATCATGGCCGAGAGTTAAGAGTCGGACGCGCATACAACAGGAAGGCATCGTCACAGCCTTACGGCTCGATGCGCAGAACGAGATCGTGGATCGTTTCGGACGTGTGGGGTTTTGGCGCGGAGGGCACGAGGGAGGGTTCACCCGACTGGTCCCCGCGAAGTAGAAGACGGGATTAAGAGGGGAGGGGGGGGCGGGGTACTCAGTTTGTGCATGGCCGTAGTCGTATGACCATAGACCTTCGCATCTTTACATGTCGGGACGGAGCACGTCGGGTTTTCACCAACCAGGAAGACATTGCCTGCGCCAAGCGCGAAGCGCCGTGAGGTGTTCGGCGAGTCGCATGAAGTGGAGAGGGGGGGGGGTTAGCCACCGCGTTCAGACCTTTCGGTGCCCTTTGGTCAGCTGGAAGAGCACGCTGAAGCGAACGTCAACGGCGAGGCATGCATGCCATTTGTTGTTCATGGCAAATACGTCATTTATTAGGAACAACTGTACCCAGAGGTCGGCCAAGCAAGTGGACATTCGAGTGTTTATTGCAGAGCGCTAACACGTTGCGTATCCTGTTCGGGGGTCGTTGGGACGCTACTATTAGCTCAGAGTAAGTGTCTCAGAGTTTCGCGTTCTCTTACGTAGCGCTAGTGATTTCGTACCCTTTGTGTGTTACGACGCAGTAACTTGCGAGGATAGCAACACGAACACGAAAAAACACCATCGGATTTCTGATGATTCATCACATCAGGTACTGTATCACTCCACAGCTGCGCTCTTATCACAGACGATCCTGATGAAATATCATTTGAGATGGGCGTTAACCTTGCGAGGGAGTGCATTACAGAGGCACGCACACCACAAGTGTTGTCGCAGCTCCAACCGTCAAATTTGGCGGTCAGTACGGTCTTACGTTCACAACACGGCGAAAACGTACCTGCATAAGGTGAGTCGCCGTGCGGTACCTTTACAACGCGTGTCGACTTATCAAGGTTCTGTTCGGTTATTGGCGAGTACGGCTATGAGGCGACGCCACCCCGCTTGTCATGAGGTCGCCTTATAACGGGACCACCGCTGCCCTAGGGCTGCCAGTTGGCTGGCCAAACAAGTAATACGTCACCGACTAGATATCAGTCGACTATTTATATGTAATGACAGCGCTTAAAAATATGGCGGTTTCAGGCTCGAATTTTAGACAAAAATAATAACGTGGCCTATTTCGTACTGAAAATGGTGCCGGAAATTACAAAATACGGAGTTCTGCGTTTTGGTACTTATACAGAGTTAAGAATCTCTTATTTCTGGCCAGGCTGGAATTCTCATGTAAGGCAGGGTGTGCCGGGCACTAATTTCAGTACGAAAGAGGCCACGTTATTATTCCGCCTAAAATTCGACCCTGTATTTTCAGTACGAAAGATGAAAATACGTGGGAGTGTGGTGAGCTCAAGCTTTTTTTTTCCCCATCCACCGGAGGATGAAAAAACAGGAGAAAAAAAAGGAGGCCACGTTGTTATTTTCAGATTATTTTCGCCTAAAACTCGAGCCTGAAACCGCCAAATACTTGAGCACTAACTGTCGCGTGCTGCTGTATCTAACAGGTGCGTTTGTGGCTTGCAACGTGTTTCATGTCGAGGACGATCAAGTCGGTTGGATGGGTTAATTGCCCACACAATCAAGTCGGCTGGACGGGTTACTTGCCCACTCAGCCGATAGCTATTAGTCTCGCTAACCACCTGGTATCCCCAGCAATGTGTAATGTGCGTATTTAGGTAGATGTCTGGTCCGATATGCTACATACACCCAACGGCATCGAATCACTCGCAGCGCTCGTGGGCTCATAAAAATTTCTGGCAAGCTTGTATCTGGTACGTCGGTAAGCGGTACAATACAACAAAGTGATGCGACTTTCGCCCCGGCACGATCAACAGCAGCATTACCTGGCATCAGCGTTAGATAGACTACATACGTTATACCGGGAAATTGAATACCTGGCATACACCTGGTGTCGCGTGGGGAGCCCATAACATGGGTAATGACGCCACCGCGCTAAACACATAGTAACCCGTTACCCGTTGGGGCTATTTACGGCAGATCAGCCGACTTGTCTTGGTTGAACTCTGAGGGCTAAATAGTTCTGACTGCTGTTGGCTCTTGACCGCTGATGTGCTCGACATCCTTTCCGCTCCGCGACCAGAAGCTTGCACGCACGTGTAAACTTTCAACTTTTTTTCGTTTTTCGTTTTTAATAAGAACTCGATTAAACTGGCAAGTACGTGCAACGCTTCATAACAGCTGGAAAAAGGACTCCACCCTTTGGCAAAGGCAAGCACCCCCCCGCAACAGCAGCTACTAGCCTGGTTTTCACTGGTGCTACTGCACCATTTCCCAGACATCAACACGCCTGCGGCAGGCTGCAAGCTACCACAGATGCTCGTTAGAGTGTAGGAAAACGATGCTTTCAGCGTTGTCGTCGGTCAGACGTGAACGTTTGTCGGTGATGGTATTCCCTGCCACCGAAAAAAGGCGCTCCGAAGCTGCCGAGGTCGCCGGGATAGCAACGTACTTCCTCGCCATTTGCGCCAGGTCCCTCTTCTGCTTCCACCAATGCAGTGGACCACCTAGACTGTTGACGGTCTTGCACGAAATTGGGTCCAACATACGGTACCGCAACAATTCGCCGAGGTAGATTGGCACCACCTTCGCAGACCACGGAGCTCCTCCCCGCAATTTGACCTCGCGGCGCTTTCACGGACGGTTGTGTTCCATACGGCGATCGCTGCCCTTGCCTTTTCCTTTCCAACGTTTAACTTGACATCCGCCGTATATATGATAGACCAACGCCCGAATGGGTAGGGTGGACCGTAACTGGACCAAGTCCGGCGGAAGGCCATCTCCCATGGCCAGGGGTTTTGTTAGTGGGTGAGCTTGCGCAAGTCCCACACTACCCGGAAAGATGACATTCCGGGTGGCTATCTCCACCGAAACTGACCCTCAGGGGACAGGCCGGGTCGATATACACACGCATCCGTATAAAACGGCAGCTTGCGCTGCCGGGGTTGTAACGAAGACCACTGATAGGGACAGCTTACGCTATACCTCCAATGGGACCCGAAAGGTGCGCCAGGTAGCGTTGGGCTGCGAAAGCAACTGAGTTAAAATCGACACACGACGCGTATGAAAATACGTGGAAGTGTGGTGAGCTAAAGCTTTATTTTTCCCCATCCGCCGGAGGATAAAGAACAAAAAAAAAATAAAAATACCATACATCATACTCGAAGTATTACTTTTTAGTAATATTTTGCTGAAAAGGCCTGTATATCGGGATTTGATATAACACAAGAATTGACTTGCGGAAAACACGAGAGCGTGAGTTAGCAACACTCGATGAAAAATCGACGAGCAGTGGGATTGCTGAACCCTATGCTCGATAAAAAGTGAAGGTAAGAACCGGGGGGAAGAAGGGACGACACCTGTGACCAAGGCTTGTCCAGAAACTGGAAAGTAGATGTGTGCAAAACAAGAAAAAAAAGACGCGCGATCGGAGTACCACACACAGCTTGCAAAGATGAGCTTCGACCAAATCTTCGATCTCACAGCTCGAGTGTATTATTTTTTCAATATATATTATAAAAATTAAAATACACTCCAGCTGTGAGATCGAATATTTTGTTGAAACTCATCTTTGCAAGCTGTGTGTGATACTCCGATCGCGCGTATTACGGGTTGTGTGTCCTCATTAAGGATATAGGTCGGCGACTCCCCTTGCAACTACAGCAGTGTAGCTGTCAGCGTCAACAAGGTGATGTTAGGGTGTCTATACGCGAAATAAAAATATCAAATTCCGGCCAAAAAAATACGATTAAAAGATATTTCATATCATATCATTTAGAGGGGTATATATCGGGTAGCGTGATACTGATACCAGCCCTAGGTAGGTAGGTAGGTAGGTAGGCAGGTAGGTAGGTAGGTAGGTAGGTAGGTAGGCAGGTAGGTAGGCAGGTAGGAGGTAGGTAGGTAGGTAGATAGGTCGGTAGGTAGGCAGGTAGGCAGGTAGGCAGGTAGGCAGGCAGGTAGGTAGGTAGGCAGGCAGGTAGGTAGGTAGGTAGGTAGGTAGGTAGGTAGGTAGGTAGGTAGGTAGGTAGGTAGATACGGAGATAGGTAAGTAGTTACTACCTGGTAGAGTAGTATGGTTGATATAGGGGGAGGACGAGAAAGAGGAGGAGGAGGAAGTTTAGGTGCGTGTTTGCTGTACTGCAAACGTGAGAAGAACATATTATATAGCACACATAGACAAAGGGTCCAGATTCATACAAACTGTTTCTCCCCTCCGGAGGGTTGCAGCTTGTGCTATCACAAGTCAGGGGAGTCCTGCAATGTGACGCAGGTATACAGGCCATCACAGTGCACATAAATAGATAATACCCGAAATTCGACCTGGAAAGTACAGGATCTAACGACACACGCATCAAGCGAGAGTTGCTTGTTCTGTATGTGCGAACAAGGCACTTCGCTCCGGATTGAAAAATACAACAAAAAACTATGTGAAGCGGACTGAGGTTCACGATTGATGGCAGGTGCAACTGGCCACTATGCTCCAGGAAAACAACCCCGACACCACATGCATGAGTATACCGTATGCCCCTGGTAGCTTGCTTTACCCACTCGCGATAAATACGTCTCAGGGAGTACACACGAACTTGCGTACAAACCTGGCCGACCCAAGTAGCCCACTCCAAAAGCTGACTCGCACTATAAACAAGTTTTTGTTTTATGCATACTGAATTCCACGGACGTCTGCTTTTGTCCCCCTCAAAGCAGGTTATACAGTTTCCGTGCACAGAACAAGGCTCAACGTCTTAGGCCTGTTGACCCTGGCATTAGCAGGGGAGACACCGACCTGTATCCTTCACGAGGGTATACACACCCCGTAATACCCGCGATCGAAGTATCACACGCAGCTTGCAAAGCTGAGTTGTGATCAAATTCCTTCTTAGTCGATCTCACAGCTGAAGTGTATTTTCCATTTTTTAAAGTATATGTCTGCCTCGAAGTTCGTGACTACGAGTACGGAGCATTTTTTATCTCTCGAGGATGACGAATCGGCACGGACACTGGTTGTGCTGGATGTAGATGGGCGGAAACAGCAGTTCAATCAACAACACATGTCAGTCACACCTTATGCTCCGTACTGCAAAAAGTATATCACGTTTGTGTAGACGGCGGTCCGTCACAGGGCTAAAAGTCTACGATGACACCCCCAACTACTACGTAGCATACAACACCCACTTCTCGTACCCACCTGACGATCGTGAGCGTTACTCCACCTGACCATCCCTGCACCAGTTTCACCAAAAGCAGAATCAAAGTCGCCATCTCCTTCCTCCTCCTCATTCCCATCATCATCAGCAGCAACAACAGCAGCGGCATCACCCTTCGGCCCAGCGCGCACCCCTTCCGCGCCACCCAGGGCCTGAGGTCTCGGCTCGAGACCCGCTCTCGCCTCACTCTCCAGCTTCAACCAATGTTCCTGCCCCCCCTCCCTCCCCTCCTCCTCCCCATGCTGTTGATGCTGCTGCTGCCCCCCCTGCTCCCCTCCCTCCTCCTCCTGTGGCTGCTGGTGCTGCTGCCATGGTCGGGTCACCGAGCCGCTCGGCGAGCTCTCCGGCGAGCTCTTCGATCTCTTGCCCGGCGGGCCAGCCACCAATCCCCCACCTTCCCTTTCGCTGGCCGTTTCCAAAACCGACACTCTGCAACAACTTCTTCTGCCGCTGCGGAGAGCACCCGCTAACGCCGAGACAGCGCCCCCCTCCCTATTCGAAAGAGGCACCGACTCTCTACCGCCGCCGCCGCTGCTGCTGGTGCGGATAGCGCCCGCTAACGGAAATACAGCGCCACTCCCGCTCCCCCCCCTCGAAAAAGGAGGCTCTAGACTCAATGGTCTCCGGCACCACCCCGGGATGGTCGCGTGGGGGAGGAGGTTGCTGCTCCCCTTGACAGTGGCCTCGTCGGCGGTAGCGGTTGCGGTCGGTCTGATTGACAGCTGGAGGGTTTCTTCGCGGCGGACTTGGGCAATGATTTCCCTGTGGCTGGGAGGCCAAAGAGCCGTTCTGCTGCCTCTTGGGTGGCAGCTTTCAAGGTGGGAAAAAAGGGAGCGTTTGGTTCGTGCAGATAAGTACGGGTGTCGCCGAGGGTTCATGGGTTGGAAGATGATGTTTGATGTGGAGGAGGAGGAGAGGTGTAGTGGGTGTTGATACATATGGGCAACGAACCAGAAAAGGTTCGCCGTGTGTCTGCGCCCGCGCTTGTTGCTGCTGGGTACCAGTATACTTCGAAGTATATCATGCCACGGCGGTTGCTTCTTTCAATGCTTGAGATAGTGCTTGCCGTAGACCATATATGTAAACGCGGCGGCAGCCTATGATATTAATAGACGCCGCACTCGTTCTACTTCGTACGTGCCGGCGCGGTACGCAATATAATTGGTACCTGGTATGTACGTCTGCCAGTCGCGTAACCGTGTAATATGAGGTATTTGTATAGGTACTGCATCACACGAAGCTATCCGTACTTGCCGGTATGATCTTTACGGGTTGATATATTGGAGAAATCAGATTTTGATTCATACAAGGCGTCACACGTATTCGCAGTTGCTCCTACTGCTCTAGACTACGTACAACTGACTGTACAGCAAACAACAGTACAGCAGTCACAGCAGCGTTGCTACTGTTGCTGCTGTACAACGTTTTAAGTATCTGAACTGCTTGCGTACACAAGTTGCTGCATGCACACAATCACATTACACACACGCTTCACCTGCTTGCGCTATCGGAGGACGAGACGCTCCTGCTCCTTCGGTCCGCAGTGCGGTGGCCTCGGAGGTGGGACGAAAGGACAGCAGAGCGCCCACGCCCCCCCCTCCCGGTCCCACCTCCCCGTCCTTCCCCCCCTCCTCCTCCTGCTCCCGCGCCCCGCGTCACAGTGGCAGCCTTGGTGTTGGTTGACGACGAAGGGATTGAGGAAGTATCGCCGCGAAGTCGACTACCACCACCTTGGCCGCCGCCGCCTTCGTCGTTGTCGTCGTCGCCTTGTGCGAGACCTTGAACCCGAAGCCGAGCGCGCCGTGTTGTACGTTGTGCTCTTTCCTCTGCCTGGTCATAAACCATGGCCATGGCCGACGACGCTGACACCGTGGACACCGTCGTCGAGGCGGTTAAACGGAGAAAGCAAGAACGTTGTGATTACGTATCCTATCTATACTTGTTGTATCTGCCTGAAGCTCTACCCTACCTCCTTCGTCTCTAAGTCCCTCCGTCTCTTCTTCCCCCCCACCCTCCTTCCCTCCGTCACTTAGTCCCTGCCTCCGTCCAACACCCTGTACCCCCCCTCTCCCCCCTTTCCTCCTCCCCTCCCCCTGCCCCTCCGCCCCTTCTTCCGTCCAACCGACGCTCCCTCGCTTCCTCCCTCCCTCCTCCCGTCTTTGCGGCGGAATTGATGAATCGGAGATACCGGGGGAGAGCTAGTCTTGGGCCAGAGGTCAGAGGTCGCCAACGAAGGGTTAGTGTGTTGCAGGACGTTGGACTTACGGGATTCACTGCCTGAGCCTGAAACGCGTGCTGTAGCTAGCTAGCGTGGTGCATACAATCACTGCGCACTCGCAGCAACAGCAGCAGCAGTAGAGATGATGTCGTAATGTGAAACTCGTGCGCTCGTGGGAGCTTGCTGGTTGGGTGCTTGCCGTGGACGCGACGACGTTTTGGATAAAGAGTGCTTGCGCGCGGTAATACAGTAGTTCGCTCTGCTTTTTCCTGCTGCCGCTGGTGTTGAAGTGCTCGAACGAGTCCAGCTGCTCGTTTTGCTTCTTTTGCCAAGTTGATACTGCAACTGCTGCTGCTGCCGCCGCCACTACCGCTACTACGTCGAACTGCAACCTTGCTGCTCCTGCTGACTCTCTCGTCTTGCGGGCGCAAAGTGGGATTTTTCTGCGGAGGAGACTACTACTTTGGGTGAAAAATCGAAAAATCGGAGATTATTACTTTCGGTGTATTGGCTGGTTGAAATCTTCGGAGAACTTGCCATGAATATGTGTTTTCCGACAGTCCCGTTTTTGATGTTCCCCGAGAGTTCGTTCCCCTTCAAACTTTTCCACGTGATGTTGATGTTGATGCGCTCGAGTGCGCGATCGCATGGATCGGACGACGGTGAGGGAAGGAGGTCTGCCAAGCGCTTTGCCTGCAGCCTAGGCAGTGCGGATAGAGCGAACAGGAGGCAGTGGAGGCTGCTGAATGCAAGTTTAGAGCCGTTGCTTTCTCCGGCTACGTTTGCCTCTCTTTCGCCAGGAAAACAAGCGGAAAAAAGAAAGCCGAAAAGAAACATGGTCCGGCAGTCCGGCCTCCTCTCCTGCTTCTACCAGCCACCCGCCACGTACAAGTACTGGCATCTACGACAACCACCTCGCTAGCAAGGGAAGTGGGGAGCGTTTCTTTTATGAAGTTTTGATGATGTGGCAATCACATGGCGGCAACATAGATAGGCATGGCAGAATGTGCCCCAACGAATCTTCTGCTGGTTGTTGCGAGCTGTTCGCCATCAGCACCAAAGTCGCTTATGGCCGGGACAAAATACATTATTACTATCAATAACCACTTGGACCACAGGCAAAAACAAATCCGGTAAGTGAGAGTGCGTGCGTTCTTCATACCAGGTATTTCATATTTCCACCCGTCTACACCCAGCACAACCAGTGTCCGTGGCGATGCGTCGTAGGGCGAAACATATTTTTGCACGCCTAGGTGCGCATGTAAGTCATGTGCACACCTACTACCTAGATGCTACTCTCGCACTCGTGCGTGCAAGGTTGACTTGTTGCGCGGTCTGCCAAAGGAAAAGGGTGAAAATGCGACCGCTTCAGGGCGAAAAAACGTATACCTGTTACACCCTGAGTAACCCTTATCTCGGTATAACCCATGCACCCCTACCTAAAGTACTGATTTTTGCTTGCAATTTTTCATGTACAAGCACGCCCTGATCCCAGCCCCTACCAGGTAGGTACAAGTATGAAGCCGTTCGCCCCGGTGGCGTATCAGGTTATCCTCGAGCCTGGTATAGCTCAGTTTCATGAGTTCGAGCCCCGCCGAGTGCATACTCGTATAATCGTTGGGACTTTTTCTTGCGCACGAATTGACTTGCGGAAAGCGCGAGAGCGTGAGTTAGCAACACTCGATGAAAAATCGACGAGCAGTGGGATTGCTGCACCCTATGCGCGATAAAAATTGAAGGCAAGAACCGGGGGAAAGAAGGGACGACATCTGTGACCACGGCTTGTCCAGAAGCTGAAACGTAGGTCTGTGAGGAAAAAAAAATAAAAAATAATATTCAGGCTAGGTCAACACTTGATGAAAAATCGACGAGCAGTGGGACTGCTGAACCCTATGAATGCTTCTACGATAGCCCCCCCCCTAAAAGTTTAACGAACACCGGTGAAAAAACGAAGATCTGAGCGTTTTAAGGCTGGTTCGAGACCGACTACATTGGCCCTATATCCTGCAGTCATGCGTCTTACGCCACCCCGACTTGATCATTTACTAGTTGGTAGCACCCGGCATCAACCTTTTCTTTTTGCAGTCTTGTCATTAATTGGCAACTTAGGAAAAAAGACAACAAACACGTTGCAATGCAACCACCAAGGTATGAAACGCATCACCCAGATATACTCATCGACGATGTGGGGACTGGGCGCAAGTTCCGAAGCAGTCGAAAATTCCTAGCAAATGCGCGATAAAAATTAAAGGCAAGAACCGGGGGGAAGAAGGGACGACACCTGTGACCACGGCTTGTCCAGAACAGAAGCTGGAAAGTAAAAGTGTGAGAAAGGAAAAAAAAAAAGGGCTTAGGATCATGGTCGGGTATGGACCTGGTACCAGGTATATATTTTTTTCTTTGTTCGTGTTTTCCAATTGACTTGATGCGTCTGTCGCGCGTATGCGTGGTGATAGGTACTGTAGTGCAATCTATACGTGGTAGTCTTTCTCTAGGTGGCAAAGCGGTTAGTCGGTTTTTCCAGGCGCGAGTAGTGAGACTTATGCACCAGTGTGATCACGGACTCTAGATGTTTGGCGAGATTTGATGTGAGACAACAACAACTAGTATGGACCTGACACATCGCAGGCGGACGCCCGATTCACTTTTATATGTTTCCGGTGGAGGCATGAATTGCGTCAGCTGTGATATATGCGTGTGCCACTTTTTTTGGTTTGTTCGTATTTTTTCCCTGGGGTATTCCTTCACTCCAGAGTGACTGGAGCCTGTCCTGTGACCGCGGACTTGATCATGCGAGTTAATGGGAGAAAAACAACAAAATCGGTACACTATTAGTACTACTGCTCGCTGTATGTTGCTCAAGTTTGCGCCTCTACAAGTACAAGTTTTAGCAGACCGCACAACGAGTCAACCTTGCACACGAGTCAGGTAAAGTTAATGAAAACAACAACAACAAGATAGCAACAACAAGACAGGTACTTGGTAGGTGTACATGAATTTACTAATATGCGCACCTATGTGTTCATAAAGAAAAACGGTCTTGGGGAGACGAGCTCCATGGTCACAATTCGTATAATTACAAGACGGATTGCAAATAAATAGACTAATCAATCAAGGTGATCCGGCCATGCCATGCAACCACAACGAGCACGAGGAGCGCAAAACATGTGCAAAACCTAGCACCCCAAACTTGTGCGGCATGAGGGAGACTTGAGTATAGCTGGTACGAGTCGTAGATCCTTCTCATCATACATGTAGGGTAAGCGCGAGAGGGCCATACCATTCGGCATGGTATTATGGGATCGGTGTTCGATGCTGTTGTGTACCTGCATGCCTGGCGTCGTATGCACACGGTACATCCGAAAGCTCTGTTTTCACTGCATGCCCGCGGGTCGTTACTCTGACAGCACTCCAGACAGCAACCGCGTCCGTCTGTGCTCCCGACTACCGTGCGGTTCGTACGGTGCAGGCAGCCCAACCGCTGTAGTATGTAGCCGCGAGTTGGTTGGTTGTGGGAACGGGGTAATTATATGCGGTATCCCGCGGCCATTGTGAGTTCAGTTTGCACATTGTTGACATGATGATATGCCACACAGATTACGATCAATATATTCTAAGACAGGTACGCACGCATATGCTTTGAGTTTCACTTCAACCCAACTCTTGAAATTTGAACTGGATACCCGCGGCAGTAGGAACGTACCGGTAGGCTGCCAGCCTGCAGTTTAGGGCGGGGAGGGTTTTCGTGTTCATAGAGTTCTTGCCCATGAAGAGTTGTCCTGTGCTGATCTAAATCTACCAGCTGAGCCGCTGAAACTCACTACGTTGGTTGATTGGTTCCTGTTTTTCTATTGATTAGACTATTGAGTCATCTAAAGTTACCAGCTGGAACTTGCGACGTTCGTAGATGTCTTTCGATACGTCGTTGTTAAGAGTGAGATTGGAGACATCCTCGACCTAATGAATGATAGTGAACGAAAGAACGAAAACAACACCAAAGAACAAAAAGCATTGACTACATATTAGACTTACACGGATGCATTTCATTGCACAGCTGTCAGATTTTGTCCCCCTCAGAAAGGGGTTTTATAGTTTCCGCGCACAGACTGACTAATATCACCCTGTTGACCCTGATACCTACACTGTACTTGCAAGGGGAGTCGCCGACCTATATAGCAATGAGGACACACAACCCGTAATACGCGCGATCGGAGTATCACACACAGCTTGCAAAGATGAGTTTCGACAAAAATCTTCGATCTCACAGCTGGAGTGTATTATTACTTCTATAATACCTGGTATTAATCCACACGCCATCCCTTTTCCTTTGGGAACTAAAACTTACCCAACACTACATACAGCACGTAATCTATCGTCAAAGTCGTGTGTTCGGTTCCAAAGCTGGATCGGATCACTGCATGATACCTTTGTTCAGCAACAGCAGTATGGTAGTAGTGGTATCATGGTATCATGCTGCTGTTGTGGTGGTTGCTGTCGGTGTGTCTTCTTGGCGCGTATGTTATAGAATATACCTGGCACCAGTAGTGTTTAAGAACGCCACACCCGCTAAAGTCAAGGTCACCACCTATCACATGACATCGTATCAAAAGTCATATGCGCGGCGTACCATGCGTACTCCCTTTCATGCGCTGCGAGTCTGCGATTCTAAGATGACCCTCCCGACGTCAAACTGACTACCGGTACTGTTGTTCATAGAGGGGGCGCCCTTTCATCTTTACTTCGTATTTTTTTGGCGTGAGACCTCAAGCGCAAAATAATTCCAAAATACCCTATGGCTTGGTGATTCTTGATGATGTTGATGTTTTACAAAAATATTTGAAGGACGTCAGCTGTGAGTTCGACGAATTTTTGGGTCAGTACTCATCTATCTCTGCAAGCTTCGTTGTTGGTACTCGTGATATACTACCTGGTATGTAGGTTAGTTCTTGTAAATGGGATGGATCCTATTCTTTTGTTTAAAATATATACAATGTCAAGGTATATATTAAAAAACTATTGTATGTATTTTTAAAAATATATCGACTATTATACTCGTACATATGTTTTGTTTTTTCTGCACTAAAATGGTTGGTGTTGGTGTTATACTTTTGATGGGGAATTTTGAGCTAGATCTAACATCATTGTACTTCGTACAAGTATCTATTTTATAAATTTATTACTACTAACTGTTCTCTCCAGCGGCAAGCAGTTGTTTCGTGTGAACGGCTACGATTCTTCCTTCGCCCACACAGCAGTCCATGGATTACGAACACGAACTAAAAAGCTCCTTCTCATTTCCGCCGGCAAAATAATGGAATGTTCTTTCTCCGCCCTCGTTCTATCTATCCACAACTCTGCTCCTACTCTCCTCGACCCCTGCCTACCCCCACTGCTCATACAACACGTTCAATAGCAATAATACGTGTAGCAGTTGTAGTAGCAGTATTCCAGCAACAACCCGTCTCGATCGGAAAGTCACAGCACGAAGTTTTACGGGGCGGTGCATTGATCTTGCCCAAAGGGCGTTCCAAGACGTTCCTTCACTCATTGCAGGTGGGGGCCCGAAAACAGTGCGAATACGAGAGAGAGCTAATTTGTGTCGTACTAACATTATCATTGTTGCTGTTTTGTTGTTGTTGTTGTTGTTGTTGTTGTTGCTGTCCTCGCATTAACTCGCATAATCAAGTCCGTGGTCACAGGACAGGCTCCAGTCACCCTGGACCTGAGGAATACCCCAGGGAAAAACACAAAGAAACCAAAGGTGGTACACGCATATATCACAGCCCGACGCATTTGATGCCTCCACCAAAAGCATATAAAAGTGAGATCGGGAGTCAGCCTACGATGTGCCAGGTCCATACTGGTGCGTCTCACTACTCGCGCCTGGAAAAACCGACTATACCGCTTGCCACCCGAGAAACGCTACCACGTACAGATTGCACGTAGTACTTATCACTACGCGTACGCACGACAGACGCAAGTCAATTGGAAAAAAGAAACAAAGAAACGAAAATAAAATAAAGGAAAGGAAAGAAAAGAAAAGAAAAAAAAGCAAAAACACGAAAAAGGAAACGAAAGAACAGGATAGACAAGAAAAGCGAGACAAAACAAGACAAGAAGAGGAAGCAAGGGAAGGAAAAGAGAAACAAATGTCATACTAGCAGACCCTAGGAACTGACTAAAGACGGCACTGGGCTCATAGAGGGTATCAAGTGCATCATCAATGGCACTGGGGAGAGAACGCAACATGGCGAAGAAGTCAGGGGGGTCTTGGCGCTATCTTATGACGGCCATTGGGAGGCCCAAAATTTTCAAGACGATGATGGCCAGACCCAGACTTCAGTCTCTTGGGCATGACGCCCCCCCGCCCCCCCCCCCGCCCCCTTCCCCCCTCCCCCCCCCCCCCCTTTCCCCCCCTCCCCCCTTCCCCCCTCCCCCCTTTCCCCCCTCCCCCCTTCCCCCCTCCCCCCGGCCGCTTAGAGATGCCGACGGTGGATGGTTCTGCCGCAGCCTTGATAACAGCAAGTAGTATCGTGTACGACCCGAAACTTTTGTGCGTGGTGGTCGGTCTTCTCGTCTTTGTTGTTGCAGGCGCGAGAGGGGAACGGACCTTCTTGATTAAAGTCGCGACGTCACGAAGCTCAAGGAGACATTATTGCAAGAGCGTCAGTACCGCTGCTGTGTGTTCAAATTCCCCCGGTTTATTGTTGTCGGATTGGAAGAAGAGGCGCTATCACGCGAAAGAACATCGCACGTACTTATAGCAGCACAGCACGAGCAGCAGCAGCAGGTTCCAGGAGGAGCAGCAGCAGCAGGAACAGCAAAAACAGCAGGAGGAGCAGGAACAGCATCCAGGTTTTAGGCGTGAGCAATGGCAGAGATGATCGTCGACGGCAGCGGGAACACATCGTATCATGCCGAGCAAGACGAAACAGGTGCGATGGGAGTGAGTAACAAACTTGTTCGCATTCTTTTGTATCCTTTGGCGGATCGAGGATGACGAAAAACAAAGCTCTCCACACTTGCGTGTAGTTTCATAATACCTGGTACGTGTTACCAATACCTATTTTCGTATCATGCATGTGTGGATTTGACTCAATTTTGTGTTGTGTATTCGCAATCCTGCGCTAGCGCAGGCGTATCCTTCAGGTGCCGTGATAACGACAGCGTGAGCTGTCCCTATGATACCGGCTGTCACCGCGTTACTCGACCAGGAGCGCGAGTTGCCTTTGCATACGGATGTGAGTATGTCGACCCGACTGGATCCCTGAAAATTAGGTGCGGTGGAGATAGCCATCCGAGAAGTCACCCCTCCGGATAGTGTGGGAATTGTGCAAACTCAACCCCTAACAACGCGCCCGTCCATAAAGAAACAGCCTTCCGCTGGACTTGGTCCAGTTACGGTCCTCTCTACACCCTACCCATTCGGGCGTTGGTCTTCGGACCTATGATATGCGCCTGCCCCCATACATACCAATATTGCAAGATGAGACATCGCAACGCACACTGGGTGTGGTGGATATTCATGGGTGGAAACAATAAATGGTAGTTCAACGCGAACAACACGCACACTGCCACGTTGCCTCGATGTTACTAACCGCTTATTGGGATGATGTGGTATGATATCACGCGATTCGGTTTTTATTTGGGTCGATCAGTACTAAGTACACAGCAGTATAGAGTAGTGCGGGCCCTCGAATATGTACGAGCGCTTGTTTACTCCCGAACCTCTGTAACCTTACTTAGTTGTTATTTGTGTGCCGAAGCCATCCAGACAAAGTGTTTGTCACAGGTTCTTACGTTATTTGAGTCGTTTGCTCTGAATACTGCTGCGGCGTGACCGCACAACATGCTCCTCATTTCACCGTCGTTTCGCATCTCTTTAGAGAGCAAACGTTCTCGAGTGCCTGGAAGAAAACGAGCCTCGATTTCTTTTTTGCAACATTACCATTTTGGTGGACCCGGGCTGCCGTTGTAGACGATCAGTTACCTGTTGCTTGCTTCGAAAAGTTGCGCCAGTCGCGGAGTCGCGCGCGCCTCCGATCTATATACCCATCAACCAGCAGATCCAACAGTAGTAGAGCTTACCACTTTTTCGACCGCATGGTTGACGCAGACTGTGTACGAGACGAAGGGAGTTTCACCGTACATTCATTGTTGCGTTTCATTGGGTTCGGGTTCGGGTTCGGGTTGGGTTAGAACAGCGCCTGGCCAGATTTACGCAGCCGGTCGCCCCGGTGGCGTATCAGGTTATCCTCGAGCCTGGTAATAGGTCAGTTTCGTGAGTTCGAATCCCCCCGAGTGCATACGCGTATTAATTCGTGGGGACTTCTTCTTGCGCACAAATTGATTTACTACGGAAAACGCGAGGGCGTGAGTTAGCAACATTCGACGAAAAATCGACGAGTAGTGGGATTACTGAACCCTATGCGCGCGATAAAAATCGAAGGCAAGAACCGGGGGGAAAAAGGGACGACACCTGTGTGTGTGTGTTCTTCACATTAAACCGTTCTTCTACTCGTCGACATCCAGTACACCCAGTGTCCGTACTGATTCTTCACCCTAGAAAGATCAGCTCTGTGGTGACCACGGCTTGTCCAGAAGCTGGAAAGTAGAAGTGTTCGAGAAAAAAACGAAGTATACCACTGGAAGAATACCGATAAACCTGGCACCAAGTCCCAGCGCCCCAACCCGGCCAGAATCCTGAGCGCTATAACCTAGCCCCAAAATCATACACGGGGTGGGATCAGGGTGTGTCCATACATTATACCAGCATTTTGGGTAGGGGTGCGTGATTTATGTAGACCCCCAACCCCTACGAGTACACCCCTATTGATAGTGCTAGGAGTACACCCCTGTTCGTAGTGGTGTAAACTTCCTGTTCAATTGGTCATCCTCGGATTCTCTTGGTGCTATAATGTTGATAGAAGTTTTCTCGCTATAAAAATGAAGGTTACAGCAGCAGTACGTAGGTCGTACGAAAATTTTTCCCCCATCCCAGGTTTGTTACGACCGTGTATTAACTGTTGAAGACAGATACGGTCTTTTCTCTTTTCTTTTTGTTTCTTTTTGTTTGCTCCCTTATTTCCCTCCCCATCGGCCTTATGCCGGTATCTTCTTCCTCTTCGTGTTGTTTTTGTCCGTAAAACAGAGTAGTTATCTTGTTCGTGAGTGGTTCTACGGCAGCCCCCCCGACGTTTCTTTAACGAAATCGCCGGTTTCACAACCAACTCCCGGTCGTACTTCCTGAAATACGGTGTCCTTCGACACCCCGACGTCATCGATCGATAAACCTTTGCACACAAGAAAATACATGAATACTTCGTTTAAATAAATATTGTATGCCTTCCTTGTGTCGAGCAGCCATGTAACGTTCGTTACAGAGCAAGAAAAAAGAAAATCGCTGGTTTTGGGGGGGGGGCTACAAGTATCGTAGAATTAGTCTCGTGTTGTTTTGTCTCTGCAGCAGCAGCAGTTATCTTCTTCGTGTTGCTTAGTCCGTGGGACAAGTATCTGTCCCTCTTCAGCACGTATGGTGTTTCCCTGGCAATCTGGCAATTGAAGCCTTTCCTTTTCTTTCCGATCTTCTTTCATCACCATCTTCGGAACACCTGTCGTGTGTTTTGCCTTGTTTTTATTTTTGTTCTTGTTTTTATTTTTGTTCATCTCTTTTTTTTTCTTTCTGATCTGGCTTGTTTTGTTGTGTTTTCGTACCCCGGTACGCTAGCATTTTACTTGCTTTGCCTTGATGAATTGTGACTCTTTGGTTTACTCTGCTTCACAGAAGTCTGTGACCACAGAATGCGTATCTCTCTATCAATAGGACGAATCATCACGGACTCTGGGTGTACTGATGTCGTTGGGTAGGGAGGAGGGTTTCATGTGAACACAACACACAGGGACGTAAGGAGAAAAAACAAGTTGGAAGATAATACGAGTAGTATTCGTATAGGTCTAATATATATGGGCTCCGCATGGGTGCCGGCGCTCCAGGTAGCGCAGGGCAGCACTTCGACTTGTTCGATTCAATATTCGATAGAGAGTGAAAACCGTTACCGCACAACACATAGTCTACGCGTGTAGAATGCAAAGTAATGCCAAGAGATCGATATAGATTATCAGCAGTGGACTACTTACGTCTGCCGTTTCTTGCGTGAATCTGATTCCGAGCTTCATCATATTTCGATCGGATAAATCCGAGCCCACGCAGACTGACCCTCTAGTCTCGCCACGAAGAAACGTTTCAAGTGCTTTTCTCGATGTTTTGACTCAACCAAGCATCCAGGCCCAGCAAGGGGGTGGCCATGTATGCTGCATGTTCTTTACGTAGCCACTGAGAGGCGCGCACTGAGCCAGCTTCTGCTACTACACAATGCATGATAATTGTTGTTGTTGTTGTTGTTGTTCTCACATATGTTGTTGTTGTTCTCACATTAACCCGCATAATCAAGTCCGTGGTTACATGACATGCTCCTGTCACTCTGGAGTGCAGGAATACCCCGGGAAAAAACACACAAACGAAACCAAAAAGTGATACACGTATATATCATAGCTGACGCAATTCGTGGTACACCCATATAATATCATGGAGACTTGCTGACGGTATTCTAGGCGTGAAACACGGTGTCGCTGCCTTCGTCATTCAATTCCTCGAATGCTATTATAATGCCAGAATGCTGCTACTTGTTGCTGCCCGGTAGATAGAGCATTATTAATAGTAGTACGCCATAGCACTGCACCAAGAATTTATCAGCTAAGAATTCCAGGCTCGAGTTTTCGACGAAAAAAAAGGAAACATATATTATAAAATCAAAACACACTCCAGCTGTGAGATCGAAGATTTTGTCGAAACTCATATTTCAAGCTGTGTGTGATACTCCGATCGCGCGTATTACTGGGTGTGTGTCCTCATTATGGATATAGGTCGGCGACCCCCCTTGCAACTACAGTGTAGCTTGTACCAGGGTCAACAGGGTGATGTTAGTCAGTCTGTGCGCGGAAACCATAAAACCTGTTTTCGAGGGGAACAAAATCTGACAGCTGTGGAAGGAAATGATTCAGTTTATCAAGTGTATCCTGAAATCGTATAACCGGTGAGGGGAGGGCGGAGATTTTTGAGGGCGTGGGGGCCGGGGTTTAAACAAGAGGGAGCGGGGGGAGGGGAGGGGGAAACAGGGCCGGGCAACTCAATCTGTGCGCGGAAACTATAAATCCTTTAAGGGAACAAGCCTGACGGTTTTGGAAGGAATGCGTCAGTTTATCATGTATATCCTGTAAGTCGTACAACCAGTGAAGAGAAGGCGGAGTGTTCGAAGGGGTGGGGAGGGGCGGGGGGGAAAAGGACTTCCAACAGGTTTATGTCGCATAGATGTAGAGGTTTGCTATACGCGTTGTGCTAGGCCCAGGCGATGGTGCGGGTGGTGGGGAAGGAGGGGGCGTTGTCGGAGGGGGGGGGGGGACGAATTGGAGCTACATCATGGATGGCTAGAAAGATAATGCGGTGATGTCAACTGCGTGGTAGTGTTCATTACTCCGGCAGAATCATTTTTAGGTGGAGCGTTTGAACAAGCGGGAGCGGGAAGAAAACAAAAAAACATATATTATCTGGTATGGCCTTTTTGTCTGATCGCTGGTGGCTCATTAGCCGGGGATCGGACATAAGTAACCGACATCTGGGGACGACCTATCCCAAGATCATAATCCACCCACGCGTAAATATACAACTTCGACAACCCGGTAACAAACACGGATATCACCAGGATTGATACCTCTCCGCACAGCAGTGTGGAAATACCCCCCAACCCCACCGTCCGGCCGATCTCTGATTGGCTGGGGGTCGTATATTATAGAACCATCTCCACCCGGGGACGATAGGATCCCAACCCCGGTCCGGAGGTCATTCTATATCTCTTAAAGTTACAAGACGGGGAGTAATAAAATCGAGTTTTCTCGGGTCGTCACCGTCCCTCACGGTGTGAAAACCCCAACTCCGTTCGCTAAAATCGCTGATTGATTCGAGCTCCACGGCGCCGCCCCACCCTAGACCCTAGGAGGATGATAGAGGCTCACTAATCAATGGCGGGCAGCTCCGTCGCACACGGGGGAGATAGGGTCCCATCCCTGGGTCAGAAATCCTCCGAATCTCTGCAGCTCCAACAACTCGGGAACTATGACGATGATCTCCCGGGCCGATACCTCCCCGCACGGCGTGTCAACCCCGACGCCACTGGCGTTTTCGTGATTGGCTGGTAGGCTTTGGCCCAAGAAGCTCACAGCAAAACGACATATTAATATGTGGGACTAAAAAACTTGCACAACTCGAGCATAATAATAACCGTGGAAAAAAGCCTGAAACGCTCGGAAATACTGAGGCCAAACCAGTGCGTATTTGACTCGCGTAATGGTCGAAAAATCATGGAATACTAAAATCACCGAAAACAAGTGCTGAAAGTCTTGTTTTCATTCGCTTTTTTTTCGGTAAAAAACTACCAGGTATGCTCGCTATTACTGTCGCGGGTTTTCTTGCATACTACTCGATCGAGTACGGCAAACATTCGCCATGCGACCGCAATTCGTATAAAACGCTCGACCTCAGGATGAATCTATACAACGGTAGTTGTTGGTAACCAGAGCATCAAAGATAAAGCCATTCGGAACATAAGAGCGGTCAAATGGCCATGACCCGGCACACTTACAGCCATAAATTTCCCACAATAGATAAGAGCAATGATCGACTGCTTCGGCTTGTCACAGGGTAATCTTGAATCGGAATACCCCCACTGTACTGCCGTAGTAATTGCTTGTTGTGGTGTAGCTTGTCTGAAACGCTGTTCTCAATTTTGTATCAGTTTCTTCTCCATCCCATTTACTATCCTTGAACTACTCTCACCCTCCCTCCCGGTAGTATAACTGAGATCATGGGTCACATAACGGGCCCTCCTGCCCCCCCCCCACTACGGTACATGCCTTAATTTTATCGCGAAAATAATTCAGCTTTTTCGTCCCTCGTCGATTCGCGTCGAAATGTACCTACCACCCACGCTGCCAGGCGTTCTCAGCAGTGAGTTGTTCCCATTTTGGCATTTCTGCTAATAAAGTCAAACATCACAACGGTGGTAATTGAACTCAAGGACCAACGCTGCTAGTAGTATTCAAAGGTGACCACTAGATAGACCACCGGGGCGACCGGCTCTATAGACCTCACTAGAGGCGATCAAGCAATCAGCAGCAAGGAGCATGTCCAGTAGGAAGCAACACCCTGCTTTTTGTCAGTTGCGTATCAACACGACGGCGTTTCCAGTCGAACGCGGCGAAAGACCAAAACAGCAACGGAGACAAAGGCACCACAGCAACAACAAAGCACGCCTTCCACACCGCCTTTACTTCTCAATAGAGTTTTCTAGGGGAAAGGAACCACCCGCCGATGCGATACCGGGACGAATGCATGCTACTGGTTTCTTCCGTGGATGCCGTGCTCTACTTACTACGACCTTCGCGTGGCGCAGCTTCACAAGAGGAACATTTTTTCCCCTTGTATTTTATGTCGAACATGTATTCCCTGTTTTTTGGTACACCCTCCCCACCCATGCAATAAGTCAGACCAAAAGCTTGTGTGAAATAGAGCATCAGTCAGTGTGTGTGCTCTTACTCGTACCTAAATTACTTTCACGAGTACAAACTATGTCGATGTGCCCGAACTACCACCCTCGAGGCCGGGGACGCAGCCACTCGTACTTCTGCTGTGTCGCTCTTTCTGGCGCAGCAATCGTAAGCACTCCCTCTCCTCGTTTTAGTCATGCGTGCGCTTGCCACGTCTACCCATGTACGTACGTACCTACCGCAATTCAATAATTAAATGCAATACTATGATACCTACCGCGGTACCATAGGGATTTGTTTTACAGTAAATATTATTTGTTCAATAAGACGTCAATTTGAAAATAATGCCTTCCCAAGTTTCATTTTGTCAACGTCTCCATACGTCAAGATCCGAAGGGTAACTGGAGAGTACCGTTCAAAATATATATTTTTGCGCACATCTCGCTTGTCCCGCCCGGCCTCCATCCGCGTTGACGTCGAGGTGCGGAACGAAAAAGACAGAGCGAGGGGCATTGGAGCCGCCGCCGGAAGACGGTGCTTGAACGAAGCTATTTGACCGAAAAATTCCAGTTCCGAGAATCGCCGATACGAAAAATCTCCTTACCAAACCCCTGTCCCCTCGAAAATAAGAATCATCGTATACATATGTATACGGGGTAGATGAGAATCGCACAAAAAAACATTTTGGGTGGCTACGTAAATATCAGTTGTGTGTGAAAAACACACACCACTCGTTACATATATCCCCCCCCCTCCCCCGCTCCCTCTTGTTCAAACGCCGCCCCCCACGCCCTTACAATCTTCGCCCTCCCCTCACCGGTTATACGACTTACAGGACACACTTGATAAACTGATGATGCATTTTCTTCCACAGCTGTCAGATTTTGTCCCCGTCAAAAACGGGTTTTATGGTTTCCGCGAACAGACTGACTAGCATCACCCTGTTGACCCTGGTACAAGCTACACTTAAGTTCCAAGGGGAGTCGCTGACTTATATCCTTAATAAGGAGGACACACACACGCCCAGTATTTTGCGCGATCGGAGTATCACACACAGCTTGCAAAGATGACTTTCGACGAAATCTTCGATCTCACAGTTGGAGTGTAATTTTTTTTAGTAATATTGCATGAGGCGTACGAGTACGACAATAACAGCAGTGTGCGAGTGTAAGTAAGGTGAGGTATTTTTTTCCACTTTTAATTTGCTTGATGTTTGGATGACATTTTACATATATATTGTGTATCCCCTCGAAAGGATTTATAGCTTACATGCACAAATTGCCCCTTTCCCCCCCCCCCCCCCGCCCCCCTCCAAACCCGCTCGCTTTTGATCAAAACCAGGCCCCCCTTTCCCTTCACAGCTGTCAGATTTTGTCCCCCTCAGAAACGGGTTTTATAGTTTCCGCGCACCGACTGACTAAAATCATCCTGTTGACCCTGATAGCTACACTGTAGTTGTAAGGGGAGTCGCCGACCTATATCCTTAATGAGGACACACAACTCGTAATGCGCGCGATCGGAGTATCACACACAGCTTGCAAAGATGAGTTTCGACGAAATCTTCGATCTCACAGCTGGAGTGTATTTTAATTTTTATAATATATACGTGGTATCATATTATATCATACCGGTATATTGTAAAAAATAAAATACACATTGAAATACACTCCAGCTGTGAGATCGAATTTTTGTCGTAACTCATCTTTGCAAGCTGTGTGTGTGATACTCCGATCGTGCGTATTACGGGTTGTGTGTCCACACCACAGCAGCAGTTATTTGACAAGTGCCAGGTATATTCCATGATAAATCTGTCCGATTCTACTTCATAACAATTTCCCGGCGGCAGTGAGGGGCTTGGTGGGGTATTGTGCCGAAGCGCTGGCCTTCGAATTATTGTGTGAGCTGCATGCATGCATATACCACAGCAGGGCCAGAAGCAGCAGCAGCAGCAGCAGCAGCAGCAGCAGCGCCGGCGCCTAAACACCCGCAAACGGTGCTACCTGAATATTCTGTATGAGGGTTGAACTACGGCGGTTCTATCGTACTCTGTAATTTTTCACCGAAGTGTTCCGGCCAAGAGCAGGAACGAGGCTTCAACATTCCACTCGCACATATCATAGCGCGCACGAGTGGCTGAAAACACCTTCATTCAGTTGGCTAAGCATCTCGACCACCAAGGGTTTGGACCCAGTAGGATCCAGGTATGATATATATGCGCAGGGCCCAAATATTTTGACATGCACCTTCTCGCGCGCTTACCAGCGGCCGCGTATACATACCTACCTAAATGATGAGTGCTCTTCTTCACGCCAAGTATCATGCTGCGATCTTGGGTACGAGTAGCGTGATGCTGTGGACGTGTAGCACAACGCCTACCTAGTGTTGTAGTTTGGACGCCACACATTTATCCGCTGATCCAGCCGCCACAACAAGGCCATGTTTGGTCGATGCTACTGGAATCGGCTTTGTTTTTCGTCTTTTTGTAAGGTACCTACCTCTGTTTGGGAGAAAATGCATACTGAACTGCTACGTCTCGTACTCGCGATACGTCTGATTTACCCTACGTGTATGCTACTTGGTTTCCTGATGGTATTCATGTACGATATTAAAAGTGTGTTTGACAGTAGTAGTAAGACAATCAATATGTGTCTGTCCAGGGTAATGCAGGAATTATTCCCTCTGTAAACGTAAACCTACGCAAAACATTATCTGTACAATAACTACTCGTACGACTGCTGAAATATTATGAAAATTAAAGTACACTCCAGCTGTGAGATCGAATATTTTGTCGAAACTCATCTTTGCAAGCTGTGTGTGATACTCCGATCGCGCGTATTACGGGTTGTGTGTCCTCATTAAGGATATGAAATATGTACAATAATATATAGATAATTTACGTTTATGTCAGCCAGGCAGCTGGGGTACAGGACACCTGGTTGAATGGCGTCATCTCCTTTGCTGCTACTATTGTTGTTGTTGTTTTCTCACATTAACTCTTGTCAAAAATCTAGAGTCCGTGGTCACACAAAGGTGCTGGAGCCCTAGGAAGATCCGAAAAACCAAGTGAAATAAAAAGTCGTCAGGGAAATACTACTCTTTCCCGCCTAAAAACGCACGATACGGAAAAAGGCGCACAAGTGAAAAGGTCAAATGTGCAAACTTAACTCACATGGCCGCGGGTATCCACTCAACTACAGCATAGAGTTCCCCCGTCCCCACAACTAACCAACTCGCGGATACAAACTACAGCGGTTGGGCCGTCTGCACCGTACGAACCGCACGGTAATCGTGAGTTTAGACGAACGAGCCTGCTGTCTGGAGTGCTGTCAGAGTGACGACCCGCGGGCATGCAGTGAAACAAGAGCAATGGAACCAAAAACCACAGTACAGATATCAATCATCGCCCTCCTTCCCGAGTTATTTGACAGGTTGCAGCGCAGCTACGACGCCCGTGCCTGAAAATTGAAAATTGCGGCGGGTCGTTCCCCGTTGAAGGATATACAACTCTTCTACAAACTCTACAAAAATCAGTGACGTAAGTAACATGTTGTACTACTGCCTCGTAAACATAACCCTTGAAAAAACGACGATCGCTGCTCTCATGATGATGTTGTGCGTGCCGGTCGTGGGTCTCCGTGTGCCATCCTCCTGCTGTGGTTTTCCGTGGCCGCCTCATCGCCTTAGCTCACTCGGCCAGCTCCTTCGCACTTGCTCTCGTTCACACTCAATTCCAGTCGGTTCCCCTTCTTCCCCGTCCAAAAAAAACAAACTGCTCCACGCAGTTTGCGGTGCTGATCTGAAAAACAAAAATCTCGTTCAGGGAGAGTTCAATCCGTCTCTTCCCCGCCCGTCGACGGCCAGTCGCCCTTCTGCTTCGTCGTCGAATCCAGCCTCCTGCCGGCGCAGTTCCCTCCACGCAAACCGATACTGCGCCGTAGCGTGGCTCGTGGTGGCGCCTGCCTCCGCGCACGAGCATCCCGATTAAGCATTGCTGCTCCGTCGCTGCTGCCTAAAAAGACGCGCGAATCGTAGGTGACCATGCCTAACGCACCACGTACGACCCAACTCCACCGCCACGCCTAAGCCTCGCGGCCACACGCAGCAGCAAGAAGGTATCACTCCTTGAGGGTGAGTCCGGCCTTACACCCGCCAGAAAGACCCCCCCACTCTCGCTACAAGTCTGCTAGGGCATGCTTCGCAGCATGCCTTACCGAGGCGGCAAGGGGGAACGAAGTATCTACTATTAATAGTTGCTGGCTGGCTGTTGTACTTTTTTTTTTTTTTTCTTCTTCTGCCGACGTGTGTCCCTCTGTTGTTGTTGGTATTATTTTGGCCCTCCGACAATATAGCGTATTGCATGTGTATTGTGTTTCTTTTTTTGCAATTAGTCTGATGTGCGGGCTTGCATCATTTGTTTGCGCGCGTGTTTTTCGCGGTCGGCGTTGCATGGCCAAACAACCTTGCTGCACTGATGTGTATTGCTTGTGCATGTGTATGTATGTAGTATTGTAGTATAGTATTAGTAGTTAGTAATTGCAGTAGATCCCTCTCTTCTACCCTACTCTACTGCAGGAGGCATCGGCACGGATTCTGGTGGTGCTGTATGTATATGGATGGAAATATCAGTTTAATGTTAACAACACACACCTCATAATACTCCCAGTGCATTTCTTTTTATAATATTACTCCGGAATGCGTGCCCCCCGCTGGGTTTTTTATTTGAGGAAGGGTACACTAAGTTTCTCATTGAGAAAGAGTGCACGTACTGAGTGATAAATATATTATAATACATATTTATATAGTCTATATACGTATGTTTTTTCACACTTCTTCTTTCCAGCTTCTGGGCAAGCCGTGGTTACAGGGATCGTCCTTTCTTCCCCCCGGTTCTCGCCTTCAGTTTTTATCGCGCATAGGGTTCAGCAATCCCACTGCTGCTCGTCGATTTTTCATCGAGTGTTGCCAACTCATCTTGCGCTTTCCGCAAGTCAATTTGTGCACAAGAAAAATCCCCACGAAATTATACGAGTATGCAGTCGGGGGGATTCGAACTCACGAAACCGACCCATGCCAGGCTCGAGAATAACCTAATTCGCCACCGGCGACCGGCGATATAACGGATGCAGAGTTTTTAGTTTTCCCGTACATCTCTGTCTTGCTTTCTTATTACCACACCCTGTTCGTTTTTAGCTGCCCCGTACTTACTTTATGTACCGATCAAATGCCACCCCAAACTTCGACATAACCCCCCCCCCGCGCGCGCGCCATTCCGAGCCCGAGCAGCGCGCATTGAAGCCTTGACACACCAAATTCCTCCTCTTCTCATCATGTCCTTGTTGATATGTCCTAGGAATATATGTCTGCCTGGCTGTATGGGTGTAGAATACGAACACCAGACACATCAGCAGCAGTGACACTACTATATGCATACGACCAATACTCACACTGCTACATACTTCGTATGGCACCATATTATATTGTATTTTTATACAGTAGTGCCGGTAGTAGGTATACCGTGGGTATACATGTACACACGGAATATTGATACATCGTACTGAAAAAAACTATCAACAATGAGGAGTGAAATGCGGGCCAAGCGAGGATTTCGCAATCCTTTCCTTATCGAGTCGTAAACGTTGCGGGTGGTGCTCATTGAACCTTTCATGAAACCTTGAACAGCGCCAAGCGACCACTTGTTGTTGGTCGTATGATAGGTTTTAGGCTTCTTCCGGTACGTGGTGTGAGGTGGGGGGTGTGAGGTGTGGGATGTGCGTTTTCGGATTTATTTTCCACTGCGCGCGACAAAAGCAGCACGGATTTCGACACGGCCTGGCTCAATGTAAGGCTGCTAAAATAGCATCTCCACCCCGCCCCTCGTTTGATCGCAAGGCGTGTCGACTTTGTCGAGCTCGGTAGTTGCATATAATAAGTGCTATAAATTTAACCTTTCCCCTGCCATGTACACTCCAGGCTCTGAGTTGTGATATTTGCTGATTTGCTGATGCAATGTGCGGTAGAGCAAGGACGGTAGCAGCGTGTTTTGAAGGGAGACGACAAGCATAGGAATTCCCATGGGGCGTCCGATGGAACGCATCACATCCTATGGGTCGCTCAAGATTCCACAATATTTTTCGTGAAATGAGGCATCTCATAGGAAGTTGCTTTGGGACATCCTATGGGTTATACCACATGAAAAACTCTATGGGATACCCCTTACGATAGCCTACATCGAACATCCTATATTGTAGTACATCCACTGCCAAATCCCATGGGATAAACTGAAGCATTTCCCATGGGACAACCTATACGAAATCCCATGGTAAACCCTACCACATTTTGGGATGTCAAACATCCTACGGGATATCCCGTGAAATACTGAGCTTTCTATGAGCTGTTCCATGAGTTTTTCCGATGGGCTGTCCCGCGAGGTTTCCCGTAGTCTCTTGAAAGCACCGTAAGGATGGGCCATGAGATCACAGACATCCTTCGGGCTGTCGCAAAAGGGATGATCCACGGGATGGCGCATGATGTGTTGTTTGGGTGCAATCATGCCATGAGATATCTGGGAGACCGTCTTCCCCAAGAAATGCCGCATGGGACGTTGCCTGGTACATCTCGTGGGATAGGTCGTTCATCTCATGGGTTACATACATCCCATGCGATGTTCTAGGAGACTGTTCGGACTGCCCGTAGTTTTTTTCAAATTGTGTTCTCCGTCCATTGTGGTGTCCATCATCTCATGGGATATGCACCCCGTGTGACATCCTATGCGATGCGCACGAGACACCGATCGTTCCATGAGACACTCAATACGGACTACTGCTGTAGTAGTAGTGAGCACCCCGATTCAAGAACACCCGAGTTAAGAGCATTCGGAAGTTAAGAGCGGTCAACTCGGCATGTCCCGCCAAACTAAAGGGTAAATATTTCCCACTGCAGATCAGAGAGCTTTGTAGTTAAGGGCGCCTGTTTCGGCTTGTCACGGGGCGCTCTTGAATCGGGGTATCCACTGTACATGATACCCCATGCCCCATGCCCATTGGGGGGGTCGATCATCCCATGGGATCCCATACTACGTCCCGTCCGATATCCCACGAATTATGGGATGAACCATGGGGTGTCCTTCATCCTGTTATTCCATGGGATTTACCGTTAGACTTCCTGTGATATGTACCGCGGGATACTCAGTGGGACATCCTATGGGACATTCCATGGGACATTCAATGAGCAACCCATGCCATGGCATGTCCTATGGGTCGTCCTTCGTGTAGGTTGTCGGGTTTCATATGGTAACTCCTAAACTATACGGTTTGTTGTTGTGTCCCCTGTCCGCCTGGGAGGCGTTCGACTTTTTTCATCGTTTTATCCTATTTATGGTTGTCGTTCATGGAATGCTCGGAAATGACATCGAAGTACCGAGCCTTGTCGTTTCGATACTTTTTTTTTTGTCGAGCGATATAACAAAACTTTCGGTACGATATCCAACACTGGTTGTAGTGATGCTGGGTTGTGGCATTACAATGACGTGGCGAACTTGACGTGGACGGACTATTAGAGCATTCGGCCACTTAGTGATGCGACTCACAACATAGCTTTCGAGTAAAATTAGTTCAAGTGCAAAGCCGGCGTATTGGTGTTCTGCGCTCTGCATCTACTGCTGAAGAGTGCGGAGTCTATATAGCCGTATCCAGTAGAGCTTACCACTTTTTCGATAAAACATGGTTGATGCACACTGTGTACGAGACGAAGGGGCTTTCACCGTGCATTGGTTGAAGAGTTTCATTGGGTTGGGGTTAGGGTTAGGGTTGATATATAATATAAAGAGTATATCAACCATGTTATCGAAAAAGCGGTAAGGTACCCTCACCATATCTGCAAGCTCAAACCTGCTGCGCCACCTGCAAACTGCTGCGGTGCTGCTGTGAAGTCATGGAAATATGCGGAAATATGACGGCTGGCGATGTGTTTAGAATAATTTTTTCACGTACAAAGTAAAATACGGAATTTCATGAAAATAAGTAAAATGCGTAACATCATTGTTGTTCTGACATTCTGGGCGAAGTCATACAAAGCTGGTGGAGCAGCAAATTGCTTTTTGCGTCCATCCGTGATCCGTGATGAGAATGATGCATCGTCGGTTGTCGGAGATCCAAGCAGCTGCTTCACGAGGTACGAGCTGACAGCACTTGGCTTTTAGTTTCGGACAGCGTATATATATATGTGCGTTTTTTATACATCAGGTGCTCGCGGGGTGGTTCAACTCGTGCGTTGGATGCAAAGATGATAATCGAACGTGTGCGAGATGTTATATATATGGCATTTTGCCGTCGGCTGCAGTTTGACACAGCAGATGTCGGAACAGATGGATGTAATCAATATACGAGTATTAATACAGCAGTTAGTGGTATCATATATTTGATATTGGTATCATACGAGTACGTTCGAGTATATATAATGCTTTTTGTAACAACAGCGGGCTATGCAGAGGTCACTAATCAGGAACTTGAGCTACGTGCAGGCCAGTAATAATACAACTAATGTGAGAACACGCCATCATCATTATCATCATCATCATCGTATTTAGCACGGTATCGCCACGGTGCCCTCGAGCCGCCGCCGTTGGTTATACCTCTCCCCGCATTGTGTTTACCGGTGATTGTTGACTTTTCGAACTTTTGCGACGACTGCCCTGCTGCCTGCCCCCCACCCCGGCACCACAAAGTTTGCACTCTTGGCTTTTTTTAGCTTTTGCCTTTCTTGTCGTTGTTTGTTTTTTTGTGAAGCAAAAATCCAGAAGAAGCAATGATGTGACACGGCATCAAATCAATCCCTTCCCACACCAGCCTACACACCAACCCCGAGAAGACTGCAACTATCTTGTCTGTCTGATATCTGATACCTGGTACGTACTACTGTCTGACATCGTATACCAGGTACATGATATGACAGGTCGCCCCCGGTAGGTACATAATATGACAAGTCGCCCCGGTGGCGTATCAGGCTATCCTCGAGCTAGGCCCAATCTTCTAAGACGGGCGAAACGAGTAGTAGTAGTAGTAGTAAGTCAGACTTGAAAATCGAGCGTAGTGCGGAATACAAGTATATGGATTAAGACGTGCGGATTCCATTTATTTGTCTTAATTCGTTTTTTTTTACGTCCTTGAGCAAATTGCGTTCGTCTTATCGCGTCTTAGATTCGGCTTAGTACGTCTCAAATTCGTCGTAGATCCGTCTTACCCACATTTAATTCACTTTTTACGTCTTAGAGCGTGTTACGTTCGTCTTAGCGCGTTCTTGATTCGTCTTGCGGCGCGTCTTTGATTCGTCTTGGCACGTCTTAGATTTGTGTTGGCGCGTTCTTTTGGATCCGTCTTGGCACGTCTTGGATCCGTCTTGGCACGTTTTGGATTCGTCTTGGATAGTACTGAAAACATGGGATATGTCAAAAAGCAACCGTAACCGGCAAAATGTTACTATAAAAAATAAAATACACTCCAGCTGTGAGATCGAATATTTTGTCGAAACTCATCTTGGCAACCTGTGCGTGATACTCCGATCGCGCGTATTACGGGTTGTGTGTCCTCATTAGTCTAAGGATATAGGTCGGCGACTCCCCTTACAACTACAGTGTAGCTATCAGGGTCAATAGGGTGATGTTAGTCAGTCTGTGCGCGGAAACTATAAAAAAACCCGTTTCTGAGGGGGACATGATCTGACAGCTGTGAAGTATTATTATAAAAATAAAAATACACTCCAGCTGTGAGATCGAATATTTTGTCGAAACTCATCTTTGCAAGCTGTGTGTGATACTCCGATCGCGCGTATTACGGGTTGTGTGTCCTCATTAAGGATGTAGGTCGGCGACTCCCCTCGCAACTACAGTGTAGCTATCAGGGTCAACAGGGTGACGTTAGTCAGTCTGTGCGCGGAAACTATAAAACCCGTTTCTGAGGGGGACACAATCTGACAGCTGTGGAAGGAAATGCATCAGTTTATCAAGTGAATCCTGTAAGTTGAATATCCGGTGAGGGGAGGGCGGAGTTTTTAAGGACGTAGGGGCCTGATTTTGATCAAAAGGGGGGCGGGAGGGGGGGGAGGGGGGGGGGGGGGGACGG
This sequence comes from Undaria pinnatifida, assembly GCA_012845835.1. NCBI lineage: Eukaryota > Phaeophyceae > Laminariales > Alariaceae > Undaria > Undaria pinnatifida. Next base: position 10,521,570 of record JABAKD010000021.1, on the reverse strand, counting down.
GTGGGGCAGGTCAATTTGTGCGTGGAAACTATAATTATTTCTTGTGGGGGAGGGGGGGGGAATGTGGCGGGGGGTCCGGGGGCGGGGGGGGAGGGCTATAGGTCGCATAGATGTAGGGGTTTGCTATACGTTGGTGCTAGGTCTACGAGATGGTGCCGGTGGTGGGGAAGGAGGGGGCGTTGGGGGCGGGGGTGGGTGGGAATTGCAGCAGCGGCATGGACGGCGCTCTGAAACGATATTATATAATACCTGGCACTCACAGCTGACGTTCTTAAAACATTTCTATGAAATACCTGGCAGTCTTTCGTGATTTCGTACCATGCTGTTGTGGTACTCCGAGTGGGGGATGCGTGGTTGGTCGGTGTTGGGAAGCGTGCTCCTCATGGGTTCCGGTGCCCTTGTTTGGTCTCTCCTCATGGCTCGCTGGATAGACTCAAAAGCTTATACATTATTTCCTCTTCATTGGACTCTAAAAAGACAGACAACACAGGCCCTTAGCACACGGTAGTGCAGGGCAGAGCAAGTATAGCAGGGAGAGCTGGTAGAGCAGGTAGTGAGAGCACGGGGGTGGGGTGAAGCTCACAGAGTTCGCGTCACCCCAGTATTGCTGCTGTGCTCTCTTCCGGACCTTTTCCTATGGAACGTACAAGGAACGTTCTCCTAGATGTTCTATATTCCCATGAGCGCCTAGCGCGCTTACTTCTATCTATTTTGTCCAGAGGAAGATCGTTCCATTTCCGAGAACGCTCTTGTGGTACAAACTAGCTAGATTCTACGGGTTATCCTCTTCACTCAGAATATTCCGTTTAAGAGAACCTCCTTGTGGCCAATAGACTAAAACTCTACGGACTATCCTACCGAATCTATTGCCAGCTATACTGACACTCTATAACATTAGCCCACCCTGAATAGTCGTAGATGCAGATCACCTGTCCATCAAAGGATGTCAACAAAACATCCAAAATTGGAAAGGGGATCGAAGATGCGGCTATTCGAAACAAACGAAAATGAGGCTATAGATTCCCCCACACCTCGTAATAATGAGGCTTAAATGCCTCATTGCCAAGATATACAACCCTATGATGGAGCTCACAACCGTGAGAGCTCGAGAAAGGGTATGTACCTACGGTATACCAGTAGCAATCGGCCTACGATAACACGAAGGGCGCGGCCACTGAGCGCAAGGATGCGACTGACACTCTATAACAATGCACCTACCGCAGGCATCTACCACCCACATGCTCCTCCTGGTATTGCCACACAACTGCTGCGAGTCAAATAAACACCACTCGATCGACAACAAGTATGATAACACAGAAGAGCAATACTTCGAAGGGTGATATCTTGTACGCATGACACGTTATTAATAATTGGACGCGCTCGGACCGTACGTTGTACTTACCTCTTTTTCGTTGTTGGGATTTGACGAGATACACGTGATGATCTTCTGATTTTTTACCACACTCTTCATAACTCTTCCTACCATTCGTGTTTTATTTTTGTGGTCTGGCTTTTTTTTGTGGTATATGTACGTTAGCATTTCCACGCTCAAGTTCTGTAGGGTTTGTGGGTTTCGGGTAAGGGTATGGGCGTCTTACAGAACTTCCAGAAGTTTCGGGTACGGGTATGGAAGTGTTACAGAACTTCCAGAAGTTCCGGGTATTGTGGCACAGGCATACATAACTCACAGAAGCTCTGGGCGGGTACAAAACATGATGTACCCGTACCCCGGGTATTATTGCACGGGTCTTACAGAACTCGCAGAAGTTCCGGGTACGGGTATGAAAGTCTTACAGAACTTCCAGGATTTGCAGGTACGGGTATGAAAGTCTCACAAAACTTCCAGAAGTTCCGGGTATTGGGGCACGGGCGCACATAATTTCCAGAAGTTCCGGGCAGGTATACACATGCTGTACCCGTACCCCGGGTCTTTGCGGCACCGGTGTATAGAACTTCCAGAAGTTCCGGGTACGGGTGTGAGTGTCTTTCAGAAGTTACAGAAGTTCTTTGTAGGGTAATACCCCCGGGTATGGTTCTTGGTGTACCCTACAGACAGAACGAAAATAGAAAGTTCGGGTACGGGTATGAATGTCATACATAACTCACAGAAGTCCTGGGTACGTACCCACCTCAAAAGGGGCGAAGAAACACAACACGTTGACTGGTAAAAAAAAAAACACAAGTGTCGACGCAATGCCAATTACTGCGATTGGCATACTGCATAGTACACTGAATGAAAAATAGGAAATAGCACATGCGTCTACTACTGTTCTTCTGTAACACAGACCATACCATAGCGTACCCCGGCTGTGACGCCTACTAAAAAATAATGGCGGTCTCAAGCCCAATTGTTGCACTAGCACGATAAGCCGAAGTGCCACGACAAAGAAGAAGCAAAGTCACCGAAAACACAGAGAATAGTTCATGACTCCGATGATTGATAGCGAGATCTGCATTATTCCGATCGCAAAATAAACATGGACAAAACGCAATACGTGGTTTCCCGATTAGAGGAAAAAATCTCTGTTTCAAACAAATCAAGTCGAATTCTATTCGATTCATAAAAATAATAATTTCGATTCAAACGTGTCCTTCAATAATACGTGCCCTGAGAAACGAAAGAAACATCAACAACAGACGCTCGTATTGTATGATACGTGCTGCTTGCTGTGTTCGGTGTTCGGTTTGTGTGACTGACAAAACATGGCGACATCCTAATTAATGCATAATACACTTTTCGGATTAAATCTGAATGGATACAGAGCTCCCCGGGTATTGTAACGAAGGTTTACCCGTAATGCATAATACACTTTTCGGATTAAATCTGAATGGATACAGAGCTCCCCGGGTATTGTAACGAAGGTTTACCCGTACCCCGGGTATGGCGCTAGTCTTACAGGAGTCACAGAATTTCCGGGTAAGGGTACGAGGATATTACAGAACTTGCAGATTTTCCGGGTACGGCTACGGATGTCTTACAGAAGTTCCAGAAGTTCTGGGTATTATGGGACAGGCGTACAGAACTCACAGAAAATTCGAGCGGGTACAAAACATGCTGTACCCGTACTCCGGGTATTGTGGCCACGGGCGTACAGAACTTCCAGAAGTTCCGGGTACAGGTATGAATGTCGTACAGAACTTCCAGAAGTTCCGGGTACTGGTATGATTGCCCTACAGAACTTGCAGAAGTTCTTTGTAGGGTAAAGAACCGTCACATTTATCCCCTCAAAAGAATGTATAGTTTCCACGCACAGATTGAGCTGCCCCGCCCGCCCCGCCCCCGCCCCAACTCCCGCCCCCCATGATAAACTGGTGCATTCTTTCCAAAACCGTCAGATTTATCCCCTTGAAGGATTTATAGTTTCCACGCACAAATTGAGCTGTCCCGCCCCCCCCCCCCCCCCCCCCTTTCCCCCCCGCCCCCACCCCCGCTCCCTTTTGATCAAAACCAGGCCCCCACGTCCTTCAAAACTCCGCCCTCCCCTCACCCCTTATTCGACTTGCGGGATTCACTCGATAAACGGATGCATTTCCTTCCACAGCTGTCAGATTTTGTCCCCCTTAGAAACGGGTTTTATAGTTTCCGCGCACAGACTGACTAACATCACCCTGTTGACCCTGATAGCTACACTCACTGTAGCTGCAAGGGAAGTCGCCAACCTATATCCTTAATGAGGACACACAACCCGTAATAATACGCGCGATTGGAGTATCACACACAGCGTGCAAAGATGAGTTTCGACAAAATATTTGAAATATTCGATCTCACAGCTAGCTGGAGTGTATTTTAATTTTTTATAATACCCGGGGTAACTACCCCGGGTGCGGTTTGTACGTGCCCTACAGAACACAACCTTGTTGTGCATTTCCCTTACTGTACCTTGATAAATTGCGATTGTCTTTGGTTTACTCTTTCTCACAGCAGCAGTCTGACCAAAAAAAGGCGTTCCTGGTATCTCTCTAGATGAAGAATTAGCACGGACACTGGGTGCACTGATGTCGCTGGGTAGAAATAACTACTGTTTACCGTTAAGACGACACGCAGCACGTACATCATGGAGCAGCAGCACGGAAACGTTTTATGATTCGCACTTTCACTCAGAAAGGAGGTTGCCGTGTATTATTGCGCTGTGCTGGGTTGGTGTGCTTGGAAGGCACAGCAGTGTGGTGGCGAGGCTATGGAGAGAACTTTGGTTGCGTAGGCTTGGAGGGAGTGCGCGGGGTGTATCTTTCCCCCCAAAAGCATTTGAAATATAAGGCCATCAGATATCAGCGAAAATCTGGGGCCATCGGGTTCAATATCCCCGGTGACAGGGAAAAACGCTTGGAGGCCCGAGAAAGGAAGGTTCGAAATAAACAAGTTGGAGTCATCGATTCAACTGCTGGTCTCGCTTTGTTTTCACAGCTCGCTGTGGTCGTTGTAGTACCACCTGCTTGTCCCATCATCTTCACCTACATTACCGCCCATATATGATGGCCTTGACGTGAGTGTGACATCTAATATCACGTGGTTTCACCTCAACCATGACATGGTTTCACGTCGAATCTCTAAACTATCCTTCTGCGGAGGGCACTCCATTTCATCGTGTCGATCCCCTAAGAAAGACGCCTTACGCTTCGCCTGGTATATTCTAAGACGTGTCTAAGACGTGCTAAGGCACGATATAGCGAGTAAGCCGTGCCCCCCCCATCTGAAAAACGGATTAAGACATACTTTAAGACACGTCTTAGAAAATTGGGCCTACCAATAGGATATATGGTGTCAAGGTTTTACCACACAGCTACAGCAAACAGTTGTCTGCGCGCCTTGCGATAAAACCTGCCGATCCCACGACTCTTCGGGCCCTCCTGCTTTTGGTTCCACTCACTACGGCTGAAGTCGCCGTCACTATACGCGGCAGCTATGGCTTATAGGTCGCCTCCCAGCAGTATTTTATAAAAAATGTTTCAAGGACGTCAGCCATGAGTTCGACGAATTTCAGGTCAATATTCATCTTTGCAAGCTGCGTTGTTAGTATTTATATATCGCCATGGAAGACCTTACATCTGGCAGGGTAGGGGGGGGCGGCTGTCTAGCGTCTCCTGTGTTCGGTTTTATATAGGATTTAGTAGGGCGTTTTCGCACTATGTGGAAGGCCCTGCATATCTGGCAAGGAGGGGGAGGGACTGCTCTCTACCGTCCCCTATGTTCGGTTTGTATAGGATTTAGTATGGCGTTCTAGGGCGGGGACGGTATCAGGTACCCCCACCTCGCCTGTCGGGAGGCTTGAAATTGAAAAATTTGACGTGAGGTGTCGGAAAAAGCAAAAATTCGGGCGCCCTCGCCAGCGGCGAAAAATGTTGCTCGCCCAAAATCGCATGTTGCTGTTAAGGTACGGCCTTGAAAGGCCTGCAAATATCTGATTTGATAAGTAATTGGCCGTTTTCGTATGATGTGTTGGCGTTATTTATTAGGGGTACCCGGGAAATGAAACCGAGGCATGCGCCTCGGTTCTCAGTTGCTATCCGGGGCTCTTGTGGAAATAGTAAAGCTGGTTCTCCACTACGGCTAAGAAAGTGAGTACTCACCGAGGACCTGCTCAATAGCTCAAGGCTTAGTTTCGGTATGCTATTGGTTAACCTTTTCCAAGTGGTCAAACGGACTATTATTCCTCTAACTACGCTGTTTACGCTGCGCGCAACCAGCCTCGCGGCGACTGTCGCGCAAAACGGTTATGTTGACCCAAATGTTGCGCTCGCGCAACAGCTAGTCAATGGCCTGGTGGGTACCCCCATTGTGGACGCTCCGTGACAAGCCGAAACAAGCGCTGCATTGCTCTTACATGTCGTGAGACATGTGTATATACCTGGTATTATAGCTCTAGACCGACATGCCGATTTGACCGCTCTCAAGTCCCAAATGCGCTTATCCTCGACGCTCTTAAATCGGGGTACCCATTTTAACCTCAAAGCTCAAGAGTCCGACCCACGTGAGATTCAAACTCCAGAACCAACTCTATTTGGAAGTAGCACGAACGAGAATGGGACCCGAAGGGTGCGCCAGTTTGCGTTGGGCTGCGAAAGCAACTGAGTTAAATCGACACACGACGCGTATGAAAATACGTGGAAGTGTGGTGAGCTAAAGCTTTATTTCCCCCATTCGCCGGAGGATGAAAAAAAAAAAAAAAAAAAAGCACGAACGAGTATGATACCATATTATACCATTCGACAGAGCCTACGGTAACACTGATGTCAAAACATCACCGGGGCGGCTGGCTTCACGACTTACGTATAGTGTAATATTTTGTACGTATTATGCTGCATACTACGAGCACTATAAATGTGTCTCCGTCCATTCCTTCTTCTGCGAGCAGTCTTGCTTAGAAAAGCCGGAATTATGTCTCGAGGGCCAATCGTTTATGATATGTCGCCGCTCACCGACCAACTCGACCGGATTTCACCACCCCTGTGCGTACGTGCACCTACATTAATATTATTAGCTAGCCTGCACGTCATTACACACATAACCTACCCATGTCACAGCAGCAGCAGCGGCCACCCGTATCAGTATTATACTTGTAGCAGCTCGATTTTTTCCATCTTCGGCACCCAGGTTATCATCACCCGCCCAGCACCCAGATCACCGAGCTTGAGAGCGCTGAATGCTTCGTACCTGTGAACAGGTAAGTGATATCTATCGCCGGCGGGTATCTTCGGCGGCTGCTCCTGCAACTCACTGGCACTGCTTAGTACTGATGCTGGTACAGCTGCTACTCGTGCTGTGTCAGCTACTCAGCAGTAGTTAGCATTTGTGATCCCTCTACTCGCATAGCGCCGGCTGCAGCCGGAAATACCGGCTTTATTATAAAAATAAAAATACACTCCAGCTGTGAGATCGAATATATTATACTCCGGAGTAAAAATTAAAATACACCCCAGCTGTGAGATCGAATATTTTGTCGAAACTCATCTTTGCAAGCTGTGTGATACTCCGATCGCGCGTATTACGGGTTGTGTGTCCTCATTGAGGATATAGGTCGGCGACTCCCCTTGCAACTACAGCAGTGTAGCTATCAGGGTCAACAGGGTGATGTTAGGCAGTCTGTGCGCGGAAACTATAAAACCCGTTTCTGAGCCCCCGGACAAAATCTATATAGTCGAAACTCATATTTAAACTTTGCAAGCTGTGTGTGATACTCCGATCGCGCGTATTACGGGTTGAGTGTCTTCATTAAGGATACGATATAGGTCGGCTTTTTATAGCGGCAGCAGGCACTACTCGCATACTGCCACACACGGGCCCGGCCGGCACTACTACTTGAGGGACTACCGTTTTATAGTACTCGTTCGGCTGGTACTGCTCGTGCAACCGCATATCTATCTGTCTCCACGTATCACCCCTATCACAAGACTACTCGTGCTCTGTGGGATCCCCGGGTCAGCAGTAGCAGCGGCACTTTGCAGCAGGAGCTGCAGTCGGCCGAGGCTGTCGTAAGGTATTTCAGGTTGCGCTCGAACCGCCGCCGGTGATCCGAGTCCCTCGCCCCTCCCCCCTCTACGCGGCTGAAAGTGACCACGACACGAAACGCCAAGAGTGAGATGCATATTATTTTTCTTCTTTTTACCGTCGCTTCTAGTTTCGAGCGCAACTCGTTGATAATTTAGTACGAGGTAGTACCTGGTATGTTTTTTTTAACCTCTGTGACAGCTATTGATAGCGTTGGCCTGTGAAAGCAACCTGAGTTAGATCGACACACGACGCGTATGAAAACACGTGGAAGTGTGGCGAGCTAAGAAAGCTTTGTTTTTTCCCCATCCGCCGGAGGATAAAAAAAAAAAAAAAACTCTGTGACCTTCTGAACAAGCCCCTGGTCACAGGTGTCTTTGTTCTTCCCCCGGTACGTGCCTTCATTTTTCTCGCGCATAGGATTTTCAGCATTCGCGTATTCAGCATTTCCACTGTATTCTATCAGCTACGGCGGTACTGGAATACTCTGATATACAATACACGGCGGTTGTTGGTTTTTATCGAAATTTGAAATTTGGAGTCACGTTCTCGCGCTTTCCGCTGTTTTTTTTTTTCCATCCTCGGGCGGATGAAGAAAAATAAGCTCCACGTATTTTCAATACGTCTTCTTGTCTTCTTTCCGCTGGTCAACTGTTGTTTATGCAAGAAAATGCTCTGTTTTGTATAGTGCAGATACTATTATATTACAGACTGTAGTAGATATGCTCCCGGTACCTGGAAGTAAATAATTTTGGAGGTTGCCCAAACTTCGTGTACTCGCAGTATTTTGGGGTTGCACTGCCATAACTGGTATTATAGCTCTGCCCATGCTGCCAATGCTCGCAGTATGTCACCGTTTCGTGCCGCAAGGTAAAGTGTTACTTTTGAGTATTACTTCGAAGTATATGGGTTCATGCTGCGAGGTACTGCAGGTGGCAATGATACTCAAGAGTGTTTTGTTCGTATACTGCATTATAGCAGGGTCCAATACTGTTCATCCTGTCGATTTCTTGCAGTAAGTACTTCAGTTGTTTGTAACGGAGGTGCTGCTCATTCGGGTTTTTTTGTACTGCTCGCACTCTCAGTACTCCCACTATTTCCGTCGTCAGCACTGCTCATATACTCCCGGTACTCGCAGTATTTCGGTCGTCAGTACTGGCAGTACACCCTGCGAACTGATGTCTTGCCTGGCTGTTTTTTTGTCACGTGAGTTTCACTCGTGGTTCTATTCTTTGGGTTGCATTTTGGGTCATATCTCTCGAAAAATACAAAAAATAATTATCCCCGGCAAGATACGTTCCGGTTGGTGTATATGTAGTCCATGTATACATATATTTTTCGCACAGATCTATTTTCCAGCTTCTGGACCAGCCGCGGTCACAGGTGCCGTCCCTTCTTCCCCCCGGTTCTTGCCATCAATTTTTATCGCGCATAGGGTTCAGCAATCCCACTGCTCGTCGATTTTTCATCGGGTGTTGCTAACTCACGCTTTCGCGCTTTGCGCAAGCCAATTTGTGCACAAGAAAAAAAGCCCCCCCGAAATTATACGAGTATGCAGTCGGGGGGATTCGAACTCACGAAACTGACCTAGATCAGGCTCGAGGATAACCTGATACACCACATGAACAACGCCATGTCAAGTTTTCATGTCCAACTGCTGTAAAATCGGTGGGTGCGTGGCCTATCTCCTGTTTTGACACGGTCTTGGCTGGCTCAGCCCCTATGAATCCAGTGCTAGAAGTTTCTTCATTCGAATCTGTTTGTGTCCCATGTGAACTGGCGACTTTTGGGGAACCGACCCGAGCAGATAATAGAGAGTTTTCGGACTAAATAGAAAGTACCAAAATCTCGCGCAGGGTTTGCTTTGTGCTCATGGGCTGCCGAAGGTTCGCCGCATGATCGACGTTAGACGAACCCTGAATATTCGGCTTTCTCAGGGGGGGGGGTGGGGTCGAAAATCAGGGCCTATCCCTGAGCAAACAAATGCAAAGGGCTGCGGTGATGGAACAGAGCCCATGCGGTAAAAGGGTGCCTGCGCCACCAAAGAAGCCTGGGGCTGACACCGACTGGCTGCCATAGTAGTGTAACGATCCACTTAGAATCTCCGTAACACATATTTATATCTCCTATTTTTGCAACACCTTGCACACACGCTCGTGCAACACCTTTTCGTCAACTTATGACTTGTGCGTCGGCCCAGATCCAACCCCCGCCCCCCCCCCCCCCCCCGCTCCGCGTGTCACTCTTCCTCAAAATGCTGAACTCGCTTGTCTCATACGCTTTCCATGATGCGTCTGCAGCCAAATCAAACGTATCTGCGGCGCTGAAAATCTCAGGTTCCTCCGCTGTAGAGGCTTTGCCGTACCCCGCCAGACGCCTATCGGCGCAAGAGGTCCAAGATTGGTCCCAACTTCCCTCGGTCTCCATCTCGCCCGGATCCTCGGTGGGTCCCCTAACCACCGAAGGCAGCATGCATGGCGGCAGTGGTCCCAGTTCGGCGCGCAGCAGAACCGCGAAGAAAAAGTGGAGAAACTCCCCCGCGGGCCTCGCGCTGTCAACCCCCCTGCTCCCCTCGGACGAGGCCGGGCAACGTCAGCATGGAGTTATCCACGAAGACAGCATGGCCTTGGACACCAGCCCGAAGGACCGCAGCAGCTCGTCGGAGCCTTCCGACAAGTCCGTGGATCGCCGGCGATCAATGCAGCGAGAAATTTCCATGGACTCTAGCAGAAACGTGGGGAGGCGTGCCGGGCTTGAGCGCCGGCTTTCTACGGTGAGAAAGCGGCATTTTGTTCTATCTCGTATCCAAACCGTTTCAATCCGATGGGTGTATGGAGAGTATGAAGAGAGTTTCGACCGTTTTTTTTTCGCTTTTGCTGGCACACCATGGAGTTTCTGCAATGTGTGCTACGCGGGTATGTTGGGTCGGTACCACGGAGATAGGTTTGAATCCTTCGGAGAATCGTTTCCCATCTAGCGCATCGTGCGCGGGTGGGGAGGGCCTATCGGCGGGCGGTGCTTTGAATGGCCGATTTGACGGTATACCTGGCTAGTACGCTGTGTTGAAAAACAAGTAGCCCGAAAAGGGTGAATTGCTTCGTGTGATGTCACTGCAGTGTTTTGTATGGCTCGTTTTGGCGAGATGGCAGTTTTCGAGACGGGTGCGATGGTGGGAGGCAAGTCGCATGCAGTGTTCTCGTGGCTCGCTTTGACGACACTGCAGTTTGTACTAACATGCGCAGATACGCAGTATACTGGTACGTTATTTTGTTGAACACTTATTTAGTATTTTACAAAAAAGAAATATAAATATGACTATGGAACCCTTACCCGCCCGTCCCGCCCTTGCTCCGACCGCGGCTTTCCCGGGCTGCAGAGGACGCTTGACTCCGGTATTGTGACCGCGGATGTGAAGGTGAAGGAGCTGTTTGCGCAGCCTCTGGCGAGCGAAGGGGAGGGAAGCGTGTTTCCGATCGATCTGCCAGTGGCGAAGAGGTAAGGGCCTGACGGTAGGGCTGTGGGCTCGACACTATCGTCTCTGTCGAATGTTGAGATGTATCCGTTGTTTCACGGCTACTTATGTCATGTGTGGTAACATAGAATCCCTACCGAGATTGGCTTGGCTAGTCCATTGCTTGGTTGTGCCCTCTACATCCTCGGCGAGCGAGCACCTTGGTGTACCGTGGAGAAGAACGCCAGTGCTTGGTGGCCGAACCAAACGACGTACCCGCACCAGAGCGGGCTCGTCCACGCTCCCCTCTCGCTGTCCTTCCCTCCACCCCACACGCCAGCGCAAGTAAGCTCCCTACCCTTAACATTGTTGCTGCTGCTTCCCCTTCGGGCGTTTGTGTTCTCGCGATGTTTTCGGCTTGCACCTGCCGGTTTTGAAGGCGGGCCTACGAGGTGAACTTCATTAAACAATTCGACAGGTGAGTTTGCACGCACACGATATGGTATTGGATTTGGTGTGGTTTGGTGGCGGCGGCCTGGCATGTATGCAGGATCTTCCTAATCTCGGAAGGTGTTACGATTTTGTCGTATTGATGGATCCTGTCGTGACCGTTTGAAACGCATGTTCTAAATCGGTATTGTTGCATGGCGCCCTTCAATACGCCCTTCTTCTTTTAATGGCCCCTAAATCTGCCTTGTTGCATGGCTCGTGAACCGTTAACTGCCGTATTTGCAACGAATATTGCCGCGCAAGAACCCTTTTTCTTGGTTTATTGCTCGTGGCAGAGAATGATACCTACATTTTGTTCGAAGTTCACAGGGGTTTTTACATCTCGAGGCTAAGTTTGTGCTATTTCCCAACAACGTGCACACAGTTCGTAGCGGTATTCCGACGTCCAATTTTGTTTCTTACGTTTCACCTCTTCGATCCGCGCGGTGTTGCCTGACTCGATCGTTTTTGTCGGCGCCTGACATCAAGGTTGGCGATCAACACTAACGCGGGCGATTTCTGGACAATAATCGACGCCAACTGGATGAACAACTGGATCGACTTCGTGATGGGGAACAAACCATCGCCGGGACCGATATCCAACTATCAACTCTACGACGAGAAGTCATCTTTGACTCCCAAGCAGCGAAAATGTGAGCGCCGCGTTCGTGTGGTTTTTGGTGTTTGATTGTGGTCGTAATCCCACTGTATTTCGCATCATGTGATTGGCTTTGGAGCGTCGACCAAGACTGTCGTCCAGCCCCGTAGATGGTTCTTGGACACATACCTGGGGCTGACTGAGGGCGTGTTTTGCCTTGTGTGTCATGTAGGTTTGGCTTCTCGTGCCCCCCTGCGCTTGCGCCGTGTCATGTGGCTACGATTGAACCAGGGCAGTCAGAAGCGCAAGATTTATGCAGTGCGCCTCACATCAGGAGAGACTCGAACACACCGTTGCCGTTGCACCAAGACAAAGCGAAACAACTAACGCCATGGTGCGCGCCAAGAAAAAGTTTGCAGTTGACCATACCCCGCAAAAACCGTGGCAACCGCCATTTCACGAAACGAGTACAACTTGCAATTAACTCTGTCATGCTTGCCTTGCCCCCCGTGCCCTGCCCCTTCGCTTTGTGCCTGCTTTCGTTTCGTGCGCGTCCGCGTATGACTCAGCTTTGCTGGTGCAGCACGCCGTATCGGCCACTGCGATTCGCGGCGTCTTGGCCTCTCATCCTCACCTGAGCATAAAGGAAGGGCTGCAGAAAGTCAAGGACTACCGTGTCATTCACCGTGAGTCATGGAACAAATCGGGTCCGTAGCATTGTGGTCTGTCAAAGTCAGGTGCAAAGCCTTCGTCGCCCTGTCGATTAAACCTCGCGCGCAAAGGACAATATACATGTGCAAAAAATATTCACAGAAAGCTGAGCCTCAGTTGGCACCTAGCCGAACCGCCTCGCCTCTGTAGAGGGTGACTCGTTAGCGCTGACTTTAACCTGGTGCAGTGTGAGCTTTCGGCTCCCTGAAATCCCTGATCATTTTTAGTCCTCATCGTCCCCGCCCCCCCCCCCCCCCCGCCCCCTTCCATAATCCCGCAATACTCCGGAACGTGAGTATGTTTCGGCGAGCCCTGCGGTCTCCTAGATTCCGTAATGAAGTAGGTTTTCCCAACTCCTAATCCGCTTCCTTTTGCCGCCCCTCTCGTGCTTATGCCCCGTTTCAAATCCAACCCTCTCCCCAACTCTGTCTTCTCTCTCGGTATATTTGGTGTCGATGCTTTTGCAGCCCTGGTATGGTTCATCTTCCGAGAGATGTACGACACGGACGGCTCCCCCGACATTTTCAGGTACGGAATCTGCTGTTTGTTGTGGTTTGTCGATTTCAGTGTTTCAGTAGTTTTGTATCTATATGTTGTGCCAATCAAGGCTGACCATGTTGTCATGCCGGAGCCCTCTCATATGTCGTGTGTCCTTTACGTCAAGGCGTTTGTATTTGGCGTCTCCTGCTTACCAATGGTGATTTTGTGATTTCGCAACGGGTTCGTGCTTCGTTTCTCTTCGTTTCGTGCTGGCATTTCAGTGTGGTCCGTTTCGTTAGATTGGTTTTCATTTTGCTGCGTTTCTGTTTGCTTTGTTTCGTTTTGTTTCGTTCATGTTTCTGTGTTTTGTTTTGAATTTTGTTCCCCTCGCCGAATGAAACAGGTGGAGGCCCGACGTGTACTCGGCAGAGGTGCTCGGAGCCAGAAAGGCAAGACTCGTCGAGGAAGTCCACACAAAAGCGGTGTACGAGCTTCGGAGATTTTCCGCGCGTCTGAAGGATGCAGTGTCGGGGTCATAATAGAATGTACTCACTAGGACCACAATTCCACCGTCAGCACAAACGCAAAACCCTTTCATACGCAAAACGGACAACATAGCCAGAGGCAAACTACGCTCGGCAGTTGATGACCTGAACTGAACGGGAAAATTCCTGCATACAGAGTTGCTGCCCGAAACAATGTGGAAATGTGATTGTGCACGGAGACACTACTGCGCTGGTGCATACGCTTCGGAGATGCCTGCATTTGACACTCGAACGAGATTTGACGCTCGAACCCCCACATCGTTGCTGGTGTCTCGGTAACTCGTTTTGTCGCCTCACTCTTCCCTCCTCGGCCCATTTCGTGTGGCACGGAGTTCTGGAAGCACGGAGCAATACGTCCCATCTGTAGACACATTTTTGATGGGTGACAAGGACCTCGGGAAGCGCGGGTGAACTTGTTGTGTGGAGTTGTGTGTTGCTTCACCCATGGGGTGGCACAAAACGCTGGAAACGCGGGACAAGATATTGACTCAACTTTTGCTCAGTAGAGGGAGTACTGGTTTTTAGTACGATCGTAGCGGTCTATCTATATCGCCGGTATGTGCACTATATAGGGAAAAACCGGCACTATAGCGGCAACCGGCACTACTCCGTAATATTGCCACATTTGGTTGTTCCCATCTGTACCAAGCGATTTACAGACGCTAGCGGGCAATGGGCACTATAGAGGAACCACTGCTTGTGGTAAGGTGCTACGTACACCGCGCAATCCTGGTACGCATTATGTATTATATAGAAGGGCGGGTATTTGGGTGGGTCGACTTATATGTCTATATCTCCCTAGGAGTGTGCATGCAAGATCCACTCCTGCCAGCGCAACGCAGGTGTTGATGGACCTCCTACGTAAAAGCCGGACATGTTTTCATTTGTAAATATATGTTTCGACTATGGGTATACAGACGAAGATGTTTACTGGTGCTCGAGGCTTGCTCCGCGCGAGAATGCTTTCAGCCCTCTCGGAAATGTGATGGCTTCGTAGCGACATGATTATTCGGTGGTGTATTGATGGAAACTACACTGACGTGTTGCCTTTATTATTCAGAGTCTGTGTTGTTTTGGGTGGGTTGTTGAGACTCATCGTCAAGGGTCAGGGTGCTCTGTTTTTTGCTGCGGCGTCGTTGATGCCTAGGCGTTGGTTAAGGGTGGTGCGGCGCTTTGCCTCACGGTTGCAACGTTGCAACTTCTCGGTCGCGTGCGTAGGTAGGTCTGTTCTAACGCGAATTTCAGCTTCCCTCCACAAGTAGCGGTCATGGAACGAGACCAACACGCGACAGGCTGTTCTTGCTTATTACCTACGGAGGGGGGCGAGTGGCGGGCATAGGTCTTTCCGGGCAAAGTTCAGCTGTGGTTCGTAATAGAGGGTGTGCCACGAGATAACTCCCGAGCCGAGCGGTGGTCTGTTCTTGAAAGGTCACCTACGGGGGAAGCACCTCTCCCGCCGTTGATCGGTTGCACCCATCAGGCAGATCATGATTTAGATCATCTTTATCCCATATAGACAGGGGCTCTGTCTGCCCTGAAAGACACATATCATGAGCAGGGATATGATCTTGTCCGACGTCCGAATGATCCTATGATATACGCTTAGCCTGATTAGAGCGATTTGTGTTTGACCCATTATGGTGCATCTACTAAACACGTATTCGGTTGACGTTGATACCTGTGATCTAGCCATTAGGTCTCATCCATGTCGATGAATGCTTTCTGGTACACGGCGACAGGTTGTGTAGGGTCAGAGCGTTCTCTGGAATTCTCGTGGATGTTAGAGCGACGATTGCCACTGATGAACGGCATGTATCAGCGCTCGTTCATTTCTCGCTGTGCCGTGCATTCAATGGTCTTTTTCGGAGCGCTCATTGGCTTCGCTGTGCTACCAATGGCCCGAGAAAAGAGGAGAGGTCATAGCATCTTGTGGCACAACCGGTGCCGGAAGCGTGAATTTCTCCAGGAACCCGCCAAGCTGATGTGCACTCCAGGTGCTTCCCCCGCCCCCGCTAATAAAACAATGGAGCGGAGGACTACTAAAACATTTCTACATTGCCTTACTTAAGACTCGGGCGGGAAACCTTGGTACGTTGTAGCTTATGTGTACTAGTTAATTCGATATGTATTTTTATACAAGCAGCTATACCGCTTGCTTGCATTTTTTCCATGGATAAATACTGAGATTCAGACGCGTTCTACGAGAGAAGTAGCACTTTTCGTCTGAAATGGTTTCTGCATGACGGTCGTCCTCAACCCAAAAATCGTCGGAAATAGGTCATTTTTTTTTTTGCATGATTCTTGTTGTGTACTTGGGCCATGGTATTTTTGATATGACAACGGTTTCGTTTTTTCAGCAAATAAGCTTTTGGAAGGGACATGTTTCAAGCTCCACACGGAGGAACCTGCACCTCCATCGTAGCACGCATCTTCAGGCAGATACGATACACCGTAGTATGTGTATACCAGGCATCAGTCGCCTTCAGTACGAGCGCGATTCGCCCCGAGTCGAAAAGGGAATAAAGTGCTGATTTTTTCTCGCGATAACAAGAAAAAGGCGCGTACCCTAGTGGGGAGGGGGGAGAGAAGCCTGCCTATTGATTCCGGGTCTGCGTAACGTCTAGGGAGGGAAAATATAGACTAAATAAAAATGCAACAAGATATACGGGATGGGAAAAAAGAAAAAAGGGGGTGGCAGCCCTGCCGCATAAATATTGCTCAACCAGTCGAGAGTCTGTTACAGACGAGTCTGCTTTTTATATATCACCGTTACGTTAAAACACGAGACGTTATCGTATTATTCGTCCGTATGTGTGTGCGTACGCATTTTGGATCCAACCCTAACTCGGTCGTTGACGTTGGCATACCATCTCTGGAATTGGCGACATTGCCAGTCCGTTGGCATGGGCGATGGCGGCGTGGCATTAAGTTGTGCTTCCGACTCCTTCAGGCTGGCTTAGAGGAGGCTCTATATTATTGTCGAATTTCCTGCGGAACGCACCATGATCTACTTGCTTGGACTAATATCATGGTAGTATCATCGCCGGTCTGTCAGGCCTCGTGGGCACGCCAGGAATATGTGGAGAAGTTCGGCGAATCGCTGGAAAACCGGTACAACTGCGTGGTCCATGTAGCTACTGGCAGCTGACTTCGTCTTCCCACGGTGCAATACTTCGCTTAAGAATAACTCCTTGCGACACGTACGCGCGCGGGTATCTGGCAAAAACAAATCGTATCCTTCGCCAGACTCGCCACTCTCAATTCTAAAAGTCTAGAGACTTGACCCATTTTATGCATATTGCTACGATCCATTGAATTCCGCCTCTACCCCCGACAGCACTATACATATGGCCTTTGCGCACGTTGTCATGTTTGGGTAGCACAACCCTTGCATCCAATGGCGACTGAAGTTCCTACCTGCCCTGCACGAACACCCTGATATACCGCACTCAGATATCCGTCACGCAATTCTGTTTAGTCTTCAGCCGCCTACTACCGACCTCGGCCGATTTGGACGAAACAACCTCATTATTATTGGTCTGCTTCATCCACTATTTGTCGATTTGCTGCACTTCTTGGTAACCCTACCGTGTCGGGCATCAACTTGTCTGGCTGCTTTTCTTACCGCAACACATCTGGTGCATCATCTCCGTACGGCCAACATCGTTCACCGACGACGATTTCGACACTGCTTGCTGACGACACGGGCAACACATGGTAGTGAACGCTTTCCTTTTCGACTCCTTAACGATACACAGCTGTCTCACGTCGATACTTTCTCCAACCATTCAACCCGCCCATAGGCTCAAACAGCCCATCCATACGGGACAGGCCTGCAGCGAACCGATTTTTGGCCACTATCAGGACATGCCTTTCAACCATTTTGAGCATCACTCGTCAAACGTTGAGCGATTATCACCTGGACTGCCTTCTTCTACTTCACACAGAACCAACAACAACGCTCGCTCCTGGCATACCATGACACTTTTATCCACCCCCCCCTCGGCAGCCTGAACGGTGAACATATTTTGACATTTTCATGAAATTGCCTTCGGCCTTTCAGGTAGGGCCACGGCGTTGGCATTATCCTGCTACCTGTCACGGTACTGCCATTACGCGCCACAGCGACACGTTGCCGTGGGCTGCGATCATTGCACTTTCTCCCCCCATGCACTGCGACTCAACCTAAATACAGGACGGACCTGCAAAACACTTTATGTGGTCGAGACTGGCTCTTCGGCCGACCGTGGCATTTTGGAAACACGTCACCAATATACTGTGGGGTTTTCTTGAAGGATTCTCGGCCGCCGCGCATGTTTGAAATTGACCACAGATGTCGTGCAGGAGGTGGTGTTCAGGGGCGTCCTGCAAACAGGGGAGGGCATGCACTGCCATGGCGTTGGCCACCTTGTCACTGGCATAACGCCACCGGCCAAACATACACTGCCTTGGAACTACTGTGGATATGTACATAGCCACGGGGGTTCATGGGTCTTCCAAGCACCAGCGTCGATCCTGGTGGCACGCCCATGGCACCACCATGATATTTTGAACGGCGGTCATAACACGGCCATGAACTATCATGGTCCTCAATCAACTGCAATAAAACTCTGATGAGAAAACTGTCGTATGAACCTCCATGAACTGCGACGGGATTTGATGGCAGGCTAGTCCCGGCCCAGGAGAGTGAGGTGTATGGCCATGGAAATCCATGCCGCTGCAATGTCGATGCCATGGTGGTGCCGTGAGGCACGCCGTGAGATAATCATGGGAGTGCCGTGGGACCTCCCATGGGATCTTCCCACGTGACATACATGTTGATGGCAATGCCACAAAACGTTTCATGGCATGCCAGGGCAGTCAGTGCCATATGGGCGTATTTGACAATGTCATTGAAGCCCATGGCGTGGGCATGTATTGCATTGCCACGGAAACCCACGAAAGTGCGTGAAAACCCAGGTAATTCCCGCGAAGTGCCATGGATTCCCTTGCAATATCACGACTTCCATGGCGTCGCCATGGCGCAGACTATGGCATTGCTACGGGAGCTCATGGCGAGTTCATGTCAGTGCCATGAGAGCCCATGACACGCCGTGTCACGCCATGGTACGCCATGGAAACTACCATGACACGCTAGGAAACGGTTTTTACCAATGTGCATCCCCCTAATTTCCCGTCTCGGATTGCCCACGCCTGGCCTACCCCTCCCTTGCGGGCGGCTGTGCGTGGATCCCAACTTTCGGTGCTCTGCCATTCATGTCCTAAAGGTGACATATCTTCCGTCGACAACGCTGCATCAGATGCAAAACGTATCGTCACGGTCGGTCTGCCGGTGTCGGGTTTTGGCGTTCTTGATGACCGTCGAGCCGTGCTACGTGTGGTAGAGGTGCGTTATTATTGTTTCCGGGGGTGGTCACTTGAAGAACTCTATACCTCACCCAAAAGCTGACTAATGAAGAGTATTCATATTATTAATAGAGTGAACTGAAATCCTTACTCGATAGTCTAAACAGACTCATGCACCTCGGTACAAAAACAGTAACACTGCAAAAAAAACTAAAATATGGCCTATTGAATTTTCCGACAGTTTGGGGTCAAGGAAACCCATCATTCCAAAAAGGTTTTAGCCGAAACGGCTACTTCTTCTATTATCGTAGCATGCGTCCGACCCTACACCTATCAGAAAGCTTACCATTAACAACATACCCCGGCCGACCGTTCTTGATGTTAGACTCACCCCACGGTAGAGGGGATACCTGTTTTGCCAATATTCCTAATGTGGTAAGGCAGTTCCTTACCTCTCGCGAAAAACAAAGTTTGGTGAAATCGTTACGCGTAACCCGGTAAACAGTCCCTCCCATGGGCTAGCCATAGCCATGCATTCTACATGCAACGGTAAAATAATATAAAGTGGCAAATAGCACATGGGATTGAGAATATAGTCGGTACTTCCTCGGTTGAGCGAGTCTCGTCAGTCAGTCGGAATGGCTTGGGTGTTCGACCCAGCGTCAACATTTCCCCCTCTCCATGGTTGTTCGATGCCGCAGACAATTTTCTTCGAACAAAATGTGCCCTTTTGGGCTGTCTTCAGAGGGATAAGTTGACGAATAACTCTGACGATTGCAGCATGCATCACACCAAGGAACTCGGGCTGCTTGCTAGATTAGGCGACAGCAATTTTCCAGTTGAACTCCAACGCGAGTGACTGTACGACACGCGCACAGCTTGCACTGGGTACCGTGTGTTGCATGCTCGTACCATGATAAGGACGCGTTTATAGTTTATTTTATCGTCCGTTATACAAGGGCCTCAAATGGGACAAGTCGGGAAACGTTTGAACTGGTTCGTTGATCCTGAATCGCCTGACACGTACCTCGCCGTTTTGCAGAATGATTGGCGGCATTTCACGTCTGCTCAATCACAGTCCACGCCCCACTTGGTAAGAGCGCCCCCACCATGGCATCGTACGTTGCCTTCCTTGTCCCCTATAAGTGCCAGTTATGCCACAACTACACGCTTCCGTGAGAAGTCAGGGACAACCAGTTAGTGGTGTTGTACGACCACGACCAGTATGCCTATTAGGTTTAGTGATGTTTGGTTGGTGGTGTGGCCTTTCGTTGTATTTCTCGCGGTTTGGATGTCGCGTAGTGTAGCATGGCCTGACGTGGTGTGTTGAATATTGCTATGATCCAGTGCGGTGCCGCGTCGTGCCAAATGTGATATATATATGTTGGTATACTGCACCCGCCACATAGCCACCAGTTTGCATCTGGTTGCGAGTGCTTGACGATGATCCACAACGCTTGCAATTTTAGCTTAGGCGGCCAATGGGTCGTACCAAGCGTACGCTGGAACCACGAGAACCACATATACCTACTATGATATGAGTACATGGTAATTATCTAATATTAGAAATATTCACACAAGAGGGGAGACGTGCGCAACATCCGTTCATCGCATGCAAGCGTGCTCATTGGCTTTTTCCCGCCAGAGCCTAGAGACGGGTGCCATTGAGAATGCCATGGCGTGCCATGACACTGCCACGAGCTTTCACGGTACTGTCATGGAACTGCCATGGGCACTGCAGCGGCAATGCTATGGCACGGTCACAGCACCGCCATGGCGATGCTATGTGAGCATGACGTTTCAAGGACGTTGATGACATTCTATGGGCACTCATGGCATTTTCATGGGTGTTCATGAGTTTTCAGGAATTGACGTAGGATTTGATAGCCATAACATGGTATGCTACTAACGCTGGCATGGCCTTACCAATAAAAACTCCACTGTCATTGACGTGCTTTGGCGCTCCTTGCCCTGCCCCCAACATTAACATTTCCGCTAACCCTCACCCTGAGCTCCTTGCGGTGGATTCTGGGGGCGTGCCATGACCAGGCCTGCATATTAGCGCCATGACAAGCGGCAGTGTCAAGGCAGTGCCGTGAAGGTCCATGGCAGTATCATGGTAATGTCATCGCAATATCAAGCAATGCGAATATCGTGGGGGGGAGGGGCGTACCCTCGCCCTAAAAATTCACGGCCCCACCGCATATACCAGATAGATGGAGAATTGATACAAAAAAACTGCCTAATAATGTATACGGTAGAAACATACAATTGTCCGGGTTCGGCAGTCTATAGTTCTGCATGGACGCAAACCCCATCTTTCACCTACTTGTATAAGAACGAAAGAAACGACCAAGAGTACGGTAGGTAGGGAAGAGGTTTCCTCTTTTTCACGACTGGATTTGAGCCACTCTCACGATGCCTCTGTACCCCACTGAGAAAAATACTCTAGGCCATCTGCTTGGCGCAGCGTAGCTAACCGTTCCAATGCGGATTCACACCAGAAAGATAATACGGCACGAGCGCTTAAGATCGCATAGGAAGAGGGGACTCATTCACGCGAGTGACCCCGAGCCACTGCAAAAAAAAGGTCCCTTATAGTCCAAAGGGACCCCCCCCCTACCGTAGCCTTTGTTTAAGGACCACGACTAGCCTTGTTCCCTTCCATTCGACCACACAAGCCGCGCAGGGTTAAGGCACGTCTTTTAGCTGTGCTGCCTGATCCGGCATCGAAATATTGGGCAGCCGACTGTTTTTGCGCAACACTTTGCGCAGCACTGCTGGAACGCGTTACTTTCGTCCGGAAAACGGATTCTGCCTTCTTCCTACTAAACTATGGATTGAGGAATTTTACACCCACTGAATGCTCCATCTGGCGAGAGGAAGGCAATGCAAACACCATCCCCCAAACTCACCGCCGTGACCGTAGATCTTGCTCTCCGGCACCCCCCAGCTAAGGTTCCTGATCCCTCGTCCGACCAACCTCACTGAAACAAAATTTCCGCGCTCTTGCTTATGCATATTCCAATAACATTTGGCTATCAATAGCCTTTCTCACGAAAACATTCTGGCACGCCATGCTGCAGCGCGTGGAGGCACGGTCCTAGCGGGACCTCCTCAATCAGTGACATTTTCTTTCGGCGTGGGCGTACTCCGATCGGCCGCCCGTTGCTCCCCACGAGTGCGACAGCCATGTTCACCATTGTACCCACCGTGAATGCTTGTATCCATCGTGGATGTGCCTGGCTCGCCAAAGAATCATGCGCTGCATTTTTAGTGACAGCTCTCGTGCTTCTCGTTTGCAGGGCTTCTCGCCGCGAGCTGACCCCCGTGATAAAAAACCTGGATTCTGGTACCAGACCGCTTGGACCACGAGTGAGTGAGTGATTGAGTGAGTGTGTTCTCGAGTCTCAAGGCCAGCTGGACTGACTCGCCAGTATCATAGGCTGTATTTTTTTGTGGCAGCTCTCGTGCTTCTCGTTTGTCGGCTTTGTCACGAGCTGGCCTCCATGAAGAGCCTGGATTCTGATAGCAGACCGTTTGAACCACGAGTGAGTGCGTGAGTAGTGTGTTCTCGAGTCTCGAGGCCAGATGGTCTGTCCGTACTCGTAGGAAATGAGCCTCGCTAGCTAACACCCTTTGACTGCCACTCATCCTGAAAAAACGCCTGCCATGGTGTGTTGTAACCCCTCAAAAATAACCTGTTAAATGTAACCATGTAGTCTAATCATGCATTTGCATTGCTGATTGATTGATATATCTAAATGCACATTTCCAAGACAACCACCCATCGGTCGTACTCAAAGCTAACGCTTTTCAATGTGTTTCTGAAGGACAATACCTGGGAAAGTGCTTCGAGACGCCTGCGGGGCTTCTGCGTCAATACTCGGGAGAAAAGAGGTGGAGTGTTAAGGAGGGAGTACAGACAAGAGCAAGTGGGGCGCGTGAAGCGGATCGAGTGTTGTCTGGCGCGCTGGAAATACCGGGAGCAACAACAGCGGCTCGCGAGGAGAGTTTCCAGCACCGCGCGCGAAAGCTGACCGTTTGTCCCGTTTGTCCTCTTCCGTATTATTGTAATTATATACAAGGGGGGCTTTGCCGCGGAGGGCTGATGCCCACCTGCGGCTCCGCGCACGCTCGGCATGGTCGGGGATGTGAAAGGCAACCACGACGCGAAAAAGCACTACGTAGTGCGAAGGGATTTTTTTAGGAGAAGAAAGCAATTTACAGAACGTACTGCCAAGGGCGGTTGAGGGAAATCGACAAATCAGGGTAACATAGTACGGTAAATAAATAGTGGGGAGTTTTCAGAAGGTAAGGAATGGAACGAACAACCGGAACAGTTAGGCGAAGTCAAACGCGCGACCAACCTCCAACAATCCGGCCTGAAAGCCAAAATAATAGTGAAGGGCAGCAGATTTTCTATTATTATTACAAGGTAATGTGAACATGGAGTATGGACACGACACCATCACCGAACATTCCATGGAAGAAAAAAGCGACAGAATTTACCGCCAAGGGGTTGCCGAAAATAGAAAAACAGGGTAAGTAGTCTATAGGGTAAGTAAATAACGGGGACTTCAGAAGAAGGTGACGAATGGAACTAATAATAACCGGAATAGTTAGACGAAGCCAAAAGAAGTGCAACCGACCTCCGATCGGGCGTGAAAGTCAAAGTAACGTGGAATTTTAAATGCAGCAGAGTTCATAAATGTGAAAATGGGGCATGGACACGACGACACAATCATCACCGAACATCCCATCCATGCACGGCGAGTGACAGGCGTGCGTTAACACAGTACTGCTACTCACACTACTACCACCACGACCACAGCTGCTGCTGCTACTTCAGTGCGCGGGTATCAAACCCAAACTACCGCTCGTTGCTGTGCCAGCATATCCCCTGGCGAAAAAGAACGGTCGGTATCAGTCTAGGCAATGATGATGGTGATCATCTTTGTTTGAACTACCGAATCGTCAATAATAGTGCTGTGCTAGGGTATCCCAAATACACAACAACAGCTACTACTACTAGTGCTAGACTTCCCATGCCCCATTGCCGCGCAGCACGGTTCTGATGGAACCTACCATGATTCTGAGCTGGTAGTGCTAGGGTATCCCACGTAAATAAACAACTAACTGCTGTGCCAGAATTCCTACGCCCCACCGTCGCGCAGCACAGTAGCGCTAATGGAACCCCATTTCTGCCATCATAGTTATATGCCAGTGTATCTCAACCAAGCAACTACTGTGCCAGATATTTACTACATGTATGTACCAAACTGCAGTGTATCTCAACCAAGCAACTGCGCCGCACGATACTAACGAACACGAAACTGCCATGGGTTTGTGCCGGTGTACCCCAACAAGGCAACTACTTACTGCTGTGCCAGATATCCCTAAATTACGACATTATTTTGTGTGGAAGACAGGGTCGTAGATACCTATTGCAGATCTCATACACGCATGCGCGAGAGGACATGTCACCGGTCAGGCAATCCACGATCCCGGGAGGCGAACGGTGTCACCCGTCATAGACGGCGTTGGCCCGTCCCCGGAAGGTTAGCCACCGAAAGATGATCCCGCCGCATGACGAGAGGGCATGAGCCAATCGTCACTCTAGCTTTAGCATCTCCTTGATACATTTAAGACAGAAAGGTTCCAGCGTGCGTCCGCTGTGAAGACGATCGTTAAGGGACATCAGCACCGCGACGCTCTCTCCGCTTCGACTCTAACTCCGCGACGCCCTCTCCGCTCCGACGCCAGCTACAACACTATTACCACACCTTCGGGGCCACCCTGTCCACTCCGACACCAAGACCCCGTGAGAGGCCAGGTTCCATAGTGGTGACCACCGTCGGATCAATAAAACCTATATATAAAACCCTATATAAAGACCGCCGTCGGAAAGAAGAAAAAAATGCCACGCTCAAGAGCTCGCTCCAAGAAGAGCCGCGGGAAGGCCCGCAAGACATTGCCCTCTGCCGAGGAACCGACTCCTGCACCGTCGGGGAGCTCTTTTGCGGCCCTCGCACCTACAGACTAGGGCGGACCGGCCGAGCCCGACGAAGAGGAGGAGAACGCTGCAGATGATGCTGGAGCACTGAGTACGGCACCTGCCATCGCAGCCACCACGACGCCTGGACCATCTGCGGGAGCCGTTGGGGAGGACTCGAGCCTGGCGGAGGACATCCTCGCCGCGCCGAGCACTCTCCCAGCTATTGATCCGGTTCGCGTCGAGACGGCGGCCTACCTGCGGAAGTGCATGCTCGATGGCACCATGCCGCCAGCGTGGGTCTTGGAGCTGGTGCTGCCTGGCAGCCGGAAGCCCGTGAGTGGGCCTTCTGACAAGCGGATGGAAGAGGTGAGAGCAGCACCACAGCCGCAGCAAAACCTCGACGTTGTTTTTGAACGCGTGCAGAACCCTACGACACTTGCCACGCCTATCCAACAGCAGTCGAGTAGCTCTGACAGCAGCTGTACCTCTCCCCCTGACCACTCTCAACTAGCCCCCCTGAAAGCACGTACCACCTCTGCTGTAGAAGCGCTTCCCACAGACCCCCTGACAGCACGTAACACCTCTGCTGTAGAAGCACCTCCCACAGCACGTACAACCTTTGCTGTAGCACCCGCGAGCGCACACCACAACCACAACGAGCACGCAAAAATTTCGAATTAAAAATCGGATGTGCCCCATTCGCTCAGGTTGCACGGTTTACCAACTGAAGATGTGCCCGAAATCATGGCGCTCTTCCACGCTCACATCCGCTTGCACGCCCCTGACGGCACCCCTGACTCGGTTATCGACCACCACGCCGTGAGATACCTTGCATACTTAGTGACCGGCGGAGCAGCTAGCACCATGAACCAAACACAGTGTGAGACGTTAGAGTGGCGCACAGACAAAGAGCTAGCACAACTGAACACGGAGGAGGTAGAAGTCAGAGCACCACGCAACTGGAGCGAGTGGGTGGATGCTTTTCCAAACCTGTTTAGCCCCGTGAACCGCATCGTCCTCCTCGCTCGCAGCGTATCTACCCTAAAGCAAGGCAGTAGTGAATCCGTCGACTCTTACGGACTGCGTGTAACTCAAGCATACGCGCGCCTCCTAGCCGAAGCCAAACGAACCGTCCCCGTCAACGTCTCGCCTAACAAACATGCATGGCAAACATCGCTCATGGCATCTTTCGAAGCCGGTCTAGTCCCCGAGGTACGTCTGGAACTTATTCGTGAAGACCCCTCTGTAACGTACCAAGCCTCACGTACCCGCGCCAAAAAAATTGAGACCATCGCCTTACGCCCGACCCCCTCTCCCTCCCCGACCACGTATGCATCGGCCGTCACTGGCACATCCCCTCGACCCGACCGACAGTTAATCACATCGATGGCCAACATCGAAAAAAACATTGTGTCCAAACTGACGGCGGTGCGAGGCCGGGGCAAGGGCGTGACGTTCGAGCCAACAGCATACGGCCCGTCCGACAAGCGGGGCAGGTCGCCGAGTGGCGACACGGGGAAAAGTAGGAAGGCCAAAGTAGCGTCGAGAAAGAGTATGATTACCTGATGTGTCGCCCCCGCAGCTCGCACTCGCGCCCAGACTGCAGGCTGGCCAGAGCGCACGAGCGCGACGGCACAGTAGTCACACAAAAACTGTGAGGGGGCCCGCGCCGGTTGCCTCAAACCGGTTCGGGGAGTAGGCATACTAGGATCGCCAAACCCGCGGTAGAAACGATAGCGCGATCAGCTAGCGTAGCCGTGGCAAGTGCCGGTAGACCTAGTAGTAAGAGGAGGGATAAGTCTGGCCGAACAAAGAGCACCAATCCTTTGGCGAGTACCCATGCGAAACAAGTACATGCAGAAAACCAGTCGAATACTGTAACATACTTAGAAAATAAGCAGCAGGTTCCGAGTGTTCTAGCAATACCGCGTGGAGTGGGACCAGCCGTAGAAACAGCAAGCAGAGTCGAGAAGAGTAGTCAGCGTCAGAATGATACGTTTTCACCTTCCATGGTACCACAAGCGTTTTATGTTTCTGCTGCGTCCCGCAAACTGAACGAGAAAACTAAACATCAAGTTTTATTATCATGCAACGCTAACCGGAAAACGCACTTTTGATGCTTTTCACGCGTTTGCCATGAGTGGGTATCCCAGATATCCCACAGATCTCAACTCTACGTCAAAGCGCGTACGAGTAAACGCCAGAGTTAATGATTATCCGGCGCACAATGTCACGACTGACACCGCGAACGAGGTACCATGCATATCTGCTCGCTTCGTACAGACACATCCCACAATGAAAGACACTCGAATTTTTGCAGTGCCCCCGGGAGCGATCAACCTCAGCAGTGTTGATGGGTCGCCTCTCAAAATTTAGGATATGTTCGCTTTCAACTTACACTAGGAGATATTATCCTACCAGTCGAAGCGCTCGTATTGCCCTCTTTAGGGCCAGATATTATGCTACTCGATAACACCATCATGGGCGCCTTTGGAGGTGTCCTCGACTGGAGTACAGAGCAATTGTCATTGAAAACCTCTCAAGTGACGATCAAAGCATCTCATCGTAGAGTCGACTTCACAGCACGCCCCGAGAACACTGCGACATGTCAGTGCTCCGTGGTCACAGTTAACACTGTTGTAGAGTCGGTACCAGTCTTGTTGCGACACAAATGCTGCCCCCCCCCCCCAGGGTGAGATGGCAGTACAAGTAGAGTCAGCGACAGCACCCACAGAGACCACTGCTGCACTCATTGAACCACTCGTCGTCACGTTCGAGGACATCCAAACGTCCGCCGTACCTGAAGCTTTTCAAAAGATGATAGTTGCTCGTACAGTGAGTCACTGGTCGGTCGCTGATAAAACAGCAGTAGTTCAGATCGCGAACCCGCCCCACCAATACGTATACTTGACACTCAACACCTTACTAGGTCGCATTGCGCCCGTATCGGTAGCCCTGAACAAAACGACCAGACTGAGTGTAATTCAAAAGACAGCAAGACAAGGGAATCCACGCGTAACGAGCTTAGCACAGTGCTTACTCGAGCATTTGATAAAACCACGTTTACACCTGCCGAATGCGAACAAGTACTGACTCTATGTATGTACGAAACATCGCAGTGTTTTTCCTTGTCATCTCAAGAGCTAGGTAAATGTACCCTAGCCGAAGCAACGTTTCCTCTTGAACCAGGAACACGGCCTGTAAATAGAACCCCCACGCGTACAGGAGACTATCGACAAGTGCGTGAACCAGATGGAACAAGATGGAATAATTGAACAGCGCCCTAGTCCCTGGGGTTCCGAAGTAACTATTGTCGCAAAATCAGACGGCACTCCACGGTTCTGCGTAGATTACAGGTCGACCATAAAGAGAAATCTGATAAAAAAATCGTGGCCTATGCCCAACTTAGAAAGCCACTTTGACACGGTCGGAGGAGCACGTTATATAAATGTGTGTGACGTACAAAATGCTTACCACCGAATACCAGTAGCCGAGAGTGAACAAGATAAAACTGCTTTTGTGACGCAGAACGGGAAGTGGGTTTTCAAACGCCTACCCTTCGGTATAACTAACGCGCCGTATCTATTCTCGCGAATTATGTCACTAGCTTTTGCACATTTTGGTCCAAAAAGTGGGCTCTTGGTGTATATGAACGACTGTATGTGTTGTTCGTTCACCTGGGCAGGCCACTTACAGCTGCTAGAAAATATGTTCAAAGCCTTGCAAGCAGCCGGCCTCACCCTCAAACCATCGAAAGTACAGTTTGGCTCCCGAGAAGTTGAATACTTGGGACACATACTGACGGCCGACGTTATTCGGATCGGTGAGGATCGCGTAAAAGCTATAGTTGACTTACCGACGCCTAAAATCATAAAGGAGTTGCGGTCTGTGCTAGGAATGGTTAACTTTGTATGCAAGTTTATACCTAACTTAGCCAGTATCATATCATCCCTGGTAGCCCTCACGAAAAAAGAGGCCGCCAAAGAAGTCGCTAAACGTTGGAGACCAGAACACGATCAGGCGTACGCAACAGTGAAACAATTGCTCACTCAGGCGCCCGTACTTCAATTTCCCGATATTTCTAAAGACTTTGCGATATACGTTGACGCCTCAGAAGCAGGCGCAGGTGCATTCCTCGCCCAGCAGAAAAGCGATGACCCCGTAATAATAGCATACTTTAGTCAACACTTCAACGACCGCCAGCGCCACTACTCTGTTATGCTGGGCAATAGCATTGCAGTCTTGAATTCACCGTTCAACACAAACCAGGTAAACTACACGTCGTACCGGACACGCTTTCACGAATGTTTGCGTTCGTGCACCAGCAAGAAGTAGCTGTGTCGTCCCCTGCGCCCATTTGCCGCAATGTACCCGATGATCCCTCGCTACAAACAGCCCGTGTTCCTCGACCATATCAGACTTCCTCTGACAAACTGGCTAACCTAGAACCCGTACGCAGCGATAGAGAGCTCTTTAGTGTGAAGTCAGTATTCGTGAGCGCGACAAATGTTTTCATGTCCGTCGATCAAGAAAAACTCCGCTCAGCACAAACAGTAGAGTACGGACGGTACATCGATTACATCCAGCACGCAGACGCACCATTACCCGAGAAAAAAACGAAAACAACCATGTCTTACTATTCAGCGCAGGACGGGCTGTTATTGAAATCGTACCTTCCGGGATGTCTTCGAAAACGAAGCACCTTCCGCGATCAACTCGTAGTACCAGAGGCCCTTGTTGGATAATTTCTGCACGCCTACCATGATCACGTTCTATCCGGAGGGCACCTCGCATCTCGCCCGACTTATGAAAAAATCCGCCAGAAATATCGGTGGCCCACCATCAGCTGCGACGTACGAGAGTGTTGCGAAAAATGCCAAGCTTGTCAACGACGAAAAACAGCACACAACAGACCCAAACTCCCGACAGGCCATTTACCTGTCGAGCGGCCATTTCAACGAATATAAGCTGACTTAGTAGAGTACAAATCGGTATCAACTACAGCCACAGGGATCAAATGTAAATACGTTATCTCCATGATGGACCAACTGACGAGGTTTGCGGTACTGTTGCCGGTACATAATAAAACGGCCGAAACAGTAGCCAATCCCATAATCGAGATAATAATCAGCATTTTCGGCCCACCAGAAACCTTGCATAGTGATCAAGGCCCCGAATTCGAGAATAAGGTGATATACCAGCTGCAACACACACTCGGATACAAAAAGACCCGCACAACGCCGTACCGGCCGCAGGGTAATTCAGTGTCCGAACGGGTGCACTCAACGATGCACAGCATGCTAGCAATGCACAGTGGAATCGATCAAAGCAACTGGGCTACTCTCTTACCGTTTGTACAGCTAGCGCACAACACTAATTTTAGTGCAACGATGCATGAGACACCATTCTTATTAATGTTCGGACGACAACCCCGACTCCCAGTCGATATAATCCTCGGTATTTCTCATGTAGGAAGAACAGCAGACACCGAGGAATTAGCACAAAACACACTGGACAATTTGCAAATCGCTTTTGAGCTCGCACGCCGAAACTTAACCGAGCGTGCAGACAAGCAGGCAGAACAGAATAGCGAACTTAAACCGTACCCGGTGTTCAAACCTGGACAGGAAGTACTCGTGTACAGACCCTACCAGGATTCGGATGGGCCCAACCCAAAACTGCTATTACCATGGCGAGGACCGTATGTCGTCTGCTCACAATTATCACCAGTGGTGTATAGAGTACGACTCACGAACGACACCCGAGAGGTGTCGGTCCACCTCGCCCATATAAAGCCCTACTATCAACGGAAAACACACCCCGCACCTCAATTTGAGAAGCTGGCGGAATTGGTTTTGAGGGAACCTATTCTCCTACCCGAGTTGGACCATCCAGACGTAGCTCAACCCAGAATTAAGTCCTACTTCGTAGACAGGGTAGATCATGAACGGGGACCTGGCAGACCAAGCCCCCACAACTACAAGTACCGTCTAAGACTCCGAGTATACGGCCCTGAATCCGCCCTCGAGTATCGCGCGGACAAAATACCCCAATGCCACGAATTTATCGCCGCATACCGAGCCCGAAAGGGTATGCAACTCGCGATAACCCCACCTTCTTCGCTCCCCGTCCTTTCTCTCGGGAAACGGAAGCGTACAGTAGGTGGGGATGAGCACGAACTGAGACAGCGCAAATAGATTCTCAGATGCTCCGCGGCGTAACCCAATAACGAACAAGTTGGCTAACACAGTTGACTCAGCTGTAGGCACAAGAGTCAACAACGGTGATGAGAGTAGCACCAGCAGACATGGCAGTACACACACGTGTCTACCATGATCTGACGGGCACTCTACCCGGCATTCCGGTAGGAATAGCTGGGGTCAAGGAGACGTGAAGCAAATTGTTGTACCCAACGGGGAGAGGCTGTAAGAAGCGTGACAATTCATGCCCGTGCCCGACACTCCGTTCCAAACGGGACAAAACAGCAACACCACCGTCAAGCCACAACCAAAGTTGTTCAAACACTAAACACACAGGGAAAATGAGACCCACGCGACTCCACCCCACCTAAAACGAAGTCACACGTTGATGCACCTAGATCAACTGAGCTGACTCCGAGTGAAAATATCTAGGCGGACCCGCCCACACAAGAGAAATCACTAAACAATTTCGCTGCCCGTGGTTCCCAGAACAGCAACCACGACGAGCGCACCATTACGTGTGGCCACACGGAATACGTGCGTTGAGATAATATTTGGAAACCCCATACAACTCCAGTATTCGCTGTCTGCATGCAAGCTCGAAAATGTAAACATCTTCGCTGGACCGGTGTTTCACACCCGTGTTTACTAAACACGTCAGTTATAAGGAGTGGATGCACGCATATAACAGCTGCTGTGTCGATCCGATAAATCGACACCCCGTTATTTAAAATTGTCATCCTCCCGATGACCGCTACAATACCATCCCTAGCTAAGATGGGCTTGCAGCGAATACAGAGGGGGTATGTGGAAGACAGGGTCGTAGATACCTATCGTAGATCTCGCACATGCACGCGCGAGAGGGCATGTCACCGGTCAGGCAATACACGATCCCGGGTCGCGAACGGTGTCACCCGTCATAGACGGCGTTGACCCGTCCCCGGAAGGTCAGCCACCGAAAGATGATCCCGCCGCATGACGAGAGAGCATGAGCCCACCGTCACTCTAGCTTCAGCATCTCCTTGATACATTTAAGACAGAAAGGTTCCAGCGTGCGTCCGCTGTGAAGACGATGGTCAAGGGACATCAGCACCGCGACGCTCTCTCCGCTTCGACTTCAACTCCGCGACGCCCTCTCCGCTCTGACGCCAGCTACAAGACGAGTACCAGACCTTCGGGGCCGCCCTGTCCACTCCGACACCAGGACCCCGTGAGAGGCCAGGTTCCATATATGTACGTGTAATTTCAACATCAACGACAACAACAACAACGACAACAACAACAGGAGCGGCAGCGGCGGCAGTTCAACAACAGCAAGCAACACTTACTTCCAGTATAATAATAGGCATACAATGATATTTTCACTATAGGCATACGATGATATTTTCACTATAGGCATACAATGATATTTTTACTTTGCTTTGAGGCGGTACACAAAAAAACAAAAAAAGAGGAGCGAAACAGCATAATAATAAGAAAAAGAGTATCACGCAATACACACACCGAGGCTCGAACCCAGAGAAAAGAAAACAAAGAAACAATTTGCAAAAAAAACGTTCGAGACACGAACTCGCGCCAATTCCGTTAAAAATCGATCGGGGCTTCGTACCCCTCACGCTTCTTCTGTTGTACAGTTGCTAGTGAGCCTTTCTTTGGTTTATATACCCACGAGCTGGTTCCAGAAAAAAACATAATATTCCACCTTCGGGCAATTCAGAATGGAATACGTTGAATATGCCAAAACTAGAGATAACGAAAGGACCGCATAAACAACAGCAGCAGCAGACAATAGCAGCAGACAGCACACACGACTACGGCAGTCATCGCACCCTCAAATGATACTCAGCAGCGTATGGCGCCTGGTAGTGCTCGTCATACTTCGCCGCCGCAGCAAGTCGGTAGGCCTCGTCTTGTCCTGTGTGTGGTTTTCGAGTGAACATCGTTGTTCTAAAAATGCTGAGTCATGTTTCGGTTGATAATGAGATATTGCGCTCCTCATGTTTGGATCTCGGGAGTTTTCTGCTGCACCCCTACCGTGGGATGACTCCGGATTAGATTTACCTGGTTCATGCGTTGTACTTTTCGTTTTTTTTTGTGCATTTCGTGTGTAAGCTGAAGGTTTTTTGTATTTCCGTTTGCAACATATTCGTGAATCTAGGCAAAATTATCTTGCGTTTTTCTTGCGTAAAATGAAACCGAAATGGGCGTTGTGGACGTAAGCGTTGGCAGTTGACAAAGAGAGCGGGGAGCTCTGAGCGGGCCAAACTGCGGGAGCTGGAAAAGCTGTTTGCAATAAGGGACGAACTCGAGAAAGAAGTCGAGGGTGGTTTCCGTCATAGTTTCCGGCCACCGACCAGACTTCGGCAGGATGAGACGAGTTCTACCGAATCGAAGGTTGCATTGAGGAAAGCAAAGTCATCCTTCGCGAGTACTCCCAAGTACTTCTCGAGCTCTCCAGCTTCTCCCTACGACAGGATCTAATGCGAGAGATTTCGCAGCCACGTCAGATACCAGAGAGGGGAGCGGGCGTGGCCAGATGTAAGTCACAGCTCGTAATCCCACTACTTGAGACTGGGAGTGAGAGCACTGAACAGCAGCAGCCGCAGGAGCAGCTCCAACAGCAGTTCGAGATAGAGAAAAATTGGATGGTGATTGAGGCTTGCAGAGATGAGGTGGCATTAGAGACGAGGGGAGAAGAGCA
The DNA here is from genome assembly GCA_012845835.1 of Undaria pinnatifida. Classification (NCBI taxonomy): domain Eukaryota; class Phaeophyceae; order Laminariales; family Alariaceae; genus Undaria; species Undaria pinnatifida. Next base: position 10,487,565 of record JABAKD010000021.1, on the reverse strand, counting down.
GGAAGAGCTCTTGCAGCTGCCATTGAAGCAGCAGCAGCAGGTGCCACCTCCGGCGGCACCACCCCCTCTTCGGAAATCGTAGCTCGTAATCCCTCTACTTGAGGCTGGGAGCGAGAGCAGTGCGCAGCAGCAGCCGCAAGAGCAGCAGCAGCAGTTTGAGACGGAGGAACAAAGCGTGGTGGTTGACTCGGGCAAAGCGAAGGTGAAGTTTGAGACGGGGGAGAAGGGATGGCTCGACGATTTGGTTGTGAAACTAAATTACAAGCCGTATCTGTTGTGCTCCATGGGGGCGGCGGCTGCGGAGCCCATTGATGTAGACTCGTTCCGGGATCGGCACAAGGTGGCTGCTTGCGGTGGAGGACGCTAAGCATGGGAGGCACGGACACCCAGGCGGAGAATCCTTCCCACCGTTTGCACCAGACTAAGCCAACAATCAGGTCATGTCACGTAGTGTTTTTCCGTCTGCATTCTGTTTTCATTCTAGAGTGATATAGCAGGTAGTGGACTTTTGCTGTGTGAAAATACATCACATGAACTGTCGCGAAACATGAACTGTTGCTACCTATACAGCAGAATGCTCTACTGCTGCGGCTGCTGCTAAGCAGTGCTCTCACTCCCAGTCTCAAGTACTGGGATTACGAGCTGTAACTCTCACCTGGCCACGGCCGCTCCCCTTTCTGGTACCTGAGACGGCTGAGAAAGTCTCGAATTTGCTCCAGTCGTAGAGAGAAGCTTGAGAGCTCGAGGAAAAGTTGCGAGTACTCGCGAATGATGAGTTCGCTTTCCTCAATGCGATCTTTGATTCGATAGAACTCGTGCCATCCTGCCGAAATCTGGTCTATGGTCCAGAAACCATGACGGATACCACACTTGATTTCTTTTTCCAGTTGGTCCCGTATTGCGAGCAGCTCTTCCAGCTCCCGCATTTTGGCCGCTGAGAGCTCCCCGTCCTCTCTGCCAACGCCTTTACGTTCACAACCCCCGTTTTGAACTCACCCTCAAGCATGGTTCAAAAGACACCAGCTCGCTCCCTTTCACAGGGAGGGCTGTTTATGTGATATCTCCAGCTAGCTCTCCTCCGCAGAAGAGCCCACGTCACTCAACACCCTTTTCTTCGAACAGGGTTAGTACAGCTTACGGTACGCAATAATTATCGTGTTTGTTGATCCCTACGAAGCGTAGAGGGCTTACCCGTTGAGCTGACAATAGTGGGGTAGTGGAGTCACCGGTATGAAGACAAGTAAAAGACGTATATATATCACGTTGTTCCTAGCCAAGGCGCAGCGTGGAGTGCGCTCGCCAGGAAGAAAGGCGGCTGAATAGGCGGAGTATTTCCACCATCCCGATATCCCGCTATCACGTGGCCAAGCTATCACTGGAAGCCCCTACAATACTCAACCGTCATCATATCCGCATCATATCCAAGCACACAATCAACAAACCACATCCAAATGATATCAAATTCGGATTGTTACAGGCCTTTCGAGGCCGTATCTTAACACTAGCCCACCCTGAGGAGTGGCATCTGCAGAAATATGGGAGATTCGGGGAAATTCGGTTCTACGAACTACACCATAAGTCGAAGATGCGGCTCCTCAAACCCCACTCCCACACCTCTAACGGCCTGGCTCTGGAGCCAGGAACACGCGAAGAAAAGCAGTTGAAAGAAACGCAGACCCGACAACAAGGCAAAAGTCACCCACCAACAACCTGCCGCGTGCCGCCGGTGTGGCGGGGGGGGCAGAAAAGGCTCTACGGCAAACCAATCACAGAAAAGGTACTATGACGAGGCGAGCCCTCGTCGATATGGAGGGTAACACAGGCGCTAACACAAGGGGGAAGTCATGCGAAAAAGCTCCCGCGGGTCATCGGCATGGCGGGGGGTTAGACGAGGAAACGACAAATACCCGGGATGGAAGGTGGCAACACCTACAGCCCCGCTAGGGGGAAAGCGTTTAGTAAAAGAAAAAAAACGTAGAACAAATACAACACACAAAATACAAAATATGACACACAGACCCGTACATAGCCCTGTACCACGTGACGCACGAACGGGTACCCTGGTCGCCCCCCGGCTCCGGGCTGAGGAGGGCGTCGGTAGGGCGAAATTGAATAATGACGAAAAGCGACAGCCCTGCGCCTCAGATAGCGGCGTTTTACCCGAACCCTGGCCCGGCACTGAGCAGGGGTTTCGGCAGGACAGAAAGAAAAAAATAACGGAAAGAACCACCCAAAACCCGACGAAGACCCTCAGGACACTACGAACAATCCAAAGACAAAGATTCAAACCTCATAACCCCAAAAATCGAAGAACTATCGGGGAGCGGCCTGGCGGCTTGGAAGTCAACTGGCCACGGCCGCGCCTCGAGGTTTGTCTGCGTTACGGTGGATTCCCCGAGGAAACGCACTGGCGATGTGAACTTGCAAGCACCAAGAGCCTCGTACGGTTCCCGTCGAAGTCGTGTAGCGCGCCAGGGGAACAGGAAGATAAATCGGTCCCGGGTCGTCCAGAAAGCGGACCAGGTATACCTTGTCCTCGGTAGTGCTCGCGCTGATTTTTCCAAGCCACCATATCCCATCGTCTCCCTTGTACCAAACGTGAGCTCTCTTAGGAAGTACTGTGTCGTGGTAGCGACGGAGTCAACCGGCGCGGGAAACACAGACGTAGCCCGGCGCTAGGAAATGTTCCCCGTTGTTGCGGGAGAGCTCACGCTATGCCGCCCCGATCTGCATTTGGCGGTACAGGCGGTTGGTTTGGCGGTGCTGGTCTGGGGTTCCGGCCCAGTAACGCAAGATGTGGGAGCGGGAGAGGTGGAGGTCCATTTCCTGCTCCCAGGAAGGTTCGGAGAGTCCCGCCCAATGCGCCTTGTACAGCACCGCGATGATGCCACCTCGCCCCGAAACCGACTGATGACCAGTGATCTGCTCCACCTCCAGCAGTCGAAACGTCGTCTTGAGTGACGTGGTACGGCGGGGACTTCTTGGAAACATTGTTGAGCACGTACTGCGTCAGTCCCGCCGGCAGGTATTTGGGCATGTCCCCGCTGTCGTGGGGGTTAGCACAGGGTTTTCAGCGCTCGATGGCCACACGCCGACGAGAGTCTGAACTGGGCAGGTCGGAAGGCAGATCCAAGTAGAGGAGGTTGTTCCCGAGCGGCGAACCGTTCGGGGTCTTGGCGGCGGAGGAGGGACCGACTGCCAGGACCTTGTACGGGCCCGTCCAGTTAAAGCGCAAGTTTGGCCTTGAGTGCCTTGGCGTCGGTGTTCGCCTTCACACCCTGGGGGATGGTACAGGCAGAATTGTACACCCATGCCCAACCACCCACAGAGAAGTTAGGTGCTGGACGCAGCGCGTCGGCGAGGGCGGAGTTTCTGCGGTTAACACGGGAAACGGTGAGGGCGTGGTGTGCGCGGACAATGTCGTTCGCGCGCTTTTGCCGGTCGGTGGCCAAGTCACAATAGGCCAGGTGGTCACGGGCCAGACTCTGGTGTCCCACGACACCAGTGCGGTCGAAAACCGTCAGGGGGAGCCGTGGGAGTCGGCCCATGTGGATCTCGTTGGGCGCCAGACCCGTCGCCGCGCTGACGGAATTGTTGTAAGCGAATCCTACGTGAGGCAGATGCAAGTCCCAATCGTTTTGTCGCTCGTTGACGACCATAGCCAGCATTTGGGCCAGAGTGTGGTTTACCCGCTCAACGGCCCCGTTACAGTTGGGATGATAGGAGCTTGTATCAAGCTTGTGCACACCCAACAGCTGATATACAGCTTGCGAAAACTTAGAGCAGAACTGCAGCCCGTTTTCCGAGAGTATGGTGCGCGGGCACCCCCACAAGGGGATGTATTGGTTCACCAGGATATTGGCTGTACTCTCCGCGGTGAACTCAGCGGCAGTGACGGGGGACATGTCGGCCCGACGGCTGAAGCGATCGGTGAACAGCAGGATGTATGTGTTGCCTCGTGGTGTGACCGGAAGGGGCCGAAATAGTCAACGCTGACGGCGACACCTGGACGTTCCGGTAGAGGCATTGAGATGATGGGCCAGCGGACAGTCAGCCATGGGGTTTTCCGCGCTTGGCACGTCAAGCAGTGGCGAGGCCACCACCGGGTGCACACATTCGTGCCAATTCACTAATATAACCGCTCCAGCATGCGCAACGTGCGCGTGGTGCCAAGGTGACAAGAGGCCGTCGAGTGACAAGCTTGCATGATCCAAGGGCGCATGATCAGGAGAACGTAGATGCGAACTGGCTCGTCGTTTAACAAGCAAGCAGCTCGCCCCACAGAGTTGGGTTTATCAGACCTTGTTGGTGGTAGTGTCGGGTTGCGGACGAGTAGGGCGATGTCGTCGTCGGTTGTGTGTAGTCAACCCTTACCCGCAAGCTCCTTGATGTCTGAGAGGAATGGACGTTTGTGCGAGACTTAGCACGCCAAAACGTCGGTCGGCAGGACTGATGGCCGGCCGATGGAAGCGTAACGCATCATGGCGTGGCACGTCCGCTCAGCGTGCTGCTCTCGCTTCCAATCGTCATGTGAATAACGCGCAACGGAATCAGCGAACCGCAATTCAGCAGCGTCGCCGAGGACGTCCGACCTGGTATATACAGTCGGCGTGTCCCCAGGAGAAGGCGTGAGCCGTAAGAGAAGAGTTCCCACATAGGCTCTGCGTGGTCGCGGTCGGACGGTAGTGGCACCGTGCGGACCGGCGAGTCGACAAGAGCAGGGGTCGCGGCGGCGGACGGAGCCGGCCGCGGCCGTGGGACTCGCGGCGGGGTTGTACGTCGTCTGGAAAATGACCGAGGGGCCCCGCCGGGCCCGAATCCATAATCTATAGCGGGGGTGCATTACCCGTTGCTGTTGCTGTTCGTCGGCGTGTCGTTGACGACGGAGGGGCTGGAGCGCCAAGCAAGGTGGAGACGGACACAGTCGAACCGGTGGTCGCGGCGGGGGCTGTCTCCTGTGTAGAACTCCGGGATAGATAAGTCGGCTGTGCGATGGGCGTCACTTCAGCCAGGGCTTCTGCGGAGCCCGTGCCGCCCTCGATGGGTATGGCAAAAGCCGAAGCAAAGACGGTGTCAGCGGCAGGTGAAATCGACCCGCGGCCGGTACAGCCTTCGGTAGTGGCGACGGAGGCAGAAACACGAGCGACGAATCTCCCCGGGGAACAGAAAGGCCGTCAATCCTTACACGTGGCTCGAGTGTGCGAAAATTGTGATATGCGGTAGAGGTGACAGGGAGCCCACCCAAGGCAGCATGTTCAGCGCGGGCCACGAGCCCAACCAATATAGTGCTTTCGGTGAGGGGTTCGAGTCCACCCAAAGCAGTGCGTTCGGTGTAGGGCACGAGCCCACCTAAGATAGTGCTTTCGGCGAGGGGAACGATTCCGCCAAAACCGACCCCTGGGGTTGGCGAGGAGTAAGCGCGCAGCCCGCGGGTCCGGAGGAGGGTGATACCGCTATCTCCAACGGGGTTGGAGCTTGTCAACCCCACGAGGTTGAAGTTTGTCATGTCACTGCGGTCGCACTCCGTAGAAGGCTCTGGAAAACAGGCCGGAAAAATCGGCGATGCCGGTGGCGCTGCCTTTGCGGTACTCGAGTGTGCAATCGAACGCGGTGACGAACTCAAGCTACCGCTGGACTCGTGCATTGAGGGTCCCCACTTCGCCAGTGCTCTCCTGTGTTTTGTGGCCGGAGGATAAGCGGAACTTTGTTCCCCGCAGTACCGTCGGAGGCGTTTGGGAGCCCAAACAATGCTGCTGGTCTCCAAATCTGAAGGAGTCCAGTGCCCCTCCGAGTCGAGCGTTGCTTGATTGATATACGCGATTCTCATAGTGAAGAAAACGTCGTTCAGCGTCACTGTACCCTTGACGAGACAGGGGCTGTGTTCTGACAGCGCAAGGTCAGGGCCGACGCCATAAGCTATCTCCAAACCTCAACGGTTTCAAATTGTCCAACGCGCCCGAGAAATAGGTCGGAACAGCCGAAGGAGAAGCTTTGCGAGCGCTGGCCGCTGTTAACGGCTCGGCCGCGGCGTGGACGAGATTTCTTGGTTCTTGCATTCGCAGTGCAGGTGCAGAACCGACTAGGGGAGGTCGGGTGCGCCGACCCGGTCTCATTGTCGCGAATAGCTTCGCGAACGGCAGAAGGTGCCTCACCGAGCACGTTTTTCCTCTCCCCTGGCATGGGTTGTTGGCCCTGGGACCATCCTCCCGGAGACCAATGCCCCACACTGGGTCCAGAGGGCTGGATTCAGCCAGATTCTTTTTGTCAGAGCTCAAAAGGTTATTTTTCATGGCTGGATTCTGCGTGAATTTGGCGTAGGTGCCAGGTAACACGGCGTTTTACTTCTCCCTGTCCCCAACAGCGGAGTCAAAGTTGCGCACGCCTCGACCGATGCGTTTGCGTGTGCTTGGACTAGTCGATGACATGATGAGCCCCACTGCTCGATGGTCGTGGAAAAGTCTGGTCTTTTCGGCCATCATGTATTGCTCCGCGCAAGAATATGGCACGTCGTCCACGGCAAACGACGAAGGGGACCACGGTGGAAAATAGGATTGGGGCTACCAAAATAACACCCCTTTGTCTGTGGAGATTCGAGAGAAGGGTCAAAAGCCTTGTTGGAATTTGGGCCTGCAATCTCCCCGTCCGGGAACACCAGGCCTCGGGAGCACGACACGAATGCGAACCCGTGGTATCTCGCCTCGGGTCTTTCTTCGATCGTTGGCGGAAAAGCGCGAGAATCCGCTCTAATTGCGCCCGAAAAATGGCAAAAACCGACGGTGCCAACCCGTCGGTAGCCTCGTTGGACATTTGTGGGTCTGCAATGACCCCTTCTGGGAACACCAGTCCAAAAAAAGGAGCCCAACACCGACGGTGGCAACCCGTCGTTAGCCTCGTTAGACATTTGGGTCTGCAATGTCCCCCTCTAGGAACACCAGTCCTCGGCTCTTTGGGCCTAAAAGCGGAAATATGAAGTCGGTGCAAGGGAGGTATCCCTACATATCCACAACACCTTCCTTGTACATAAAGTCGTGCAACACCTTTATATATATCCCCCCTCAGGAACACCAGGCCTCGGGAGCACGACGCGAGTCCAAACCCACAGTTTCTCGCGTCGTGGCCTCTTCGCTCTTTGGCGTATAATCGCAAGAAAACTGCTCTAACTGCGCCCGAAGGGGCAGGGGCTCTGAGCTGTTTCTGCTTGACGAGAGGCGTGATTCTTCCGTAATTTTACGGGAATAGCGTCCAGCTGATCAGGCTGGAGGCCGTGACGTCACCACTGGCCCGTAGCGCAGTGCCGGATCTTCTTCCTGCGCCATTGGGGCAGACGTAGCCTGAAACACGCGGGTTAGCGTGTTAAGACGAAGCAGGGTCCGTAGACCCTGTGGGCGTCTTCTGGAGCGGGGCTCGGGGAAGTGGAAATAATGTTTTTACCCGAGGAGACTCTTTTCCGTTATGCCTCTTGAAGAAGGGAAACGGGGTAGTTAATCTTGTCGACTCCTTTTTGATGGAAAAAAGGACAAAGCGCCCGCTGTTATCGCGAGCAAACACCGGATCGAGCCTCGCAAAATATCTCGGTGTTTTAGTGTTGGCCTTCCCACTCCTCAAATCGACCGCCACACCGTGGTCAGAAAGAGTGTTTGAGGGTCGACCGTCCCACACCTCGAACCGACCGCCACCGCCTGGTCAGGGAGACGGGGGGATGGACACGTACACGTAAAAAGGCGACGCTCCGTCACCGCAGCTATATTCTTGCGCCACGCGTGCCTGGGGGGGGAGCGCGCAAAGCGGAGGCTCCCGTGGCATGGTATTGGGGGCGGCATTTGGAGCGCGTACCCCCATTGCTGAGTTTATGCCGCGGCTGCGGGAAACGGCGCTGGAAGCGCGGTTCTCGTGGCCGAACTCAGACCATGACCAACGTCGCTGGAAGTGGGCGTTCTCGCCGTCGAAAAAAAAAGAAAGAAAACGAAACTACCTGGGTGGAGAAAACCACGCTCGAAGCGCTAGTTCCCGCCGCCGGTACGACGCCGTGAGAATCGTCTGCAGACGGCGTAGGAGCCCGTGGGCTCTTGGCAGGCAATCTGTGCTGCGTTACTGGACAGGCTAGCATCAGAACACGAGGATCTTCTTAAACCAAAGTAGGTGCCCCCCGACAGTGTTGTCGATGGTGCCGTACCGCCGTCGATCTGTCGATTGCCGTTACGGAATGTGCCAGGTTGGCGCGTGAGTGTATTTTCGCCCGGGTTGTAGGCGGCTCCAAAGCGCATTCGAGGAGCAGGAGCGGGGGCAGGAGAGGCGGGCGAGCGCGGGATACCACCGTCGTGATCCGACGTGTATGTGGTATCGTGACAGCTTACCTGGCCCTGATCCTGGTGGTACCCTTGCGATTGACCTGAAAGATGGCGACGATTTTTCTTGTTCGGGCGATAAGATTTACCGTCTCAGCGGTAGCAGACCATGCGTGTTTGTCAACGTCGGTGTGCGTCATCGTCGCCAAGTTGGCCAAGTTCAGGGTTCAAGCAGCCACTCGCATTAATGAAATAATGCCTACGATGCTTGAAGGAATGGTTGTCTTCTCGGCATTTGAGGCAGGGCCCCCGATTTTCTCGGAGGGCATCAACGCGAGGTGAGAAGAGGCCGCTTCAAAGGGGAGGGTCGTCTGTCTTAAACGGGGCAATAACGGCGAAACCTTCTGCATAATGATGCTCTTTTTGTGACCAGCAGTTCGATGTGTGGTCAAGCCAAGGGTCAGACCGACCATCGATGGGCATGACAGTTGAATGATGGCTCGATCCGTCTGCCACGAAAGCGACTGGGACGGCACTCGGCCCTGGCCGCGCCCATGATCGGCGGGCCGGGGCCCCGACGGGGCGGATGGCCGCGCTCCCGTCGAAGAAACAGGGGGATAATTTTTTTTTTTGCCGTTGACGGCAGGTGTCTTAATATGCGCTTAAGTCACTAAAAGCCCGCCACATAGTATCCAACGAGGCGTATGGCCGCGGCTCCGTTGCCTTCGATCAATGGTACAACGCAGGCAGGAGAACCGGAAATTACTCATTCGCCGCTACCCGAACCACCTCCAACACCACATCCGTCCCCGGAGACAAAACACGCTCACTCCCCGTAGCGGTCGGCACAAGTATTCGAAACTCCCGACTGAAATCAGAAAAAGGCATGCTGTTACACATTCCAAAAGTTTGCAACTTAGTGTACCCCTCCTCCGTGTACACACCGTCGAATTGCGTCATCAGCAGACGCAACAGGAGGGTGAAAGCCTCAGGCCCAGATGCTCCTCCTGCCATGGCTCTTGACACCTCTTGCCTGTTACCACGGCCACCTCGCTGTGGTCCGTGCTCGAGGACGAAAACGAGCGGGAGGAGGTTGACAAGCCGTCCCACGCTGAACGTCCTCTCGCGCCAATCCTCCGGCCTCCGTTGCCCCCGCCAGAGCTGCGGCCAACTGCCCCGGTTGTTGGACCAACGTTCCCTCCTCGGTGGCGCCCTCAGCGACACTAGCATCCGATGGCCCTTCCCCGCCTCCACCACGGCTGTCGCCCCCGCGGTGGTGGTGGTGGTCGCCACCCCCAACATTTTTGCCACCCTCACGCTTGCGGTCCCCGCGGTCGCGACTGTCGCTGCGTCGCTGTTTCTCCCGGTTTTGTTCCGCCAACTCTTCCTCCGGGCTTCGGGGGTCGGCCAAAAGACAGGGTCGGGGTCCTCGTCGTGGGCTATCAGCAGGGCCTTGACGAGGGCAAGGGTCAGGGCGGCTCTCGTTTGTCCAGCATAGGCGTCAATCCACGCGAGTCCAGGCCGCTTCCACAGAAAGGACGTCCGCTTGCCGCGACGCCGGCCTCTCTGACGAGGGGAGGGCGCAGGCCGTTTCCACCACCGCGGTCGCCAACGCTGAGGAGAAGTCTACTTTCGGTGCAGACGCCATGCATGCGACGCTGCCCTTGAACAAGGCATCGTTCCCGGGTCATGGTCGCTGGGATGTGACACCCTGCGGACGCGACTAAGGCAAGGGGGCCGTGGCAGCCACCGCCGCAGCCGACGCAACTGATTGGGCGAGGGCTTGTTGCGCCCTTTTCGATACCAGGGGCGCCTCCCGCGCAGCGGTCTTCGCCTGCTCGAAATCTTCGTCAAACCGATGCCGGCGTGCCATCGTCTGGTTGGCGTCGTCGAGCGCCCGCTGGGCCCGCGCAGCCGCATATGCCAAGTCCAAGGGGGCGGCATGGGCGCCCCGGGAGCTATGGGGGTGGCGCTCTGACAAACGCGGAGAGCCCAGGTGGCGGCGGTGGTGCCCTGTCGAGCGCGGGGGTGGGCAGCTGGTGCCGCCCCCCCGGGGCTGGCGAGAGCTGGCGTCGAGACGCCCCCGAGTCCGGTGGAGGTTGGTCCGTCTTCTTCTGTGCGCGATCCGGTGAGTCGACCCTCTTGGTTGGTGGGTCCGGGTGGAGGTATGGTGCTCCGTCTTCAGCCTCGTCACCGGAACCCGCCGCCCGTGGTTCCCCCCGTCTCGAGTCGCGGGATCTCGAGCGAGCTCTCCCTGTCTCGTGGGCATCCGGGTTGGTGTGCGTGGAAGACCACAGGCTGCCCCGAGTAGCTCGCTTCCTCACTGGCAGACATGTTGCTTGTTGTCTGTAGGGAGGGCAGCGGAAGGAGGGGGTGTGGGGGATGGTAGCGTGATGGGAACGACGCGTAAATAAGCTATGGAGGCAGATATATTGTTGTGGTGTCCGCAATTAGGTGTACATCTGTGTTTCAGCAAACAGCAAGACATGGGCCTCGACTCCGTCCAGCATCAGTGATGGTAGCAGCCACGCCAACTAGCCGTATTAAAGGAGGACAGCGGTAAGAAGGGTACCGTCCACCAAAACCGCAGCATAAGAGCAGCGCTCAGTCTGACCGTAGGGTATACGGGTAACGCTTGCACGAACTGCCGTAAAAGCAGCCAAAAATGGGCAGCACTGACCCTAACCGCAGTGCAGGGGGTTCAACAAGTAAAGGTACGTCTGCACCCATCGCACTTAAACAGGCCTCATTTAACCTAGGCGGGGGGGGGTAGCACAGGAAAGCGTCGTCCAAACCGCCCACTCTCATCGCACCAAAGCAGGCAGCATCTAACCTAGGTGCAGTGTAGGAGGGGGGTAGCACAGTAAACGGTTGCACAAGAAGCCCGCGCCCATCGCACCAATACAGGCAGCGTTTATCCCAAACAGTGTAGGGGGGCAGCACAGTAAAGGGCCGCCTAACACGTCGACGCTCGTTGCACCGAAACAGGCAGCATTTAACCTAGGTGCAGTGTAGGGGGTAGCACAATAAAGGTTCGCCCAACGCGCCGACGCTCATCGTACCAAAACAGGCAGCATTTAATCTAGGTGTAGTGTGGGGAGGTATCACAGTGAAGGGTCGCCCAACACGCCGACACTCATCGCACCAAAACAGGTAACATTTAACCTAGGCAGTGTAGGGAGGTAGCACAGTAGAGGATCGCGCAGCCAACCGTATAAAAACGGGCAGCATCTGCCCCAACAGTAGTGTAGGGGGGGGGTGGCACAATAGAGGATCACGCAGCCAACCGTATAGAAAACGAGCAGCATCTGCCCCAACAGTAGTGTAGGGGGGGGGAGCACAGTACAGGTTCGCGCCGCCAACCGTATAAAAAACGGGCAGCATCTGCCCCAACGGTAGCGTAGGAGGGGGTACCACAGTAGAGAATCGCGCAGCAAACCGTATAAAAACGGGCAGCATCCGCCCCAACAGTAGTGTAGGGGGAGTTGGCACGGTGGAAGGTTGTACATGCGCAAATCGGCGGACAAGGTCAGTACAACGCTTGAACAAAGTAGTTTCCCCACCGACCGTACTAAAGGGGCACGGTCGCGCCTACACAGTAGTGCTGCTCGCTGCTGTGCCCATAGGTACCGACAATACCAACCGCACTAAGATGGGCAGGATAACCCCCCGAACAAGGTAGTTTCCCCCGACCGCACTATAGGGGGGTGGTCGCGCCTACAGTAGTGCTGCTCGCTGCAGTATCGTTGCTTTGTCCGTAGGTACCAACCGCACGAAAATGGGCAGTGTAACCCCCGAACAAGGTAGTTTCCCCACCGTCCGCACTATAGAAGGACGATCGAGCCTACAGTAGTGCTGATTGCTGTAGTATCGCTGCTGTCATAACAGGTAATGGCAATTCCAACCGCACCAAGATGGGTAGTATAGCGTCCGAACAAGGTAGTTTCCCCACCGTCCGCACTATAGGGGGACGATCGAGCCTACAGTAGTGCTGATTGCTGTAGTATTGCTGCTGTGTTAGCAGGTAACGGCAATTCCAACCGCACCAAGATGGGTAGTATAGCGTCCGAACAAGGCAGTTCCCCCACCGACCGCACTATAGAGGGGAGGTCGAGCCTACAGTAGTGCTGATTGCTGCAAGTAGATCCTGTGATTACGGGTGACGACAACATTAACCGCCTTAAAAAGGGTAGTATAATACCAAGACGAGCTGTAGAAAAGGTGCGTACGCCCACAGCCGAATAGAAAGGCTGTTTGCCCCCAAAGGTACCGCATCAAACGGGCTGATTCCCACTTGCACTATTAGAAGCTGTAAAGCGCAGCATCTCCGCGAACTGTAGTAAACGCTCTGTAGCGGGCAGTAGCTGTCCGAACATGTGCAGAGAAAAAAAATTGTCAGCATAGACCCTAGCAGTATCGTGAAGGGCAGCACATGTACCAACAGCAGCAGAGAGGCAGCGTTTACGCCTACAGCGCAGTGCTCAGCGTCTCCACCAACTGTAAACCGCATTGCAACGGACTGTATCCGTCGTGACAGCTGCAAAAAAAACAAATTGCAGCATTTATCCTAGCAGCATTGTGGAAGGGCAGCACATGTACCGGCAGGAAGACGGCCTAACGCCTGGACAGCTGAAAAATAAATTCCGTACTAGCTCCGACCGCACTATAAAGGGACAGTTACGTTGGCAGTAGTGCAGAGTGCCGCACTGTCACAGCTGTGCCCAGACAGAAAGTGGTATTAGTCTCCGCGTACCCATGAATGGTGGAATATAGGGCATCGCACACGCCGACAGCCTTGCCCAAAAAAGCCAGCACAGAGTTTCAGCGTTCACTAAATTCAAGTTCTTGTCACGGGGGGGCCAGGATGAAAAAAAAAAAAAACTCTCGAATCGAACTTGCAAGGAGCACTCGCACGGCAGCGGAGGATGTCAGAGCTGCGGTGCTGCAACTGTGGACGCTGGGGCAGTGAAGGGTCGAGCTATATGGTGGACGGGCAGGAGAAAAGTAGGCGGCTTGGCTGCTGTACAGTGACTTCTACAGCAGAGAATCCGGCGGTATATTTTATGCATTGACAGCGAGCCCATTATGCTGCGCTGTAGTTGGTAGCGCTGTGAACATGAGGGTGGTTGAAGCTACGTGACGCACAGTAGCAGAGCGCTGTTGATCGCGAAAGATCGGGGAGGGGTCCGAATTGCTTCAATTTAGTAGCTGTACTATGTTCAGCAGAAAGGGAGCAGCTTTGTCCGACGCGCAAGACGGATCGACGAATGTACTGAAATCCATACGACAACGCGTGTACTGGAACAAATCGCCCAACGAAAAAGCCCAAAAATTCCACGAGCATCGCCTGTTCCTTCCCTGGGAGGACCACAAGGAAGGAACCCCGACATGAGCTCCTAGAGCACGGCGCCCGTAGTCCAAGGGGGTCCCGCGAAGAACGGTCTGGCTCCGACAGCAAAGGTGTACAGTATGCTGGCCGATGGGTTCTCTCAGCAAGCGAAGTCCACGTCATTCGAAGGGTCGGTTCCAGTATGGTTGTCCGTGGCGCGTCGTGCATATTCCTCATAGCCCCGAAACGCAAAAAAAGTGCAGGTCGACGGCCGATCTTGGGGATTGTATGCTGGCAACTCGCGGAGATGTGCAGTACAACATGCTGGCAGAGCGCGGAGCAAACAAGTCTGATGGGCGGGACTTGGGCAGTTCCACTGCGGAGTGGTCTATGACCAGCTGGCGGGGAACTGATGCGACCAAAAGCCGAGACGAGGAGTGTGCCTTGAAGAACAGTGTCGTTCGCACATACTCGGAAGGTGTCGTCTGTGTGGTGCGTGCCCGGCGACCAACAGGAGGGACCAAAAGCCTAGACGAGGAGTGTGCTCCGAAGAGAGAAGTTTCGTCCGCACGTAGTTGGAAGGTGTCGTCCGTGTGGTACGTGCCCGGCGACCAACAGGAGGGGCCCCTGCCATCTCACTGCTGTTGTGGTCGCCGTTGTAGGAGGAAGGGCGCTCCCTCCATTGAGAAGCCACCCGAGAAGGAACAGGGGTTGTGGGCTCGATGGCAAGCGGAAGCAAAATCGCTACGAAAAAACACACCGGAGAGATTGGAAGAACGCTGGCACAATAGCAAGTCAAGCTTTCGACGACGCCATTTGTACGGTTAAACGTGGGGACACAGAGTGCCCCCTGCAGGTCTGCCAATTGAGCAGATCCTCGGAGAGTCCTCACTTTCTTTTTCTTCGTAGAGACGTTGCTTTATTCGATTCCACCTGAGCCCCGGATTGCTTCTGAGATCGGAGGCACGTGCCTCCGATCTATTTCCTAACTTTCCCGAATATAAAACGCCAAACCTTATCATACGAAACCCATCCAAATGATCTCAAATTCGGACAATTACAGGCCTTTCGAGGCCGTATCTTAACACCTGCCTGAGGTTGTTGTTCTCACATTAACTCGCATAATCAAGTCCGTGGTCACAGGACAGGTTCCAGTCACTCTGGAGCTGAGGAATACCCGAGGGAAAAACACAAACAAACCAAACGTTCTAAATAAACGCACATACATATCACAGCTGATGCAATTCATGCCTCCACCAGAAACATAAAACAGTGAAATCAGGAGTCCGCCTACGAGGTGCCTGGTCCATACTGCTGCATACGTCTCACTACTCGCGCGTGGAAAAACTGACCATACCGCTCGCCACCGAAGAAAGAGCACCACGTAATATATTGCACGTAGCACTGTCACTACGCATACGCACGAACGACGCAATTCATTTGGGAAAAAGAAACAAAGAAAAGAAAGAAGATAAAGGAAAGGAAAGAAAAAACAATAGCATGTACCAGGTCACATGTACCATGAGCACAGCAGCATCCGTAGTAGTAGCAGTAGTACGGGCAGCAGTTGTACCGGAAAAATTAAAAATGTAGACTACTACTGCTGCTTGCTGCTGTTGTTGTAGGTATCGTATGTAGTCTATGGTGTTGTTGCATTGAACTAGTTTCGAAACTCCCACTTAATTACTATAGGCTAATACAACAATATAACTTCATGCCTGCGTGTGTTACATCTAGAAGAGCTTGTTTCCCACCTTATTGAACCACAACAGAGACAAAAAGAATCTCATGCCCGCGTAGTACGTGTTCTGCAGCGGCTGCTGCTAGCAGTGCTTATCACCACAACACTAAAATGTTTAGCATTTACGACAAGAGAGCAAGAAAGACACGGCGCAATAAATTTACGGTATAACATAGAACCAGCGAATAGCAACACTACAGATAGATGATGAGTCTCAACTAGCAATACAAGGGCAGAAACTACACATACATACATGGGCTGCTACACATACATGGTACTTCCCTTGTAGGTAGACTACGTGTAGAGCATACACCATCGTCATTTGGACACCCATTGCATGCCGTCCTTGTCCTGACTTGTTATTATTATTGTCGCTAAGTTTTGGAGCCCTCCTACGTGTATGCAGGGGTAACTGCACACATCATCGTTCATTTATTTCCTCGAGTAGCGCCACTTTTGGTTGTACGTCACATGCACTTGAACTTTAATCAGAAGCAGCATCAGGGTTTAACATTGGATGTTGACGAGGACGATCCAAGCTTTCACTTTTTCAGCGGGTGCAAAACATGGCAATCAATGCGCTTGAATAAGCCATTTCATTCAGCTCCTTATAGCTTATGACATGTACGTACGCGCATCGTAATACGCAATAAGTTTTTGTTGTTGTTGGTAAACTCGTGGCTTCTGGGGA
This sequence comes from Undaria pinnatifida, assembly GCA_012845835.1. Classification (NCBI taxonomy): domain Eukaryota; class Phaeophyceae; order Laminariales; family Alariaceae; genus Undaria; species Undaria pinnatifida. The sequence goes on along the minus strand of JABAKD010000021.1, from coordinate 10,471,519 downwards.
AAAGATGTTGTATTATTGAGCAATTGCCCTTTTGAGACAGGTAGGCAAGGTGGAGTGAGCAGGGTGGGGGCGCTCGTGGGCGCGCACAACCTCACCCTCAGGATCACGCTATGCAACTACCCGATAACGCATAACACAGAACACGGCCTAATGTACTTTCAGACGTGCCACAAAACCCTCGGGTTGTTGCCCGTACCACAAACAATACCCCTAACATGACAATAGCCCGATAGTCAGACCTACAGCAACAATGCCTGAACCTTCCTACTGGATAAGTGTCCAATGTACCACATACCAATGTACCGACACACACACACCTACGGTCCATTGTATAGCTCGTACTTGTGTACAACGTACCGAAGTACCACAAAGAGTATTCCCAGAATATCCAGCATCAACTTACTACAATTGACAATTCAATATTTAAACTATCCAATCAGATGATCTACAGCAGCTCGGCCGATACACACTGCCGCTATCACCAACACCCTTCCTAGGGGCTCTTGTATCTACCAGACCCACAACATGCAGTATGACAAACAAAAATAGATCAGATTCCTACTTCCTAGAGCCCAATGCAAAGTCACGGTGAACTTCAAAAATACTTCTCGGCAGAGCCTTCGTGAGGACGTCCGCATGTTGTTTTTCGCTGGGAACATGCGTGATCTCGGTCACACCCTCCTCGGTCAGATTTCTAAGAAAGTGGTGCCTCACGTCGATGTGCTTACTCCTGCTCGAGCTAAGCGGATTCTCTGCAAGCGCAATCGCTCCCTCGTTGTCCTCAAGGACGTCAATTTTACGAGGCTCCACACTAGACCTCAAGAACTGAAGCATTCCGTTCACAAACAGAGACTCCTTCACACCATCGCCCATCGCAAGATACTCTGCCTCAGAAGTCGACTGCGAAACGCATTTCTGCGTCCAAGAAAGCCAAGCTACAAGGCAGGCAGCCACAATAACTAGTGCTCCCGAAACTGATCTACGGTCAGTGGCCTTGCTGGCAAAGTCTGCATCTACGTACACCAACGTGCCTACGTCATTAACCGTACTGTCTCTCTTGTACTCCAGAGTTAGATGTGCCGTTTCCAGAAGATAGTTCAGAATCTTCTGAGCTGTCTTCCAGTCTCTCTTCTTTGGCTCATGAGAGTGCCGCGCCACCGCCCGCACAGCATTCGAGATGTCTGGCCTCGTCCCATTGGCGACCCACATCAGGCACCCCACCACGTCTCGGAACGGCACATCTCCTGCCTCCTCATCCTTCATCACGGACCTGTTATCGTTAGCAGGGGAAGCAGGGATCGGGCTGGTGCGACAAATTTTGAATCTCTCGAGCACACTCCTGATGTAACTCTCCTGAGAAATCTCAATCGTGCCAGCCTCGCGGTCGCGAATAAATGCGCAACCAAGAAAGAACTTGACCTCACCCAAATTCTTCGTAGGAAGAGAATCGCCTAGAGCTTCTACAACCACCTTGGCAAGACTCTTAGTTCCTGCATACAGAATGTTATCCACGTGAATCGCGACCATCCCTATCACCTCGTCTCCCATCATGAAACGCAGCACACAGGGGTCACACAGTGACTGCTCCAAACCAATCCTCTTTAGATCCGATACTAGCCTCTTGTAAAATGTTCTAGATGCCTGCTGCAATCCGTACAAACTCTTGTTCAGACGGACAACCTTTCCTGACATCGAACCACAGCCAGGAGGCAACTTCATGAACACCTCGTGATCCAACTTCGACTGAACAAACGCCTGCTCAATGTCCCAGTGGAGTAATTCCAAATAATACTTGCACGCCAATGCTACCAACAATCGAATTGATGCAGGATTTGCAGTAGGCGAGAAAGTCTCAAGATAGTCTACACCATACTTCTGCCTGAAGCCCTTCGCGATAAGCCTAGCCTTGGCCTTCACTATCTTTCCTGTTTCGTCTGCTTTCCATTTGAAAACCCATCTAGCATCTATCACGTTACAGCCTATTGGGATCTTTACCGCTAACGTGAACGTTCCTGCCCTTATCAAGCCTTCAACTTCTGCAGACATAGCTCCGTTCCAAATCGTGGCGTACTTCAATTGCCGGGCTTCTTGATAGCTATCAGGCTCAGACTCTACGTCCTGCACTAGTTCTTTCGGCAATTCCACTGCGTCACCTGCTCTCTGCTCCGCCAACAGCGCATATATTATCTCTGTTGCGCAGACGGGCCCTAGAGTGGCCACAAGGCCAGATACATTCTGCTGGTTAACTGCACGGGTTTGCGCGCGAGTTCTACCTTCTCTTACTTCATCATTCTCACGCGCAGGGTTGTTGAAATCAGCTAGCTCAGCTACATGCCGCGGACGACGAGCAACTGGAGGAGATGTCTCTGCCTCTGCCTCCTGCCCTCCCGGCCCTACAGACTCTGTATCCTGCTCTTCAGGACCCACCGACTCTAGTTCCCCCACATCTTGCCCTCCCTGCCCCTCACCATCGGTGAACTCAGGTGCTGGAGACGACACAGAGGGAACGGGCGAAGATGGCACAGAGGGGGCAAACGGCGATCGACCTACACTCTCTGCGTCAACACTTTCAACCACATCGACTGCTTCACCAGGGGGGACCACTACCTCGTTCGTTGCTGCACCAGAGGGGACCACTGCCGCGTTTTTTCGCAACAGTGTGTGGGCAACTCCCCTCCTTACAAGCGGCCATACCTCGGCTTCTACATCGTTGTCACTTTCCTCCCCTCCCTCCTCCGCGATCTCTATCGGCAATGGAGGTTGCGGTGGAGGGAGTTGTGACGGCAACGCCTCCCACGTTACATCCCTCGTTTCCTGAATAGTCTCAGCCCTCGTAAGTACTCTATGACAATCACGCGGGTGGTCTCTCGAAGGACCGACATAAAAGCAACTCTCACCCTTCGGAAACAGCTTCGACGGTCGCTGCCACTTGCAGTACGCCGGTTTCAAAAATTGATAAGGTTTAGCAGGACGAGCTTCCCCATACCACATTTCATAGGGCGACTTGGAATCGGGGTTTGCAGAACAAGCCGTGTGATTAAGTGCCTCGCAAGCCCAGTGCATTGCCTCAGCCCAGAGTTTGTCAGTCTTAGTTAACCGTACATGCCCGAAAAGAACTTTCGCCTGAACACGAGCCGCCATTGCGGCCTCCTCTATCGATCCCAAGCCACGCTCTGCAACACCGTTGTATTGAGGACTGTAAGCTGGGAACTCTTGCTTAATCAAGAACTCATTGCACACAGATGCAAATTCTCCACCGAAAAACTCCCCTCCATTGTCAGATCTAACAGTCTCAACCAATGATGGGATTCCATCAGCACGCACACTAGAAAGAGAACTCCGGAAAGCACTCGCAGCTTCTGATTTACTTCTCAGGAAAAAGATCCATGCTCGCCTTGTGAAATTATCCTTCACAATCATGGGGTAATGCTTTCCCCCTATGGACACAACGGCCTTCTTCCCTCCCAGGTCAACATAAAATCTTCCTAACTTTTTATCTGATCTCCATTTAGTTTCACGAGCAATCCCTTTTCTAATTGCCTTCGACATCGAACATCCCGTACAAGCATCTAGGCTACCAGTCAACTTGATACCCAGTCGTTTTGCAGTAGTACGAAGCAATCCTTCATGTGAGTGGGCATAAATGTTATGAAAGTCATTCACATCCATACTCGTTTCGTGCTTGGGGTTTGAAGGAGTGAGGGCAGCCAACACGGATCCAATAGAGTCATCACCCACACGATACGTAGTCGCAACAAGCATGCCATCGAAATTCTCAAAAGTCACATGTCCGTGGAAAGCAGTAATCACACCACGAGGACCACCAAGACCATTTCATGACTCGCCATCAAATTCTGCGCTGGGGGAAAAAAAGTTGTACCCCAATTTGGGACAGTACAGCACATTCTTCAACTCTACCAAAAACTCGTTGTCAGCAGACACGAACACCAATTCCAGAGTTCCTGAAAGAGCTACCTCACAAGTCACGCCACCAATTCCCTTTACATTCTTGTGGCAAGGCTTCACATCCTTCATACACGAGAGACAATCTGTCATGTGGAAAGCGGTACCTGTGTCTGCATACCAATCTTCGAAACACCTCTTCTTGGTGAAAGTGGCATATTCACGAATAGAATCACGAATAACACGATCACTACCGACATAATTCCTTATCCTGTCCGCCACTTCACTATACAGCGTTGGAATATCAGCACCATAAGAATTCACCCAATTCACCAGTACAGATTCATACCACGATGCAAGATACGTGTTACCACTCCAATCGTTTGAGAGATTTTGGGACAGAAAAACCATGGTATCATTCCAGGTATCCCTCAGGTCCGAGCCAGTTTGGGACAGAAGCACTGACAACTCAGATATCTCACCGTTTTCATTCTTGGCGTCCTTGGATGATCCGGTCTGGGAGGGATGAGCAATCACACGAGCCAGACAGTCCTTCTTCGGACCGACCTCCCCACACTTGAAATACTTCCCTTGAAACGCCGTTTTCTTAGATGAGTCAGACTCGGAGTTAGACCTTGACTTGCAGTTCTGCTTCTTCGCACTCTTCTTCTCAGGCCTAGACATCAGAGCAACACTGTGTTTCTTCGGACCACCTTGAGTCTGCAAGTCGAGATACCGTTCACGCACTTTAGTCTCTATGAACGACGGGTCATTCGGGCAGAACACCACCAGAGTTTCACGCAGAGTCTTATGTTCATGCGACAGCCCCTCGAGCATCAGGTTGCACACCTCTCTGTCATCTTTCTTGACTTCCAGCATTTGAAGCACACCAAGCGTCTCTCTCACAGATGCAAAGAAGATCGCGGGATTCTCATTCGAACGCATGCGCAGTGATTTGAGTTTCTCCTCCTGCACACGAATCTGAGTCTGGCTCAACGGCAGAGAATGATTGGAATGATCTGTCAGCACTCGAAACCCTTGCTGGAAGAACCAGCGTGGCGAACCATAGTTTTCAGACTATCCTTCTTCAAGCAGTCGAACAGAAACCACCATGCCATCTCAGCCTGACGCAGCACACCCACACTGAATCCTTTCTCTACCCAGGGGGCCAAGTCGAAACCAATGTCAGCAATCGGAATCTCAGTCTCGGAAACAAACGCCTCATACAGATTGTTGTGCCGGGCACTTAGCAGAAAATTCTGCGACCATGAGGGGTAAGACACGTCTGTCCCATCGAAAACAGGAGCCTTGGGAACTTTGAAAGGACCCCCACCCAACTTCTCTTCTGTATCAGTAATGCCGGCCCCAGGAATCAGATTGTTTCCACTGGCGACACTTTCCCACCACCTGCTCGACGGAGTAGGTTCGGGAGGAACAGAGGACTGGCTTCCGAGAGCCCTACCTACAGTCCCGGGAACAAAAGACTGGCTACCTACAGCCCCACTTCCAATCCCAATCGAACCAAAGCTTGCAGCACCAGCAGAGGAACGATTAACAGCGAATACAATAGGGTTCAAGCCTGAGCCAGCAAGGCTACTACTCCCAGCCCCCATGCTGGACACGCCAAGGCCTTGGGCATCGCCGCCCGTACCTCCCGCGGTCCTGCCAGTAGGAACATCGGTAGAATGCGTACCACCAGCATACTCTGTTCCGCCGCCTCCCGGCGCGACAGCAGACACAGAGGACTCCATTTGTTCCTTCTGTTGATCAACAAGCGACGTGACTAGAGTCGTAAGTTGGGACAACTGCGTCTCTAGGGAAACCATCCTCTCACCAACATCCTGTGGATTACTCTGAACTCGGCCACCCGCAGGTGTCCCCGGTTCAGCCATGATGAGACAGGTTGATCAGGCCTCTCTTGTACAGCAGTCTAGTGTAGTCCAAGGGGACGACGGAGCAGTAGACACCTTTGTCGCTATAGCGTGTTGGTAAACTCGTGGCTTCTGGGGAAAAGATGTTGTATTATTGAGCAATTGCCCTTTTGAGACAGGTAGGCAAGGTGGAGTGAGCAGGGTGGGGGCGCTCGTGGGCGCGCACAACCTCACCCTCAGGATCACGCTATGCAACTACCCGATAACGCATAACACAGAACACGGCCTAATGTACTTTCAGACGTGCCACAAAACCCTCGGGTTGTTGCCCGTACCACAAACAATACCCCTAACATGACAATAGCCCGATAGTCAGACCTACAGCAACAATGCCTGAACCTTCCTACTGGATAAGTGTCCAATGTACCACATACCAATGTACCGACACACACACACCTACGGTCCATTGTATAGCTCGTACTTGTGTACAACGTACCGAAGTACCACAAAGAGTACTCCCAGAATATCCAGCATCAACTTACTACAATTGACAATTCAATATTTAAACTATCCAATCAGATGATCTACAGCAGCTCGGCCGATACACACTGCCGCTATCACCAACAGTTGTTGTTGCTGTTGTTGTTGTTGCTGTTGTTGTTGCTGTTGTTGTTGTTGTTGTTGTTGTTGTCGATGTTGTTGTTGGTGTTGTTGTTGTTCACATGAACTCGCATATTCATGTCGGTCTGTAGTCACAGGACAGCCTCAAGTCACTCTGGAGCTGAGGAAAATACCCCCGGGAAAAACACAAACCAAAGGTTCTACACGCATATGTCGCAGCTGACGCAATTCATGCCTCCACCAGAAACATAGTTCTTATTTATGTCTAAAATTGAAATCGGGAGTCAGCCTCCGATGTGCCAGGTTCATACTGGTGCATACGTATCTCTACTCTTCTTGCCTAAAAAACCGTCTCTAGTACCGCTTGCCACCGAAGAAAGACTACCTCGTATAATTTGCACGTACGAGTAGAACCTATCCTACGCATACGCACGACGGGCGCAAGTCAATTATAAAAAAACAACAAATAGTCCAGGAGAAAAGAAGATAAAGGTATGGAAAGAAAAGACAAGAAAACGAAAAAACGAAAAAGGAAAGGAAAGGAAAGAAAAGAAAAGACAAGAAAAGCAAGAAAAGACAAGACATGAAGAAGAGGAAGCAAGAAAATTGAAAAGGAAAAGAGAAAAAAATGTCACACTAGCAGACTTTATTAATAGGAACTGACTAAAGACGAAATTAATTGGGCTCATCGAGGGTATCAAGTAGTGCATCATCAATGGCACTGACTGGGGAGAGAACGCAACGTGGCGAAGAAGTCAGGGCGGTCTTACGCTATCTTGTGACGGCCATTGAAAGGCTCACGAATTTCAAGACGATGATGGCCAGACCCAGACTTCAGTCTCTCGGGCATGACGACCCCCTCCCCCCCCCCCCCGCTTCCCCCACTACAGCAGTCATGTTGCATCATATCATCGTCGTTTCTTCGTACGTACGCAATTTAAATGGCGACCACGTCATTAGCATTTTAGTACTTCTTTCACAGCCAGATCTGCAGCGGCAACGGAAAACATTAAAAACCATGCTAAGGGGAGCTCAACGAAACAATAAAATCAACCATCCTCGTCGCTCACATCACCATCGGGTTCGTCCTTGCCAGTTATCAAACCGTGCATCTCCTGCATCCACACACAATGTTTTCGAGAGTAGGACTGCGGCGCAACAGCAAGAACGACGGCGAGGACAAAATCGGTCAGTCAGTGCGCATTTCCTTCCATGCAGCTTGCATCCGGATCCGTCATGCCTCTTGGCGTTTTCCTCGTACTTTCATTGACATTTATTTTGGTAAAGTCATTTCTGAAGTAACTTAGTTACCAGGTAGGTATGTCTTTCAGCGCGCATCGTTTACCTTCAGGGCTGTTGTTGCTGTGTACCGGCGCCTGAAAACACCGACTACTACACCGCTTGCCACCCAGAAAATACCACCTACCACGTATATATCACACGTGGTCCCCATCGCTAAGCATACGCACCTCTGACTCGGGTCATTTGGAAACAAGAAAATAAAAGAAATGAAAAGAAAAAAGGAAGGGGTGCGCCTCGTTGGTACATTTTTTGCGTATTCTTTTTACTGCACTCTCCAGTATAAGTTTTTCAGTTGGAGATATTGCCATAAGCGACCACCTGGAAAAAAAAGCCGTGAACAGGTTAGGTGTATTTCCTTCTCCCTTGTACTGGCCACTGCCTTCTTCTTTTATCGTGCATAGATTAGGTGCAGCATTATTCCCAGTTTTCAGCTATTATTATTGTTGGTGCTCGCTCGTCAATTTGCATCGAATTTCGCCAGCTACTCACTCTGTCGCGCTTTCTGCCCGCAAGTTTGTACGAGAGGGCCCGTCCTTTGTGAGAGAGTCGAACCTACACACCCTCGACCTCAATAGTTACTACGTGGCTATCTTAGTCTAGTCTTGGCATCGGGGACGCCGCTAGGTCAATACACAGCTTTGTAATCAAGAACAAAATAGCCGGCCGCGCCGGTGGCGTTTCAGCTTACCCTGGATCCTGGTATCGGTCAGTTTCGTGAGTTCGATTCCCCTCGAGTGCATACGCGTATAAATTCGTGGGGACTTTTTCTTGCGCACAAATTGACTTGATTGAGGAAAACGCGAGAGCGTGAGTTAGCAGCGCTCGATGAAAAATCGACGAGCAGTGGGATTACTGAACCCTAGGTATGCGCGATAAAAATTGAAGGCAAGAACCGGGGGAAAGGGACGACACCTGTGACCACGACTTGTTCAGAAGCTGAAAAGTGGAAGTAAGCGTGAAAAAATAGATGAAAAAATATCAACAGCAGTAATATACCGCTGTAATAGCCCGTATTCATTATTATTAGACAGTCCCTTTATTAAAGGGCATGTCATGGGCCGAAAGTGCGGGCCGGGCCGGGCCAAGAATTTTGAAAATGTAATGCACCGGGCCGGGCTGGGCAAAAAAAAATGAAAATTTGATGAGCCGGGCCGGGCCGGGCCGAGAGTATTGGAAACATGGATGGGATGGGCCGCCGAGAGTTTGAAAAATTGGTGGGCCGGGTTGGGCCCGGGCCGAGGGTTTTGAAAATTTTATGGGCCGGGCCGGGCTGCGGCCCTTCGTGTGGAAATTTTATGGACCGAGCCGGGCCGCGGCCGATCATCTGAAAATTGGATGGGCCGGGCTGGGCCGCGCCCATCATGTTAAAATTTAATCGCGTAGGCCAGGCCGCGGCCCATCAACTCGAAATTTGATGGGCCGGGCCGGGCCGCTGGCCATGAGATGCTGACTTTATATGGGCCGCTCTGCCGAGCCTATGAGGCGGCCCACGAATTTTCACAGGCCGGCCCGTGCCGCGACCCATGAAATGTGTGGTACTGTTGCTGCTATATGCATATGTACCATTTTGCTTTTTTTGCCTAGTCCGTCCCTTTTTCTCCGCCGGCGCAGAGTTTTTTGGCGTGCTTTCTTCTGCAATGCGATCAGACTACCCGTCGGTATATTATCAGCCGTGTGCCGGGCCCATGGGACGTCCGTGGCGCGAGCTATGGCCGCGGAAAGCCGCCGAGACTGGCTCTATTTTGCGGGGTATGAGACACTTCTGTCCCCGGGCAACCACACACTAGACGTATTTAAGCCTCGAGGTTAGGTCTTAAGTACTTCCAACTGGAAGAGCTAGGCCATTCGATACTTCGACCTTAAACGCATAAAAAAAACACCATATGTCTAAAACTCGAAATAGTGGTCTCTTTCAGTGCGCATAAAAAGAAAAGCCGAGGAAAGATCAAACTACTTGAAAATAGACTATGATATTTCTGCACTACTCCAGACGCAGATGGCAAGACGAGGATTTATGTCATGAGTCAGCACATGAGTGGGTGGAAACTTCGAGAAAGACCCTCCCCTGCCCATGCTGTGCGAGCTTGAACAAACGGCCAAAACAAATAACTGGTGCCTGGCAAAAACATTGAGTGCTTCGTACTCCATACTCGCTTCATATGTAGGATACCTCGCAGGCGTTTGCCGCCTTCGGTGTGCCTCAGTGTGGCAGTCAGTACAGCAGCACAGCAGGACTGGCCCTCAACCCGGTTCAATTTCCACCCTCGAAATGTAGGCATCCGCGGGAAAGAGGCAACAGGGTTGTAAACTGCAGCAGCAGCTCCGGCCATGCGCTACGTCGGGCACAAAAACCAAACAAAAAAAATGTGTCATCGAAAAATGACAGCCTCTCAGGACGAGAGAGCAGGAGCACGAGCGCGCGACGAACTATGTCAGAGTCCCAGTTCTCTGACCGCAGAGAACGCCAGGGTGGGAGGAGTCTCGCGGGCGTTTTCCACCGGCTAGTTGTGCTGTAGTTGGGTTGGCTGTTGGGGTGCTGGTTGTCTGTGTGTTGTGCTGTGTCGTTTTGTTTTGTGGTGTGTTGTGTTGTGTGTGCGCTCGATCCTCGTGAATGAACAAGGACTCCTTTTCAAGTAACAGTACGTAGAGGCATGCCGCTCCACGAGAGTGGGTCGCCTCTGACCACCGCCAACGTTTCTGATGGTGTTGTACACGCAGGTTGATTAACCCGGGTTGGGGATACACCAAGCGGCTTGCTAGGTTGAGCGTTGCAATTACTGCGTGGGTGTTGTGCTGTGCTGCTGCTGCAGAGTGTCTGATGTTTCCTCGAGCTTTTGTCGTCTGAAATGCTGTTGTTTGCTGGAAAATACTCGGAAAATTGCTTCAAATATGCACTTGGGCCAAAATGTGCCCAAGTGCATATTTTGGGAAAATCCACATCTCACCGTGGTCTGCCGTGGTCGTTAGGTCGATAAAATAGACCTATTTTTTAGACATTTAAAACACGATAGGGCTTAATTTGGTTTAGAGCCAAAAATATAGGCATATCGTAAGGCTTAAATACGTCTACTACACACAAGGTGGAACTTTAGTCCTCGCACGTACATCGGGGTGGCATCAAAATGTATTTGCGAGAGAATTTTCCCGCACTGCTAGACGCGGGCGCGGTGTATATGTACCCGCTGCAACGACGTGAACTATGTCATTACTGTGAGTTCTCCCTCACAATTGACACGGTGGTTACCATACAGCAGTAGCGAAACCTGTATAAAGAGATATGAAGTAGCAACACAACTCAAGCAAAAGTAACGATGTGCACACAACAGACCATATCGGCAACAAACATCGGTATAAACTGTTTAACTGTTTAAGCGCGCGGGGAAAAATACTGGACACAGAAAACAAACAACAAATTGACACCAATGATTCCTCTAACAGCAGCGACAGCAGTACAAACGTAGAATTAATTGCTGCCACGCAGTTATACGGAGTGGACTTTCGAATAACTTATCACACCGAGCCTCAGCAATATCCCAACCCTCCTCCTCCAAATGTCTGTGATATCTTATATTATCCACATTCTTTCCACTACGCATCCCTCCGATATACACCTTCTGCATACATACTTCATCATCAGTTGTAGTCATTCGACTTGCGTCGCCCCCGGGAGGCACATGTCCACCTCCCGAAGGGGAACCTTGTAATATGTACGATGACGAAGTCCATCCACCCTGCTCATGAGATGGCCCACGCGTTTTTGCGTGCCTGCCCGGGCCGCGGCCCATATTATGTAATGGGCGGTAAGTACACTGCTTTGACGACGTCGACGTCCGCCCTGCCCATGCGGGGCAACCAACCCACATTTACTTGCCGAGACACGGGCCGGCCCGCGTGTAACCTGTGCAAAAAAGCTACAGAAGAGCGCTTTATGGTTTTTTTCGCAGCAAAAAACAGCAGCAACAGGCGGGGGAAATAAATGGATTCGATACTCGAGTCTCGCGATATGCATACTGAACGAAAACTGAGGATGGTTAATAAATCAGGCGTATCTCTCCATACCAAGCGCAACCGCTGTTGCTGCTTCCAGCGCCAGAGCAAACTATCTATACTTCGACGGACAGGACGCACACAGAACCAAACAAAAAATTGCCCTAACAAACAACAAGAGCTGCTGCTGTGTATACTGCCCCATAAATAACTTTGACGAGAGTGCAGGTGCTCATCCACATGTTGTGGCGTATCACGTTTCACGAGCACCACACTCTAGACTACATATTCTACATCCCCTCAAGATCCCCTTGAGCAATGACAGCCTGCGCCTTTCGTAGCGCCTTCGCGCGTACGTTATTCATCTCTGGTTGTTTGTCAAAGAGGACGGCTGAGTGGCTAAAGCCCCCCATAAGAGAAGAAGCACCCTTTCCAACCAGCCTCTTGCAGAGGGGGTGTGGGGACTCTAACAAAGCGCCGGCTAAGCCCAACGCCCACAAGATGACTGCGCTGTCGACTCGATGTCGACGTCACCGCCGTGACCTGTGCCAGAGGAATTTAGAGAAATGAAATCATGAACGGGTAATACAACGAAATATCAGACAGCGTATCATGGTGTCAGCTGTTTCTTCTCTACAGAAGACGGTGCACGAAGCACCAAGCACATCACATTGAAGCTTCGTATGAGGTTTTGCTGTAATTTGTAATTTTTCAATAATAATGCAGTGCACAGCAGTTTTACCAGGAATTCAACAATTTAGGATCACTCCAGCCGTCTGTCGTCGTATACATCTCTTGGTATAATTTCTTGTGTCGTATACCTTCTCCGCTTTTCTATAGCCGTCTGTTTATACAGTATTATATTAGAGGTAATATATGATATTATGATGAAATCCAGCTTGACCATTTTTTGCTGTTTATACCCAACGAAATCAGTACACCCGTTGTCCGTGCTGATTCTTCATCCAAGAGAGATACCTGGTACAAAAATGCTGTGGTCACAGACTGCTATGAGACAGTCCAAGTAAACCAATGTGTTTATAGTTTTGGTGCATGCCTTTGTTTCCAATAGCTGCTTTCAGCCGTCCCAGCCCAGCCCGTCTCAACTCCGACCCTCTCGTCCTCGCTGTCGTGGTGTTTGCTTACTCACGCGATGCCCAGCCTCTCCTCTCCCCACGCTGCACCTATTACGCTCTCCGCTGTGGCGATGCTGCTCCTTTCCTTGGCAGCAAGAAAAATGAAAAAAAAGCAAAGAAAAGAAGAAAGGAAAAAGAGAGAGATCATAACCCAACAACGGGAAAAATATCAACAAATAATATAGTCCATAATATACTCCTATCCTTAATTTATAGCACATGACACAAGTTTGCTCGACTTCATATCGGAACATCATCTACGCTATATCCCTGTCAAGAGTATTTTGCAAGGTCCGGTTGTGTTCTGAAGAGTAAGTACAAACCGTACCCGGGGTATTCTGGAAATTCTGTACGACATTCACACCTGTACCCGGAACTTCTGGAAGTTCTGTACGCCCATGGCCACAATACCCGGGGTACAGCATGCTTCGTACTCGCTCGGAACTTCTGTGAGTTCTGTACACCTGTGCCACAATACCCCGGAGCTTCTGGAACTTCTGTAAGATCCTCATACCCTTACCCGGAAATTCTGTGACTCCTGTAAGACTGTGGCACAATACCCCGGGTACGGGTATACATTCGTTGCAATACCCGGGGAGCTCTGTATTCATTTAGGTTTAATCCGAAATTAAGTGTATTATGCGATGTCATGTTTTCTCAGTCACACAAACCGAACACCGAACACAGCAAGCAGTTGTACGTACCATACAATAAGTGCTTGCTGTTGTTGATGTTTCTTTCGTTTCTAGGGACATGTTAAGGTACAAGTGGGGTATTCGTCCGTTTGACCACTTGCAAAAGGTTAACCAATAGCTTACCCAAACTAAGCCTTATAACACTCTCCCCCCCTGAAACGGCGGGATAGCAGGTCGGCCGGATATACCGGGCGGACCTGTCAACTATCCAAGCCGTTTCATTCCCTGGGGATACCAGGAAGAGTATTTTTCAAGTTCGACATGGGAAAATCTGAAAAGTTTATTATTATAAAAAATGAAAATACACTCCAGCTGTGAGATCGAAGATTTCGTCGAAACTCATCTTTGCAAGCTGTGTGTGATACTCCGATCGCGCGCATTACGAGTTGTGTGTCCTCATTAAGGATATAGGTCGGCGACTCCCCTTACAACTACAGTGTAGCTATCAGGGTCAACAGGGTGATGTTAGGCAGTCTGTGCGCGGAAACTATAAAACCCGTTTCTGAGGGGGACAAAATCTGACAGCTGTGAAGGGAAATGTATCCTTTTATCAAGTGAATCTTGTAAGTCGAATAACCGGTGAGGGGGGTGGGGCGGAGTTTTGAAGGACGTGGGGGCCTGGTTTTGATCAAAAGCGAGCGGGTTTGGAGGGGGGGGGGGGGGGGGGGGGGAGGGGGCAATTTGTGCATGTAAGCTATAAATCCTTTCGAGGGGATCAATCTGACGGTTTTGGCACCAGTATATTATTGGGGGCGGGGGGGGGGGGTTGGGGCGGGGGGGGGGGGGGGCGGGGGGGGGGGGGGGCGGGGGGGGCAGCTCAATATGTGCCTGGAAACTATACATTATTTTGAGGGGATAAATGTGACGGTTTTGGAAATAATACATCAGTTTATCATGTGTATATCCTGGGGTAAGTCGTACAATCAGTGAGTAAAGAGAGGGTGGAGTGTTCGAGGGGGTGGGGTTGGGATGGGTTGGGGGGGAGGTGGGGGGTGGGGGCGGGGGGGGGGCGGGGAGGGGGGGGGGGGGGGTGGGGGGGGGGGGAGGAAGGGCTTTAGGTGAGGGGTTTGTTATACGTGTGGTGCTAGGTCTAGGCGATGGTGCGGGTGATGGGGAAGAAGGGGGCGTTCGAGGCGGGGACACAGCGGCATGGATAGCCCTCGAAAGATAATGAGGTGATATCCTGTGCGTGAAGTGTTTATTAATGTGGCGGATTTCGATATTTGGTGGGGCGTTTGAGTAAGGGAGAGCAAGAGGGGGGGGGGGGGGGGGGGATTTTTTAGGAGGTTTAGGTCACAAATAATATTCAAATACACTTCGGCTGCAAGATCACAGATTGTAGCAGCTTGTTATACGTGTGGTACTAGGTCTAGGCGATCGTGCAGGTGGTCGGAAAAGAGGAGGCGTTGGAGGGGGGGGGGGGGGGGGAGGTTGGGGGGAAAATAATTGAAAACTACGTCATGGATGGTCAGAAAGATAATGACGTGATATCAACTGTTTATTATTGTGGATGGTGGGGACCGAACCCACGACCCAAAAAACCCATGGTCTGTCGACGACGCCATTTGTTAACGTAATTAGTGGGGTATTAGTCCGTTTGACCACTTGCAAAAGGTTAACCAATAGCTTACCCAAACTAAGCCTTATAACAGACACGTATTAACGTTTTAACGAAGGACACCTTTGAATCGAAATTATTGCTTTTTATGAATCGAATTGAATTCGATTCGATTTGCTCTAAACAATTCGATTCGATTTGCTTGAAAACAACGAACTTTTTCCTCCTACCGGGAAACCACGTATTCGTATTGTCATTGTTTTTTTCCGATCGTCGGAATAATGCAGATTTCGCTATGCGTCATCGAAGTCTTGAACTATTCTCTGTGTTTTTGGTGGCTTTACTTCTTCTTTGTTTGTCGTGGCACTTGGCTTATCGAGCTAGCAGAAAACTTGGGCATGCGACCGCCATTCATTTTTTTTTTCTTCAGGCGCCACAGCCGGGGTACGCAATGGTTTGATCTGTTTTACAGAAGAACAGCAGTAGTAGTAGACGTAAGTGTTACTTGTATTTCCTATGAGTTCATCAGTGTATGCAGTATGCCAATGGCAGTAATTGGAAATGTGTTGACAATTAATTGTGTCTTTTTTTACCAATATACAAGGGCTCCGCATGAGTGCCGGCATACCCTGGCATCCATGCTTCGGGTCGGGCAGGGTAGCACTTCGAATTGTTCGATTCAATACTTGGTAGAGTAAAAAAAGTCACCAAACACAATCATAGTCTGCGCGTACAACATGTAAGGTAATGCCAAGGGTTTGATACGTATAGACTAACAATATGACAATGTACTACAATGAGTAGCTACCTGGTACCTTTTTTTGAGTGAATCCGATTCCTTCCGGGCTTCATTCGTCAGATTTCCACCCCGGATGAATCCGAGCACATCGTTGTAAGTGCGATTTGGGTGCCGGCGCAGCAGCCAGCGAGCGACTCTCAAACCGTCCTATTCGGGACGGGATAGCACCACCGCCCGCCGCGGGAGGTGATGCCATTGTTTCGACCCACACTATACCGGAAGAAGAAGAGGCACAAAGATACTGCTGGATAAATCCGAGCACACGCCGACTGACCCATTAGTCTGGCGACAAAACGTCTCGAGTGTGTTTCTTACGATAGTTTTACTCAATCAAGCATCCGGGGCCAGTAAGGTGACTGGCCATGTCCGCTGTGTGTGATTAGAGAAGTTGTACATGGACCAATTGTATAATTCAACAGCAGGCAGTCCAGATCGAGTCGATAGGTGCAATTTGCTCGAGTATCGTATTATCCCAGCAGCAGTAATACACTTTACTTATTTTCTTTTTCCCATCCCACTTAGTGTGATTCTCGCATTACTCTCGCTCTCCCAGTAGTATAACTTTGATCCGGGGTCATATAGCGGGCTCTCCTCCCCCATCCCCACTACGTTACCTGCCCTAATTTTTATCGCGAGAAGAATTCAGCATTTACTTGTCCCTCGTCGATTTGCGTCGATTGGTACCTACCCACGCTGCTAGGCGATTTCAGCAGTTAGTTGATCCTTTTTTTCCCGTTTATTTCAAATAAAATGAGCCAACAAAGCTGACAACGGTAGTTATTTAACTCAAAGACCAACGCTAGTACTAATAGTACTAGTTTTCGAGTGTAACCCCACTAGACCACCGGGGCGATGGGCTCTAAATCACTCACTGCCCGGTGGCGTATCAGGTTATATCCTCGAGCCTGGTGTAGGTCAGCTTCGTGAGTTCGAATCCTCCCGAGTGCGTACTCGTATAATTTGTTGTCTTGTGCGCTTATTGACTTGCGGAAAGCGCGATAGCGTGAGTTAGCAACACTCGATGGAAAATCCACGATCAGTGGGTGCTGAACCCTATGCACCAAAAACAAATGAAGGCAATAACCGGGGGGGGGAAGGGAAGGACGACATGTTCGACGACGACATTTGTAAGGTTATGGGTGGGACACAGAGTGCCCCCTGCAGGTTTGCCAATTGAGCAGGTCCTCGGAGAGTACTCACACATTATTTGCCTTCGTAAAGACGTAGCTTTATTCGATTCCACCAGAGCCCCGGATAGCTCCTGAGATCGGAGGCACGTGCCTCCGATCTATTTCCTAACTTCCCGAATATAAAGCGCCAACCTTATCATACGAAACCCATCCAAATTTGATATCAAATTCGGATAGATACAGGCTTTTTGAGGCTGTATCTTAACAGACACATGTGAACGCGGCTTGTATGTCCAGAAGCTGAAAAGTACAAGTGTGCCAAAAAGAAAAATCACCATTAGAGATGATCAATCAGCAATCAGCAGCAACAATGAGCACGTCAAGTACGACGTAACACAACCTTATTTGTCAGTTACGTACTAGCACACGACCGCTTGCACTTGACCGACAAACGACCACAGCAACGGAGTAAGGGACCACAGCAACAACAAAGCACGCCATCCTGCTGCCTACTTACCACCACCTTCGAGTAGCGCAGCTTTACAACAGAAGGAACTTGTATAATACAAGAGGCCCCGGGGACGCAGCCCCTCGCAATGCTGCTGTGTGGCTTTTCCTGGCGCGGCAGTAATCGTAATCAGTACTACCCTCTTCTCGTTTAGTCATGCGTGCGTGCGCTTCAGCAGTTAGTGGATCCATTTTTTCCCCATATTTTTCTGCAAATAAATGTAGCCAACAAAGCTCACAACGGTGGTTATTCAACTCAAGGACCAACGCTATTATAACTAGTAGCAATATTCGAGTGTAAACCCACTAAACCACCGGGGCGACCAGTTCTATATCACTCACTGCCCCGGTGGCATATCAGGTTATATCCTCAAGCCTGGTACAGGGAGTATAGATCAGCTCCGTGAGTTCGAATGCCCCCGAGTGCGTACTCGTATAATTTTTCGTTTTGTTTTGCACAAATTGACTTGCGGATAGCGCGAGAGCGTGAGTTGGCTATACTCGATGAAAAATCGACAATCAGTGTAACTGTTATTATAACACGCGCTCAAGCCCTGCAGACGTCAAGTAAAACAAACTCTCGAGAGAATACCACCGCAAAATTCAAAACTTTAGCAACCACCTACCGTTCGTTTGGAAATGATGCCAATTTTGGAAATTATCCAGACGCTGAACACGTTAAGATACAACCGAAGTCGCAAGATTACCTCCTCAAAATACAATATTTTTGCAACTTCTCCCTTGCCTTGCTAGCATCCATCCGCGTTCACGTCGAGGTGCCCGACGGACAAGGAAGGGCGAGGGGCGTTGGAGCCGCCCCCCGACGACTTTTGCCCGTTGGAACCGCCCCCCGAAGACTTTTACGTGTTTCATTCGTTCAAGCCCTGCTCCCGTCAAGAAAACAAACAAACGCTCGAGCCCTGCAGACGTCAAGCAAAACAACGCTCGAGAGTATGCCACCGCAAAATGTCAAAACATTACAAAAGCAACTAACTACCGTTTGGAAATTATGCCGATTTTGTAAATCATCCAGGCGCTGCAGACTTAACTTTAAGATACAACCAAAATATATATATCCGGAATTCTTCCTTGACATGCGGTACTTTTGCAACTTCTCACTTGTCTCGCTCAGCATCCGTCCGCGTTCACGTCGATGTGCGGAACGGACACGGCAGGGCGAGGGACGTTGGAGCCGTTCCCCGAAGCCAGCGCTCGAATGAAGCTATTTGACCGAGAATTCCAGTTCCGCGAACCGCATGCTTAGGCCGAGACGAAACAAACCTCTTGACCGAGTCCCTGAAACAAATAATGATTTTTCATGTATATGTATTTGTTGCTTGTTCGCCCCTTTTGAGGCGGGTACTTACCCGGGAATTACCCATACCCAGGCCTTCTGTGAGTTCTGTAGAGCCCTACCCGCACCCGGAACGTATGTGAGTTTTGTACGACATTCATACCCGTACCTGAACTTTCTATTTTCATTCTGTCTGTAGGGAACACACAAAAGCCATACCCGAGGTATTTACCCCGGGTATTACCATAAAAAGAACTTCTGTAACTGTTACTTACGTAGGACACTTATACCCGTAACCGGAACTTCTGGACGGTCTGTACGCCGGTGCTACGAAGACCTGAGGTACAAGTACAGCATGTTTATACCTACCCGGGAATTCTGGACATTCTGTAAGCATGTGTCACAATACCCGGAAGTTCTGGAAGTTTTGTAAGACTGTCATACCCGCACCCGGAACTTCTTGAAGTTCTGTAAGAATTTCATACCCGTACCGTTCTGTGAGTTCTATAAGACCCGTGCCACAAGACCCGGGGTACGGGTACATCATGTTTTGTACCCGCCCGGAACTTTTGTGAGTACTGTATGCCTGTGCCACAAATACCCGGAATTTCTGGAAGTTCTGTAACAACTTACATACCCATACCCGAAACTTCTGGAAGTTCTGTAAGACCCCCATATCCTTACCCGGAATCTACAGACCCTGCAGAACTCAAGTGTGGTATTTTGTGTTCAGCCAAGAAAGTCTTGCCCTCTTTCTCACAATAATTAGAAGCGCGATCCTCACAACCACCCACCTGATGCCTCGACGAGCGCCTCTGCGCGCTGATTCGATATCTGTGCTGATCTCCTGCTCGCGGCGACAACCAACTTCCACTCTGCGTCGTCGTCCTTCTGCAAGGTCTTATCAAAGCCTTCGTACAATTGTGAGTGCACAGGAGACACTCCTTGCCTTATCCACGCTTCAGACAGCAACTATTTGACGTTATCGCCATGGTTCGGCCCAGACGGAACCGCCGGAAAACACTTCGCGGAGCAGGGTCAGACAGGGGGCATATTTTGGCCGAAACGTGTAGTGACATTCACCTTTGTTGGTGTCGTTGTCGAACCAAGAATGAAGCTTGTTGCGGCGGCAGTCGCACGGGAAGCCGCCACCAAAATAATATATAAGAGCGTTATCTTTGTTCTCTTCGGATGAAGGACCGCGAGCAGGTGCGGGTATCGCAGCAGCAAGTCTAGTGCTGCTGCTGCTGGTGTGAGCGTCGCAGGAACAGAAGGAGGTGGTGGTCCACCAGTCGGGACATAATCCATCGGAGCAGGCATTGCATTTGATAGCTGGTTGATGGATGAAGACTGAGCGAGCAGTGGATGTGTGTGCCTCATGGGCCGGAAGCAACTCCAGGTAGTATGATGATAATAGATCCTGAAATAAATAAGGTGTATCACGCAGCTCGCAAATATAAATATCGGCACAAAAAGTCACAGCTGACGTGTTGAGAAGTTTTTTTCAAAATATAACGGCTACGAATCGGTATACATACTAGATCTATATCTAATACCTGGTAATATTATTAGACGATAATAATAAACAAGAAAATTAGGAAAACATCAGCGTGCACTTTTCAGTACGGGGTAATACATGGGCCAGCTCGTGGGCCGACCCATGGGCCGGCTCTTCAAATCCACGGGTCGGCCCATATGGAGCCCGTGTTTCATGGGCCTCGCTGCGAATGTCACGGGCCGGGCCGGGCCGGGCCGGGCCGGGCTGGGGCGGGCCGACAAATTTGAAACATTGATGAGCCGGGCCCTGCCGGGCCGAATTTGATGGGCCGGGCCGGGCCACGGCCCATCATCTAAAAATTTGATGGGCCGGGCCGGGCCGCGGCCCAGTTAAAACTTGATGGCCGCGGCCCACCACATGAAGAAATGATGGGCCGGGCCGGGCCGATAACCCCGGGCCGCCCCACCAGCGCCGGCCCATGACATACCCTGATTTATTTGGCCTCTAGTGCAGCAGTGTGTTGTTGTTGCAGTCGTGAAACAAACCGCCGATCGATACGGTTTTAAAGATATCTTGTACAAACGTACAAACGTACGAACCACCAGGCATCAAGTACCCTTATTGCGGCGTGTTGCCAGTTACTACAGCAGCAGTAGTATTTCTTCTGGGTCATTCTACGGTAGCCCTCCAACTTTTATTTAAAACGAAATCCCTGGTTTTGAAAGCAGCTCCCGGCCGTATCTCCTGAGAGTCGGTGCTCCTTGCCACCCCCGACGTCATCGTTGGACAAGTCCTTTGCAAACAAGAAGATACATGACTTACATGACTTGAAGATATATATACGTCTTTCACAGCACCCTTCCTCGTGTGGAGCAGTCATCGCTGGTTTTGAGGGGGGGGACTATCGTAGAATCAGTCTTCTGTTGTTGTTGTTGTTGTTGTTGTTGTTGTTGTTGTTGTTGTTGTTGTTGTTGTTGTTGCTGTTGGCTGTTGTTGTTGTTGTTGTTGTTGTTGTGTTGTTGTTGTTGTTGTTGTTGTTGTTGTTGTTGTTGTTGTTGTTGTTGTTGTTGTTGTTGTTGTTGTTGTTGTGGGTATTCTCGCATTAACTCGTGTCAAAAATCTGCATTAGAGTCGTGGTCGGTGGTCGCACGACGTTATGGAGCCCCATCAATAGGAATATCCCAAAAACCATCGTCATGTCAAAAGTCAGCCGAGAAACATGACAGCATGACGCTTTCCGAGAGCTTTGGCACCTAAAACGCACGAAACGAAGGCGCACAATTGAAATGAAATCACCGTGCAAGCTGAACTATTGTATGCTACTTCGTACTAATAACAATTTGCCATATGCGCCGCGGGTATCCACTCAACTCTAGCATATAAGAAAGAGCCCCCCTCGTGTCCACAACTAGCCAACTCGTGCCTGCTGACTACATACAGCGGTTGCTGTCTGGAGTGCTGCCTGCACCGTACAAAACTCACGGTAGACGCGAACAAGGGGAGGAACACACCTGCTGTTTGGCTGCTGTTCGGAGTACTGTCGAGGTGACGACCTGCCGCAATGCATGTGCAATGAAAAAAGAGCAATCGAACAAAAAAAAGACCGTACATACAAATACCAACGATCGCCACGTCTTCCCGCACTCTCTGACAAGGTGCAGCAGTACAGCTACCACGTCCCTGACAATCGGGGGGGTCATTCCCCATGAAGGGCCTACAAGTCCTACCAACACCACCAAAAACAGTGACGCAAGTAACATGCTTCTGTAGCCAGGCGTGAGTCGCGCGGCATCATAAGGCACAACATTACGGAATTATTACCCCGTGCTTCAGAGCCGGGGCGATTCTAAATGTGTTCGGTTTCCGGGAGAAGAGACGCCCACCTCGCACCCGAGCCCCAACAATACGTTCCGGCCGAATGTCTCTGAGTCAAACAAAGAGCGCTAAGCTTTGTGCATCCAGTAGAACGTCGCTCATTATGTTTTGGTTCAACGGCGGAAGAGAAGACCGTGCTATTTTTGATCGCTCCTTCCACGGCATCTAAAACGTGGTAGACGTTCCTCTGTTGGTGTGAAGGTAGCGGCGACAAAAATACATACACCCCTATGGGTGCATATAAGAATGAACGCCTGCCTCCGACGGCTACTACTACTAATAACAATATCTACCTTATAGGGAACTAACTGGCCCTCCCGCCCCCGGCCCTCCAGCCCCCACGGCGGCAGGGCCAGATGGACAAGATAAACTTCACAGCTAAATTACAATGTTTAGACATGTCTTGTCGACGCCAGACGTAGGTTATGACGTCCTTGTCACCGCTTGACCATCTGGCACTCTTGCCGCGGGGGTCGGAGGGTCATTCAGTTTAGTGTAGCTATCGTATTATGTGCGTCTGACGAAAAAAACAAGAGACAATAACGCTCGTCTATAAGTAATAGCGTGAACATAAAAAAAATGAAAACCGTGAGCTGTGTGAGTAGACTATGAACTTTATAAATGTAAACAAAACAAACGAGGTAGGCTATAGTCTAGTCTAAATTATAAAATAAAAATACACTCCAGCTATCAAAGGTTTCAGCGAAACTCTTTGCAAGCTGTGTGTGATACTCCGATCGCGCGTATTACTGGGTGTGTGTCCTCATTGAGGATACAGGTCGGCGACTCCCCTTGGTCACAGTGTAGCTTGTACCAGGGTCAACAGGGTGATGTTAATCAGTCTGTGCGCGGAAACTTGAACACCCGTTATTGAAGGGGACAAAATCGGACAGCTTATAGATAAATAAATATGGACTATGTGGTTGTCGTACATTTTACTGTTTGGTTTACGTCGCGGTATTGGTTGACACATACATGTCTATTATGAAGGAATTGCGAACGTCCCAAGACGCGGTATCGGATAGCCCCAAAATCCTATCCTCGAAATAAGGGGCAAGTTCGAAATTGATACTGTGTTGGTTATAGAGAACCACCCACTGGCCCATGTAGTCACGTGACTACGTTCTAGTCTGAATAACTAACAAGAGATATGTTTGCGAGTCCGCCAATTGACTCTCACCGGCTTCGTAACAGGGATCTCCGGGGCTCTCACCTCGCCACGCGCTACGGTGGTAATACTCAGGAGCAAACTATCATAACCAGCCACGTCTCCAGCGGGCACGGTCGCAAAGACGTTATTCCCTTTTTTCTTTTCCCGGAAAAAAGCGGAAATATGAAGTCGATGGGATTCAAACCCACGACATATCTGTTGATGGTTATATAGAACTACCCACTGGCTCATGTAGTCACGTTGGTTATATAGAACTATCCACTGGCCCACGTAGTCACGTGACTGTGTGGGCCAGTGGGGTGTTCTATATATACCAAAACAGACTGGGATGCTTTGTTTGGAAAAATACAACAACAACAACAGCAACAACAGCGACAACAAAAACAACAACAACAACAACAACAACAACAACAACATTACAACAAGCATCCCGTGGGAAGGTCATTGGTGATGTGAGCGAATGAAAGTCATGGGAGAGGAGCATGCAGTACGCAGCCGAGTGAATGGTATGAAGTGGACAGACGACGTAGTGATAACATGGCTAGCAATGTAGGTGATATACATATATATATATATAAAATCATTCTTTTGTTTCAGGGATTTGGTCCGGAGTTTTTTTGTCTCGGCCCAAGTATGCGATTCGCGGAACTGGAATTCTCGGTCAAATAGCTTCGTTCGAGCGCCGCCGTCGGGGGGCGGCTCCAAAGCCCCTCGCCCTGCCGTGTTCATTCCGCACATCGACGTGAACGCGGACGGATGCGGAGCGAGACAAGCGAGAAGTTGCAAAAGTACCGCATGTCGAGGAGGAATTCGGGGTATTTTGGATGTGTCTTGATGTCTGCAGCACCTGGGTGATTTAACAAAATTGGCATTATTTTCAAACGGTAGTTGCTAATGTTTTGAATTTTGCGGTGGCATATACAACTTATTATTGTGTGGTCACAGTTTGTGAGACAGAGCAAACCAAACAATCGCAATGAATCAAGGTATAAAGAAAGTAAAATGCGTACCGGGTACGAGAACACAACAAAACAGACCAGAGACCATAACAGAAATAGAAAATAAACACAACGAACGGAGTGGTCGCTCTCAAAAGTCGCCGTACGAGAAGCAATATTTCGTCAGTCTTTTTCGTCACCGCTTCAAAGAGTCGTTCCGTATATATTGGTCCACGATCAACGATCCATCTTTCAGGACCGCATAAAAATGTCCCACACGATTTCCATGTATACTTATCCCCACAAACGAAACGTGGATACACTTCTAAAGGTAGGTGTGATTATCAAGGTATTATTGGTGTTTCGAACGCTTTTTTGTGTGGTTGCAAGAACTGCGCTTGCTACTGACTGTTGTTGTTATTCCTGGTCAATCCGTTCAGCACCTCGACGTGAACGCGGATGGATGCTGAGCGAGACAAGCGAGAAGCGCGCAAAAATATGTATTTTGAGCGGTACTCTCCAGTTATTCTTGGGATCTTGATGTATGGAGCGGTTGATAAAACAAAACTTGGCAAGACAGTATTCCCCAATTGGCGTCATATTTTGTCCCAAAACTAATAATATTTACTGTAACAAAAAAAACGCAAGAACATGATGTCAACGTGTCAGTACTCAACTCGTGAATATGCCAGAGGATGGTCCTCAGCCGCCAAAGGGTAGTCGGTGACATGACACACCCAGTCGATCGGAGTATCACACACAGCTTGCAAGTATGAGTTGCGACACAATATTCGATATCAGAGCTGGAGTGTAGTTTTATGTTTCGTAATCTCTTGGTAATATAGTGTCGCTGTACTTACGAAGAAAAAAGCACGCGTAATCGCTTGCTAATAGTGTCCACTTTATTCTATGTTGGTAGTGGGCATCACGCAAACTGTAAACACTGTAATAGATACCAGTACCGACGGAACAGATGAACCGTGTCGGACCCAAACCCAACGCCGTCTCCGGCACTACTTGCATTTTGAGTGGAAACTCATGAAAGCTTCCGTGGAAGCTTTCACCGCTTTCATGGAAGCTTCCACGGAAGATATGGAAGCTACGGAAGCTTCCATGAAAGCTTTCATGGAAGCAATTAAAGCAGTGGAACGTCCATGGAAGATACGGAAGATATGAAAGCTTGCACGGAAGAAACTTCCACAGGAGCTTCCACGAAAGCTTCCACGAAAGCTTCCATGGAAGTAACTTCCACGAAAGCTTCCATGGAAGTTTTCATGGAATCAATAAAATCTGTCGCGGAAGTTGTGGAAGCTTTCATGGAAATGACTTCCACGGAAGCTTTCATGGAAGCTTCCGTGAACCTTCCATAGAAGATATGGAAGAAATGAAAGCTTCAACAGGCGCAACTTCCACCGTAGCTTCCACGATAGCTTTCACGAAAGCTTCCATGGAAGTAACTTCCACGAAAGCTTGGAAGCTTTCATGGAAATAATGGAAGCTTTCGTGGACGTTATGGAAGCTTTCACGGAAGAAACGTCCACAGAAGCTTTCATGGAAGCTTCCATGGAAGATATGGAAGCTATTAAAGCTTCCATGGAAGCTTCCATGGAAGCAATCGAAGCGGTGGAAGCTTGCATGAAAGCTTCCATAGAAGCTTCCATAGTTTCCATAAAAACTTTCATGGAACTGCCATGGAAGCTTCCATGGAAAAAATGGAACATATGAGAGCTTCCACGGAAGCAACTTTCACGGGAGCTTCCATGGAAGCTTTCATGGAAGTAATGGAAGCTTTCGCAGAAGTTATGGAAGCTTTCATGAAAGTAACTTCCACGGAAGCTTTCATGGAAGCTTCCGTGGACGCTTCCATGGAAGATATGGAATATACGAAAGCTTCCACGGAAGTAACTTCCACGGGAGCTTCCACGAAAGCTTCCACGAAAGCTTCCATGGAAGGAACTTCCACAAAAGCTTCCATGGAAGCTTTCATGGAAGTAATGGAAGCTTTCGCGGAAGTTATGGAAGCTTTCATGGAAGTGAATTCTACGGAAGCTTTTTATGGAAGCTTCCGTGGAAGCTTCCATTGAAGATATGGTTGGGGTTAGGGTTACGGTTAGGGTTAGGTTGCTTCCGTGAAAGCTTTCATGGAAGCTAACGTGGAAGTTGCTTCCGTGGAAGTTGCTTCCGTGGAAGCTTCCGTGGAATTGTTCATGAAAGCTTCCGTGGAAGTTGCTTCCGTGGAATCTTCCGTAGAAGTTGCTTCCGTGGAAGATTTCGTGGAAGTTTTCGTGAAAGCTTCCGTGGAAGTTGCTTCCGTGGAAGCTTCCGTGAAAGTCTTCATGGAAGTTTCCGTGGAAGTTGCTTCCATGGAATCTTCCGTGGAAGTTGCTTCCGTGGAAGCTTTCATGGAAGCTTACGTGGAAGTTGCTTCCGTGGAAGCTTCCGTGCAAGCTTTCATGAAAGTATCCGTGGAACTTGCTTCCGTGGAAGCTTCCGTGGAAGCTTTCATGGAAGCTTCCACGGCATGGAAGCGTGGAAGCTTCCATGGAAGTCGTGAAAGCTTCCACGGAAGCTTTCACAAGCTTCCACCAAAAATGCAGGTAGTGCAGGTGGCCCACCCAACGCGCAAAACATAATCGCAAGCAAAGGCGCAGCAGCAATGGACGTTGGGAGGACGGCGAGCGACACTAGGCTGGACATTAAAAGGACGGCGAGCGACGTTAGGCCAACGTCGAATCCCTTCGGAGAGTGCAGAGAGTGTTTCGTTGGCCCCGATGGCCCAAAGCAATCCTCTAGTGGCGCCTCCACAGTGGAACAAGACGCAGCAGGAAGTGGTCCAGCATAAGCATTAACCGCGGGAAGTGATGTTGCCGGCGTTTGACTTTTCGGTGTCAGCCGGATACCACGATTGGTCGAGCAACACGTTGGCAAGGTAGCGGGGGGGGGGCGACAGGGGTGCTTGGGGAGCGAACGAACCACGCCATGTTTTTGAAGGCCACCCACCCACAGCAGTTCATGGCTGGATATTTTTTTTCCCGCGTACAAGCTGGCTAGAATATGAAAAGGCCCGATTTTATCCTCCAACGAGAAAGGTTGTTTACACAGTAGTAGCGGCAACGTGTTGTTTGGGCGGTAGCGGGACGAAAGATAAATAAGTTCCGCTGGAGTTTGGAGACGACGGGTTACGGAATTATTACAGAGAGTGGTGTAGTTCCAGAATGGAAGAGGATACTGACAAGAGCTGGGGACAACCCCTGCTTGGCATAGGTTTAGAAGAAAAGTGTAAACGACCATCTATGTACAACAGCAGTGGTACCAGTAGCAAGAGAAGCGTTTTGAATAACCACCTACCAAGGGGTTGATGGCAGGAGATATAAGAACACACGGATAGAAGACACAAAAAAATTGTCCTCTGGGCAGCAGTAGGTTTGGTTTGTCTTTGTTCCACCCACCCTCCCGATAATTTTTTTCGCAATAGATGGTCACACTGGAAAGGAGACACAGTGGTCGGTTAGTGATGGTATGACCCCGATCGCACGAGCCATTAGAAACGGAATCATCACATCGAATAATGGTTAGCAATCGTGGAGGGTCCTCGGCACGAACGGGATGAAACGGAACTACCAGAAAGCGCAAGCATATAGTCGTCGATTGTGGCGGCATAATCCCGATCCCACGGGCCGTTAGAAATTGAATAACTCCCTTTTATGATCGTTTGGCAATGAAGTCGTCAGAATTCGTCTTTTCCCCTCCCACCCCCCGGAATTTTTCGCGGCGGATGAGCAAACGAAGGGGAAAAGGGCGCAGTGGTCGATTAGTGATGGCTCAATCCCGATCGCACGGGCCGTTTAAAACGGAATCATTACATATTACAGTCGTCCCCGCTTTAAAAACGCTCATCTTAAATCAACGCCCCGCTTTATTGGAAGACATTTTTTCCTGAAGCAGCGTGCCCCGCAGATATACATCACCCCGGGGGAGGGTACAGGTTTTATACGACTGGACCCCCAAAATTGCCACATATCACAATTACAGCTGCGTAAATCGAAGGGGGGGGATGAGATGCAGGCCAATCTTCGCGATGTAGGGAGGAAGTTGTTTTTTTGTATATTCAATATATGCTATATATGTACGTTGTTATTTTTGTGGTGAGCTTTAGTCTGTTTTCATGAAGCTGTGCTTGGCTTGGCAATTTTTTGTTCTGTAAGCCTGGCTTTGACCGGGTAAGAGAGCGAGGGACTCTTATTTCAGGTAAATGTTTCTGTTGTTTTCGTTGTTGGTGCTGTCTGCCTTCGCCGGTATTTTTGTGGTTGACCCTTCCGTCTGTATTTCGTGTGTATTTGTAGACGGTTTCGTTTCGTCCCTGTTTGGTTGGTAGCCTGTGACGGAGAAAGTGTATCGTATCAGTTGGCACAGCAGCAGTAGTAGTTTATTTTTCAGGGGATGACGATATGTCGGAAATATTTCCAGCGTGAGCACAATGACAAAACTACAATAACAACAACACAGCACCGCTGGCAACAAAAAGTCGTCCTGCACAGCACCACCTATTATACTGTTCGTTGTAAATTGTGGGAGGTCGAGTGTCACTATGTAAAAGTTCAACAAATTAACAACTTGGTCATACAGGCCTTGCGATGTTCAACCACCTACTACAGTGTGATCATCAGGGCCACGGTGTTTTCCTTTCGTGCTAGTATCCCTGCTGCAACGGCGCGTCTTTTGACGCATGTTACGCGTTCCTTGACCCCGGGGATGGGGAGGTATCGTCCCCAGAATCTTGTAGACGATCACCTGCGCGCCTTAAAACAAGAAAGCGATATGCGTCTTTAAAGCGAGGACGACCGTAATCGTTGGCTTTCGTGTGACGGGTTCCCAATATAAACGGGGCCTGAGAAACGGAGCCACCCGTTAGCACGCGTAGTAGATGGTGGTCGACCAGTGATGGCAAAATCCCGCTTACACGGGCCGTTAGAAACGGAACCAAATCACAGTTGGTAACATTTAGTAACAGCTAGGAACAGATAGTAACCCTTTTTTAGGACCCAGGCTAGAGTAGGGGGATCCCTTTGTAGGGGGCATGATTTGGCAGTGGCGCAGGGTCACTCGCGCCCCAGTGCCCCCCCGTGCTCCTTTGCGGTGTTAAGCTTTCGTGTTTCCTTTGCTGCCGTTAATTTAACCGGTGTGAATCCGCAATGGAATGTTTGGCTCGGCGCTGCGCCAAAAAAACACGCCTGAAAGTTTTTTCATCAGTTAGGTACTACAGAGTCCCTGGTCCGAGTGGCTCTAACCCGGTCCAAGTCAGAAAATGGTGAACCTCTCCTACCGTATCCTTGCGCTTAGCAATCGGACTGGGGGGTCGCGGTGACAACGGGCCGTGACAAACGGAACCACGCAATAGCACACGCACGCACATAGTGGTCGACTAATGGTGGCCCAATCCCGTTCGCTTCGGCCGTTAGAAACGGAATCACTACATCCAATAGTCGTTTGAAAATCGCGGTGGGTCCCGGACACGAGCTGGCCGCATGAAAAGGAGAGATCACGCAGGGAGTGTGGCCGTTAAGGATTGATTTCCACCTATATCGCATGGGCCGTCCGAAACGGACCCATCACAACAAATTGTCGTTTGGCAGTCGTGGTGGGTTCCCGGCGTGAGCTGGCTGTTGTGGGCCTGGCGCGTAGGCAGACCGACTTTTCGACTACATTCGTTTATGTTTTTTGACGGGTGAACTAATTGCTTCAGCCGTGTGTAATATGCATTTAAAACTACTGTTGGTTTGCTTGTTTTCTTCCCTGACACTCCAGAGTAATTGGAGCCTGTCCTGTGGCCACGGACTTGATTATGCGAGTTAATGTGACAACAACAGCAACAGCAACAACAACAGCCAACAGTCATCGCCGCTCCCGTACCGAATACAAAAAAACAAAACCCGAGAGAATTAATAAAGCAAAAACGCAGCAACCAAGCAGATGGCACCACCCAGTCGGCGTCGCGGCAGCACCCAAACGGGGTTCCGAATGCAATTATCAACACTACATACGAGAAGAGGGATGGAAGCAGTGCTGCCTGGTCTGTCCTCTACTTACTGTGTGTTCGACGAGAGTGTCCGTACCAACATCATTGCCTCAATAGCTTCCTAGAATACACAAAAGGAAAACAGAAAAGGAAAAAAACCGGGGAAATATGTATGAAGGGATGAAGAAACGGACGAAAACGATGAAAGAGGTGGTACACCGGATCACGAAGATCCCGCGTACCGGTGGTGGCAGTACCGCAGCGTATCGGCCGACTTTTTGCCACGAGGGGAATGGGGTACAGGAATAGGCAATCCAAAATATACAAAAAAAATGTCACAGCAACATTATGATATGGTTGGTCTGAGTCCGGTTTGTCTCGCGTTGGAGGCTTTGGGTGGACGGTAACGTCGTGTACCCTAGAACGATTGGCTTGGCGTGTGAGGGTGCATAGTCTACCCGCTTGCGGTCATTTGGGCGTGTGTGTATGCGATACTCCGCCCTTCCTTGCGTCGGCTGAAAAAAATGTTGGTGATTGCAAGCTTGCCAATGGTAGCAAACGACAGGAGGAGCCGTTCAACGTTATTATTGTTTTTCACGTCACGACCGTGTGCTCCAAGTACTCTGTCGTAATTACCATACTGCACACACACACCCTCCACGCAGTCCGTTCGTTAGCGTCTATAATTAAGTAAAGACAAACTCCATCTCTCTGTTGAACCCAATCCTCCAACTCTCGCCAGAAAATTCGTATCACCTCGGCATACTTGGTGCATTCAGTTGGTGCGTACGATACCACAAAAATCAACCGCATGGATGTTGGTGAAAAATACACCACATTGGAATACATTACGAATGTAACGAACGGATAAATAGCTATTTTAGTCACACGTACCAAAGTCTCCAATCCCTTGTCCCAACTCTCTCACCCCTTCTAGTTCGTTTCCTCCGTGTCTACCTTCAGGCTGATTCCTCCCGTCTGCTTGTTGCAACAGCTGCCTGCAAACACCAGTCTCGTCTCAAGCAGTCCTCTTCCAAGCGCTCGTACAATATAACAGATCTCCGGATGAAACCTCCAACAATGCCTCACGGTAACGATCGCTGTACTCAAGCTCGGTTCGCAGTCACTCACGCTCCAGTCAGATCAAGTTCACGTTCCTTTTTCCCTCGTTTGGTTTTGTGTGTTTTTGGACTGAGGCCGTGAGCGGCACGCTTTCTAGACTGATCGGCGTTATACAGACCTAGGCAGTATTCCGCGACGGTGTTTCATGTGACGTCATGTCAATCCGCCGCAACACCCCCCCAGCACGGCTTCTTAGGAATATCGTGCTAACCGGGCTGCCGATACACTGGAGTAAGAGTGAGGGCCTTTTCCCACACTCAGTCGTGTTTCGATTACCCTAAGGCTCGAATGAGTGGCGTCTAACATGTTCATGGATAGGCGTCTCTCAGGGGGTAGGGACCCTAGGCCTCGCGCTTTTTTCACATGAGGTCCCAGATCGGTACTGCTGGACTTGCTAGTATTTCTCATCAAGCGCACCAGCTTAAAGCCTCTTATCCACCACTTCCCGGCTTTTCCCATTAACCCGGGTAGGCCGAGGCCTTGATCCTCCTCGCTGGTCGATCTCCGGCCAATGTCTTCTCCCTTTCTCGATCAGCCTCCACTTCACGTTCCACGTTTACGGGGAATCGGATTGCGAATTTCCGGTTCTCCTACGTTTCAGGATTTCACGTTTGTTGAGCTCCTCCCAATCTCCGTCTGCGTACCGAACCCGCCAGTACGGTGACTTTTAGTCGAAGACCTTTGAAAGGTGACGCTTCTTGTTGTTTCCTTCAGCGTCCGCGAATTCCCTCCAGATCACGGTCCCCACGGGGTTTTGTTTCAACGCTTGTTCGCGGTCGATCCCATCTCTTTCCTTCCTCGTTAGCGTCGAAGTTGGTCTTGCCCGGCATTCCGCTCCGTGATACGTTTCCCACAGCGCATGGAAAACGTCCAGCTGTAAAGGGGTGAAACTGTCTCGTGCCTCCTCTTCGGACAGCCACTGCGACTCCGTGCCATCCACGAATGGTTCCTTGTATCGCCACTTCCAAGCGTTGCCTTGACCCATCACAGCCTTTCTGTCTATTAGGGTATACATAGGCGACGCTACAATCGACGGCTCCGCCAGTCCGAAGTCAACTCCCCATGCCAGGTGAGCAAATTCGTTTTCGAAGTCGTGACGGAGGTCGTCCGGACGTAAGTGGAACATCTTGATATTCGATGCTGACGCCCGTCGTCGGCGGATCCCTCGCCCATTCATTGTGACGATGTAGCTGAGTCCTGGTAAGACAACTTCAGTCACCTTCCAAGGTCCGGTCCAGTGCTCATGGGCTAGTTTATGATATATCCCTTCCCTTGTCATCACAGACTCCGCCTCCTTCACCAGCACCTTATCTCCGACATCAACACGGGTTCCCACCGAGGTCCGACCGATTTCAGCATTCCGACTCTCACGACTTTTCTGCCTGTCTTCATGTCTTTTCGATAGAGCCATCCGTACACCCCGTACCTCTTTGTACGCTTGACGTTTGTCGGCCACGTAACTGTGCATCCCACCCCACCACCATCTCGGGGTGCGTAGCATCAAGTTGCGTGCGTGCATCACGACCGAAGGAAAGACGGAAGGGAGTTGACTTCCCCGGTAAGCGCAGGTTCGGCGTGGTACGATGGATCCACAGTGCCGGTTGTACGAACTCGTCCCATCTGCGAGGCCAGGTCTTACACAGTTCTCCTAGTGCTTCGTGTAGCCACCCCCCCAGTCTCTCCACCGTCCCCTGTGCACGTGGATGAACGGCAGGCCCATAGGCGATGGTCACGTTCAACCACTTACATAAGTGTTGCATCACCTCTGCCGTGAACTCGGATCCCGGATCACTGCGAACATACAGCGGTAGCCCAAAAGTAAGCATCACTTCGAGCAGTTTCCTCGCTACTCCGATTGCTTCTTTCGTAGGGAGTGGAAAGGCGAACAAGAACTTGCTGGCTTTGTCGACTGCTACCAGTAGAA
This sequence comes from Undaria pinnatifida, assembly GCA_012845835.1. Lineage (NCBI taxonomy): Eukaryota > Phaeophyceae > Laminariales > Alariaceae > Undaria > Undaria pinnatifida. Next base: position 10,438,172 of record JABAKD010000021.1, on the reverse strand, counting down.
CTTTGTTGCCTGCGTCTGACTTCACCCTTCATGTCCTGGATGTCGACTTCGAGTACTTCCCCGGGTCGTAGAAACCTCGACGGTAGCATGGCAACCCGTTGACGCGCTGACCGCTTGCGACGTCTGCACCCACACGAGAGGACGTAGTCTCTAACGTCCTTGATGAGGGTGGGCCAGCAGTACCGATGACTAATCAAGGCTGTAGTTCTCGCCGTCCCCAGATGCCCACAGGTGCTGTGCACCAGCGCCATAATCCCTGGAACGAGAGATCGGGGAACTGCAAGTCGTGGGATCTTTCCCCGAGGTGCTACCCACAAAAGGCCTTTATCATCCATCACATATTCGCCATATCTCCTGATCCTCGGTTTCCCGCTTCCTGGACTTCTTTCCGAATCTTGCCAAGTACCATATCTTCGCACTGCCTCTGCGTCAGCTGTGGCAAATCCTGGAGAATAGCTGTCACCCTTTCCAACATGGATGGCTCTGACCGCTGGGGTCCCTTGGCCTCTTTCCCTGATCCGCTTGAACGGCTGCTGGTGTCCTTTGGTGATTCCTCCCACGGATCACGTTGCCGTTTCGGTTTCGGGATGGGCTCTCTCTGTCCCCTGCGTTTGCGTGGGCGATCAACTTCCACTGGTAGTTTAGTAGTAGTGACCGTCTGCGCCGTTGCATTCTCCATCTTCTCCTCCTCAGGTAACGGCGGTTCTGCCTCCCAGACAACCTCCGGTTCCTGGGAAGTGGCCTTTGCCTGCGATCTCGTGATCGCTCTTGTCACCTCAAAGGCTTTTGATGCTGCGAGGTAATCGTCGACCACCATGCAGGCCAACCCTTCTAGTTCCGCGACCTCTGGTACCGGTTTTCCCAGTAAGCCTTGAACAGCTAGTTCAACTAATACTGCTCGTAGCATTGGAGGAGACGTGAAATCTGCGATGACGTTTGCCGCTGCGCTTTTGCTAACCGTCTGCAGGATCATGTAGTGTTCCTGCCCTGTGGTGATTTTGGCGTAGTCGTTGAAGTGCAACTCTTCGGTTTCTTCAAGGCGTGCCGCATCCGCTGGGTGTGCGATATACCCTTCGGTTGGCTTTTCCCCCATGATGTGAGCACGGTTCAAAGAGATGATGGGTTCGTTGAACGAGTAAATCGCTCGCTCTCCGTTACCTTTCTTCAGGAAGTATGCGCCTCTTCGTCCCAGAAGTTTCCCTTATTCCTGAATTGGTTGCTTGACCTTCTCCAACCCCCGCTTCCAAACGGCTAACTTCCCTTTTGTGGCAAGGCCTCCCTTGATTCCTACCACGAATGTCCGTTTCCTCCTCCACGGAATCCCTACTTGGCTCGCTAGTATCTCCGCTTTGTCCACGATGTATAACTCTCGTTCCAAAGCGGGGAGAATCTCGTCGTTCCATTCCGTCGATCGCAGAGGGTTGCCCAAACATTCGGGTATGAAAACTCGCGCGTCTGAAGCGATGGCAGCTTGGGCTAGGCTACTCGCTCTGGATATTCCCTCCTTATCTCGTATCCCGTATCCCTTCAAACCTCCTGCAGGCGTCACCGACCACCACGTCTGTTTTCACCTCTCTCAACATGGTTAGGCATGCCTGCGACCCTGTTGTCACCCTAAGTAGCTTCGCACCGTTGTCCAGTCCGTTTGCTCTGATGAAATCCAGTGCTCTCCAGTCCTGGTCTACTGCTCCTCTGACCATCAGCAACCTTTGATGCAAGGATGCTGCCTCCCCCCCAACAGTCGAGCATGACCACCACTGGAAGCTCCGGTGCGATGACAAGCTTGGCCTGTTGAGTATCTGCCTCTGATGGGTCTGCGGGTGTGAGTGCGACAGCTGCATGTACTGTAAGACTTTGAGTACTAGATCCGTCCACATCTTCCACTCCTAAGGTTTCGAGGTGTACGCCGTCGAGCACTGGCCCCTGTGGCCCTTTGTAAACGTTTGGCAACGACTCGTCTCCTGGAAAAGAGTCGTCGAAATCTTCGATTACGATGCCCTTGTTCGGTAACCGCGGCATGGCGTCTGGGAGCTGATGTTGTGTCCCCGGCCTCCACTTCAAAGTTATGTCGTGCTCCATCAACCTCAGAGCCCAGCGATGGTATTTCGGTGTGAGAGATTGGCGTTTGAAAAGCCAAGTCAACGCCGAACAGTTCGTGATGAGCGCGAACGGTCGCCCCCAAAGATAGGGTTGGAATTTGCTCACTGCCCACATGACCGCCATGCATTCACGGTCCGTTGCTGACCTTGTGGGGTCTCCTCTCGACCACCTTTTGCTGCCGTACGCGATCACCTTTTCCACTCCTTCGATGCATTGTGTTAGCACCGCTCCTGCTCCTATCTCACTGGCATCGGTGGACAGCGAGAACGGTTCTGTCCACACCGGCAGGGCTAGGATTGGAGGTGACGTCAAAGCTTCGAGCGCATCAAAAGCTTTGTTCTGCTCTTCTCCCCATGGGAATTTCTCTTTTTTCGCTCTCTTGGTTCTGAACCCTGGATCTCTCAGCAAGTCGGAAATGGGCGCCACCACTGTGCTATACTGGGGTACGAATTGCCGTAAGTACCCTGTCATGCCCAGCAACACTCGCACTTCCTCTACCGTGTTCGGCCTGGACAGCTGCGTGATAGCATCGATCTTGCTCGGGGCCGGCCTGGTACCAAGTCTATCCACGATCATGCCGACGAAGTCCATGACCGACTGACAGAAATGCGATATCTGAAGATCTACGGTTGAACGTCCTTGCCGCAGACACTCTAACGTTTCTCGCAGCAGTCCCCATTGACCTTCAAGGGTTTTCGACGGGATGGCGATATCGTACAACCAGCTCTTGATTCCCCTATCCTTGACGGTTAATAGTCGCCCTCCAACGTAGTTGGCAAACGCCGAAGGCACTGTCTTCAACCCGAAACCGCAGCGAACGTATTCGTACAGCTTCCCGTCAGCGTCTCGAAATGCCGTCAGGTGTCGATCGTCCTCATGGATGTCGAGCTGTAAGAATCCTGAAGCTAAATCGATACTGGAGAAATACTTCGACCCTTCCATCTCATCCATAATATGCTGCAAGTCTCCCAGTCCACCACTCTGTGATTTGAGAAGCGAATTGATACCTCGAAAATCCTGCACAGCCCGCACTGTCCTCTCTTTCTTGCGAACCGTCGAACAATTTGCGGCCCACTCGGAAGTTGATTCCCGAATGAATCCATTCTTCAGGACCTTCACCACCTCAGTCTGAATCATCTCGCGCTGTTCCGGGCTTTAGTGTCGAATGGGCGCCACGTATGGCTTGACGTTGGGATCTTTGAGCTCCAGCCGCATGGGCACCCCTTTGCATGCTGGTACGCTCTTGGGGTTGACCGCGAACACGTCGATGTACTCGTTGAGAATGCCCATCAATGTGTCCTTTTCGCTCGGACTGAGCTGTCCGAAGTTGGCCTCTCCCAGGTCCACCTTGGGGGCTTCGCTCGTAACCTCTGCGATTTCACCCCCTTTGTTGCATTGCTTTGGTGGTCTCCCTTTGTCTTTCTTTTTGATCCCGTCGTCCTGTTTGGGGCTTGTCGGTTCTTCCGACACCGGGTTCATGAGTGAATTCATGCGTTCCCGATCGTAATTGTTAACAGCGTAAACCGTGGCAATCACCAGCCCCCCCTGGATCTTCACATTATCCTCGATAACATTCGACAACATACATTAAAGTGGTATACCCGGGGACCACAACTGTGCCCCCGTTGGCACTCTTAGATCCATTCCTAGTATAAGATCATGGCGGTTAGTTGGCTCTACCACTACGAGCTGCTGTACTTGAGGTTAAGGGCCTTTGACAAAAGCGTCTACCTGCATACTGGTACCACCTGGCACCTCTACGTCTTTCGCAATTCGTAGTTTCCAGTGCAGAGTGCCTTCGTCCTTCCAAACAGAGTTTCCTAACTCCATAATCCCCGCCGGGATCTTCGATCCCTCCAATTCTTCCGGTTCTTGCTCGTCCGTTGACGGTTTCACCGCGCAATAGTGGTCCCATTCGGCACACATCGCTCCTGCCGCGGCCTCTCCGACCTCCTTCGGGGCGAATGGTACCCACGATGGGGATGGTGTCGGCCGGAAACCCTCCTCACCATCGAAGCTGATGATACTTCGATTGTCCTTCATGAACGCGGCTCCAAGCACCATCGCGTACGGAAGTCCCTTTACCACCCTGAACTTCAAACGGAAGATTTGATCGACCGGTGCAAAGACTAGTGGCATCAAGCACGAGCCTACCACTTCCATCGGGGGTACGGCGCTGTTCTTTAGGTTTGCTGCGCGGAGTAGGCCGTCTCCCGTTGGATTTATCAGCGACTTTCCCCAACCATCACGTTCTTCAATGGGTTCGATAAACTGCCGTGACACGTAGTTTCCTCCACCCGCCTCTCAGTATCCACCAGCACCGCAATCGGAAGTCGCCGGCTCGAGCTCGTTGCATGCCACAACGTTGCATGAACTCAAGCCTGTGACTTCTTAGTTTGCAGTGCTCCCATTCCCGATCGGCGAGAGGAACTCTCTGAACCCTGGCTGCTGTTGACCAGTAAACCCTGACTGCTGTTGGCCAGCGAACCCTGGCTGTTGTTTGATCATTGAACTCTGGCTGCTGTTGGCCAGTGAACCCTGGCTGCTGTTGGCCAGCAAACCCTGGCTGTTGTTGGCCAGCGACCTTGGCGCCATTGGAGGTCCCCATCGCGATCTAGGGTTCGGTGGTGATCCTCTTAGGGTTGTCTGTGGACTCCATCGTCCTCCGATTCCAAACGGTGACGGTAGGGAGGGAGCGGACATCTGATTGTACCCGCCTCCCGTTCCTACAGGATTTGCCATTCCAAGGCTTACTAGCGGGCAGGGACGCATGTCTTTCCCAGTCCTGCTGCCCCTTGTCCTGCACCACCCTGTGGACCCCATCCAACCTGGCCGCCCTGTGGTGGGCCGCCAGCCTGGCCGCTCTGTGACGGGCCTCCCTGTGGTGGGCCTCCCCTCGGGTAAGGTACACCAAAAGACCCCCAAAAAGGTCCCCCTCTTCCTGCCATGTTACTTCCTCCAATCACTCCTTCCCCCCTCCCCGGGACGCCGCCCGTTTCCCTTTGACGAAACCTCTCGCTTTGCTGTCGTGTAGAGAAAGATGAACTCGACGAAGTTGTGCAGTACACGACGGACTCGACGACGCTGTGTTGTATCCGACGAATGCAGCTTTGCAGTAGGAGCTGTGCAGTATGCGATGGACTCGATGAGGCTGATAGTAGTACACGATGTGTTCGACGAAGCTGCGTCGTATAAGGTGAAGACGGTATCCAACGATGCAGTCCAGGGAGACGAGTGGAGTCCAGGGGATCGATGGAGTCTAGTAACACCAAGTTGTCCGCACCGAACGGGTATAAACAGTGGCTTGGGACAAGGTGGGTGGGAAAGAGGGGTGGTGAAAGGTTTCGAGTACATGCAAATTTACCTTCCTGTTTTGTTGAAAGTTGTCCCCTTATCATAATATACATGTAATCCTTCGGAAATGCTGCCCTCCGAAAGCTCGAGTCTTCACCAACAGAGTAACGTATGGAACCCCTTAGGTATCTAAGGCATATCAATCTATTTGTAGGCATTAGCTATATCTGTCATTGTTGTACATCCTTCATACACATTATCTGAACGAATTTGGAACAGCAAAATCCATCATTTTGTAAACATCTATCGAGGTATAAGCGTCCATACGTAACACAACAATCGATGAAGTTTCAAGGTCTACATATATTCATGCATAGCTATTTGTAGTAAAGTACTACGCGCCTTGAAAGGGCTTGTATAGTAGCTCTCCATGTAGCTCCACTGTATGCAGTAGTTCCCATGTCGGGTGTAGCTCCACTGACATGTGAAATGTTTTTTTGTTTCCATTAATTAATATTAATGCATTCTTTACAATCCGTAAAATTCCAACGTATTTATCAAGCTTCCCCTCCATGAATGCATTATTTACAATGCTCAAGATTCCAACGTACTTATCAAGCTTCCCCCCTTCCCATTCCAATATGATAATGTTCCTAAACCATGTTTCCAATTCCGGTAATTTCTTAGCATGACAAAGAGCAGCTATAGAAAGGCTTACATTCCCCATACAAAATTAAAAGCCAGAACCATTTTGCAGTGTCACTACTCTTGAAACACTTGTGAGAACGACGTTGCAGTGCCTATACAACCTGCGAAGACACAAAATCCCCATCACAAAGGCCAAAACCAAATTGCCTGCAAAAAACCCCTTGTCTTATGGTCGTCTCACAGTACATGCAACAAGTGTAGATCAACTAACAGACCCGAGGTCATTTTCAACCCGTATAATGAACGCAAGCACATCCCTACAGTGACTTATCACGTATGAACTTACTCGTCATCGGCACTGATGATAATCCTCTCCCGATGTCCTATTGGTCTCGTATTCTTTAATCTACCTACATTTTATAAAACTTAGTCAGCCCTTGCTATATTTTTCCAAAATAACCCAGCCCGTAGATTACGATTTCGCGTAGTATAAATACCAACTTGTTTACTATTCTATACAAGGTACAATAAACAAGACCAACCTGTATACTATTCTTCCGTACAGCAATTGCTAATCCTCCAGATCAATCGATTTCTCGTGCTATACAAGGTGCAACAAACAAGTAACCCCAATAATAACGTATACATATAATACTCTATACTTACAACCGTACACTGTTTTGACCATATAGTCTATACAGCAGTAGTAGGTATATGTATGAGCAAATGTATATTATTTTTATTACTACATTATTTTAATAGCTCAACAGTCCATGTTACTCCCTTCTCACCATCCTGCCTACATAAATACCCCCCCAACTTGCATGTAGGCAAGGCTTGCTAGCAGGCAGGGATGCATGCATATCTTTCCCAGTTCAAAAATTGAAAAATCTGGTTTACGGATAGTGTAAAAATTAAAATACACTCCAGTTGTGAGATCGCTTTGTACCATCGCTTGCTGTATTCATCCGTTATCGATTGAGTACGTACTGATACCAAAACAAACAAAAAATATTTTTCTGGCAAAATCAGGTATATCCGGCCAGTTTGGTGTTAAAACTGGTGCAGCACAAAAAAGAACAAGAGCATATCACAAACGACATACAGAACATATGATACGCACGTATACAGCACGATGACATACATACCTGGTACAACAATACCGAAGTACTCGTTGTAGGAGTAAGTACGAGCACGAAAGCAAAAAAATGCATGCTTTGCGGAGCAATTGATACCATTGATGCATACGTACCAACGTTTCGTCTGCATCGCATACCGAAAACAGTCTGTCAGTCAAAGCGGGGAGAATCTCGTTTGCTCTCTGTATGTACTGCTGTGCGTAGCATGGACTGCGTGACTCCTCATCATGTATAAACTATCAAGCGTCTCATTCCTCGCCTTCACTATCTAGAGATCACGACCACCGATTCTCATCACTCATGCGGCCTGCTGTATTGCTGCTTCTATTTCTGCGGTGTCTGCCTGTGGTTATCCTGCAGCGTGTGGGGTTCGTGATACTGCTTCAAGCGAGAGTTTTCTACACGAGCGAAATTTTCAACATGATAATATAGAGTTGAACTGCCATGGAATTCTCTTCAACATCCTGTAAAGTTCATTCATATTTAGACAACTCCTTTTTTTCCATACTCTATTCTATAAATTATTTTAACCAAAAATGGCCCGGCATGCAGCTGCACTTCTACCTGCGCATTTACGACCGTACTTCTACCTGCGTCAAGCGAGACTATCAACCCACACGGATCCCGGCTGAAGCCCCATGTAACAAACGGATAAAGAGCTATTTTAGTCACACGTACCCAAGTCTCCAATCCCAACACGAACTCAACTGCGGGTACAAACGGCATTTATGTTTTTACGAGGTTTTACTGCGCTGCGTTCCGTGGCCGTGTTTATCTGTACCCCCCAAAGGCCGAAAAAGCCGGGGGTATACCCCCTTTAACAATTGCCTATTATATAGACTACATATATATATGCATCAAACCAAATATATGTAATCCACGGACAGGCAGTAAATACTACGGGTACCTCTCTCCTGTGGTTTCAGATTGAGCTAATTCCGAGCTTACTGTGGTCCCAACTCCCAACCGCTGCGTCTGCTCAACCACCATCATCGCACGAATCATCTGCATTGCATAGTGCAGTCCCCCAGACACGGGAGGGGGAAAGAAACATATCTCCAGCCTGGAGACATGCGTGCATAATCGCGACGAAAATAAGTAAGCAAGTCATCATCGCACCAACAGATGCATTGCTTGCTGCCTGTTGCCTAATGCAGCACTTTCGCGGCGGAAAGGACGCAACTCCAGCGCCGCGCACAGCGCAAGATTGGTTGATTAAATAAGAGATCATTAAAATGGTAGAGGACCCCCATTTTTTTTTGTTCGATTGGGACACGACTTCTTACTTTTTCGGAATATGCTTTTGAGTTTGTGAAACCACAGATTCGCTACTAAAAAGCAGGATGGGCCAATGTGGTAAGAAGTTCATAGTTCGATGGTTGATTGTCGGAAGGGGTCCGACATACGGAATAACATTAGGGTCGGCAGTTTAGGTCGGCAGAACAAAACAAGTAACGTGCTGAGTTCCTGCCGACAATCTTGGTACGTACGCAGATTTTTATGAGGAGTGGCGCGAGATTCGTTTTGCGTACGTGGCGGCTGATTAAGAAGGAAAGAAGATTCGGAAATCAGATAGAACCGGACCGTTTGTGTGAGAAGAGCCCGATCTTGAGCTATCGAATATTGATTTTTGGTTGCAAGAGGCAGAAAGAAACGTCGATAAGAAAAGGTTCATGGTGTTTTAGAGGGTCAGTTGGATTGATAACAGTGAGTAAGAATTCTGGTTTGCATGAACGTGAGCTGAAACGGTACTATAAGGATACTTGGACGTACAAAAGCGAGCGGACCAAGTACTGGAATGGTTAAGAGCACAATGATTGGTTTACGTTTGAGAAGGATGACAAGTTGTGGGTTTTTGGGGGCCGAGACTGTGGTTAGAAGTTTGGTCCGAGGGCCTGAAGATGGAAAATTAACAGTGAATTAGAGAGTCAACCTTTAGCAGCTTGTTACACGAGAGTTTTGAGCTGATTTCCCCCCCCGGGATCAGAGCGTCTGAAGCACCGGGTCTAGCAGCACGATCGTCGGCAGCGATCGAGGTAGAAGTTCGTCGGCATCGATCGAGGTAGAAGCAGCGAGGTCGAAGAATCTAGGGTTGACTCAAGCGGCGTACAGCAGAAGAGTGAGGGCTGTCGAGAGAGGAGATAAGGCAAGGCAGTGCTGTTGTGTGTTTGCGTGGGTTGGTTGGATATCAGAAGGGTTGAGACCTTGGAATTTAAACAATAAAAGAACTTGACAAGCACATTGATTGCGAGGCAAAGGAACATCGGAAAATATAAGCTGATCTTACCATCATCATCATGACTGCAAGACGTCGAACCTGAACCGGAAAACAAAGAGTTGTCTGACCAAACGACTAGCGAGAGGCTGTGTTGTGCTTCGTTAGAGGGCAAAAGTATCCCTCGGGAGCTAGATTCACCCTAAAGTAAAGGTGATCACCGGGCCATAATCCAAAAGTTGATTCGTCCGGAGCAAAACAAAGAAAGCTGTTGATCTGCCATTGTTTTGAGAACAAGAGTAGATCCTGTTGGGTGTACGCAGAAATAGCGGCGACTGTTCTGTTTAGCACATCAGCTGAGCCTCTTTACCCGTGGTTCCACTGTTTGGTTAGTATAACACTTGCGAGCATGTTCATGATGACGTAAACAGAAACCTCCAGCACTACAGTTGTAGTAAAAATAAAGACGCAAATACTGCTCACTTCATCGCAAGAGGACATTGGTTACGTTGTCTTTGGCAAGAGGGCGAAGATATTCCGAGCGTGTTTGGCATAGCTTCCCAGCGGTATATCTTGACGGGATTGGGCCAATTTGGGGGTTGTGTTGCGGATCGCGGTGGGGTTATTATTTTTTAGCGGTTTAAGAATGTGGTATAACTGTTGCAAAATACGAACGTACTTACTTGAAAAGGCAATTGATAACCTTTTGCACGTGGTCAAACGGACTAATACCCTCTAATTCCTCATCAAATGGCGTCGTCGACTGACCATGGGTTTTTTGGGGCGTGGGTTCGAATCCCACCATCCATCAATATTAATATTTACGACTTTCCCATCTATGTTGAACTTGAAAATACTCTCCCCGGTATACCTAGGAAATGAGCCCGGCTGGATATTGACACGCCCGCCCGTATACCCGGCCGACCTGCAATCCCGCCGTTTCAGGGAGGGGGGGGGGGGTCATATAAGGCTTATTTAATAGTTTGGGTAGGCAAATGGTTAATTAACCTTTTGCAAGTGGCCAAACGGACAAATACCTCATTAATTCCTCAACATAACGTAGTTTTTTTTTTTTGGTTTGTCACGTTTTCTTTCCAGCTCAACTCACGGGAGCTTTCACACTCAATGGTTTTCTTTTGGATGCAAGCCGTGTTCACAGTTCTTTTTCTCCCCCCCGGTACATGCCTTGAGCTGCAGGATGCGGCTCTGATGGCTTTGAATTTGCGGAGGTTTTAAGTTGTGTCATGTGTAGAGACAAGCAGTGCGACTGTTGCGTTTGTACTCGTCGCACGACGGTAGATGTGACGCTGATTTGCGGAGGTTCGGGAGCATGGAGTGTGCGGGTCTCTGGTTGTGGTATTAATAGTTTTGATGCAGTCTGACGTCGTGCTTTGCAATAAATAAATGACAATTTTCCAGCTAATCGAAACATCAATACACGTACCAATCCATCTCAAAGGGGCGCATTATTTGCGAACGGAACCAAACATACATGCAGTTGCGAGTACAGCACAAGGTTCCAACTCACAAACACCAACCTGGTTTGCAATGGTATGGATGCTTCATTACAACTAAAATCCAGCTTAACCGTGTTTCGGTTGATCGGTAAACCAGCAAACCCCCCCGGAAAAACCGCTACCGTTTTTTCATAATAACGCCTTCTATCCGGGGTTCGTTTTATGGTAAAAAAGGCCATCCAGTGCTCATCTTTAGACGTAAGCTCGCCAACAGCAGGGGCTGGTGACACGTATCAAGCAACCGACCAGCCGACGCTATCAATACCCATGGGAGGGGAATGGAGGAGAAGCCGGAGGATGCCAATGTCCTGGTGGTGGTATATTCTATGAGGAATAGGATAGAGCTAAAGTACAAATATATGCGCAAGGAAAATTGGGAAATTGTTGGTCGAGGGTCATAGGAGAGATACTAATGCTTTACTGAAGGATATAGAAGAGCCCGCGTTGGTTCGTGTGTCGTTGAGGCCAATTGTGTTGTGTAGTCGTAATACTGCATCGCGTTTTTCTCTCTGAGTTATCACAAAGGGTAACCAAGCAACAATTGCTGCAAATTTGCACTTGTGAATTCGTAGGACTCATCATTCCACGAAAAAAAACTTGAATGTGGCCCAAACAGACGGCTCACATACTGGCTTATTCAGTGGTGTGGCGTACTGCGCCACTGCTACTGCTGTGTTATATATGCACCACTGTTTAACCAGTATCCCGTGCAACAAAAACACGTCGTCTGTGACGCCCGTTTCTCACCGTGGTGCTGTTCGCTATGTTTAATAAGAAAAAGGAAAGCGTCGGGGGTTTTCAATTCGCAACAAACCAGTGGAGGCACTTCCCAACCCGGAACGCAGGCGGCCATCGCAAGAACCGCAACGTAGGCGGTCTTCGGAAGTTTCGATGTCTTCGAGCTTCAACAACTTTAGTAGTCCGTCCTCCTCCACGCCAAACGATGCCGACAACGAGGGCGCCAACGACGATGCATCATTGATGTTGCAGAGTGTACTGTCCAGCAATGTCAAGACGAGCAAAATGTCCGCGTTGCACGAGATGGCTTCCGCGTCGTCTTCTGAGAGCTCGAAGACAGCAACATCTCGCGGTTCTTTCACGGTAAGGCGGCTTGACTCATCCCTGACAGCAACAACGATGATCATCATCGGGTTGTATAACTTCTTGTATCTGGTTTTTCGAAGATGATCTCAAGTAGCACGGAAAGACATGACGAACTACAATGGGGAGGGGCACAGCTGCCATTTTGTTTTCGACCTTATCTTACCGTAATGGGACCCTAGTTACAGGGCAACTCGCCAAACGAGGCAAAGGCGAGAATCTCCCCCGGACGGACGTGTTCTTACCGATCTTGATCGATCAGCCTTAATCACGGTGATTGATGGTTGGCAACGTTGCCGAATGAAAAGGCAGATGGACCAATCCACCTTCTTCGTTGCCTACAATAACGGGTCCGCTAGATTGCACCATAGCTCTGTACACAGTTTACCACCACAAGACGATATGATCAACACACCATCACGGCGTCTGGCATTGATTTGCACACACTGTCGCCGTCATCGCCGTCTCCAGTCGACGAGCCGTAGCCCAGTTGACGTATTATAGTAATATATGTATCTGCATCGGTTGTCCCTCTCCCGCTTGCAGATCTCTTATACCAATCGGTGCCCTGTCATGCTCCCTTGTCGACACGCCTTCCATGGTTTTCTTATTCCAGTCGCGACGGTCCTTATCGACATCGGGGAAGACTGTCGGCCAGGCGGCGATGAGTCTCGGCAATGGAGACCTCGTCGAGACAGCCATGCAACGCTTTCGAAGACCTGTGGTGATGAATCAGAGCAAATTCTTCCCGGCGCATATTTCGATGCCTACAAGGTAAAAAGGGGCAAAGGGTTCGGTTTTGTTTCGGTTCGCGATAATAAGGGGTACTGATTGCATTGTGGTGGGATCGAGACGCGAAGGCGATGTTTCAGTCCCTGTGACGTCCAGCCACGTTATATTTGTGCACAACAGTAGGATTGATGAATATGTCGGGCGTACTATGTCGGAATGATGCGTCGCATCGTTTTCACAATTACGTTTTTCTTCAAACATTTTTCTCGCTTTGTTGTTTTCTACCTGTTGACGACATGGGCGTCTTTCCTTCCCGTACATGTCTTAGTGTTTTCTCAATCGTCACAAAAGTGTGCTTCACCGCAGTAGTCACTAAGTGCCAACTTTTTACCTCTTCCCCCAGAGACGCATGCCACACGTAGGAGCGCAGGAAAGTCAGCGCATAAAGCACACATAGCCAAGGAATGAAGTTGAAAGTTTTTCGAGAAACGAAACGAGAACATGTTGAGGTTGCCAATTGAAAACGATTCCAAGCACGTAGTTACGTTAGAACGAAGGTATTGAGTAATCAATTGTGAAAGTTAACAATACAAGTTTCCGATATGTCACCTCCATCGAGGGGTAATATTGTGGATAACTGCTTTGGTGCACAGTACCCGTACTGTGTAGTCAGTAGCCTGTCTGTTCGCTGTTGGTAACGATCTCATGTGGCTCGTAGAGCACGGCAGCAGGGTATTGCGTTGTCGTGGCTGTTTAGGACTTTGGAATGAGTTCGAAAGTACGTTTCATCCAGCGCAACCCCAGTGACCGCTCAGATTTACCCGAGGATTTGAAATTCTTTTTTAAAGGACATGCTGCGTGTCGCCGGTCTCGAGTACGTTAATACGTCTTATTTCAAGTGTTATCGATGGTGCCCCAAGCGCATACGTACGCACGTTCTTACTCATGTTGTTCTCCGCATTATATCCTCTTGAACGCCACCGACCAACACGCCTGTCCTTGGAACGCCGCTTCTTTAATAATGCTTTCGGAGCTAATACTCATGCAACTGCTCGGTTTACCCAGGTCGACAGTACGTTCCTCTTGCTGGCTGTTTGGCTTAGCCCTGAAGCCGCACTACATGTTTCATTGCGGAGATCCGACAACGCCGTATGGTACAATAGCAATTACCGGTAGTTATTTGTGGTGTCTACAACAAGTGCACTTTTTGTCGATACCTTCCAAATCAGTTGCTGCCTTTACACGTTGTTCTGTGAACTACGATGCATCTAATCCATGCCTCCGTCCTCCCCTTTACACCTTGCTTACCGACGGGTGAACCATGCTATCTGCAGGCGGGCACTGGAGGTAGAGGTTATCCAGTACATGGACAGGTACTACCTTTTTACATTCACTGTTGCTGTGTTCGTCATATGCTCACTGTTCCCATTGGACTGGGGGGCGGGAGACGCTTTTTTTGGCATCGTTGGGTAAACGTCAAAAATTTCTCATTGTGTGAAATTGAGGCAGAAAGCAGCAGAAACGCACTGTAGTTCTACTGGGTAGGGAAGATTTCGGGGTTCAAGGATACGGTTTATGCCGGTACTCCCTTGAACACACATTGTAGCATCCCGCACGACATCACTTCAACAAGTTCGGGTATGGTTGCAATGGATATGACGGAGTCACTGGCCCACGAGTGTTTTTGGTTTAATACTAGCGGGAAAAGCGCAAGTGCCGGGAAGGGGAGTAGAAGACACCTACCTGTGACCTATGGCCACGACTTCTCCAGGAGGCCGTTTTAAGGGTGAAACCTCCCGCGGATTGAGCTTGGAAGTGAAACGGATTTCTCGAAGAAAATCTGCTCTCGCACACTGACGCTACGTGGGAAGGAAACCCCAACACCAGGAGGAAGCGTTTCCGCCAACCTAAGCGGCCGGAGAACCCCACGCTGCCTGCAGTGCATCAGCAAAACCTTGCACCATTGCCACAACTGCTCAACCCTATGTCGAAGTATTGAATTTTCACAACCAGTTTGGTCGTAGTTCGAAGGCAAATAACTAGGGAGATGATTTTATAAAAAATATGTCAAGAACGTCGGCCGTGAGTTGTTCAGCCCTTTCCCTTATTGTACACGCCATAAATACGGGTTCGAAACGCAACTCGTGCGGATCACTGCCATGCTGTCTGGTTTGTATAGTTGTAGGCGACGTTTGCGCGGATGTGGCGTACGTATGTGATTCCCGCATTCGAAGATGGTATCGACGGCTATTTTTACACCACCTAGAGTAGGCACCACCATGGCGTGAGTTACCCACGGTCAAAGAAAAAAGACGTCCGAAACAGGTATTCAACAATGATGAAACCAAGTTATGGGGATGGAGGAGGCCGTTTTCCTCCACACCGACTACGCTTCGTGCGTTTTCCGAGGCAGGACTAGATGGCGCGCGTAGTTTGCCCTGCAGCCAATGCTGGGCATGTTCTGCTACCCACCTCACCCCCGCTCATATACAGTGCAGCCCAAACATTTGTCTTCCGAGTTGCATCCCAAAACTCACTCGCTTTTCTTCACTTACTCTTGCCGCCTCACTGAAATGCATGCTGGATGTTTCGCAGGTTGGTCATTAACAAACACATGGGCGAGTTTTGGTTCTTAATGGACGCGGTCTGGACCAACAAGTGGGTGGAGTTTGTCATGGGCATGGCCGACCCCCCTGGGGAAATTACCAACTCTAACCTCTTCGTCAAAGAGGATCAGGATCAAGCGTGGCGACCATGTGAGAGGCTGTGTTCAAAGAGTTACCCTCGCGCTGATCTTCATTCGTTCATAGTTGTCTTACGCTGACCGCTAAAAAAGTCAGTCCATGCCTTGCGACGAGAGCGTTTTAGGACTTCACAAGAAATATATCCTGCTGACTCGTGTGATGCTTGGCATTTGCTGCTGCTGTCTTTGACACGTGGTTGCTAAAAAAAGCACGGCTGGACGGGCGAGCTGCCCAGGGCGTACTAACTGCGTCATCCTCATTCCACAGCAATGGCGGGCTTGTCCAAGGACTCAAGAAAATGAAGGACTACCGCGCCGTACATCGTAAGTCATTCGCTATTTGTACGATAGAGAATGTTTGATATCAGCGTAGGTACTCCCTGGCACATGGAATGCTGCCGCATTCCTGTGTTCCTGTGGGCTTTAGAAGTTTCCCCACACCGTTACACAAAGGTACCGTTCGCCGGCGTACACCCTCAACATGACAAGGCATACTTGCCGGTCGCCCCGGTGGCGTATCAGGTTATCGTCGAGCCTGGTATAGGAAGTTTCATGAGTTCGAATCCCCCCGAGTGCATACTCGTATAAATTCGTGGGGACTTTTTCTTCTGCACAAATTGACTTGCGGAAAGCGAAAAAGCGTGAGCTAGCAACACTCGATAAAAAATCGACGAGCGGTGGAATTGCTATACCCTGTGCGCGATAAAATAAAATGAAGGCAAGAACCGAGGGGAGAAGGGACGACACCTGTGACCACGGTTTGTCTAAAAGCTGGAATGTAGATGCGCGTGGAAAAAAAAAACAACGTTTTGGCGGGTCCCTTGGTCCGAATATTCGGCATTCTCCGATGTCGAAGTCGGAACCGAGGGGTTTTGTGTCCTTTGTTCATCCAGCGGCTTTCGAATGCTTTACCCCCTCTTCCCTGTCGCCGATGCTCGTCGCGGCAATGAAATAGTATCTGCAGATAGTAAAAACGCAATAGTTGCATTAATTCATGATAGCACGGTAGTGGAGCAAGCTAAGCTCTGTCGGCCAACGGATATCTAATGCGTTGTCATTGTTCACGTATGAAAAGAGTTTGTTGCCATGGCCAACCGCTTCATCTGACGTTCTATCCCGCCCCCCATTTCCATCACTTTTGCCATGTTGCAGCCATGGTATGGTACACCTTCCGCGAGATGTACGGCAAGGATAGCGCCCCAGAAATCTGCAGGTGCGAAGTTGGCGGCGTTTTTTCTCATCGTATTAGCTGGTGTCACCGCCGCTGTTAAGCATGGTGTCACTGTTTGTTTCGTTGGGTCGTCTATAACTCTGTTTCTTCAGCGTTCCCTGCATGAAATCGCGACTCGTATCCTACCTCAGTAAAGTAACCCCCGCGCTCGCCCCATTATGGTGGAGGTTACGCAATAGTTGGAATTTTTGCGTTTGTGAACTGCGCAGCTGTTACGGATACCAGGTTTTTTGCTTGCGTTCACGTCTACTGGTACGTGCAGTAATAGCACATGAGACCGCATCGAGCTTGCATCGATCCCAGAACTGTTGACACAGACGGAATCACAGGAGAGACGAGTCTCGTCCAAAGGGCGGTCACAATGTGCTGCGGACACAGCAATACTGACGTAATGTATTACCTCGCGCCCCCCGCCCCTGCTGCCGATAAAGTATGCATATCCGTGCGCGACAATATTAATATTTCCTCGGTTGTGCTCACGACGCACAAACAACTCTTCACCAGTGCTTTGGGGCAGCAGCAGCAACAATACTAGTAGTAGTCGTGGTGGTGGTGGTGAAAAAGTACTTGTAGTTGTATTTGTAGTGTATTCATTGTACATACTGTTGTAGCTGTAGACTAGTCCAACATACAAATGACCGGAACTTTCATGTCAAACCCCACTCACATCGGCCCTTGTTTCTTTAATCGCAACGGATACCAAAAGGTGCAACGCCGACCTTTACTCGGAGCCTGTTCAACCGTACAGGAAGCAACGAGTGGAAGAAGATGCACGCACGAAGGCCACCTACCAGCTCAGGGCATTCTTAGAGCGGGTCGACAACAGCCCCTCTGCGAGTATGGCAAACATGCCGTAAATCGACGGCACGACCCTCGAGGTTGACACTGTGTGCTTACTACCGTATGCCACGCAAGATAACATGACACGCCCCCTCGAAGAATAATCGAAGCTGGGTTTCTCGACAACAGAGACAGTAGTGCAATCGCCGAGCGAAACGTCTACGGAACGCTTTCGATGATATCGCTTTTTTCACCACCGTTTGTGCTCCCCTTGCTTTGGAGGAAAACGGCTCTGAACTTCGTCCCAGGGGCATGATATCTCTTTCTCGCGTGGTAGACGGTAGACGGTCGTAGAAAGCTTTGTTACACCGTTAAAAAGTGGCCAAACGTTAGCGTAGTAGGTTGCTGCAATATTTTTTCAAGCGGGAGGCAGGCTTGCCCGTGTTGGGAGGCGCTCTCCTCATGGTTCATAGTGTATTTCATACACTCATTTGCTAACAATGTCAGCTGTGAATTCGACATATTAATGGTCAATCCTCACCTTTAACTTTGCAATCTGCAAGTTTTTTTTCATTTCGCCGTGGGCTCACAGCTTAGAGACAGGACACGAAATATCATATGCTATGGAACAGTAGTAGTACTGTAGGAGGATGTCGCACATTTGCGAGTTTACCGTTGTTTCGTGTGTGCGTGTGCGTGGGAGTAAAAGTCGGCCTAATTAGGCACGACCGCGAAACAACATCTATCTGGAGGAGGAGGGAAGTATACCTTGTCCCGATTTTCGCCTGAGGTCGAGACAAAGCACCTCTTTTTGGTGGGATTTTCCGATTTTGGAAAATGTCAGAACCAATATTCTTCTCCACACGCAGTGTACACATATCTTGCTTATATCAAGATCTATGGTCTAAATCGGTGGAACGTAAACAGTGGCCTCGTAATAACAGGTATCCTCTAGCCGTCAGTGTGGGAGTATCTAATACAGTGTACCATGTAAATTAAAACGGGTTGGATTTTCACAGGGCGCAACGCTTGAGGGTGTTTCTATTCGTGCGCTGTGTGATACTTTGAAGTATGTGTCTAGCATTGCTATATATATAAAACCGTCAGATTTATCCCCTTGAAATGATTTATAGCTTACATGAACAAATTGCCCCCCCCTTCCCCCCCCCCCCCCCCCCCCCCTCCCCCCCCCTCCAACCCCGCCGCTTTTGATCAAAACCAGGCCCCCACGTCTTTCAAAACTCCGCCCCCCCCCCTCACCGGTTATTCGACTCACAAGATTCACTTGATAAAAGGATACATTTCCCTCCACAGCTGTCAGATTTTGTCCCCCTCAGAAACGGGTTTTATAGTTTCCGCGCACAGGCTGACTAAAATCACCCTGTTGACCCTGATAGCTACACTGTAGTTGTAAGGGGAGTCGCCGACCTATATCCTTAGTGAGGACACACAACTCGTAATGCGCGCGATCGGAGTATCACACACAGCTTGCAAAGATGAGTTTCGACGAAATCTTCGATCTCACAGCTGGAGTGTATTATCATTTTTTATAATATATTAGTAGTCCCTGGAAGTCCAATATTGCAGATACCAGGTTGTAACATGTTCGGACGGTATGAAGCCGCACCGTGCTATTAATATTGACAGCGCGCCCTGAAGCCGCACCGCGCTATTAATATTAACAGCGCGCCCTGGACGTTTCTTCGTACAAGGTATAGCTTAGTGTTTCTTGTGCGATTATTAGCTGGCAGAGCCCAAGCTAGCCGGAGCGTTCTAACAGCTGTGACGACATGTAGCTGGACTGTCCACAGAGCAGAACTGCCTGTTTTGCATTTTACATGTCACGCGTTCGCCCGTATCCTAACGGTAGAGTATGCACCCATACAGCAATTTAATGTAGTCGGGTGTATCGGAAATGAAGGTACTGCTGTGTGGGGACGGCCCAGATAAATTATGTCGATCGATGCTGCTGTTGTAGCTTACCAGGTACCTGTGGTACTACTACTGTTCTGCGCATATAAGTTTTCCGAAGCTAGAGTACCTGCGACTTCCATGTACCTGGCGTATAATAAGCATTCGGGTGCAGCTTCAAACTGCTGTTTGTTGCTATGATCAGCACATTTGATGCGCGTACAACAGTCCACTAGTTACTACTACTAACATGCTGCGCTGTAACCAGCAAAAAAAGCATCTACCCCCACGCACTAAAGGAAAACAACAGCGTGCGTTGGTTCGTTAGTTCATTAGTTGGCCATGGCTCACAAAGAGTAAAAATTGGCGTGTCAGATGTCGAGCGTCAGCAACAGAATGCAAGCCCGTCGCACATCAATCAAGGCATGTTCGCCTGTCGCAACGATATCCTGATCGAACGACCTTGTGGGATAACTACGGTAGAGGAACCGAGACGATTGAAACACACAAAAAAAAACAAAAAAACGTTTCGTATAACGTACCGTTTTGTCATCAGTAAGCCTGATATCACATTATTGCATACCATACCACCACAATATAAAATGGTTTATATCGCGAGTAACGTACGGTTTTGTCATCACATCTGATCAGTACGCCTGGTATCATTTTGTTGCATACCATGCTATCGCACGCCCAACAGTGACGAAGGCTTTGACTAGGTTACAGTGATACTTCAAGTAAAAGCAGTCGTGAATAGCCTGTAAACACAATGGTTGTTTGGAGGCTCTGTCTTCTATGCAAAGAGATGCAGAGGTATCACCGAAGTGCCTGCTAAGATCACTTGTGATAACAAAGAAAAGGGATAGTTTGGAAAGGGCGCTTGAGGCCGAAGAGAGAGAGGAAGAGGAAAGAAAGGGGGGAAGGTAGAGAAGGGAGAGTGATCGTGGGGGGCTGGATCGCCACTTGATCATCACGGAACAATGTACGTAGTCCGGTAGAATACCGGGACAACGGGACAACCTTAACATACTAAAATCTACGTTTACATCTAAGTTCCACCGAAGATTGAATGTAAGATGCAACCTAAGTTTCAATCGCTTGTCTTATTCGTGCGAATAAACTCTGCGCATTAACTTAGATTTGAATCCAAGGTTCATACTCTCAACACGCCCCCTTAATGCAAAGTCAGATTGCTAGATAAATCGAAAACAAATGGGTCACATATTCAGTCCGGTGTATCAATCGCGGCAATATGGATGTAGCCATGTTATTCACACATTTACCAAAATAAAAAAAATAGAAGGAAAGGTAAGCATAAAAACTACGCTTGGTGCAATTAACAGGGATAAACACCCTAGAAGATACAACGAAAAGACACGTCTGCTGGGTTTCGAGCTCGCTTCGTGAATTGTACCAAATAGATAAACAACACTAAACAAGTAAGGAGAATTGCGTGCAAGTGTCCATTATGACAAAAAAAAGATTATCACTGTTCGGTTTTTGTTTTATGTACTTACGTATTTCAAAAATAAGATAATAAATAAATAAAAGTAGAAAATATGGAATCTAAGAATACCGATAGTACTGCGATAGACTATGACGGGTGTAGTCATAGTCCACCGTCAAGGTATATCCTGGAAAAGAAAAAAAAGGTCACTGCTGTAAGTTTACTAAGCCACCTCAATATGATCCTAGGATACGCATAGAACAATAAACTGATACTAATCGTACCCTGAAGAGTATAGTAAGATAGTTAATCTTTGTGAGCCTTTGCTCCTTAATTCCGGAATAAATATTCGCGCGCATTTTCGGTAGAACATAGCTTATCGCTGTACGATCGTTGACTTAACTTCATACGACCTGTAGTTTCACCTTTACTTTTACGTAACTGGCGAGCAGTTGTAACCTTACATTTGACAAAAGAAATGCTGCACTACGTAGTATTCTCTACTTGAATATCAATTTTCAACTGCTGTACCTACAGGTACATATCGCAAGAAAATATTACCCGTATAACCATACGTCCGTCCCCGTGCGCGTGAGCCTTGTCCCATCTCGGTCCATTGCAGTCTTGTAGCTGAGTTTTGATAGGCCAATCGTTTTGTAGGTCCTTTGCCAATTGGTTGTGCGTAATGCGCTTCTCCGTTTTCGGTGCATCGCGGTTTGTCGGTGATTGAAAAGTCCGGTCGCACACGGTAGAATCCGGTCGCCCACTGGCAGAATAAAAAACGGGCTTAATTTGTTCCCACTTCTGAAACGCCGCAATCTTGTATCGAACTCCACAAAGAAATGTTTTTTAGATCATATGAGGGTATCTGAGTTTTTACAAGGCAGTCACGATGGTCAAAAGCGGTCTTGCGAGCCGGAGCTGTAGTTGCGACTTCAAGGTGTTGGAGCTTAGAAATAGTTATCCTTGCTGAAGTAGTTGATCTTCGAGCAGAGGTCGCTGAAGGTTTGCATTCTTCCGCTTGTGGTGAGACCATAGGGTGCGCGTGGGCGTTTTGTACCGAAATAGATGCCGGAGGGTTTATTTCGTCCATTCCGACAGCCCTTATGTACTGCAAGACGGCCACGAACTGCTGTTTTTGATAATCTTGGCGTCGTACGGCCAGCTGATGCGCTCTTACTTGAGAAATGTCCGAGTCTGCTGTTGGTAGAACGGAAGGCGGTTCTTCGATGAAGGAGGATGCTCTTACTGGCTGTGATGGTCGGTATACTTTGCCATGTAGGCGTATCCTCCGATCGCCTTGAGCCTCACCGGTCTTAGGAGGTCAGTACTAACCAGTTTTAAACGTTCACTGGAAGGGTCAGGCCACGATGTCTTAGGATGTTTATATTGAGTGCTCTTGTTGATGTTGCACGTATCACGCGCCGATAAAGTGTCTAAACAATTACCCCACATTCTGCGATATTATCTACCTTGACCATAACCTACCCATTGGGATGACCCAACTCCTTACGCCAGACGTTAGCTGTAACAGGTGTAGGGAAGGAAGTAGCTTTAGTAGCAGTCGAAGCGTGAACAGCGATGGTTTCCGGTTTAAAGTTGCTGCCGGAAATGGTCGGAAAAGCTGTCTCAGGTGTTCAGCTGGTGCATCAGTGCTGAGGTCGAGATGATCCAGAGTAGAGCAGTGGCTGTCTTTGCGCAGGGGTACAGTAAATGCACCCATGTCCAAACACGAATTCTTGGCGATGATCATATTGACCCCTCTCGTAGCTGCTGATGCCCCCGAAAATTGGTGCCTGTCTAGCCCTGGTACGATAGTGGCGGTAAGCTGCACAGAGTGCTTAGAGCCCATACGATCCAACACTTGAACGGCCTACACTCCTTGACCAACGCCATAAAGGCGATGGTTTCCCGCTACGTTGATTGTTACAGGAAGATCCAGCTGTGCGTGGTGATTCATTTCGGTTTCGATGCAAGGTAGAAGTTGATTGTCGATGAAGTGGCTAGAAGCTCCGTTGTCCGCAGTCATGGAGAATGGCACGGTTTGCTTGTCGTTGTTGATCGGAGGTGCGGCGATGAAAGAACAACCTACACCAACTGGAGGTGATGATGGACCGGGAGGAGTCGCGAAGGACGTAGAAGTAGCTGCTGTAGTCGCAGCCACAGTAGTGGATGGAGCATGTGTCACTGGGACGTAAGCTTCCATTTGCGTCGTTGAAGTTGGAGTTGTGGCGGTGTTGGCGTGAGCACTGCGGTGGCCATTTTGTTGACTGGGACGAGGGTGACGGGTTTTGTTGTCGTCCCTCTTTTGAGACCGACAGTCGCTGTTATCGTGACGATCGGTATTATGCAGGCTACACCACGACATTTTTCGAGGTGTTGGGGGGGGTTTTCCCCCGACATCGTTTCCTTGCGTTTAACGTTTAAAGCAATTTTCGAATCGATGGCCTGGCATCTTGCAGTGTGAACAGGTCACTACTGCCGAGGGTGTTGACATCACTACCATAGCAGACTAACGCCCCTTCGCTTTTCCCGAAGGCCGGTTTCGCGAAGCTCCATTTGCTTACATATTATTACGCATTATTATCACAGCTCGATCTAGTGTGAAGTCCTCATCTGCTTCGGCTGTATTTTATTTGCAGGTACTCATCCGTGAATCATTACAACGCTATGTCCCGTATGCTGTCATCGTTGAATACATCTCCCATGTATACCAGTGCATCCCTCAAATAGTATACTTCATTTATAAAAATGTCTGGGTCTTGACCTTCCGTCATGACCATTTGAATTGGTTATTTTTTTAGTATACGTCTAGTCTAGACTACGTTGACGGGTGAAATTTAGACACGTTGTAACCATACCATCCCAAGTAGCCTTCCCATTCGCAAGTTCACCTCGTTTCGGCCTGAACTGTAGAAGAAAGCTGGCCGCAGCTCCCAATGTGCTCAGCAACAATCACGTAGAACAGAAGACGGTTATCGCGGTGCCAGGTCTTGATGTCTTCCAAGTTCGAGATGTTGTCATCCGTGGCGCATAAAACTGATGTTACGGGAGTGTAGAATATCCTGAAGGTGATGGCAGCAGATGCGCCCTGTCCAAGGGAGTACTTCTTGCGCCTGGCTGCACTTTTTCTGACGTTTCAGCCGGGGGTGTTTCCCCGGACTGAGTGTCCGTTTCGTCGGCGGCATGGCTGCGAGTTACAGCTCGTGAAGGCCTACTTCTTATAGAAGATGGACGGGGACTAATTAGTTTGGGCTCGGGGCAGGGATGCCTTTCCAGAATATCAGAGATCCCGGCATGACGCATAGACTACTTATCACGGACTGAGCCGTGCGTTTCCATACCTCGAACATGACCACATCAAATTTGCTGTTGAGAGCTCTAAAAAGTTTGTCGACCGCACCACTTGCTTTCTTGGACTCTCCCATGGTGATGCTTACCCTGATCCTGATGCTGATTGCTGATGCTGATGATGATGTTGATGCTGATGCTGATGCTGATGCTGTAGCCGGTTCTTGAAGGGTTCCTCTCAAACTTTCCGGTAAGATACGACAAACTACGATGAGATGTAGCTTGGTGCCGATCGATGTTTTTGATGTTTCTATCGAAGGTCGAAGGCTCATAACCTGTGAATAGCCTGTGAACACAATGGTTGTGTGGAGGCTCTGGCTTCCATGCGAAGAGATGCAGAGGTATCACCGAAGTGTCTGTTAAGGTCACTTGTGATAACAAAGAAAAGGGATAGTTTGGAAAGGGCGCTTGATACCAAAGAGAGAGAAAGAGGAAATAAAAGAGAGAAGGGAGAGAAGGGAAAGTGATCGTGGTGGGCTGGATCTCCATTATTACTTGATCATCACGGAACAATGTCCGTAGTCCGGTAGAATACCGGGGCAACGGGACAACCTTAACATACTAAAATCTACGTTCACATCCAAGTTCCACCTAAGATTTAACGTAATACTCAACCTAAGTTTCAACTGCGTATCTTATTCGTGCGAATAGACTGCTCGAATAGACTGCGCAGTAACTTGGATTTGAATCCAAGGTTCATACTCTCAACAAGTCCCCCAACTTGTAGGGAAATATACGCGCGTGAGTGTTGCATTACACTGAGGGATCTTGTCAATCGGAAAAAAAAAAAAAACCTGATACATAGTCTACGTAGTTACCAATCTAATACCGCTGCTGTTGTTGGCCTCCCATGCATTTAGGAACCATGTGCGTGCTATCAAAATAGTTTAGTAATGGTGCTCCGTCAGTAGGCCAAAACAGGCTGATACAGCGGGAAAAAACACGCGAAATGAGTACTGAAACCGATATTTTTTCAAGATCCACAACGAAAACAGCTGGCGCGATATTTATTTATTTTTCGAACTATGTTAACGAAATATTAGTCGTTTTCTTCAGCTTGTTTTTTCCTACCAAGGGTTCTTTACGGCATTCCCCACTCCGCCGATTTTCTGCCAGGACGGCGAATGTATGCGTTTGACCGCCAAGGCAAGGGGGGGAGGGGCAAAGTGGGTATTCCCTGAGCGCTATCAAGGTGTTTCTACTGTTAAGCGGCGAAACAGACGACGTTGGCCGCGGGTCGTTGTGTTTAGTAATCTGCTTGTATTCGATTACATAGAGTTCCACAAGTTCTCCCTTGGAGGTGGAACATAATAATAAGGATGCTGAATGGTAGGCAGAGAACAAAAAGTGAGCGCAGAAGCTGAGCA
Source organism: Undaria pinnatifida (assembly GCA_012845835.1). Classification (NCBI taxonomy): domain Eukaryota; class Phaeophyceae; order Laminariales; family Alariaceae; genus Undaria; species Undaria pinnatifida. Next base: position 10,412,596 of record JABAKD010000021.1, on the reverse strand, counting down.
CAAAATAAACATGAAGTAAAAAAGGGAGAGGAGCGGTAAATAAAGCAGAAGGAGACCCAAAGAGGGTGACGCGAGAGAAGAGAGCGAAGTCATACATATGAAACGCAGTACGGTGCTTAAGTACTCGTATTAGAAGGAGTAGCACAACGAACGAAGCACGAGTCACACTCATACACTACAACCAATAAGCAGGATCCAGCGTATGTTAAAAACATTGGCGGACTCCCAATGGTGCCGGTTGAATAGTGCCATCATTCTCTGCAACGCTGCGAAAAGGAGGACGACTGGAGCTAACAAAATATATGTGTGGTAGCCGTACTATCATCACCGGTCTTGAATAATAGTACAGGAGGTTCACCGTGGAGTGGAATAAAGAGAGCAGCAGGAGGACCGTTCCTAACGAAAAAAAAATGTCAGGAGTTGTGACACTTAGGTGTGACAAATTATCATGAATCCTGATATTTCATTCCTAACGATAAAATATGATATGTCACGTTTCGTGACGCTTACACTCAAAACGCCACAGACGTTTTGGTGATTCCTATGGGCAGTCACTCGTCGTCCGCCGTACCTCGTCTTTCCTCGCAATCGGCATGCTTAGCAGGATCTGCCATGCCCCGTATGTGACCCCACTGGCCTTGGATATCCTCTCTCGGTGGCGATGGGGTGCAGAGTGGCTTTGTGTGTCTTGATCAGGCGTGTTTTCCTGTTTTCAAGAGGTGTGACATTTATCACGAATCGTAATTACGAATTGTTTTGACAAAATCCAGAAGAAAAATAAGTCATGGTTCGTGACATTTTTGTCATACATCGTGACATGAAAAATAAGGATTTCTGGCAAGAATGGCACGATTCCTGATATATATTTCGCAATTTTTAGGAATGACCCTAAGGATATTATAGCGCAAGCAGTCGACAACGAAACGACAAAGAGGTAAAACATAAACTTGAGCTGCTCGGCTTAGTGCTTGTTAGTCAGGCCAATAAATCTTCCATGCAAGAACCTTAATGATATGCAGCAGCAAAAAATATTAAAAAAATCCTGCGGATAGGCAGCACAAGAAGCAGACGACAAAGAAAGAGGCAACTATTTGTTTTTGAAGATGGTAAAATATTGACGAATAATATCTTACGTACATTATTCATGCAATAATAGGTCGAGCACGAGAATACACAGCGCCTTTTGGATCGCTGCTCTTTATAATGCCGGTAAATCGTGAGGCACAACTAAATGATGTCTCAACGATGATACTCGTACCAACAATGAAACCCCTGTTCCACTTACTTGTAGCGCCGGTTGGTGCCGGAATTTGGGCTGGCTCATCATGCCGACGTCATTTCCTGCGTTATTGGAGCCCCATGTAAATTAACATACGACGAGTAGTAGAAGCATCAAAACCACACACAGAGATCATACGAGAGCCGCAGCAGAGTTAGTTGTAGACACTCTCGTGCAGTAGGGCAGCAGTAGTTGTAGCAACAGCAGCGGGCAAGCAGACAGGGAAGAAACGACCAGAGCAGGACAGTTCCCGTTCCCAAATGTGTGTTTCTTCCTGTGATGCTGACTGGCGTTGTTCGAAAGTCGAGGTTTGCATTGCGATATGTATCTGAACAGTACAGGTATCTCAGTAAACATGAAGCACAAAGTAAACACACCCGCACACCGCCCACCACAGACAGCCAAGAAGTGGTCAGCTACAGCCAATCAGTGGTCAGTTTTCAGAAAGTCGTGTAGCAGCAGGGCAGCAGTAGTAGCAACAACATCGGCAGCAGGCGAGCAGACCAAAGCAACAGCTAGCTTTCTCCCTTCTGATTTGTGGCAAGCTCCGTGCTATGAGAGGTGTCCAGTGATGTCAGCTGACGAAATTGATGACATCAATTATTATTACTGCTGACGATGCTCGTAAGTTTTATGTCGTGCACTCAACACTGCGGGCGAATCGTCCGTCGCCTGCGGTCGCCTGCTGCAAGTGAAGGAGTCTGCAAAAACAAGAAGCTAGCCGGAGCAAGAAGCTAGTCGGGCCGAAAAGCCCTGTGAAAGCGAGCCCGCCTGGGCTGCTCGTATCGGCCACCCTAGACAAATTTATATCTATTTTTTGTCTTGAATTTCATGCAGGCCCGTCTGCTGCCTGCACCCTGCCCGTTCGTTGCCCGTCGCACGCGTGTGCATGGATGTGTTTCGCATTTGCTTAGCTGCTCATCTGATCTCGTGATCGAAGTCATGACTGTTCGTCAACCAACCAATGCCGGCATGCTTCATGACCAAATATACTGTTGAACTCAAAATAAAATAACATCGCAAAGAACACCAGCAGCCAGTAGAACCAGTTGCCGCGAACTTTCACCCCTTGTCAATGCGGGCCTCTGCGCCCACAGCGTCAGTTCATTACCCGTGGAGTAGAAAAGCCGTTTCGTCTTCCACCCCATATATTTGGAGGCGATCGACAATTTGCGGTGTCATTGAAAAAGTATACAATAATTTGGATCCATACTATTCATTGTGCAAGGACCATATTATTACTCTACCGTAACAGCGTCGGTAGAAGTTTGCTTCGCAAAATGATACGGTGGGGGTATCCCTTAGTCCGGATGCTACAGCGACGCCGACCCTGATCTGAGGATGCAACCGTACCATCGGCCATACACAGCATCATCATCACGGTCTAATGTACGTGCGTGGCGCCATCGTAGGGTCTGCTTCGGACGGCGCAGACACCTCACCAGACATAGCCGCCATCACTTGACCAATGCGCCGACCACGACACAGCGGGTTTACTGGGCGCACGTTCAGTCTACCGTTAGGCAACAGATCAACCCGCCATACAACACGTTCTTACAGAGAGATTCCTGGCGCACATACACAGGGACGATACATCCGCTCGTGCTGTTTTATACAGGCGACCAAATGTCTTGATTCGTACCAGGTATGAACGCTCGAAGTGGGAACGGTAGTCGGCAATTTTGCAAGTATTTCACCACCCACAACGGAGCTAAGGTCAAGGCCCTAGCCGAGCGTTCAGGAAGAAGACTAAAAAGAGAGGAGAGGACAGATAGAAAGAGCAAACATACCCAGATTGGGCCAACAGTCATGATAGCCGACAAGTCGCTCTCACATCCTTCACACGGTGTTAGCTTGCCACGCGTTTTGGGAAGGAAGACCACATTTTGGGGGGGGCAGAGAAGCTGAACCAAGACTGGCCAGCTCGTTCAAAGCACCCACTGCCAAGGATTTCAACCCCCTGCGCGGTCTAGCATGGAGGGGTGGATAGCAGTGGAGAATGCTAGTGTAAAAGGAGCAAAACTGTAGATGAAAAAATCAAGAACAGCGTGACAAAATGCTGGTTCGAAAGTGAGAAGACCAAGAACGACCTCACAACAGGCCGGCAATATCTGAGACGATCACGAACAAAGAACGACCTCACAACCGGCCGGCATAATCTGACACGACCAAGAACAATGTCATCACCAGTTCAACAAGACCAGGCCCTTCTTCCCCAGAAGCTCAACTTTTCGGAGATTCCCCAACCGGGGGGTTGCACATTGGCACTTGCAACGTCTGCTGTTTCCTGGAAGACAGGAGAAGGTGTAAGTTCGTCCATCTACGGGGATGGAGCGCACCCGCTGTGCCCTGGAAGGGGGGGAAGTTTGAAGATCGCCGGTCCACCGGCGTCTACGGGAACCGTTCGCTGAAACGGCGGGACAGGTGTGGGAATGGAAGAGTGCATCCGGAGCTTAGTTGCCGCAAACATACTGGAAGCGACGCCCGACATCTGCACGGCACCGACTTGAGCTAAGCATGACGTTCGACGAAGAAAAGACCACGCCAAACAGGCGGGAGCGGAGAGAGGAGGAAGGTGTTCACGCTGTTCACCTGGCCATGACCGGGGCGCCCGCTTTGTGCCGACGATAGTTATGCGTCGGGCAGGGGGGGTGTTGCAGCGCTACGAACGCCAGGGTGCATGAGGCGCCGGCTTATTCTGAGATACGTGATAGTTGACCGGACCAGTATCACGAGGAGGGTGCATCGTGTAAAGCGGAATATTTGCCGTCGGATAAGCTTTCCACGGCCGACGTAGAAAAAGCAAGGATGTTCCCGGCGGAGGAATCCTTCCTGGAAAACGTGGAACCTCCTATCGGAATTTCCACCCACTCGACTCGAGGTTACTAGCCTCGACTTATACCAAGAGAGACGAAAGTTAAAGCACTACCTGTCCAAACCACCCAGTGTGCCCCATCACCGAGCTATCACACCCGTGCGGCGCTCTAACCCACCTGCAGCCCACCTGTTCGCTAACCGCGTCCACCTGTGCTGGCGACTTTAAGTCTGTCTTTCGTGGTCATCGAGCTATCTGGTGGCTGCCAAGAGGGCTCCACTCAACTTCATAAGGCAGAGGTGAGACGGGCCTGGATACGTGCCATAGGGGCATCACGCTGCTGTAACAGCGCATCAAGCAGTCTATAGCAGCAGCATTATCCTGCGCACTGCTGGTGGTGTGTGAGAGAGAAAAAAAAAAAGTGTACTCATAGAGTGTAGTGAAATCAAATACGGTGGTGCCTGTCGGAAATTTGGTCCAATTTTGAAGCTCCTCCGCGTGGCGTTCGCCATTTGTTTCAAAAATTGAAGCATTTTTTATATAAGATTGGAAAACGTCAGCTGTGAGTACCACCATTAGAATGTATTTCCAGATCATTTGGAAAATACACCGACCGATGGGTAGCCGGCCATGCGCAATAATTTGCTGGTGCATTTAAATGTGCGAAGGGCTGTTTTGGGATACTCGAAGCTGCAGCTGTGTCGCGTGATTCAGGCGATCGTGTGAGCGAGACTACACCTCGCGCGGCCGCAACAACTCGAGAGGCGCGAACCCCGACCGCCGCACAATACAATAGTATCCTATCAGAGAACCGGAAACCCTTTCGCGGCCTACGTACTATGTTGAACAAACTGCAGCAGCAGCCTTTGCTTTTACCAGCGGTGCATCTATCTGGCACGAGCGAGGTCAACCAACAAACACAAATCGAACCGGATTCCGGCATCATCAGCACACCCAGAGAGGAATACTGACCGGCCATGGGTGACAGAGGTCTGCGCAGGGGGCTTCAGTTGATGCCACACGAGGGGGCGGGAATACTACAATAATGATTGTAGTGATTTTCTGCGCGCTGCACTCTGCTCTCTCTGCAACAGGCTTCTGAAGAGGTTCGAGGCAGACAGAGTTAGTTGCGAGTGGTCATGAAAAAGGTGAAGGTTGATAGGTCTAAGGCATACTTCAACAAGAATGCAAGATGCACCTTGCCCAACTCTACCAAAACATCAGCTTTGGCACAGAAGGACAGTAGCTGTGACCGAGCCTGCAATGAAATGTCAGCTGTGACGTTGAATGCAATACGAAAAGCCCACCAGCGGTGAAAACATGAAAGGTCCGCCAGCAGGCAATACAACAATGAAAGGCTCACAAGCAAGCACGGAAAAGTCTTCCCGGCCAGTCGCGCCTTGGATTCCTGAGATCTCTGGTTTTGTCCCCATCAATGCAATTTATACAGTTTCCGACGCAGATTAAGGCTGGACGTCTCAGTCCTGTTGATCCTGGCATTAGCAAGGGAGTCACCGACCTGTATCATTCACGAGGGTATACACACCCCGTAGCACGCGCGATTGAAGTATCACTCGCAGCTTGCAGAGCTGAGTTTTGATCTAATTCCTTTTTGATCGATCTTACAGCGGAATGAAGTGTATTTCTTCATGTTTCAAGATATCAATCAAGCGCTCAGTTCCTGGCTGCATGTGGTAAGATGAGTGTCCCGAGAAAACTGATGGCCATGTACAGCTCACGCTTTTAGTGATGCCCGTCGACTCCTCGGAGGAATTGAACCATCCGGGAATTCCTTGTACGTAGTCCCGATCAATATTTATAGCAGCACTTTTCACGACATGAATTCCGACCTTGTCCAATACCTTTCTTATTTACAGGTGAGCAAGTTTGTGGCCTGCGGGTGCTCTACGCAGAAATAGCCATGGAGGGTGTTCTACCCAGATATATTCATGGTGGCTGTCTGGGATAATATAATAAAAATGGGCGACATGACGCGACAGGCACTTTTGATCATTCTGTTTTAGCATAAGAGCTTTCATCTGTAGGGAGTACAGGGGTCTGGAGTTTGGATCCACGCTTTAGTTTGTGTATCCCCTGGTAGTGTGTGAGATGAGCGTTCGAAGAGCTTCAGGATCACGTGTGCACCGTCAGAGGCCTGATGATGCAGAGCGCCAGAATTTCAATCGTCGGTCTTCATTCGATCAATACAGGTGCGTTTGAGTGTGCCTTTGCATTACATCAAGCAGAGCAGAAGAAGAGGGATCACTTCGGAACAGTAGCGATCGACGTCTACCGCATATTCCATCATGACTCGACAGCAATAACAACCCGAGCATCATCTGGCCTGGACTTGACCTCCGCTGGCCTGCCACATATATACAGGGAGTACGCAGGAACTTGCGTACAAACCCGGTAGACCCAAGTAACCCACTCCAAAACTTAACATTTACCTGGTACTGAGTATTTGTTTTATGCATGCTGAATTCCACAGATGTCTGGTTATGTGACCCCCCAATACGGGTTATACAGTTTCCGTGCGAAGAATAAGGCTGAACTTCATAGTCCTGTTGACCCTGGCATTGGCAGGGGAGTCACCGATCAATTTGTATCCTTCACGAGGGTATACACACCCCGTAACATGTGCGATCGAAGAATCACACGCAGCTTGCAAAGCTGAGTTTCGATCAAATTCCTTTTTGGTCGATCTCACAGCTGAAGTTTATTTTTTCAAGGTATTGCTTTGTAGAGTTTGTGGATTCCGGGTAAGGGTATGGGAGTCTTACAGAACTTCCAGAACTTCCGGCTATTGTGGCACGGGTGTACAGAACTTGCAGAAGTTCCGGGCAGGTATGAAAATGTTGCGGCAGATTGACATGACGTCACGTAAAATACGTAGCGGAATGCTGCCTAGGTCAGTACAACTCCAGTCAGTCTAGAAAGCGACCGCTCACGGTCTCAGTCCAAAAACTCGAAAAAACAAACAAACGAGGAAAAAGGAACATGAACTTGATCTGACACGAGCGTGAGTGGCTGCGAACCGAGCTTGAGTACAGCGATCGTTACCGTAAGGTATTGTTGGAGGTTTCATCCGGAGATCTGTTATATAGCACTAGCGCTTGGAAGAGGAGTGTGCGAGACAAGACTGGTGTTTGCAGGCAGTTGTTGTAACAAGCAGACGGGAGGAATCAGCCTGAAGAGATACACGGAGGGGAAACGAACTAGGAGCGGTGAGAGACTAGAGACAAGGGATTGGAGACCTGGGTGCGTGTGTCTAAAATAGCTCTTATTCGTTCGTTACATGGGGCTTCAACTGGGAGTATGCATTTTTTGCTTTCATTGCTTTCGCGACCGTGCTTACTCTCACGACCAGTACTTGTATTGTTGTACCAGGTATGTATGCCATCGTGCTGTATATGTGCGTATCATATGTTCTGTATGTCGTTGCGGTTGTGCCAGGTCGTGCGTACGTAGTGTGGCACAAGTGGTGTGGTGGTGTCTTCGTGTGGTGATGTCTTCTCCCCTCTTTGGCTCACTGTTTTTTTTGTATGCGATGTAGACGAAACGTTGGTATGCATCAATGGTATAAAATGCTCCGCAAGGCATGCCTTTTTTTGCTTTCATTGCTTTCGTGATCATATTTACTCTTAGGATGAGTACTTCTGTATTGTTTTACCAGGTATGTATGCCGTCGTGCTGTATACGTGCGTACCGTATGTTTCGTATGTCGTTGCAGGTTGTGGCAGGTCGTATGTACGTAGTGTGGCACGAGTAGTGTGGTGATGTCTTCGTGTTGGGCATGTAGGAGACAGTGCACGTATGGCCTCTGACCGGCTCAAAATGCGCCAAAATCAGTTGAAAGCTAGACAGAGTAGACAAATCCAGGAGGCTGGTCAATGACAGGTGTCCTAGCGTGTGATATGTGCTTGGTTTTAGTGCTGTATCTGTTTCGATGCCAAACTGACCAGGTATCGTACGAGTACCTGATTTTGCCTCAAAATCTTTTTTTGTTTGTTCGTGTATCAGTACGTACTCAATCGACAAGGGAGCAAGCGATGGTACAATATCCGTAAATCAAAAGGAAAGGTATACATGCATCCCTGCCTGCTAGTAGTGAGCGTTGTTTACAGGCAAGCTGGGGGTGTACTTATGTAGGCAGGATGGTGAGAAGGGAGTAACATGGACTGTTGAGCCAGTAACATAATGTAGTAATAAAAATATTACACATCATTTGCTTATACATAGACTATACCTACTACTGCGGTCTATATGGTCAAAATAGTGTATGGTTGTGAGTTTAGAGTATTATATGCATACGTTATTATTGGGGATACTTGTTTGTTGTACCTTGTATAGTAAAATAAATCGATTGGTTGGGAGAATTAGCAATTACTGTACAGAAAAAGATCACATCAGCCCTTAAAACCACCCACAACAAGGATCGAGAACGGAAATTGGTCACCTTTAGTCCATATATTGAGACGTGGTATTAATAGTACAAGGTTCCCCTTCGGGAGGTGGACACGTGCCTCCCGGGGGCGACGCAAGTCGAATGACTACAACTGATGATGAAGTATTTATGCAGAAGGTGTATATCGGAGGGATGCGTAGTGGAAAGAATGTGGATAATATAAGATATCACAGACATTTGGAAGAGGAGGGTTGGGATATTGCTGAGGCTCGGTGTGATAAGTTATTCGAAAGTCCACTCCGTATAACTGCGTGGCAGCAATTAATTCTACGTTTGTAGCATATGCGTAAGGCTGTGACATGAAGTGGAGATACTCTTTAACACTCGAATACAGTAGCGGCCCCGATATAGCGGCATGTAGTGCCAGGCGGCAAAATTGCCGTTATTCTGGGCAACTCCGCTATACCCATATAGCGGTGATTTAGCCGCTAATGAGTCCTCAATAGCGGTATATTTGCCGCTATGGGGGAAAACAGCTTCGTACTTGTGTTTACAACGCCAGATTGATTCTCACGGAATCTTCGCCTCTGCGCGCTGTAAGTTAGTGGCATGTGTTCTACTGACAAGGTATGATGCTGTGTCATTGTTATTGCCTTCACTGCTCGTGTATTGCTCGTGTATTGCTCGTGAATCCATGCAGACGGTCTCTCAATCTCCTACCCACCACTCCCCGTACTGTACTTGTACTCGTACTGCTGTCGAGGCCTCCTACTCTTGTGCAGCCTACGAGTGTAACCTGATGTACAAAGATAAAAAAAAGAATCAGTCGGAAAGAAAGGCCACACAGCGTAGCGCGCATGTTTTGTCATCACGGACCATGTATTGATCACCTCTACACGTACCAGAACCGGCCGAACATTTCGTACGCTGAACCAATTGATGCATCAAATGATGACATCAAACATCACCCCTCTGTGACAGTACATCAACTCCTGCCTTAACGCTTTGGCGCAGGTTTCTGCCGAATAAAGTCCGCAGTGATTAAAAGAACGCTCTGATGTCCGACTGCCGTCCCGGTGTAGCGGACTTTGATGCGAGAAATGCCATCTTGACCCTACGTAGCAAGTATCCGGCCTCACGCATACCGTACGCCTCTGCGTAATTCTCTAGAGGACCAAAATAAGAAGACAGCTCCGCATGCGACGGCGGCGAAATTTCGTCATCGTCTCCGCTCTCATCGTCTTCGATGGTGCTCGGCTCTAGCTCTTCGTCATGAAGACGCCCACCGCAACCAGCGCGGCAGGGGTGCCCTTGTCCCTCGCCCAGCGGCGGGTTGTTGGGGAGTTTACATAGTTCTTGATCGGCGCATGCCGGCATGATGCTTGCGAGCAGGTGCTTGTGGAGCCCACCACCGTCGTGGTGCGTACTGCTGCTGTACTGCTGTACTGTACTGTACTGCTGTACTGCAGCTGTATTGCTGTATGGATCCTGTATCCTACTGCTGTAGGGGGTCCTGTGGACAGCAGATTGCCGCTATCGCGGTGGCGAAATACCTCAAATTGCCGCTAATGAGGACCCGATCCTGAATAGCGGGCATTTGCCGCTATATCGGGTCAAGATGGTGTCAAGAGATTTTCGTGCCGCTATTTAGGGCATTTCGCTATTCAGGGTGCCGCTATATCGGGGCCGCTACTGTGTGTAGTAGGTTGAGATCCAGCGACTTCCACAAGTTCTTGATTTGCTCTAGCTAAGATGCTGTCGTGGAAAGTGTTGAAACCTGATCCTGGGATAACGGTGTACAAATTGGTTGTGATGTGGGCAATAATATGTGCACGGACGATGTGATGTAAAGCTGGGTTGTTGTGCACACGACGCGAGATACATCTTAATAAACATGCACCATCACCAATCTCGGGAATAATGGACCATTGACCAGGATTGTTATTGTTGCCGCTGTTGTTGTCTTGATCATTTTTGCTGTCTGATGGGTTTGTACTGCTGTCGCTGCTGTTAGAGCAGTTGCTTGCTGCTGCTGTGACCGTAGACAGTTTATACCGATGTTTGTTGCCGATATGGTCTGTTGTGTGCACATCGTTACTTTTGCTTGAGTTGTGTTGCTACTTTATATCTCTTTATACAGGTTTCGCTACTGCTGTATGGTAACCACCGTGTCAATTGTGAGGGAGAACTCACAGTAATGACATAGTTCACGTCGTTGCTCATATGACAATAAACTCTTAGAGGGTATGGACTACGTGCTGCTTGCTGGTGGTGCTCTATTGTAAAACCGCTGTGTATGTTCTTTTGATGAGAGTAAGGTCTTGTGTATTTATTCTCCTCGGTCCATCCAGAAAAAAATCCCGTTCTCAATAAATTTGATTTTTATTATCTATATATTATTGCCGCTCTCTGCGGTTGCTTGCTGCTGCTGTGGTCGTAGGCAGTTTATACCGATGTTTGTTGCCGATATGGTCTGTTGTGTGCTCATCGTTACTTTTGCTTGAGTTGTGTTGCTACTTTATATCTCTTTATACAGGTTTCGCTACTGCTGTATGGTAACCACCGTGTCAATTGTGAGGGAGAACTCACAGTAATGACATAGTTCACGTCGTTGCAGCGGGTACATATACACCGCGCCCGCGTCTAGCAGTACGGGAAAATTCTCTCGCAAATACATTTTGATGCCACCCCGATGTACGTGCGAGAACTAAAGTTCCACCGTGTGTGTAGTGTGTGGTTGCTCGGGGACAGAAGTGTCTCACACGTACGTACGTGTTCGTTTACCCAATGCGTTGCTTCTGCATCTTCTAACGCACACCTATGTGTTCATTTACAATGGAGGGAACTCGTGTGTACGCATATAAATTCTTCGTGTGGGAAATAACATCTCGCTGCTTGTCGAAGAAGGCGCTACAAACTCAGGAAACATCCCGCTAGAACTCCTTCGTTGAGCAGAAAACATCCCGCTCTTGTCGACGGAAACATCCATCGTCTACTGCTGTGCTTTCGGGCCGGGCCAAGCTCTATTCTACTTTGTTTGTTTTAAGGCTTGTCGTCTGTTCTAGTGTGGTGTCCGACAGACTCGTTGTGTTAGTATGTACAGCAGTAGTGCAGCATGTTGCTGGGTGCGGCGTACAGCACAGCAGCGTGAACGTGTGTGTGTCAAAGACAAAAAAAATGCTCCGCACACACACAGAAAAAAACATGCGAACGCCTCTTCCACTTTTTTCGAACTTGGTACCCCGCAAAATAGAGCCAGTTTCGGCGGCTTTCCGCGGCCATAGCTCGCACCACGGACGTCCCATGAGCCCGGCACACGGCTGATAATATACCGACGGGTAGTCTGATCGCATTGCAGAAGAAAGCACACCAAAAAACTCTGCGCCGGCGGAGAAAAAGGGACGGATTAGGCAAAAAAAGCAAAAAGGTACATATGCATATATATCTGCCGACAAAGGGGTAAAAAGAGTCGATACTGGGGCTGGGTTATTTTGAAAAATTATAGTGAGGGCTGACTAAGCTGTATAAAATGTAGGAAGTAGATTAAGGAATACGAATGCAACAGGACGTCGGGAAAGGAGGATAATAATCACTGATTACGAGTAACTTCGTACGTAATAAATCACTGTAGGAATGTGCTTGCGTTCATCATACAGGTTGAAAAAGAGTTCGGGTCTGTTAGTTGATCAACATTTATTTGATGCATTCTCTTAGACGATCGCAAGACAAGGGCTTTTTGCAGGCAATTTGGTTTTGGCCTTTGTGATGGGGATTTTGTGTCTTCGCAGGTTGTACAGGCACTGCAAGGTCGTTCTCACAGGAGGAAGGTGTTTCAGGAGTATTGATACTGCAAACTGGTTCTAGTCTTTAATTCTGTATGGGGAATGTAAGCCTTTCTATAGCTGCTCTTTATCATACTAAGAACAAACCGGAATTGGAAACATGGTTTAGGGACATTATCGTATTTGAAATTGGAACGGGAGAAGCTCGATAAGAACATTGGAATTTTGAGGATTGTAAAGAATGCATTAATATTAATTGATAAAAACAAGATAATATTTCAGATGTCAGTGGAGCTATACGTGCACGTCATGGGAATTACTGCATACAGCGGAGCTACATACATCTGGGGCTCTACTATACAAGTACTTTCAAGGCGCGTAGGAATTTACTACCAATAGTTACGCATGAATGTATGTAGACCTTGAAACTTTCATCGGTTGTTATTCTATGTATGGATGTTTATACCTCGACACCTCGACAAATGTTTACAAAATAATAGATTCTGCTGTTCCAAATTCGTTGAGATAACGTGTATAGGATGTACAACAATGACAGATATAGCTAATGCCTACAATTAGGTTGATGTGTCTTAGATACCTAAGGGATTCCATACGTTACTCTGTTAGTGAAGACTCGAGCTTTCGAAGGGCAGCATTTTCGAAGGGTTGCATATATATTATGATAAGGGGACAACTTTCAATAAACCAGGAAGGTAAATATACATACACTCGAAACCTTTTCCCACCCACCGTGTCCCAAGCCACTGTTTATACCCGTTTGGTGGGGACATCTCGGTGTTACTAGACTCCATCGATCCCTTGGAGTCCACTCGTCTCCCTAGACTCAAAAGGAAACGGGCGGCGTCCCGGGGAGGGGGGAAGAAGTATATTGGAGGGAAAAACATAACCGGGTCACCAACCGGCCATGGCAGGAAAAGGGAGACCTTTTTGGGGACCTTTTGGTGCACCTTTCCCGAGGGGAGGCCTACCACAGGAAGGCCCGCCACATAACGACTAGGCTGGAGGACCATCACAGGGCGGCTAGGTTGGGTGGGGTCCACAGGGTGGTGCAGGACAAGAGGCAGCAGGATCGGCAAATCCTGCAGGAGCGGGAGGCGGGTACAATTAGATGTCCCCTCCTTCCCTACCGTCGCCCTTTGGGATCGGAGGACGATGGGGTCCACAGGCAGCTTCAAGAGGAGCGGGAGCTCAGGGGTGGCAGGTACCGCGGGGTGGTCAACCATCGTTCTCACTAGGAAGTGGTGGATCGCCGTTCGGACAGCTCAATCCGTCAAGAATGATCCAGCGTTCTTCCTTGGCGAGTTGACTAAAGTATTCGCAAGACACCCTAACTGGATCATGCCCAAGAACCAGCTGAATGGTACGGCTCCAGCGGTCCCACAGAGAGATGGACTGTCAGACTTGCGTGTGGCGGTTTATATGCGCTTACTACCAGGCTCGTCAATGGTCGAGATGGCCTTTGCGAACAACCACAGCACGTGCGTACCTACGATCGATGGGGGCGAGGTTGTGAAGTTGACCAAGGAACTCACGATCACAGAGCGGTGGACTCGGGGACTTGCAGCACATTATGGATGGGATGGAAGGGTCGAAGTGTTTCTCCAGCATCGATTTGGCTTCAAGATTCTTACAGCTCAAAGGCAGTACCATCCGCGTTTGCCAACTACGTGATAGGGTAATTGCTACCAGTCAAGGTTAAGGGAATTAAGAACTGGTTGAATGGCATCGCCATCCCGTCGAAAACCCTTGAAGATCAACGGGGACTGCTGCAAGAAACGTCAGAGTGTCTACATCGAGGACGTCTAACCGTCAATCTCCAGAAATCGCATTTCTGTCAGTCGGTGATGGAGTTCGTCTGTATGATCGTGAATAGACTTGGTACCAGGCCGGCCCCGAGCAAGATTGATGATATCACGCAGCTGTCAAGGCCAAACACGGCGGAGGAAGTGCGAGTGCTGCTGGGCATGACAGGGTACCTACGGCAATTCGTTCCCCAGTGTAGCACAGTGGTGGCGCCCATTTCCGACTTGCTAAGAGATTCAATGTTCAAAACCAAGTGAGCGAAGAAAGAGAAAGTTCCGTGGGGAGAAGAGCAGAAACAAGATTTTAATGCGCTCATCGAGGCTCTGACGTCACCTCCAATTCTAGCCCTGTCGGTGTGGACAGAGGCCGGGGACACAACATCAGGTCCCGGACGCCATGTCGCGGTTACCAAACAAAGGGCCACAGGGGCCAGTGCTCGACGGCGTACACCTCGAAACCTTAGGAGTTGAAGATGTGGACGGAACTACTACTCAAAGTCTTGCAGTACTGGCAGCCGTCGCAATAACACCCGCAGACCCATCGGAGGCAGATGCTCAACAGGCCAAGCTTGCCATTGAACCGGAGCTTCCAGTGGTGGTCATGCTTGACTGTGGGGGGGGTGGCTACACGAAGCACTAGGAGCCGGTACTGTGGATTCATCGTGCCATGCCAGACCTGCGCTTACCGGGGAAGCCAACTCCCTTCCTTTTTTTCTTCGGTCGTGATGCACGCACGCAACTTGATGCTACGCAACCCGAAGTCGATGGTGGTGATTTCAGAGACGGAGTGCACAGTTACGAGGCCGACTAAGACAGACAGAAAAGTCGTGAGAGTCGGAATTCTGAAATCGGTCGGACCTCGGTGGGAACCCGTGTTGTTGTCGGAGACAAGGTGCTGGTGAAGGAGGCGGAGTCTGTGATGGCAAGATACGTCATAAACTGGCCCACCAGCACACCTTGGGACGTGACTGAAGTTGTCTTTCCAGAACTCATCTACATCGTCACGCTGAATGGGCGAGAGATTCGCCGACGACGGGCGTTAGCAGCGAATATCAAGATGTTCCACTTACGTCCGGACGACCTCCGTCACGGCTTCGAAAACGAATTTGCTCACCTGGCATGGGGAGTTGACTTTAGACTTGCGGAGCCGTCCGTTGTAGCATCGCCTAAGTATACCCTAATAGACAGAAAGGCTGTGATAGGTCAGGGCAACGCTTGGAAGTGGCGATACAAGAGACGATTCGTGGATGGCGCGGAGTTGCAATGGCTGTCCGAAGAGGAGGCGCGAAACAGTTTCACCCCTTTACAGCTGGACCTTTTCCGTACACTGTGGGAAACGTATCACGGAGCGAAGTGCCAGGCAAGGCCGACTTCGACGCTAACGCGGAAGGAAAGAGATGGGATCGACAACGAATATGCGTTGAAACAATACCCCGTGGAGACCGTGATCTGGAGGGAATTTGCGGACGCGGAAGGAAATAAAAAGCGTGACCTTTCAAAGGTCTTCGACTACAAGTCACCGCACTGGCGGGTTCGGTACGCAGACGGAAACTGGGAGGAGCTCAACGAACGTAAGATCTTGGAAGCTAGGAGGACCGGAAATTCGCAATCCGGTTCCCCGTACAAACGAGAAGCGTGAAGTTGAGTTCGATGGAGAATGGGAGAAGACGGTAGCCGAAGATCGACTAGCGATCAAGATCAAGGCCTCGGCCTACCCAGGTTAACGGGAAAAGCCGAGAAGTGGTGGATAAGAGGCTTTCAGCTGGTGCGCTTGATGAGAAATTCTAGCTAGTCCAGCAGTACCGATCTGGGACCTAATGCGAAAAAGCGCGAGGCCCAGGGTTCCTAACCCCGAGGAGAGACGCATTTCCATGAAAATGGTAGATGCCACTCATTCGAGCCTTGGAGTAATCGAAACACAACTAAGTGTGGGAAAAGGCTCTCACTCTTACTCCAGTGTATCCGCAACCCGGTTAGCACGGTATTCTTAGGAAGCCGCGCTGGGGGGGTGTTGCGGCGGATTGACATGACGTCACGCAAAATACGTAGCGGAATGCTGCCTAGGCCTGTACAACTCCAGTCAGTCTAGAAAGCGTATCGCTCACGGTCTCAGTCCAAAAACTCAAAAAAACAAACGAGGGAAAAAGGAACATGAACTTGATCTGACACGAGCGTGAGTGGCTGCGAACCGAGCTTGAGTACAGCGATCGTTACCGTAAGGTATTGTTGGAGGTTTCATCCGGAAATCTGTTATATAGCACAAGCGCTTGGAAGAGGACTGTGCGAGACAAGACTGGTGCTTGCAGGCATTTATTTGTTGTAACAAGCAGACGGGAGGAATCAGCCTGAAGAGATACACGGAGGGGAAACGAACTAGAAGCGGTGAGAGACTAGAGACAAGGGATTGGAGACCTGGGTGCGTGTGTCTAAAATAGCTCTTATTCGTTCGTTACAAAAACGCTGTACCCGTACCACGGGTTTTTGTGGCGCTGGCGTACAGAACTTCCAGAAGTTCCCGGTACGGGTATGAATATCCTACAGAACTTCCAGAAGTTCCGGGTGCGGGTAAATCCCGGGGGAATACACGGCCTCGGGGCAGGAGTTGTTTTTGAAGTGGCGGATCCGATCGAGCTTGTATGACATGCTCTCATTGGGCCAACGTCCCGGAGGCAACCAGTCGTACCTTTAGAGCTATCGACAACCACCACCGAGCGAGGCGATAAATCGTGAACCTCAACAAGTGCCGACAGGGGCAATAGAGGCGCTCACGTCTACTACTACTATTACTACTATTACTACTGCTGTTATCGTTCTGTAACACAGATCATACCATAGCGTACCCAGGCTGTGGCGCCTCAAAATAAGAAAAGTGGTCGCAAGCCTAATTTTTTTGCTAGCTTGATAAGCCAAGTGCCACGGCAAAGAAAGCACCGAAAACACAGGATGGTATTATTCAATTTGTCCACTTTGTTTTCGGCGGATAATTCTTGAAATATGTCAAATTGAAAATAAAACGACCTTGGTCGCGATCGCCAAGGCTAAGAGAATCGAACATCGTCGAGAGAAAAAACAAGTTATCCCTATGCTAAACTCAAGTAATCTATTGGCGGTCACCAAAAAGGCAACCCAATACCTTGCTAGAATGGGCTAAAAACCTACCCGAATGATACCATGAATATATCGCGAAGTTTAGATTTCCAAGAACCCGATTGTTTTACTGATTTGGAGCACGGCAAACGGAATCGCTTCCCGCTTAATTTTTTCAATTCGTGAAATACGACCTCCGCAATAAAAGCTATGAAGATGCCTTGTTTTATGCCAACAATGCCTCCGTCAAATCGTCGTGTAAATTTAGTACAGAAAAATCCTGACGATTGAATTTGCCAGACAGAGCTACCCGAATCCGTGGTCATGATCGACTTGCAAAAAGTATGCACCCCGCTAAAAAGCTATCAAGTTTTTGCGGTTTATTGGCGATAAAGACGCAAAATAACACTTTAAATAAAATCCATCATCACTCCACCTCTTACCGCTAGGAGATTCGCTCTTTAGACGTACTTTCGAATTTCAGATCACACACCTACCTGTCAAGATACGGCCTGGAAAGGCCTGTAATTATCCGAATTGAAATAATTTAGATGATTTTCGTATCATAAGGTTGGCGTTTTATATTCAGGATAGTCAGGAAATAGACCGGAGGCACGTCCCTCGGCGCTCAGAAGTCATCCAGGACTGTAGTGGAATCTAATAAAGCTACGTTTCTCCTAATGCTAAGAACGTGAGTACTTTCCGAGGACCTGCTCAATTGGCAGACCTGCTGGGGACTCGCTGCGTCCCAGCCCAATACTCTTACACACCCCTATCTACCCTGATTTGGGGTTCTCTTTCACGAAAGCGCTTTATATTAATTTTGAAGAAGCCGAAACGGTGAGCGGGGGGAAGGGGTTGTCCTGCCCCCGCCCCCCCCGGATGCGTACGCCTCCCCTACCTCTAAATAAAATAGCAGGAACGGGGAGGGGAAGGAGGGGCCACTCCCTCCCTTTCCCCTCTTGGTTACGCCTCCCCCACCCACACAAACGAAACGCGGTCGACCTACCTACCGGTCGCTCTCCGCTAGTGAGACGCCTCCCCACCTGAGACCGCGATTTCCCCCACCCCTCGGTCCGGTTATTTCCTAACCGTTTGGGTTCCGATAGCAGTTCCCCAAGCGGTCGTTACATTACCGGCCAGAGGAGACTTATCCCATTCCGCCCCATCTAGTCCCTTGTTCCGATTGTCTCTCAAACTCTTGTGCCCCGTGCTCCAACATCTCTGACACCCAGACCGGGTCCTCCGTGTTCGCCCTAACGTACACCATAAACGAGTCTGACGACTACCTTCCATCTTTCTTTACTACGGCCTCCGTTACCCCTCTCGCTGCCAGTTTTGTCGCTCCTCCTATTCTCCCCGAATGCAATGCAAATTCTTCTGGAATAAGTCTCGCCCCCGCCCCGCTTCCCTCCTCTCTCCACCTCTCCCCTACGCTTGCGATGCCATCCCTCAAGCACTGTGTTGCCCGTCCCCTAGACCAAACCTCCCAACCATCTTTTGCTCTAAATGGTATCAAGGGCGCTTCTTCCGTAAAATCCCCGTGATCGTACAACCTAAAAAGCTCCACTAATAGACCCGCCGCCCCTCCTTTTCCTCCACCCCACGCCCTGTCCCTGTTCTCACTAGTACCGCCCCCTTTCTCCCTTGGTCCCCCTTCGAACCCTGAATCCCACCTCCACCATATCTGATTAGTGTATTCTGCGTCCTACCAACTATTCGTTATCCCTGACGAACGCCACATGCCCCCTCCTCAATCAGTATACTTTATAAAACACCCTACTCCCTTGGCAAACAATTCCGACGCTCGCAACATTGAAAAAATACGACAGCGCCAGACCAATCCGTAACACCTTCCCGTCTACCCCCCATGCCTGAACGCTCTTCTGCATATATCTCCGTCAGCACCCCCCACATCAACGGCCTTCTCACTTTCTGCTGACTATCCATCTCTACTTGCGCCCTCTTGATACCTTGCCTGACAGATCTAATCAACGGTTTTTCATGGGCACTGATAGCCCCAAGAACTGCTCATGGTAGAAATTGACCGCCACCAACTTGCCTCCTATGGTCGACACCTCGTTTCCTTTCCCTACGCAACAGTATCCCATGAAATCGACCGACTCCCCTACCAGCTCCATCTCCCCAATGTCTTTCCGCCGCCAGCACACCCCTTCCCTATAAAAGACCGCCAGCTCGCCCACATCCTCCTATTCGCCTCGTACGTCCTTCGAGTCGAAGCTGCAACACTTCCAAATGCGTACCCTCTCGATACATATCCGAACACATGAGATTCTCCCCCGTCCCAAACTCCTGCATCTGACAAGCGATTCCAGGACGTTCTTCATTCAGTTTCTTGAGGATCTGGCCCTCTTGCAATCTAGTCAGACCGTTTGCCAACCTATTATCCACCCCCCTGCCTGAAAACACCACCCTCCCCTTTCTCCCAATGCTCCAATTATCCTCATCAACGTCCCTACCTTCGCTTGCGTCTACCCCCCCTCCTCACCCAGGTCACCGCTGCTTCATTTTCCGTCCTCATCAGAACTGCTTCTCCTCTTTTACGCGGTCTCTCTCCCTTCATGTCAATCATAACGTACGCCGTCATCAACATTGCCATTACCTCGAGCAGGTTGATGGAAATCAAATCGGCTACGGCCTGCCCCCTCTACCGTTCGTTTCTACACCTTTTCCGGAGGGGCGAATCTCCACTGCACCCCCGTCTCCATACATAACCCCCCTATTGCTGCCAAGGATACGTCCGAAAACCACGTCCTACTCGGCCGCTGCTTATCGAAGCTAAAGAACGGTGCTGTTATCCTCACCCCCCCGTACCCTCCCCCCCTTCCCAAAACCCATTTCCACGACCCCACGTCAGCCATGAATTAACGTGACAACCTAAAAACCCACCTCGCTTCCGCCCGCTTTCTGTACGTGCCCCACGCCCCCCTCCCCCCCGGACCGCCCCGCCCCACGAAGATGCAGATTATAAATCTGCAGCAGCCTACGGACGAAGTGGATCACAAAGGAAGTGTGGTGCAACTTCCCCGCTAACAATCACCCCCCCCGCACCGTTGCCGACTGCCGCTCCGTCGTCCGCTCTGCTACTCGGGCGCGCAAGTCGTCTATTTTTCGTGTCGGCAGGGCAATGGTCATACTCTCTGTGTCGATATCGTAGCCCAAAACCTCCTGTTGCGCCGCCCAACCCGTCACCTTTTTACGCGTCAGTGACTCCTCCTGCTCGAATCTCTCGCCCACATCATGATCATAGAAGAAAGCTAAGGATCGTGACAAGTGCAAACAACGCGCCCCCTCCGCATCCCATTGAACTTCTACCGAAATTGCATCGTCCATCAAAAAAGACACAAAGGCCGGGTCGTCTGCCCCCCTCTCCTCCACCGGCCTCACTACACACTCTGCCGGCCAACCGACTACTGAACGCCCTGTTTTCTGTGCCACCGTCACGTGCTCCACTGCGCGGTCCCCGTCCGGCGAGAACAACGCGGAAGCTCTCGTGGTATTACGTTGCGCATGCCGCATCGCAGCCGAAATCACCCCCCACCACCCCGGACTGCTCCTCCACCCAAACTTCAACCGCAAATCGACGAGAAGGAACTCCCACAACACGTACCCGAAAACCCTGGCCCCGTCAGGGTCCACTGGAATCTGCCTGAACGCATTTTGGACATCCATTTTTTGAGTGAGAATCCGCGCTCGATCCCCGAACTTAACCCTCAGCCCGAGAACCCTCTGTACCACTTCATGCATTCCCCCCGCCAGCGCATATGTCGGAATCTCATCCCAGTCCGTCGTCGAATTCACCGACTCCCCCCCACTCCCGTTTCTGTGCTCAAAAGTCATGTCATGGATGATTCTTATCTTTTCCCGCTCTTCCACTCCCCGACCGGTGACACCCGCAATCCTTCTACCTGCCCCGCCTGTTCCTTCTGGAAAACAATCGCCCGGCCACTTGCAACATCCGCAACCGCCTTTTCTCACACTGCCACGAGAAACTTCTGTGCGCTTGAATTGTTCTCGTATATAAGCTCTTTCGTCAGGTTTCCACCCGGCCTCAAGTTATCGATTCCAGGAAGTTGATGTTTGTCCCCGAAGAACGCTTGCACGCGCCCCGGCTCCATATGAGGCGCCGTCAACGACCCCCCCAACAAACGCACTGCCTGCCCCACTCCTTTTCCCCTCGCCCTCCCCCCCCAGCCGAAAACCCGCGATAATACTGCCACTGCGGTCGTGGCTAAGGCTCGCATCAAGCTTGTCGCCTTCGTTGACTCCCCAGACACCCTCATCAAAAATTATTTTGCAACCCGCCAACGCTTCTGATCTCTTACGCGCCGGCCGGATATCGCAGCTGTATCTGACACAACCAACGATCCCGGAGGAATCGGCTCCCCTCTTTGGCCCAGTGCCCAACCGGAACCCCCCGCCGCTGCCCTCGACGTGGTCGCCTCAGAACTGGTGTCGGTAGCTCGCCTGGTTGGCCGCGCCGAGGAGCCCGTGCCCTTGTTTCTTCGCCGGTCCGTCTCTCCCCTCCCGCCCTTCCCCACCCCCCCCACCATCTCCCCGACCCACTCTACTCCTCCTCCTCCTCCTTCTCCCTTTTCCGCTTTCCCGACCCTGCCCCCTCCTTCTGCAGAAACGCACCCTTCGAGAATTTGTAACCGCTGCCGTGTCTGTATCTGAATGGCATTCGCTTCTTTAGCTCGTGGAGGCATGCCCCGAGTTCTTCGTAGTCGTGGCAGAGTCGGTCATATGCCCCTTCCCCCCCCTCCTCCTCCCGTCCCCCCCTCCCTTCTCCTCCCCCCCCTCCCCCACCCCAACCCCCGCCGCTCTTCGTTCGTTCCCCCCCACCCCTCCTCACACTTTCCCGCTGCCCCGGTCTCGCTTGACCCCCCCTCTCATCCCCTCGACACCCGTCTATTCCTATACCCCCCAGTGGTGGGCTCCTCTGCGTACACTACGTCCGCCAGGTAGATGGGTGCCGTTGTAACTCATGTATGGGTTCGCGTGCAATGCGGTAGTGGCATCGGGTATACGTCGCTCTGACCCGGGAACATCCCGACTTATTGCTTCAACATGTGCGCCTGCCGGGATGCTTCCTCCGTCTACTCCTGGATATTCTTGTTAAAGCATTAGACGAATTTACCCTTGAACGGCTCTGATAGGGCCACCCGCGTATTCTGCGCGTGGAAAATTCTCACCCCCTGCGCTACCGCGCGAAAACGCTCGAGCAGCTTGTTCGTCCGGTGCAGCGATGCGTGCCCGAAGGCCTTTATTGGCATCTACCACGTACTGCATGAGGTCTGTTAGCAACAGAAATACGGTCTCCACCCTGTGGTCCAGGGATACCTGCACAGTCCCTCCCCCGGAGCCAAAATGGTCCCGCTGGGAGAAGTTGCGGACATCGATGTTGCTCAGTCCCGCTATCTGCTGAGCGCCCTCCCACCCAACGATGAAGCCCCCCGTGACCGTGATCATCACCTCCACCGAATCAAACGGTGGGGCATTCCCGTCCCCGCGTAGAGACGCCCAGACTACCACCGTGCGGTTGCCCTTCCTCCACAACGTTTCCGTCAGGGACGGCATATTGCATCCTCCCCAACCCCCCGCCACCCCCCCACCCCTCCCCAACCCTGCCCCCCTTACGAAAACTTCGCCAACCCCCCACTACGGCCCGTGGCTATATGAGGTGTCGCTCCAGTCCCCCCCTTCCGTGCCCGGTTCCTGATACAGTTGCTGTTGCAGCCTCGGCGGACCCATCTCCCACGGGCTTACCTTACCCCCCCCACGCCCCGGCTGCCCTAAGAGCGTTCCCATCAGCTGCTGTTGCTGTCCTGACCCTTCAACTTCCACGCGTTCACTTCACCAAATTTCCCACTGTCTAACTGCTGCTGATTACTTTGCTGTTGCTACTGCCAGTTTGACTGCTGTTGCTGCTGCAGCTGCCCGCTTGCCTGCTGCTGCTGTGGTGGGTTCACTACACCTCCTCCCTAACGTACCCCCCCCCCCGTGCTCTGGTCCCTACCCTCGCTGCGGCTGCGGTGGCCGCCTGCTGCTGCTGTCGCCGTGGTGCGCCCGCGCTCAGCTGCTGCGGTGACCAACCCCGCTGCTGCCGTTGTTGTTGGGGTCCCCCCCATTGCCGCCCCTTGTTGCTGTGATGCCTCGCCTTGCTGCGGATGCTGTGGTGCGTCCGTGCCATACTGCCGCTGCGGTGTCCACCCTTGCTGTTGATGCTGCGGCTCTCCTACCGCGCCCCAGGACGCCTGTGGTGGCCCGATAAAAAACTCCAGCTGGCTGTAATCTCGCCCCGCTCCTGCCTGCTGCTGATCTGAACTCCCTCCACCCGCAGATGGGGGGCTCCGAGATCGCGCGGGGAAATTTTTGTGGTGTTTCGGGGCTGGGACACGTTAGGTGGGGTTGGTTTGCTCGCGGTGGTGCCTAAATAAACTCCTTCCTTCTCTGCCTGGCGATGTGTGAGTGTTCCTACGCGACTCGCGCCTCCCTCTACCCGACCGTCTGCGACCGTTCGTGGGCTCCGTCAAGCACCTGTGATTCAACGTCCGGGAACTGCACGCTTCTACTGGACGACGCGCTTACGGCTGCGAGCGTATTTCCGTGTACTGTACCCTCGTCCACGCGCTCGGTTGCTCCGCCACCTGACCTCGTTCTCTGCGTTGAGCCTGGGCCGGGCCCACCAGGTGGCCCTGCTCCTCGTCCAATTGTTGGGTCGGGGCGAGACTCTCCATCCTTGCTCGTTTTTCCGGACGACTGCTGCTTTCGACGATGCTCACCCTCCAGCACAGCAACCCAGAAGAGCAAACCACCAAACCACACATTAAAACAACTTGACGAGTCCCTGACGCCCCTTTCCCTCTGCCTCGGTCCTCTTCAGTTCGTGCAGGACCTCGCCCGATAGCTACCTCTTCCTGGCTATTCGTTGCACCGACGATTCCCTGCTTCATGCAGCTCTACAGTTGCTCGTTGGTATCTGACCTCTCGATCATATTTTGCCTCTAACGCCCCACCGAATATCGAAATCCGCCAGAGTAATAAACACTTCCACGCCCTGGATATCGCCTCGTTATCGTTTTAGAGCCGTCCATGCCGCTTCTGCCACTCCCACCCACCCCCGCCTCCAACGCCTCCTCCTTCCCCACCACCCGGACCATCGCCTAGACGTAGCACCACGCGTATAGCAAACCCCTACATCTATGTGACCTAAAGCCGTACCCCCCGCCCCCCCCCCCCGCCACATCCCTCCCCCCTCCCCAACAAGCAGGGTTTATAGTTTCCAAGCACAAATTGACCTGCCCCACCCGTCCCCTCACCCCCCGTCCCCCCCTCTCGCCCCCCTTTTGATCAAAATCAGGCCCCCACGTCCTTCAAAACCGCCCGCCCCGCACCGGTTATTCGACTTACAGTATGCACTTGATAAACTGATGCATTTCCTTCCACAGCTGTCAGATTTTGTCCCCCTCAGAAACGGGTTTGTAGTTTCCGCGCACAGACTGACTAACATCACCCTGTTGACCCTGAGTGCTACACTGTTGTAGTTGCAAGGGGAATCGCCGATCTATATCCTTAATGAGGACACACAACCCGTAATACGCGCGATCGGAGTATCAGACACAGCTTGCAAATATGAGTTTCGATAAAATATCCGATCTCACAGCTGGAGTGTATTTTAATTTTTATACTCCGGAGTAATAATTATCCGGAAATTTCATTTTCTAAAATATCCCGTACCAAACATCCCGCTATCCTACATTGGAAACCCCGAGATTTCCCGTCCTTCTGCTGATCTATATTTCTACCCGTTACCCCAAACACCAGGTTGCCCCAACGACTACCTTCCTGCCGTTTTCTGTTTGGTTTCGCTTGTTTGTGTTTTTTCCGGCAGTTTTCTCTGACGATAATAAGTGAGAAGGTACACCAATATACCCTGCATAATGTTGGAGTCTCACGCACGAACCTAGGGAGGAAGGGCCCTGGAAAAGATCAGGGCCTTCCCCGGGATTAATTCCGCGTATCATAGAATCGCATCGCAGTGAATCAACCACACACAACCAGAGTTACAAACGAAGAATAAACAATGAATGGAAAACGCACCACAATAATAATAAGAAAGGTACATACCGCGGCGAATCGAGTGTGGCGGTGTTTTTTAACAAAGAAAGTAGGAACAGCGCTTTCGCCAATGTGTATTCCTCATTCGTAACTCTGTTGTGTGTGTGGTCGATCCACCGCGATTCCACGCTCGGCGGGATTAATGCCGGGGAAGGCCCTGAAATATATCAGTCTTGAATTCCAAATTGTGTGCCGCAAATAAACATGCTTCTATTCAGGCTTCAGGACCTAGATCTACGATGCATCGTGGTGACACAATAAACAGGTGTCAAGCACAGGGGTAGCGTTCGTTGTTGTTGTTTGTTGTTGTTCTTACATTAACTCGCACAATCAAGTCGTCCGTGGTCACAGGACAGGCTCTAGTCACTCTGGAGCTGAGGAATACCCCAGGGAGAAAGCACAAACAAAACTTGGTCGGCGCATATATCATACAGGGAGTACACAGGAACTGGCGTACAAACCCGACAGACCCAAGTAGCCCACTCCAAAAGTTAACTCACACTATAAAACTTATTGGTTTATGCATACTGAATTCCACAGATGTCTGTTTTTGTCCCCCTCAAAGCGGGTTATACAGTTTCCGTGCGCAGAACAAGGTTAAACGTCTTAGGCCTGTTGACCCTGGCATTAGCAGGGGAGTAGCCGACCTGTATCCTTAACGAGGGTACACACACCCCGTAACACGCACGATTAAAGTATTGCACGCAGCTTGCAAGGCTGAGTCGTGATCTAATTCATTTTTGGTCGATCTAACAGCGGAATGAAGTGTATTTTTTCATTTCAAAAATTCTCAAGCGCTCAGTGCTGGCCCCACGAGGTGGCCTGATTATCCCGAGAAAACTGATGGCGATGTAAATCTCACGCTATTAGTGATGCCTGTCTATCACGTCGATTCTTCGGAGGAATCGACCCATCCGGGAATTTCTTGTTTGCTGCAGCCCCAATTAACATCCAAACAGTTTATTTAATGTTCTTGAAATATGGAAGAAGTCGTTCCGTGGTTTTCACGACATAAATTTTGAGTTTCCCCAACACCTATTTGTTTGTGGCCTGCGGGTGCTCCGCCCGGAAATGACCACGGAGGTTCTCTGGATTATTAGCAAAAACAATCGGCTATTCGGCGACACGCACCTTTGATCATTCAGTATTAGCGCAAGAGCTTCCATCTGTAGGAGTACAGGGGTCTGGCTTTTTGAACCCACGCTATAGTTTCTGTGTTCTCTGGTAGTGTGTGAGATGGGCGTTCGAAGAGCTTCGTTTGGATCAAGTGTACCGCCCGAGGCCTGAGATGATGCAGAACGCCAGATCTCACTCGTTGGTCTTCATTCGATCAATACAGGTAGGTGTGTAAGTGTGCCTTCGCATTACATCAAGAAGTCTCAAGATCAGAAAAGAGATCACTTCGGAACAGTAGGGATCGACGTCCACCGCGTTTTCCGTCATGACTCGACAGCACAAACACCCCGAGCACCAGGCCTGGGCTGGACCTCCGCTCGCCTGCCACACATACAGGGAGTACACAGGAACTTCCGTACGAACCCGGTGGACCCGAGTAGCCCACTCCAAACGTTAACTCACACTATGAAACCTGATAACGCTTATTGTTTCATGCAATCTGAATTCCACAAATAGACGTCTGGTTTTGTCCCCCTCGATGCGGGTTGTAACGTTTCCGTGCGCAGAACAAGGTTGAACGTCTTATTAGTACTGTTGACCCTGGCATTATAGGCAGGGGAGTCGCCGACCTGATCCTGCTGTCCTCCGTTCCCCTTGCCGTCTCGGTAAGGCGTGCTGTGAAGCATGTGCTAGCAGGCTTGTAGCGAGTGGGAGGGTCTTTCTGGCGGGTGTAAGGCCGGACTCACCCTCAAGGAGTGATACCTTCTTGCTGCTGCGTGCGGCCGCGAGGCTTAGGTGGGGCGGTAGAGTTTGGTCGCACGTGGTGCGTTAGGCATGGTCACCCACGATTCGCGCGTCTATTTAGGCAGCAGCGGCGGAGCAGCAATGCTAAATCGGGATGCTCGTGCGCGGGGGCAGACGCCACCACGAGCCACGCTACGGCGCAGTCCCGGTTTGCTTGGAGGGAACTGCGCCGGCAGGAGGCTGGATTCGAAGACGGAGAAGAAGGGCGACTGGCCGTCGACGGGCGGGGAAGAGACGGATTAAACTCTCCCTGAACGAGAATTTTCGTTTTTCAGATCAGCGCCGCAAGCTGCGTGGATCATTTGGTTTTCTTGGGACGGGGGAGAAGGGGGACCGATTGAAATTGAGTGTCAACGAGAGCAAGTGCGAAGGAGCGGGCCGAGTGACCTAGCGCGATGAGGCGGCCATGGAGAACCACAGCAGGAGGATGGCACACGGAGACCCACGACCCGCACGCATACCATCATTACGAGAGCAGCGATCGTCTTTTTTTCAGGGTTTTTTACGAGGCAGTAGTACAACATGTTACTTATACGTCACTGATTTTTGCAGAGGTTGTAAAGGAATTGTGTACCCTTCATGGGGAACGACCCCGCGCAGTTTTCAATTTTCAGGCACGGGCGTAGTAGCTGCGCTGCAACCTGTCAAATAACTCGGGAAGGCGGGGCGATCATTGATACTCGTATTTGTATTGCGGTTTTTGGTTCGATTGCTCTTGTTTCACTGCATGCCCGCGGGTCGTCACTCTGACAGCACTCCAGACAGCAACCGCGTTCGTCTGTGCTCACGACTACCGTGCGGTTCGCACGGTGCAGGCAGCCCAACCGCTGTAGTTTGTAGCCGCGAGGTGGTTAGTTGTGGGAACGGGGGAACTCCATGCTGTAGTAGTTGAGTGGATACCCGCGGCTATGTGAGCTCAGTTTGCACGTTGGATCTTTTCATCTGTGCGCCTTCTTTGTATAGCGAGTTTTAGTTGGGAAAGCGTAGTATTTACCGGACGAATTTCGATTTCATGTGGTTTTCGGATCTTCCTAGGGTTCCAGCACCTTTGTGTGACCACGGACTCCATAGTCTAGTTTTCTTACAGAAGAATTGATGCGAGACACCAACAACAACAACAACGACAACAACAACAACAACAACAACAACAACAACAACAACAAAAACAACAACAACAACAACAACAACAACAACAACAACAACAACAACAACAACAACAACAACAACAACAACAACAACAACAACAACAACAACAACAACAACAACAACAACAACAACAACAACAATCCTTGACGAGTGTATAATGTGAGATACCGGTCGCCCCGATGGCGTATCAGGTTATCCTCGAGCCTGGTATAGCTCAGTTTCGTGCGTTCGAGCCCCGCCGAGTGCATACGCGTATAAATTCGTTGGGACTTTTTCTTGTGCACAATTTGACTTGCGGAAAGCGCGAGAGCGTGAGTTAGCAACACTCGATGAAAAATAAACGAGCAGTGGGATTACTGAACCCTATGCGCGATAAAAATTAAAGGCAAGAAGCGGGGGGGAAAAGGGACGACACCTGTGTCCACGGCTTGTCAAGAAGGTGGAAATTAGAAGTCCCCCCCCCCCCCCCGCCCTCCCCCGCCCTTCCTTTTTTTTTTTCCTCGCTTTCCCTTGCTCAAACGCCCCACCTAATATCAAAATCCGCCAGAGTAATAAACACTTCCACGCCCTGGATATCGTCTCATTATCGTTATAGAGCCGTCCATGCCGCTGCTGCTCCCCCCCTCCCCCCCACCGCCCTCAACGCCCCCTCCTTCCCCACCACCCGCACCGTCGCCTAGACCTAGCACCACGCTTAGAGCAAACCCCTACATCTATGCGACCTAAAGCCTCCTCCCCCCCCGTCCCCCGCCCCCCCGCCACATTCCCCCCCCCCTCCCCTACAAGAAGGATTCATAGTTCCCACGCACTAATTGACCTGCCCCACCCGTCCCCTCCCCCCCCTCCCCCCCTCCCGCCCCCTTTTGATCAAAATCAGGCCCCCACGTCCTCCAAAACGCCGCCCTCCTCGCACCGATTATTCGACTTACAGAATTCACTTGATAAACGGATGCATTCCTTCCACAGCTGTCAGATTTTGTCCCCCTCAGAAACGGGTTTTACAGTGTCCGGCGCACAGACTGACTAACATCACCCTGTTGACCCTGATAGCTACACCGTAGTTGCAAGGAAAGGGAGTCGCCGGCCTATATCCTTAGTGAGGACGCACAACCCGTAATTCGCGCGATCGGAGTATCACACACAGCTTGCGAATATGGGTTTCGACAAAATATTCGATCTCACAGCTGGATGGAGTGTATTATATTTTTTGTGATATATATATTAGGTAACGTAATTGAGCGCGTGTATACCAAGTATGACTAACGAGGTAACGTAATTGAGCGCATGTATACCAAGCGTTCCTTAAAAACTGACGATTCGCATTTCTCCCTCTAGCGCTCAATGGCGGAGACAGTGCATGGCCACATACATCACCTCGCATGCTGATTTGACAATACGTATCTCTTTCGTATAATTAGCGATGTCAGAATGGTAACTGTATGATGGTGGTGACGAACAGTGCATGACCACATCACCTCGCCTGTTGTGTTTGGCAATACTGTACGTATCTCTTTCTTATAATTAGCGATGTCAGAAAATAATGGTACCTACAAATATTCTATAAAATATTCTAGCTTTCGATTGATGTATCATACAACAACAAATTATGAAGATTTAACACGTTATTTACTACACCTAAACACTGGGTTGCATGCTACATCTAACATCAAACCTTCAAGAATAGTAAACATTACCAGGCAGATGATATAAAGGGATGTCTTATTGCTTCAATCGTCAGGTTTGTCCTCTTTGAGAATTTACAGTTTCCGCGCACATATTGAAATTTCCCGCCCCCCGCCCCCCCCCCCCTTCCCCTCCCCATCCCCTGACCCCTCTTGTTCATAAAAATCCCAACCCTTCCCCCCCCCCCCCCTCCTTGTCCCCCGATCCCTTTCCCCCCCTTCCGTCTAGTTTGTCCAAACGCCCCTCTCACAATCGAAATCGGCCAGAGTAATAAACACCTATACGCAGTTGATATCACGTCATTATCTTTCTGACCATCCATGACGTAGTTTTCAATTCTTCCCCCCCCCCTCCCCCCCCCCCCCCCTCCAATGCCCCCTCTTTTCCAACCACCCGCACGATGGCCTAGACCTAGCACCACGCGTATAACAAGCCCCTACACATCTTTGATCTCACAGCCGAAGTGTATTTGAACATTTTTTGTGACCTAAACCTCCTAAAACCCCCCCCCCCCCCCCACCCCCCCCCTTCTCGCTCCCCCTTGCTCAAACGCGCCACCTAATATCGAAATCCGCCATATTAATAAACACTTCACGCACTGGATATCACCTCATTATCTTTCGAGAGCCATTCATCCCCCCCCCCCCCGCCCCGAACGCCCCCTTCTTCCCCACCACCCGCACCATCGCCTAGACCTAGCACCACACGTATAACAAACCCCTCACCTAAAACCCTTCCTTCCCCCCCCCCCATCTCCCCCCCCCCCCATCTCCCCCCCCCCGCCCCCTCCCCCCCCCCGCCCCCACCCCT
Organism: Undaria pinnatifida; assembly: GCA_012845835.1. Classification (NCBI taxonomy): domain Eukaryota; class Phaeophyceae; order Laminariales; family Alariaceae; genus Undaria; species Undaria pinnatifida. Next base: position 10,381,701 of record JABAKD010000021.1, on the reverse strand, counting down.
CACCTCCCCAAACCCCCATAACCCATCCCAACCCCACCCCCTCGAACCCTCCGCCCTCTCTCTACTCACTGATTGTACGACTTACCCCAGGATATACATGATATACTAATGCATTCTTTCCAAAACCGTCACATTCCTCCCCTCAAAATGATGTATAGTTTCCACGCACAGATTGAGATGCCCCACACGCCCCACCCCCACCCCAACCCCCCCCCCCATGATAAACTGGTGCATTTTTTTTTTTTCTTCCCAAAACCGTCAGATTTATCCCCTTGAAAAGATTTATAGCTTACACGCAAAAATTGCCCGCCCGTCCGCCTCCCCCCCCTCCAACCCCGCTCGCTTTTGATCAAAACCAGGCCCCCACGTCCTTCAAAACTCCGCCGCCCCCCTCACCGGTTATTCGACTTACAAGATTCACTTGATAAACGGATACATTTCCCTCCACAGCTGTCAGATTTGGTCCCCCTCAGAAACGGGTTTCATAGTTTCCGCGCACAGACTGACTAAAATCACCCTGTCGACCGTGATAGCTACACTGTAGTTGTAAGGGGAGTCGCCGACCTATATCCTTAATGAGAACACACAACTCGTAATACGCGCGATCGGAGTATCACACACAGCTTGCTAAGATGAGTTTCGACGAAATCTTCGATCTCACAGCTGGAGTGTATTTTCCTTTTTTATATTATATACGTAGGGTATTTCGTATATACAGTCTGCATGATCGCCTCCCAACCTATGCCAACCGAAGTATTACTAACGAGGTAACGTAAGTGAGCGCGTGTATACCAAGTATGACTAACGAGGTAACGTAATTGAGCACATGTATACCAAGCGTTCCTTTAAAACTGACGATTCGCATCCCTCCCTCTAATGCTCAATGGCGGAGACAGTACATGGCCACATACATCGCCTCGCATCCTGTATTTGACAATACGTATCTCTTTCGTATAATTAGCGATGTCAGAATGGTAACTGTATGATGGTGGTGACGAACAGTGCATGACCACATCACCTCGCCTGTTGTATTTGACAATACGTATATCTTTCTTATAATTAGCGATGTCAGAAAATAATGGTACCTACAAATATTCTATAAAATATTCTAGCTTTCGATCGATGTATCATACAACAACAAATTATGGAGATTTAACACGTTATTTACTATACTTAAACACTGGGTTTCATGCTGCATCTAACATCACACCTTCAAGAATAGTAAACATTACAAGCCAGATGATATAAAGGGATGTCTTATTGCTTCAATCGTCAGGTTTGTCCTCTTTGAGGATTTATAGTTTCCGCGCACATATTGAAATGTCCCGCCCCCCGCCCCCCCCCCCCCTCCCATCCCCCTCCACTGACCCCTCTTGTTCATAAAAATCCCAACCCTTCCCCCCCCCGCCCCTCCGTCCCCCGATTCCCCCCCCCCTTCCGCCTAGTTTGTCCAAACGCCCCACTCACAATCAAAATCGGCTTGAGTAATAAAAACCTATACGCAGTTGATATCACGTCATTATCTTTCTGACCATCCATGACGAATTTCCCCCCCCTCCCTCCAACGCCCCGTCGTTTCCGACCACCTGAACGATCGCCTAGACCTAGCACCACGCGTATAACAAGCTGCTACATATCTTTGATCTCACAGCCGACGTGTATTTGAATATTTTTTGTGACCTAAACCTCCTCAAAAATCTCCCCCCCCCTCTCCTCTTGCTCTCCCTTACTCAAACGCCCCACCAAATATCGAAATCCGCCACATTAATAAACACTTCACGCACAGGATATCACCTCATTATCTTTCGAGAGCCATCCATGCCGCTGTGCCCCCCCCCCCCCCCCCCCCCCGCCTCGAACTCCGCCTTCTTCCCCATCACCCGCACCATCGCCTAGACCTAGCACCACACGTATAACAAACCCCTCACCTAAAGCCATTCCTCCCCCCCCCCCCCCTCCAACGCCCCCTCTTCTTCGACCACCTGCACGATCGCCTAGACCTAGCACCACGCGTATATCAAGCTGCTACATATCTTCGATCTCACAGCCGAAGTGAATTTGAATATTTTTTGTGACCTAAACCTCCTCAAAAATCTCCCCCCCCCTCTTCTCTTGCTCTCCCTTACTCAAACGCCCCACCAAATATCGAAATCCGCCACATTAATAAACACTTCACGCACAGGATATCACCTCATTATCTTTCGAGAGCCATCCATGCCGCTGTGCCCCCCCCCCCCCCCCCCCCCCGCCTCGAACTCCGCCTTCTTCCCCATCACCCGCACCATCGCCTAGACCTAGCACCACACGTATAACAAACCCCTCACCTAAAGCCATTCCTCCCCCCCCCCCCCCTCCAACGCCCCCTCTTCTTCGACCACCTGCACGATCGCCTAGACCTAGCACCACGCGTATATCAAGCTGCTACATATCTTCGATCTCACAGCCGAAGTGAATTTGAATATTTTTTGTGACCTAAACCTCCTCAAAAATCTCCCCCCCCCCTCTTCTCTTGCTCTCCCTTACTCAAACGCCCCACCAAATATCGAAATCCGCCACATTAATAAACACTTCACGCACAGGATATCACCTCATTATCTTTCGAGAGCCATCCATGCCGCTGTGTTCCCCCCCCCCCCCCCCGCCTCGAACGCCCCCTTCTTCCCCATCACCCGCACCATCGCCTAGACCTAGCACCACACGTGTAACAAACCCCTCACCTAAAGCCCTTCCTCTTCCCCCCCCCACCCCCCCCCCGCCCCCCGCCCCCGCCCCCACACCCCCCACCCCCCCCCCCCCAACCCATCCCAACCCCACCCTCTCGAACACTCCACCCTCTCTTTACTCACTGATTGTACGACTTACCCCAGGATATACATGATAAACTGATGTATTATTTCCAAAACCGTCACATTTATCCCCTCAAAATAGTGTATAGTTTCCAGGCACATATTGAGCTGCCCCCCCCCCCCCCCCGCCCCAACCCCCCCCCCGCCCCCAATAATATACTGGTGCCAAATCCGTCAGATATATTCCCTCGAAAAGATTTATAGCTTACACGCAAAAATTGCCCCCTTTCCCCCCCCCCCCCCCCCCCCTCCAAACCCGCTCGCTTTTGATCAAAACCAGGCCCCCGCGTCCTTCAAAACTCCGCCCCACCCCCCTCACCGGTTATTCGACTTACAAGATTCACTTGATAAAAGGATACATTTGCCTTCACAGCTGTCAGATTTGGTCCCCCTCAGAAACGGGTTTTATAGTTTCCGCGCACAGACTGACTAAAATTGTCCTGTTGACCCTGATAGCTACACTGTAGTTGTAAGGGGAGTCGCCGACCTATATCCTTAATGAGGACGCACAACTCGTAATGCGCGCGATCGGAGTATCACACACAGCTTGCAAAGACGAGTTTCGACGAAATCTTCGATCTCACAGCTGGTGTGTATTTTCATTTTTCATAATATTCATTAGCGATGCCAGAAAATGATGGTAACTACATGATGGCGGTGACAGTGCATGACCTCATCACCTCGCCTGTTGTAGTTGGCAATACGTATCTCTTGCTTATAATTAGCGATGTTGGAAAATAATGGTAACTATAAATATTCTATCTTTCGATCCATGTACATGTACAACAATTAATCATGAAGATTTACCACGATGTTTACTACACCTAAACGCTGGGTTGCCTACTACATCTAAATCAAACCTTCTAGAATAGTATACATTACCAGGCAGATGATATAAAGGGTTGTCTTCTTGCTACAACCGTCAGATTTGTACCATTCAAAGTATTTAGAGTTTCCGCGCACATATTGAAATGCCCCCCCCCCCCTTCTCCTTCCCCGATTCCCCCCCCCCTACCTCCTTCCTTTTCATTCCTTTTTTTCCCGCCCAGTTGGTTCAAACGCCCCACTTACAATTGAAATATCTACGCAGTTGATATCGCGAATAATCATGACGTAGTTTTCATTCTTCCTCCCCCCCGCCTCAACGCCCCCCTCCAACGCCCCTTTCTTTCCCATCACCCGCACGATCGCCTAGACCTAGCACCACGCGTATAACAAGCCCCTACATATCTTCGACATCACAGCCGGAGTGTATTTGAATATTATATATATGTGACCTAAACCTCCTAAAAAGCCTCCACACCCCCCCTTTTCTTCCTTGCTCTCCCTTGCTCAAACGCCGCAACAAATATCGAAACCCGCCAGAGTAATAACACTTCCGCGCACTGTATATCACCTCATTATCTTCCTAGAGCCATCCATGCCGGTGCTCCCCCCCGCCCACAACGCCCCTTTCTTCCCCACGACCTGCTGCATCGCCTAGACCTAGCACCACGCGTAGAGCAAACCCCTACATCTATGCCACCTAAAGGCCTTCCCCCCCCCCCACTCCCTCCCTCCCTACCCCCCCACCCCACCTCACCCCCACCCCCTCGAACACTCCGCCTTCTACTCACTGGTTGTACGACGTACAGGATATACATGATAAACTGGTGCATTCTTCCCCAAGAATGTATAGTTTCCACTCACAGATTGAGCTGCCCCACCCATCCCGCCGCCGCCCAACCGCCCCCCCCCCCCATGATAAACTGTTGCATTGTTTTCATTTTCCAAAACCGCCCTATTTATCCCCTTTCCTTGAAGGATTTATAGTTTACACGCACAAGTTGACCTGCCCCCCCACCCCCCTCCCCCCCGCCTTGACGCCGCTCCCTTTTGATCAAAATCAGGCCCCCACGTCCTTCAAAACTCCGCCCTCCCCGCACCGGTTATCCGACTTACAGAATTCACTTGGTAAACGGATGCATTTCCTTTCACAGCTGTCAGATTTTGTCCCCCTCAGAAACGGGTTTTATAGTGTCCGCGCACAGACTGGCTAACATCACCCTGTTGACCCTGATAGCTACACTGTAGTTGCAAGGAAGGGGAGTCGCCGACCTATATCCTTAATGAAGACACACAACCCGTAATGCGCGCGATCGGAGTATCAAACACAGCTTGCAAAGATGGGTTTCGACAAAGTATTCGATCTCACAGCTGGAGTGTATTTTCATTTTTTTAATATATATACGCTCATTCATCCCCCGTCCCCCCCTCCAACGCCCCCTCCTTCCCCACACCCCGCCCGATTGCCTAGACCCAGCACCGCGCGTATAGCAAGCCCCTACAGCGATCGGAGGATCACACACAATGTTGCGAAGATCAGTGTCGACCAAATCTTTGATCTCATAGCTGGAGTGTATTTTAATACGGAGTGTTATGTGTGACCTAAACCTCTTAAAAACCCTTCTACCCCCCCCCCCCCCCCCCTCTTTTTTTTTTTTTTTTTTGCCCTTGCTTCCTCTGGCTTAAACGCCCCACCTAACATCGAAATCCGCCAGAGTAATGAACACTTCCACGCTCTAGATATCGCCTCGTTATCGCTTTAGAGTCGTCCATGCCGCTGCTGCCATTCCCACCCACCCCCGCCTCCAACGCCCCCTCCTTCCTCACCACCCGCACCATCGCCTAGACCTAGCACCACGCGTATGGCAAACCCCTACATCTACGCGACATAAAGCCCTCCCCCCCCAGCCCCCCGCTCCCCCCAGGCACATCCGCCCCCCCCTCCCCCACAAGAAGGCTTCATAGTTTCCCATGCACACATTGACCTGCCCCACCGGTCCCCTCCCCCCCTCCCCCCCTCCCGCCCCCCTTTTGATCAAAATCAGGCCCCCACGTCCTTCAAAACTCCGCCCTCCCCTCACCGGTTATTCGACTTACAGAATTCACTTGATAAACTGATGCTTTTCCTTCTATAGCTGTCAGATTTGTCCCCCCTCAGAAACGGGTTTTATAGTTTCCGCGCACAGACTGACGAACATCACCCTGTTGACCCTGATAGCTACACTGTAGTTGCAAGGAAGGGAGTCGCTGACCTATATCCTTAATGAGGACACACAACCCGTAATACGCGCGATCGGAGTATCACCCACAGCTTGCAAAGATGGGCTTCGACGAAATATTCGATCTCACAGCTGGATGAGGTGAACTTTAATTTTTATAATATACGCTTTCTTCTCTTTTCTTTTATTTCCTTTCCTTCATCTTTTATTTTCTTTGTTTCGTTTTTCATATTGACTTGCGTCTGTCGTGCGTATGTATGCGTAGTGATAGATATTACGTGTAATATATACGTGGTAGTCTTTCTTGGGTGGCAAGCGGTATAGTCGGTTTTTCCTGGCGCGAGTAATGAGACGTATGCACCGGTATGGACCTGGCACATCGTAGAATGACTCCTGATTTCACTTTTAAAATTTATATGTTTCTCGTGGAGGCATGAATTGCGTCAGCTGTGATATATGCGTGTACCACCTTGGGTTGTTTGTGTTTTCTCTTTGGGTATTCCTCAGCTCCAGAGTGACTGGAGCCTGTCCTGTGACCACGGACTTGATTATGCGAGTTTATGTGAGAACAACAACATATAAATACCCCGTAACACGCGCGATCGAAATAACACACGCAGCTTGCAACGCTGAGTTTTGATTTAATATTGTTTTTGATCAATCTCACAGCTGAAGTGTATTTTTTCATTTTTTAAATACATCATAGCTGACGGAACTCACGACTCCGCCGGAAATGTAAGAGAAACAGAAGTAAAATCGGGAGTCAGCTTACGATATGCCAGGTCCATACTGGTACATGCGTATGGCAATGATGTGACACCTGCGTGTGGTGATAACACACGCGCTTGCTTCGGCTTTGAACTTTGCTAACAAACAACATTGGTCGTGCCATCTATGCACACGTATAGACTTTAAGCACACAGCAGTACATAGTAGTCGCCCAGTGGCGTACCAGGTTATCCTCGAGCCTGGTATAGGTCAGTTTCGTGAGTTCGAGCATCGCCAAGTGCATACATACTCGCATAAATTCGTTGGGACTTTTTCTGTGCACAAGTTGACTTGCGGAAAGCGCGAGAGCGTAAATTAGCATCATTCGATGAAAAATCGACGAGCAGTGGGATTGCTGAACCCTATGCACGATAAAAATTGAAGGCAAGAACTGGGGGGAAGAAGGGACGACACCTGTGACCACGGCTTGTCCAGAAGCTGGAAAGTGAAAGTGTGGGGGAAAAAAACGGCAGTAGAAGTAGTAGTAGTAGTAGTAGTTGTTGTTGTTGATGTTCTCACATTAACTCGCATAATCAAGTCCGCGGTCACAGGACAGGCTTCAGTCACTCTGGAGCTGAGGAATACCCTAGGGGAAAACACAAACAACCCAAGGTGGTACACGCATACACCACAGCTGACGCAATTCATGCCTCCACCAGAAACATATAAAAGTGAAATCGAGAGTCAGTCTACGATGTGCCAGGTCTATACCTGGTGCATACGTCTCGTTAGTCGCGCCTGGAAAAACCGACTACAGAATACCGCTTGCCACCCAAGAAAGACTACCACGTACAAGCTGGGCCGGCCAAGAAACCCCTAATCCGTCAGTCGGGCATATCGTTCGAACGACAGTGACCCACTGCAAACTGAGCATATACATATCTCGTAATCAACTAGATTCGGTGGTCATTTTAAGCCATCCAGGTTGAGAATCTACCAAGTTGGTGCCGAAAAAAGTGTTCGCCACTCACGTCTCCCAGTTTGAGCTTTTTTTTTCATGATTCGTTTATTATGTTGCTTTTCTCAAAAATTTTAAAAAATAGACGTGGATTGAATTGGCTTACTTTTTCTGGGCATGTACATCTTGGGACGAGGAGTAGGGAAATATGCGTTTCATTTCATGGGTCACTTTCGTTCGAAAGTTATGGATGGATCCCTGAAATACATGTAAATATGTATGCAGAGGCACTTTGGTCTCCTCTCCACGAATATATGCGTGGTGTTCCCCACGGGGGAGGGTGGGGGGAGGGGTGGAAACTGACGGGTCTCCTCGTCCCGTTTTCCTTGCCCCCCTGCCCCTCCTCCGCTCCCTGCTCCCGGCTATTGTACGCGGCTGACCTGCCCCGTACTCCGACAGATAACCTTAACAACCAGAACCCCCCCCCCCCCCCCCCCCCCGAAGGAAGCTACACAAACACCGGAAGATAAAGGAAATAGTCCCTGCCCTTCCTTATCTTCTTCCTCTCGCCCCCGTCCCCCTCCCCCCCGCTTTAACCCTCCTGCTCGTGAAGCAATCGGGTGGGAGGGTGGGAGATTGCGATTGGTGTCTCCCCGTGCCGCCTCTCTATCCCTTATGCTCCGGCCGCCGGTCTTCTCCATACTGCTACTACCTCTGCTGCTGTCGCTGTTGCGTGGGCGCTACATCCTTCTACCTCTACCGGTTGATGCGTCCGATACTCTCTGCTGGTGTGCTGCTGCTGTGCTACGTTGTTGCTGCTGAGGTCCTCCTATTTTCCGCTATTCCTCCCCCTGGAACCACCCCCGCCTATTCTACCCGGTTCTCTGATATTTCTTCTTCGTTCCGCCAAACTCCAGACTGTTCCGACATTCTTACATTTCGGTGGAAACTTGGCCATATATATGCACCTCTCAATCTTTGGCGTTAGGACCATTTGACACGTGATTCGAAACTACAGCCAAAGAAGCTCTTTTTCGATTTGACATTGTTTTTGCCAACACACGACCACCAAAAAGATGACTGCAAATCAAAATCGCGACGAAGTTAGCAAAAAAAAAACGAATAAAAAAAAAGAGCTGCTTTGGTTGTGTCGGTGAGATAGCTCCAAATCGCGTGTCACAATTTCAGGTCTCAACTCGATAAATTGCTTGGCGCGTCGCGATATTGGCTGTGTACGGGTTTTTTCGCCGGCCCAGCTTGTATATATTACAAGGATTTATAGCTTCCACGCACAAATGGCCCGCCCGTCCGCCCCCCCCCCCCCCCCCCCCCCCCCCCTCCCCCCCCCCCCTCCAACCCCGCTCGCTTTTGATCAAAACCAGGCCCCCACGTCCTTCAAAACTCCCCACCCGCTCACCGGTTATTCGACTTACAGGATTCACTTGATAAACGGATACATTTCCCTCCACAGCTGTCAGATTTGGTCCCCCTCAGAAACGGGTTTTATAGTTTCCGCGCACAGACTGACTAACATCACCCTGTTGACCCTGATAGCTACACTGTAGTTGCAAGGGGAGTCGCCGACCTATATCCTTAATAAGGACACACAATTCGTAATACGCGCGATCGGAGTATCACACACAGCTTGCAAAGATGAGTTTCGACGAATCTTCGATCTCACAGCTGGAGTGTGTTTTCATTTTTTATAATATATTACACGTAGTATCTATCACTACGCATACGCACGACAGACGCAAGTCAATTGGGACAAAGAAACAAGAAACAAATAAGAAGAAAAAGGCAAGGGAAGAAAAAAGAAGAAAGCAAGAAAAGAAAACGAAAAAGGAAAAGAAAGAAAAGAAAAGACGAGAAAAGCAAGAAAATTAAAAGGCGATACAAGAAGAGGAAGCAAGGAAAGAAAAAGAGAAAAACATGTCATACTTGTTGTCGTCGTCGTCGTTGTTGTTGCTGTTGTTGTTGTTGTTGTTGTTGTTGTTGTTGTTGTTGTTGTTGTTGTTGTTGTTGTTGTTGTTGTTGTTGTTGTTGTTGTTGTTGTTGTTGTTGTTGTTGTTGTTGTTGTTGTTGTTGTTGTTGTTGTTGTTGTTGTTGTTGTTGTTGTTGTTGTTGTTGTTGTTGTTGTTGTTGTTGTTGTTGTTGTTGTTGTCGTTGTTGTTCTCACATTAACTCGCATAATCAAGTCCGTGGTCACAGGACAGGCTCCAGTCACTCTGGAGCTGAGGAATACCCGAGGTAAAAACACAAACAAACTAAACGTGCTAAACGCACATATCACAGCTGACGCAATTCATGCCTCCACCAGAAGCATACAAAAGTGAAATCGGAAGTCAGTCTACGGTGTGCCAGGTCCATGCCGGTGCATACGTCTCATTACTCACGCCTGGAGAAACCAACTATTCCGATTGCCACCCAAGGGAGACTACCACGTATATATTACACGTAGTACCTATCACTACGCATACGCACGCCAGGCGTAAGTCAATTGGAGAAAATACACCAAGAAAAGGAGAGAAGATAAAGGAAAGGAAAGAAAAGAGAAGAAAACGAAACAAAACGAAAAAGGCAAGAAAAGAGAAGAAAATACAAGAAAAGCAAGGAAAGACTAGACAAGAAAAGGAAGCAAGGCAAGGAAAAAAGAAGAGAGAAAAGAAAAAAAAAGAGAAAAGAGAGAAAAGTGTCATGCTAGCTGATCCAAGGAACTGGCTAAGGATGGCATTGGGCTAACAGAGGGTATCACGTCCATCATCAATGGCAACTGGGAGAGAACGCAACATATCCAAGAAGTCAGGGCGGTCTTATGCTATCTTGTGACGGCCATTAGAAGGCCCACAACTTTCAATACGATGATGGCCGAATCCAGACTTTAGTCTGTTGGGCATGACGCTCCCCCTTCCGCCCCTCTCCCCTTCCTCCCTTTCCCTCTCCTGATTCCCTCCCCCCCTCCCCCAGTCCCCTCCCCGCCCTCCCCCCTTCCCCCTCCCCCCGGCCGCTTAGAGATGCCAACGGTGGATGGCGCTGCCGCAGCCTTTGCGCGTCGCTCTGCAGCTTTGCGTCTCTCCGCTTCATGCCAATTCCTATGAACAACTCGGCTCCCTCCTCTACTCGTCGAAACCATCTGCCAGCCTTCTGAGCAGCCTTTCGCCATCCTTCGAATTTCATTCCAAAGACCGGCATATCCTCCTTCAGATGATCCATCCAGTCTTTCTCTTGCCCCCCTGAGTAGCCCTTACCTCCCCAAACATCACCCTCAGTGGCAGCCGCTCCTCCCCCATCCGTGCCACAAACCCCGCAAACAAAATCCTCCGTTTGCGCACTATCGCCCCAACGCTCTCGGATCTGTCTAAGCAAGCGCGTCGGCGTACGATAGGGTGTGGTCGTCGCGCTTCCGTTTCCGCCATCCAAGGCATCGGACGAGCATGGAGCGGTGAACCCGTCGTAGCCTGTCATAGTCAGGCTTCTTCGGGCTCCACGTCATGCAATCGTACAGCAGTGTCTCGACCACCTCAGCTTTCAGCAACCGCACCTTCAACCGTAAGCGCACACCCGGGCGATCATAGATTTCCATCTTGTACCGCTGGAAGCACGCCGAGGCCCTCTGAAGACGTCGTGTTATTTCTGTGCTAAGGTCTCTGTCTGCGGTGATAGCCCCGCCCAAGTATACAAACTCGATTGTTTGTGTGTAAACCTGGCCGGCTGTGCATTGATTGTGAGGGACACCTTCCCCCCGCTTTTGGTTTCCAGGCACATTATCTCTATTTTTGCCTCGGATGCTGTAAGCCCGAACGACGAGCACGCAGTCACGATCACCGTTATCATCCTCTTCACCCCTTCTAATGATCGCGATATGATGCCCGCAACGTCTGCGTACAGCACACCCCACAATCTCTGCACTTCATCTCCCTCCTTCCCCCTCGGTCCGTCGACTTTGCCTGTACGTGGAGTGCCCTTCTTCTGGCCTTCCTCCTTTCGGTGGAGCTGCACCATGTTGTCCGTGGTGGCTGCATCAGCAAGGAGGCGTTTCTCGGCCACACGCAGTACCGCCGTGTAAAACATGTTGAACAGCAGTGGCGCGGGCACGCATCCTTGCCTGAGACCTTGCCCCACGTCGAACCTATCCGATCACTCTCCATCATTCAGCCGCACGCATGCTTTCATACCGTCGTGGAATTGCCAGAAGACGGCGAGCATTATCGGTGGCACGCCAAAACGAGCAAGGACATCCCACAAAAGGCTTCGGTCGACAGAGCCGTATGCTTTGGTGAGGTCGATAAAGCACATGTACAAGGGGGTGTCCTTCTTCCGCACCAGTTCGTCGTACTACGAACATCATGTCAACCGTCGAGCGTTGGGGTCTGAACCCACACTGTTCCCTCGGCAGAATGTTTTCGCGTTTGCAATAGTCACTCAGGCGACTCGCGATGGCTTTGAGGAGTACTTTGCCGGCGTGAGCCACGAGGGAGCTGCCACGATATTTGCCACACTTAGTCCGATCATTCTTTTGTGAAGCATCTTAATCGTTGCATCTTTCCAACGTTGCGGTACGCTACCTCCCCTTCACACAGCGACGATGATATCGTGGAACTTTCCGAGGGTGTTTTCTGCGCCGGCCAAAACCTTCAAGAGCTCGGCCGGGAGACCATCGGGCCCTACCGCCTTTCGGTTCGCCAACGCGCGGATCGCCTCCTCTACTTCGTACCTAGATGGGACATCGTCCAGTGGTCCGCGCGGGGGCCACTGCTTAAGCTCGTCCACAATGCTCGGATCAAGGGTCGGCGACTTGGTGTCATGCAGGTTGTGAAACCACCTCACCCACCGCTGGCGGATGGGGACATTATCCCGCAGCAATCGACCTTCCTCGTCTTTGATGTACTGCGAGTTAAACGTCCTCTTTCCTTCCACATCCATCCCCTTGAGGTGTTTGTAAAAACCGAATTGATCACCTTCTTGGGTAAGCCCTTCGAGTTGGCTAACGTAATCTTCGAAGAACCTTTGAACAGCTTCCGTCTGCGTGCGTTTCAGCTGTTTGATGGTCGCCTTCAAGGCTTGCCGTAGACCACGATCGTTTGGAGCAGAACGGACCCGTTTCCTCGCGTCTTCCCTATCCTGCCATCGTGAGTTTAATTCCGCTCTCGTCTCCTCGGTCGCACACCAGCCCCTCGGTACTTGTTTGCGCCGAATAGGGGGCGCTATGTCGGCGGCATTTGCCAGTAGCGTCTCGGTCAGTAATGAGGCCATGTCATCAACGCTCCCGGTATTAGTACCGGGGGGTCGGGGAGGCAAGGCTGCTATCGCATTTTGCAAATGTATCCGTAGATGCTGGTCTGCCATTAATCTTTGTAGGTCAATAGCTCGCCATATTAGCAGATCCTAGGAACTGACTAAAGACGGCATTGGGCCCTTAGAGGGTATTAAGTGCATCATCAAATGGCACTGGGGAGAGAACGCAACATGGCGAAGAAGTTAGGGCAGTCTTACGCTATGTTGTCACGGCCATTGGAAGACCCACAACTTTCAAGATGATGATGGCCGAACCCAGACTTCAGTCTCTTGGGCATGACGTCCCCCCTTCCCCCCCCCCCTCCCCCCCTTACCCCTCCCCCCGCTAGAGATGCCGACGGTGGATGGCGCTGCCGCAGCCTTTGCGCGTCGCTCTGCGGCTTCGTGCCCCTCCGCTTCATGCCAATTCCGCATGAACAACTCGACTCCCCCCTCTACTCGTCGAAACCATCTGCCAGCCTTCTGAGCAGCCTTTCGCCACCCTTCAAATTTCATTCCGAAGACCGACATATCCTCCTTCAGATGAGCCATCCAGTCTTTCTCTTGCCCCCCTGAGTAGCTATAACGGATGGAGAGGCTAGGGATAGAGGCGGATCCGATGTCTATGTGGGTCGGCGTGGTCTCTAGCCATTCCTGCGGCAGGACCCTAGGTCTTGTGTGCGTTGTACAGGGAGGAAGGTCACCCTACAAAGCACTGCTACCGACCTGATGATAGCAGCCTCCCGATCGGTACCGAGTTCGGTGGTTGAGCCTGAACAGCGGTAGGGCAAGCCTTGAAGGTGGCTTGTGAGAAGGGGTAGAAGGTCTCCGGTCGTGGATACGGTATTCGCTTCGTGGATTGTTGCTAACTCAGGGCAAGCAAAGGAGTACAGAGCAGAGGGAGGCGAGGGACCTGTAGCTCCCAGACGGGGACCCTCAAGACGGACCATACTGCTAGTACCTAGTGGGACTAACGCATTCCCTGAAGTGTAACTCCTATCAACCGTAACAATGTAACCGTATCATCCCCCCATTAGTACATACTAATTAACGGTAGCAGGGATAGTGACAACCGCGAGGTGACACACTTCCTTTGGCGAAAACTACCGGTGATGTCTTTGAGTTGGTCGAACGGCCAACCGAAAATTACAAGAGGCAAATAGTGGCGCAACTCAAATAGAATCCACCGCTCTTCATAATTCTCACAGCGCGTTGGCTCGCGGCCCGACATCGAATTGCGCGAAGGTAAACCCGGCTTCCGGGTAAAACCCTTCGCTCCCCATCCCGAGAGCCCTAGAATTTAGACAACAACCGAAAACACCAAGTGACACTCGGACGTAAAATACTCTGAAAAAAAAACGTCCCTCGCCTGATGAATCCACTGTAGTTGCTGCCCGGCTCTCAACACCTACAGCGCGAGAAAAACCTGGCCATCCAGGAAAAAACCCATTGCGCAAAGCCCTACAACACCAAGCTCACACAAACGCCACGGCACACCGCACGAACCCACTTGGGTACTACCGGGCGCAGGGCCACCCTTCGACTACCAATCAGACCAGAACATCTAGTCAGCACGTCTCCAAACATTCAAACTTTAACTGGCTGTCAACTGGGGGCACGCTCGAAAATCGACAACACAACTGCATAAGACTGGTACGACAAAGCCAACAACAGTCCAAACTCTTCACTTCATATAAATACGACCGCATCTTGTACGGACATCCATGATCACCCGCAGACGGTCACACAATCCAACACATCCTCCTCATCCAGCAATCACGTAAGCTCGAAATCCTTTCCTCCCAAGGTGATCCGCCAATCCATGTCTCCGTGGGCTGCCCAGTGCTTGTGCGTTAAGAAGAAGGATGGTGCATTGCGACTGTGCATTGACTGGCGTGAGCTTAACAAACTCTTGGTCTCGGATAGCGGGGGTTTCGGTGACATGCAGACGATACTCGACGGTTCAAACTTGTGACTGACTGTTCTGCCCTCACATGGTTGTTCCGACGCCGTGAACTCTGTCCTAAGCTACACAGGTGGGCGCTGAGGCTGATGGAGTACGATATGGAGCTGGAATGGAAGGCTGGGGTAGAGCACGTAGTACCCGATGCATTGACCAGGTTGCCCGTTGCTAGCCCGGTGGAGGTCGATGTCGACGATTCGTTTCCGGATGATTCGTCGTCCGCTGCTGCAGGCGCTACGGTAGAGACCCTTGGACCGGAGTTGGATGGTGTAAGGCTGGCTGAGTTGCACCCTGTGCAGGCAGACCACGTAGGGGATGCAGAATTCCAAACCTCTCACCCCACCTCTCACCCCACCCCGGAGGTGGTTGACTCCCTCTTGTCCTCCTTTCGATCGTTGCCTTTCGCCGCGTGTGCTGCTCTTGACTCTGAGACGGATGCCCCTCGCCGTAGCGGCCGGAACCGTATCCCGAGGCATCAAACAGCGAATCGAAAGTCTTTCCAGTTCGCGTCTAGACAGCTCCTCCCAGTTCCCGTCAGTGTAGCGCACACACCAGTAGGGAGCAAGGTAATCGTACACCTGGCCTTAGAGTTGGATTCCTCCGGCTAGCTCCATCTGAAAGGTAAAACGTATAGGAAAAGCATGCAAGGCTTGGGCGCGGGACAACGGAGCACGGGACTGTACTGAGTTGGGTACAGAAGCGTTTGCTAGCTGGGGAAAATACAATTGCCAGAGAGCAACGAAACAATCCAACTGAAGGGGCGTGAAGCTACGTCGCATGGTCTCTTCCGACAGCCAGTCCGATACTACACCATTTCCTGACTTCCTTTTGTACTCCCAAATAGTCCTAATGCCGGAAGCCGGTTGGACTCTGCGACAGTCGGCGATGGTGACTAGACCTAAACTCTCTTTAGCTCCTGCAGGCAATTTGAAGTCGGGGCCCCACGCATACTGGGCGAACTCTTCAGCTAGCGAGTGTCAGAAAGGAAGTACTCGAAGGTGGAAAGGTTTCACATCGGCCGTAGATACCCTTCGGCTGCGCTTCTTTCTACCATGCATCATGACTTCTACGCTGAGACCGGGCTGGATCACCCCCGTCACTTTCCACGGTCCTGTGTATAGCTCGTGTTGCAACTTCCTTCCCCTGTGGTCACGATGTCGACTGCTCTCGAATTCGCGCACTAGCACCAGACTGTCCTTCACGACGCCAACTCCAGCCGACGACCTCTCGATGGACGCGTTCGCCTTCGCGCGTGCCGCTACTCGAAGCTCGTGCCGGCGAGTCGTACTTCACGGAGATTCTGCTTGCGCCTCTCCACGAAGTTGTCGAGTTCCCGTTCCTGATCCATCTCGTCCGTCAGAGGAACTAACGAATCCAGTGACGTGCGAGGCTTGCGGCCGAACAGGAGTTCGAAGGGAGTCATGGTGGATCGGAGCGAGGTGTCTGGCAAGGTGCGTTTGATCCACATAGCAGGCGAAGCATACTCGTCCCATCGGTCAGGCCAGGACCTACACAGCTGGGCTAACAACTCCTGCAGCCATCCCCCCAGTTTCTCAACCGACCCTTGGCGTCGAGGGTGATCAGCAGCACCAAACACGATGTTTGCGCGCAACCATCTGCACAAGTGCTTAACCACCTCCGCACCAAATTCTGAGCCTCCATCACAGCGCACCGTCTTTGGAACTCCGTAAGTTAGGCACAGCTCCACCAACACTCGGGCTACGCCTACAGCTTGCTTGGTTTCTAGCGGGAACCCGAAGGGGAACTTTGAGGCGCGGTCTACCACGAGCAAGATATAGTTGTTGCCAGTTTGTGATGGTGTGTCAATCTTGAGGATGTCCATTTGTAACTCGTCCCACGGCTCAAGCGGTCTACCTGGCATCATGGCTACTCGTCTGCTGAGCGGTCTCTTACGTCTACGACCGGCACATGACAACACATAGTGTCGAGTGTCTTTCATCATCGTGGGCCAGTGGAAATGATCGCGTAGAAGTGACAGCGTTGCTCCTACCCCTGCATGACCGTATAGTGTGTGCTCCAACGCAATGATGTCGGCTACCATGGCAACTGGAATAGCAGGCAGTTTTCTCCCCTTCCCATCGTCATACCGAACCACATCATCCGTGCCTAGGCTATACCTGTCACACCCGCTTCCCCCCTGGCTAGAGTCAACTCCATTGCTTAGAACCTTGCGAACCTGACCCAGATGGGTGTCGTCTCGTTGCCGACGAGCTAGCTCGGACGGCCTTGTAAGTACCCGTGTCGTCAGATTGATGCCCGATTCTCCACCGGTCGCCTGGTTCGACGAAGACGTCGGAACCTCTCCACCGGTCGCCTGGCTCGACGAAGACGTAGGAACCTCCCCCCGTGCGGCCAGCACCTCACCGATGTCGTCGTGGCCAGGTCGAACGGGGGACGGCGGTAGCGTCGATGGCGGCCGCGCCGTAGCGGGGGCTTCCACCGTGGTGAGTCGACGTTCTCTCTGCCCGGTATGGCCTCCAGTACGCTTGTCGGGGGCAGCTGCGGGTCACCGATCGGTCGTAATCGCACCGAAGGGGTACGGTTCCGGCCGCTACGGCAGGGGGCATCCGTCTCAGAGTCAATATCAGCACACGCGGCCAAAAGAAACGCTCGGAAGGAGGACAAGATGGAGTCAACCACCTCCGGGGTGGGCTGATGAGACAGCACGGAGAGAGAGGAGTCGTATACCAGGCTTATACCAAGCGACTAACAGTTCGGTGCATTTTTGTTTTCGGGATGAAGGTCCCAAGCTAGAGTATACCCACCCACAGGGCAAAGCAAACACCTAAAAAACACAGCACGATAACACAACCCACAAGCGCGCGGGAATCCAGACGTTTTCATTTTGTTTTTTTCCTTTTTGATGAATGATCGAGCGTCAAGCGCCGCGTCACTAGTAGGTAGGGTGGGAAGGAGAGGTTTCACTAGAGAGGCCCAACCCACACCAAAATAGCTCTCTGACACCACGGTGGTCGACAGGTCACTGCCAAATGTGAGACTAGTCCAGGGGGGAGAGGTCACGAGGATGGTCCCAAACATGCACGAGGTTCAAACACGAGCACGCAGCTCGACTCGGGGTCTTCGGTCTTACGCACTTTTCACACTCTTTCTCATCATCGTTTCTGGCTGCCGCACGGGTGAGTCTGCTGCTGTGGAGCCGCAAGTGCGAGAGACGCGACCCATCAATGATCACTCAATCCGATCAACCTGGTAGTTCAACTGTCCAGTGGCAACCAGCTATCCAATCGGGTACAGGAACAGCTATTGCGGTGGCGGCAACGGGCAGAGGAAAAAAAAATCGAACACACCCAAGCGCTCTGCCTTCCCCTTCAAGTGCGTATGAAAAAGCGGATGGACGCATGTGTATGTTCAACATAAACGGTGTAAAATTCGCGCCAAAACGAAGAACACAGGAACTACAAGTACTCTAGGCCAGGGTATGAGGGACATGTGTGCGCTAGGCGAACGGTGGCTGCGCGAGTGAACGGCAGGCCCAGGTAAAGGACGCTGGAGCGCACGGATTGGGACAAACCGCAGGCCGTTGAAAAGCCCTAGACAGGAAAAGGAAAAAAAAACAGAAGCGCCAACACGTGCCAGCGGGCAAAAAAAAGCAGAAAAGCGCGAAAGAGCTTACAAGCCACGCGGCTACAGCATGAAAAGCGCAACTACGGCTCATCTACAGCACGGAGGACACCATATAACTGTGGAACGGCTAGGGATAGAGGCGGATCCGATGTCTATGTGGGTCTGAGTGGTCTCTAGCCATTCCTGCGGCAGGACCCTAGGTCTTGTGTGCATTGTACAGAGAGGAAGGTGCCAGGGACCCAGCCTACAAAGCACTGCTACCGACCTGATGATAGCAGCCTCCCGATCGGTACCGAGTTCGGTAGTTGAGCCTGAACAGCGGTAGTGTAAGCCTTGAAGGTGGCTTGTGAGAAGGAGTAGAAGGTCTCCGGTCGTGGATACGGTATTCGCTTTGTGGATTATTGCTAACTCAGGGCAAGCAAAGGAGTACAGAGCAGAGGGAGGCGAGGAACCTGTAGCTCCCAGACGGGGACCCTCAAGACGGACCATAGTGCTAGTACCTATTGGGGCTAACGCATTCCCAAAAGTGCAACTCCTATCAACCGTAACAATGTAACCGTAACATAGCTCTTACCCCCAACAACCTCCCCAAACATAACCCGCTGTGGAAGCCGCTCCTCCCCTGTACGTGCTACGAATCCCGCAAACAATATCCTCCGGTTACGCACTGTCGCATCTATGCTCTCGGAAGCTGTCTTGGCAAGCGCGTCAGCGTACGATAGCTAGGGTGTGGTCGTCGCGCTTCCGTTCCCGCCATCCAAGGCATCGGAGGAGCATGGCGTGGTGAACCTGTCGTAGCCTGTCATAGTCAGGCTTCTTCGGGCTCCACGTCATGCAACCGTAAAGAAGTGTCTCGACCACCTCAGCTTTCAGCGACCGCACCTTCAACCGTAAGCGCACACCCGGGCCATCATAGAATTCCATCTTGTACCGCTGGAAGCACGTCCAGGCCCTCTGAAGACGCCGCGTTAATTCAATACTAAAAGTCTGTGTCTGCGGTGATAGCTCCACCCAATTACAAAAACTCGATTGTTTGTTTGTATACCTGGCCGGCTGTGCATTGATTGTGAAGGACACCTTTCCCCCGCCTTTCCAGGCACATTATCTCCGTTTTTGCCTCGGATACCGTAAGCCCTTAGTATAGTAGTGGTACTCTTCAGCTCGTGTTGCGCAAGATCTTGATTTGCTCTATTTATCCAAAGATGAGATTGATGAGTCTGCGCGTGTTGCGCACATTGGAAATGAAGGTCCAACTAGGCGGGAAGATTGGTCATTTTGTGGATAAAGGTTCGCATCCAACTCAAAGGAAAATCTAACGGTGTGTCTTTCATTGTATGCTATGCTCCCACTCTCGACAAGAGCACCAGCAAGCACCAGCGAAAATGATAACTTTTGGAGTTCACTTGACGAGGTGGTCAAGAGGGTACCACGTAGGGACCACCTCCTTGTCCTGATGGACGCAAATGCTCGTACAAGCATGGGAGGGATCAGGTGGACCGGCAGCAAGATATTGGGTGCATACGGACGTGACGAGCTGAACGAAAACGGAGAGCGACTATTGACGCACGCAACTGCTAACAAACATTGCCCTCCTCAGCACGTACTATGCCACACCTACCTGCTCGTGGTATATCGTACACGTTTCAGAGCCCTAACCGAGGAAAGGCCCAGTACAGGCTTGACTACATACTGACACGGCAAGTGGATAGACGATTTCTACGTAATGTCACTGCGCGGACCCCACCCAGGGAGAACACTGAGTCGTACCACAACCTCGTAATCGGGAGTATTCGCCTATTGGGCCGCATCGCACCAAATCGTCCAAAGAAAGTTATCAAAAACCGGCCAGATATGGATCTACCAAGCTCGATGGCGGACCCGCATTTCCGGATACATTTGCAAAACGCGATAGCAGCCAACCTTGCCTCTCGGACACCCGGTACTAATGCCGGAAGCGTTGATGACATGGCCTCATTACTGACCGAGACGCTACTGGCAAATACGACCGACATAGCGCCCCCCATTCGGCGCAAACAAGTACCGAGGGGCTGGTGTGCGACCGAGGAGACGAGAGCGGAGTTAAACGCACGATGGCAGGATAGGGAAGACGCGAGGAAACGGGTCCGTTCTGCTCCAGACGATCGTGGTCTACGGCAAGCCTTGAAGTCGACCGTCAAACAGCTGAAACGCACGCGGACCGAAGCTCTTCAGAGGTTCTCCGAAGATTACGTTAGCCAACTCGAAGGGCGTATCCGAGAAGGTTATCAATTCGGCTTCGACAAACACCTCAAGGGGATGGATGTGGAAGGGACGAGGACGTTTAACTCGCAGTTCATCAAAGACGAGGAAGGTCGATTGCTGTGGGATAAAGCCCTCATCCGCCAGCGGCGGGTGAGGTGGTTTCACAACCTAAGTCGCCGACCCTTGATCCGAGCATTGTGGACGTGGCCCCCGTGCAGACCACTGGGCGATGTCCCGTCTAGGTACGAAGTAGAGGAGACGATCCGGGCGTTGGCGAGCCAAACGACGGTAGGGCCCGATGGTCTCCCGGCCGAGATCTTGGAGGTTTTGGCCGACAAAGGAGAATTGAACACCCTCGGAAAGTTCCACGATATCATCGTCGCTGTGTGAAGGGGAGGTGGCGTAGCGCAACAATGGAAAGATGCAACGACCAAGGTGCTTCACAAGAAGAAAGATCTGAGTGTGGCAATTATCGTGGCATCTCCCTCGTGGTTCCCGCCGGCAAAGTACTCCTCAAAGTCATCGCGGGTGGCCTGAGTGACTACTGCGAACACGAGAACATTCTGCCGAGGGAACAGTGTGGGTTCAGACCCCAACGCTCGACCATTGACATGATGATGGCAGTACGACGACTGCTGGAACTGGCGCGGAAGAAAGACACCCCCTTGTACATGTGCTTTATCGACCTCACCAAAGCATACGACTCCGTCGACCGAAACCTTTTGTGGGATGTCCTTGCTCGTTTTGGCGTGCCACCGATAATGCTTGCCGTCATCCGGCAATTCCACGACAGTATAAGAGCATGCGTGCGGCTGGATGACAAAGAGTGCGTGGATAAGTTCGACGTAGGGCAAGGTCTCCACAGGCAAGGATGCGTGCTCGCGCCACTGCTGTTCAACATATTTTTCACGTCGGTACTGCGTGTGGCCGAGAAATGCTTACTCGAATATGCAGCTATCACGGACAGCATGGTGCAGCTCCAACGAATGGAGGAAGGCAAGAAGAAGGGCACTTCACGCACAGGCAAAGTCGACGGGCAGAGGGGGAAGGAGGGAGATGAAATGCAGAGATTGTGGGGTGTGCTGTACGCGGACGATGCGAGCATCATATCGCGATCATCAGAAGGGCTGGAGAGGATGATGTCAATGGTGATCGTGACTGCGTGCTCGTCGTTCGGGCTGGCGGTATCCGAGGCAAAAACAGAGATAATGTGCCTGGAAACCAACGACGGGGGGAAGGTGTCCTTCACAATCAATGCAGCCGGCCAGGTATACAATGACTTGCCTCTGTCGTGCGTATGCGGAGCGATAGATACTACGTGTAATATATACGTGGTAGCCTTTCTTCGGTTGCAAGCGGTATAGTCGTTTTTTTCAGGCGCAAGTGATGAGACGTATGCACCGGTATGGACCTGGCACATCGGAGACTGACTCCCGATTTCTCTCATATGTTTCTGGTAAAGGCATGATTTGGTTCAGCTGTGATGTATGCGTGTACCACCTTGGGTTGTTTGTGTTTTTCCCTGGGGTATTCCTCAGCTCCAGAGTGACTGGAGCCTGTCCTCTGACCGCGGACTTAATGCGAGTTTATGTGAGAACAACAACAACAACAACCACAACAAACAAACAAAAGATCGAGTTTGTGCACTTGGGCGGCAATCGAGTTTGTGCACTTGGGCGGGGCTATCACCGCGGACAGAGACCTTAGCGTTGAAATAACGCGGCGTCTTCAGAGGGCCTGGGCGTGCTTCCAGCGGTACAAGATGGAAATCTATGATCGCCCGGGTGTGCGCTTACGGTTGAAGGTGCGGTTTCTGAAATGTGAGATGGTCGAGACACTTCTTTACGGTTGCATGACGTGGAGCCCGAAGAAGCCTGACTATGACAGGCCACGACGGGTGCACCACTCCATGCTCCTCCGATGCCTTGGATGGCGGAAACGGAAGCGCGACGACCACACCCTAGCTATTGTACGCCGACGCTGCCAAGACAGCTTCCGAGAGCAAAGAGGCGATAGTGCGCAAACGGAGGATATTTTATAACTAATTTTCAAGGACGTCCAGCCGTGAGTTCGGCGAATTCCAGGTCAATACTCATCTTTGCAAGCTGCGTTGTTGGTACTCGTAATACTCTCTATGGGTGATTTTTTATTGGGAGATGTCTTTTTTTTGTCCACTATAATGGTAGTCTAAGTGTTGGTATTTATACTTTAGGTGTTGTTTGCGGGATTTGTAGCACGTATGGGGGAGGAGCGTCTGCCGCTGAGGGTGATGTTTGGGGAGCTTGTCGGGGGTAAGGGCTACTCAGGGGGGCAAGAGAAGGACTGGTTGGTGCACCTGAAAGAGGATTTGTTGGAGTTTGGAATGAAATTGGAAGGGTGGCGAAAGGCTGCTCAGAAGGCTGGCAGATGGTTTCGACGAGTAGAGGAGGGAGCCGAGATGCTCATGCGGAATTGGCATGGAACGGAGAGAGGAAAAGCTGCAGTGCGCGCGCAAAGGCTGCGTCAGCGCCATCCACCGTTGGCATCTCTAAGCGGCCGGGGGGAGGGGGAAGGGGGGGGGGAGGGGGGGGGGGGGGGGAGGGGGGAGCGGGGATAGGGGGAGGGGGGGGGGCGTCAAGCTCAAGAAACTGAAGTCTGCGTTTGGCCATCATCGTCGTGAAAGTTGTGGGCCTGCCAATGGCCGTCACAACATAGCGTCAGACCGCCCTGACTTCTTCGGCATGTTGCGTTCTCTCCCCGGTGCCATCGATGATGCACTTGATACCCTCTGAGCGCAATGCCGTCTTCAGTTAGTTCCTAGAGTCGGCTAGCATCCTCCTTTCCATTCCTTGCTTCTTCTTTTTGTCTTGTCTTTTCTTGCTTTTTTATTTCTTTCCTTTTCCTTTTCGTTTTGTTTTTCGCTTTCTTCTCTTTTCTTTCCTTTCCTTCATCTTTTATTTTCTTTGTTTTGTTTTTACAGTTGACTTGCGTCTGTCGTGCGTATGCGTAGTGATAGATACTACGTGTAATATATACGTGGTATTCTTTCTTGGGTGGCAAGCGGTATTATAGTCGGTTTTTCCAGGCGGGAGTAATGAGACGTAGGCACCGGTATGGGCCTGGCACATCGTAGACGGTCGCCCCGGTGGCGTATCAGGTTATCCTCGAGCCTGGTATAGCTCAGTTTCGTGAGTTCGAGCCTCGCCGAGTGCATACTCGAATAAATTCGTTGGAACTTTTTCTTGTGCACAAATTGACTTGCGGTAAGCGCGAGAGCGTGAGTTAGCCACAACACTCGATGAATAATCGACGAGCAGTGGGATTGCTGAACCCTATGCGCGATAAAAACTGAAGGCAAGAACCGGGGGGGAGAAGGGACGACACCTATGACGACGGCTTGTCCAGAAGCTGGAGAGTAGAAGTGTGAGAGACTGACTCCCGATTTCACTTTCATATGTTTCGGTGGAAGCATGAATTGCGTCAGCTGTGATAAATGCGTGTGTCACCTTGGGTTGTTTGTGTTTTTCCCTGGGGTACTCCTCAGCTCCGGAGTGACTGGAGCCTGTCCTACGGATTTGATTATGCGAGTTAATGTGAGAACAACAACAACAACAACAACAACAACAACAACAACAACAACAACAACAACAACAACAACAACAACAACAACAACAACAACAACAACAACAACAACAACAACAACAACAACAGCAACAACAATAATGATAGCTTAATGATAGCTTACTGGTCTAGTATTTTGTTGCGTTGCTTTACTCTGACTTTAGTGTATTTATTTCCCGTGTTACGTATTGTGCACCCTGCGCGAATCATTGAGTTTCATAGGCATCTGGTACACGGCACATTTTTATAGCGTATGATACGCCATGACAATACGCAGTTAGCATGCGCACCTGATACGCAGATACGGTACGTGTCTTATAATAGTTGTTGTTGTTGTTGTTGTTGTTGTTGTTGTTGTTGTTGTTGTTGTTGTTGTTGTTGTTGTTGTTGTTGTTGTTGTTGTTGTTGTTGTTGTTGTTGTTGTTGTTGTTGTTGTTGTTGTTGTTGTTGTTGTTGTTGTTGTTGTTGTTGTTGTTGTTGTTGTTGTTGTTGTTGTTGTTGTTGTTGTTGTTGTTGTTGTTGTTGTTGTTGTTGTTGTTGTTGTTGTTGTTGTTGTTGTTGTTGTTGTTGTTGTTGTTGTTGTTGTTGTTGTTGTTGTTGTTGTTGTTGTTGTTGTTGTTGTTGTTGTTGTTGTTGTTGTTGTTGTTGTTGTTGTTGTTGTTGTTGTTGTTGTTGTTGTTGTTGTTGTTGTTGTTGTTGTTGTTGTTGTTGTTGTTGTTGTTGTTGTTGTTGTTGTTGTTGTTGTTGTTGTTGTTGTTGTTGTTGTTGTTGTTGTTGTTGTTGTTGTTGTTGTTGTTGTTGTTGTTGTTGTTGTTGTTGTTGTTGTTGTTGTTGTTGTTGTTGTTGTTGTTGTTGTTGTTGTTGTTGTTGTTGTTGTTGTTGTTGTTGTTGTTGTTGTTGTTGTTGTTGTTGTTGTTGTTGTTGTTGTTGTTGTTGTTGTTGTTGTTGTTGTTGTTGTTGTTGTTGTTGTTGTTGTTGTTGTTGTTGTTGTTGTTGTTCTTGTTGTTGTTGTTCTTGTTGTTGTTGTTGTTGTTGTTGTTGTTGTTGTTGTTGTTGTTGTTGTTGTTGTTGTTGTTGTTGTTGTTCTTGTTGTTGTTGTTGTTGCTGTTCTCACATTTTCTCGCATAATCAAGTCCGTGCTGACAGGACAGGTGTGTACGTACTCGTACGCACGACCGTGTACTCTGCGAGCGTATATATGGTTGTTGCTGTTGTTGTCCCTTGTAAAAAGTCTAGAGTGCGTGGTCACACAAAGATTCCGGAGCCGTAATAAGAAGATCCGAAAAATCGAACGAAATAGAAAATCGTCCGGGAAATACTAAGCTTTCCCACCCAAAAACGCACGATACGACGAAGGCGCACAAGTGAAGTGATCCAATGTGAAAACTGAATTCACATAGCCGCGGGTATCCATTCACCTACAACTTAGAGTTCCGCTGTTCCCACAGCTACCCAACTCGAGGCTACAAACTACCTGGTATAGCGGTTGGGCTACCTTCACCGTACGAACCGCACGGTAATCGTGAGCACAGACGAACGCACCTGCTGTCTGGAGTGCTGTCCGAGTGACGACCCACGGGCATGCAGTGAAAACACAGCAATCGAACCAAAAAACACCATACACATGTCAATGATTGCCCCGTCTTCCCGGGTTATCTGACAGGTTGCAGCGCAGCTACGACGCTCATGCCTGAAAATTGAAAATTGTGGGGGTCGTTCCCCAACTCTACCAACTCTACAAAATTCAGTGACGTAAGTAGCACGTTGTTCTACTGCCTCGTAAAAATATCCTGAAAAAAAATACTATTGCTGCTCTCGTGATGATGGTGTGTGTGCTGGTCGTGGGTCTCCGTGTGCCATCCTCCTGCTGTGGTTCTCCATGGCCGCCTGATCGCCTTAGCTCATTCGGCCTGCTCCTTCGCACTCGCTCTCGTTGACGCTCAATTCTCGCCCCCCCTTCTCCCCCGGCCCGAAAAACAAAATGCTCCACGCAGCTTGCGGTGCTGATCTGAAAAACAGGAATTCTCGTTCAGGGAGAGTTCAATCCGTCTTTTCCCCACCCGCCGACGCTCAATCGCCCTCCTCCTTCGTCGTCGAATCCAGCCTTCAGCGGCGTAGTTCACTTTACGCAAACCGAGACTGCGCCGTAGTGTGGCTCGTGGTGGCACCTGCCTCCGCGCACGAGCATTCCGATTAAGCATTGCTGCCCCGCCGCTGCTGCCTAAAACGACGCGCGAATCGTAAGTGACCATGCCTAACGCGCCACGCATGACCCAACTCTACCGCCACGCCTAAGCCTCGCGGCCACACGCAGCAGCAAGAAGGTATCACTCTTTGAGGGTGAGTCCGGCCTTACACCCGCCAGCAACCCCCCCCCCACGCGCTGCAAGCCTGCTAGATAGAGCATGCCTTACCGAGGCGGCAAGGGGAATATAGGTGTAGAGGCTATATATATATGGTGTTATAGTATCAGTACTTGACGTCGCTTGTCTCACGTGTAGACAATCACTACAGCAGCACGATGCATGATATCATCCTCATTTCTCGTACGTACGCAATTTGAGTAGCCCCGCCCCCCCTCTCATCAGTCATTTTTGAGCACTTCTTTTACAGTCAGGTCTGCAGGGGCAGCGAAACAGGCAGTAAACATTACTGAGGGAAGCTCAACGAAACGATCAAACGATCATCCTCGTCACTTGTCACGATCGACCGGGTTTGTCCTTGCCAATTATCGAACCGTGCATCTCCTGCCTCCGAAATGTTTTCGAGGGTAGGACTGCGCCGCAACAGCAAGAATGACGGCGACGACAAAATTGGTCAGTGCGCGTTTCCTTCCATATAGCTTGCATCTGTCATGCCGTTTGGTGTTCCCTGGTACTTTCATTGACAATTTGGTAGACGTTTCGGAAGTTTTGTCTTTCAGCCCGTCGTGTACCTGGTACCCACCTTCGGGGTGCGCCTATCATACTTTTCTGCATAGTTCGTACGTTGGTACTCGCACTGTTTTTTTGCATGTTTTCCTTCTTCTTGATGATCGCCACTTTTACTCTCCTCCAGTAGTAAGAGGTTTCGGCCTCAGCGACCTTCTAAACAAGCCGTGGTCACAGGTAAGTGTTTTTCCTTTCCCCCCGGTGCTCGACTTCATTTTCAATCGCGCGAAGGGTTCAGCATTCCCGCCTTTCAGCTTTTTTTCCATGCTGCTCGTCGATTTGCATCAAATTCGGCCAACTCGCTCTTCTTCCGTGCCTTCCGACCGTCGATTTGTACGAACGAGTCCCTTGTCCCCTGCGATAATTGAACCTGCAACCTCGACCTCGCAGTAGTTTCGCGGCTTGCTGTTGGACCACCGGGGACGCCGGTTGATCACAACGTTAATAGTCAATAATAGCCCGCCGGTCGATACGCTTTAAAGACATGTCGGTACGAACGTTGTTGTTGTTTTCACATTAACTTGCATAATTAAGTCCGTGGTCACAAGAAAGGCTCCAGTCACTCTGGAGTCACAGGTGGCCGGACCCTCTCCCCTTGCGCAACCAGTCACAAGGTCCCACATATGATTGTGCAACCTGGTTCTGCCCTACATAGTTCAACCTGGATCGTTTCTGGAAGTTTGCACAACGGATTGTGCTGCTCATGGGGGTTGTGAATCTTGCCACAATCACACGCATTGCACAAGATGGTCCTTCACGACGGTTGTCAATCTTCATATTTCTGAACGCATTGCACAACCGCATCTTACCCCACATAGTTCAACTCTAAGCGTTTATGGAGGTTTGTGCAGGCTGTGTGTACCTTGGGATGCGAACCTGTCTCAAATCGCAAACAAGCGTCGCACAAATTTGGTTCGGCACGAAGGTTGCCAAGGCACTTAGTGTACAACCTCCACTATTCGCCACATAATTCAACGTGGGGCGTATCTGGAAGTTTGTGAAGGATGCTTGCTGCTTGATCATGATGTGAATCTAGCCAGAATAACACAGATTGCGCAATTTTTCGAGCGCGAAGGTTTCATAGGCTCACTTTTTGGGAGATGTTGTACATCCCTGTACGCTACCAGGTATTTTGCGGGATACATCGCACATTCTAACCGTGCTGTCGCTGAGTTGCTAAACAATGCATCTTCGCAGGAAACGCAAAACAGCCTAAATATGCTAAACGAAGGTTGCACATTGTCAAGCGGGACAATCATTCTACATTAATCTGCCACTAACAGAGTTGCACACGTATATCATACTCCGTCCACCTCGTCGCCTCGGTAAGGCATGCTGCGAAGCATGCCCTAGCAGGCTTGTAGCGAGTGGGGGGGGTCTTTCTGGCGGGTGTAAGGCCGGACCCACCCTCAAGGAGTGATACCTTCTTGCTGCTGCGTGTGGCCGCGAGGCTTAGGCGTGACGGTAGAGTTGGGTCGTACGTGGTGCGTTAGGCATGGTCACCCACGATTCGCGCGTCTATTTAGGCAGCAGCGGCGGAACAGCAATGCTTAATCGGGATGCTCGTGCGCGGAGGCAGGCGCCACCACGAGCCACGCTACGGCGCAGTCCCGGTTTGCTTGGAGGGGACTGCGCGGGCAGGAGGCTGGATTCGACGACGAAGGAGGAGGGCGACTAGCCGTCGACGGGCGGGGAAGAGCCGGATTGAAATCTCCCTGAGCCAGTATTTTCGTTTTTCAGATCAGCACCGCAAGCTGCGTGGAACATTTTGTTTTTTTGGGACGGGGGAAAAGGGGAACCGATTGGAATTGTGTGTCAACGAGAGCAAGTGCAAAGGAGCGGGCCCAGTGGCCTAAGGCGATGAGGCGGCCATGGAGAACCACAAAAGAAGGAGGATGGCACACGGAGACCAACGACCCGCACGCACACCATCATCGCGAGAGCAGCGATCGTCTTTTTTTCAGTGTTTTTTTACGAGGCAGTAGTACAACATGTTACTTACGTCACCGATTTTTGTAGAGGTTGTACAAGAGTTGTATACACTTCATGGGGAACGACCCCGCGCAATTTTCAATTTTTAGGCACGGGCGTCGTAGCTGCGCTGCAACCTGTCCAATGACTTGGGAAGGCGGGGCGATCATTGATATTTGTATTGTGATTTTTGGTTCGATTTGCTCTTGTCTCACTCCATGCCCGCGGGTCGTCACTCTAACAGCACTCCAGACAGCAGGCGCGTTCGTCTGTGCTCACGATTACCGTGCGGTTCGTGCGGCGCAGACGGCCCAACCGCTGTAGTTTGTCGCCGCGAGTTGGTTAGTTGTGGGAACGGGGGAACTATAAGCTGTGGTCGAGTAGATACCCGCGGCCATGTAAGTTCGGTTTGCACGTTGGATATTTTCACTCGTGCGCCTTCTTCGTATCGTGCGTTTTTGGCGGAAAGCGTAGTATTCACCAGACAAATTTCGATTTCTTTTGATTTTTCGGATCTTTCTAGGGCTCCAGCACCTTTGTGTGACCACGGACTATAGATTTTTAAGAGTTATTTATAATGTGATGAAACAACAACAACATTGATACTACAAAAAAACGCGTCGTTTGATTATTTCCGCACAACCTTACAGGTGGCCGGACCCCCCCCATTGCGCAATGTAATCGAACAAAAAAAAAATGTGGGACATTGTTCGTACAAAATCGAAAACCGCACAACAAGGTGTCGCCGAACCCTGAAATCCAAACGTTGCCACTCGATTTTCTCGAACACATTGCGGACGGACGCGTTGTGCAAGCCAGATACCGCACAAGGTGCCCCAGAACACATTGCAACGGTCTTTGGCAACCTAATCGCCGGAGAGACGCTGTCGTGAAGTTGCACAAACTATGAAACCCCACAAGGAGTCCGCAAAGGTGACGTAAAACGTAACGGCAGGCTCTGACCCATGTGGTGCTTCTTTTTCCTTCGTGCCCACTTTGTCGGAATGGCACAAGTCCAAACAGGCCAACTATGGCACCAGGGTTTGGCTACGTATTTTCCCACAGTTTTGGTTCATAGGTTATGGTAGCCATTAGCCACCTTCTTGGGGGCCGTTCGTATCTGTTTTTGTCGGTTTTGCGCGAAAGAGCGAACTATGGCACCAGGTTTTTGCCATTTTCCCACAGCGTTGCCATACGTTATGGTAATCATAAGCCGTACTGCTGTATACCGCGTTCGTTTGGGTCACTAATGGTCCGCGCTTGTTTTCGTCGGTCACGCTGTTATGGTCGACGTACGTACATAATCGTGTGCAATATGAGTAGCATTCTGCACGTGAAATCCTGCTTTTAGGTATTCGTACACACCCACCCGTGGTACATTATACTCCGTAGTAGATGATACAATACTAGCAATTCGAATTTTCATCAAAGAACCATCACACTTAAGTTCCTCAGACATGGCCTAATTCTTATAGCGAGAAGAATTCAGCATTTTCTTCCCTCATCGATTCGCGTCGATTTGTAACTACCCACGCTGCTGGGCGATTTCAGCAGTGAGTTGATCATTTTTTCACATTTATTTCTTCAAATAAATACAGCCAACAAATAAGCTCACAACGGTGGTTGTCCAACTCAAGGACCAACGCTAGTATGAATAGTAGTAGCAGGGGCCTGGTGGTAGTATTCGAGTGTAACCCCACTAGACCACCGGGGCGACCGGCTCTATATCACTTACTGCCCCGGTGGCGTATGTATCAGGTTATATCCTCGCGCCTGGTATAGGTCAGCTTCGTGAGTTCGAATCCCCCCGAGTGCGTAATCGTACGAGTACAATTTTTCGTCTTGTGCACTAATTGACTTGTGCAAAGCGCGAGAGCGTGAGTTAGCAACACTCGATGAAAAATGGACGATCAGCGGGTGCTGAACCCTTTGCGCGAAAAAGAAAAGGGGTAATAACCGGGGGGGGGGGGGAAGGGAAGGACGACATCTAGATTCTGTGACAACGGCTTGTATGTATGTGCAGAAGCTGAAAAGTAGTGAAGTGTGCCAAAAAAGAGAAAATCACTAGAATATTAGACTAGATGACCAATCAGCAATCAGCAGCAACAAGGAGCACGTCAAGTACGAAGCAACACAAACTTATCTGTCAGTTACGTACCAACACACGCCCGCGTGCAATTGACCGGCAAACGACCACAGCAACGGAGTCAGGGAACAACAGCAACAACAAAGCACGCCATCCTACTGTCTACTTACCACCACCTTCGTGTGGCGCAGCTTGAAAACAGAGGAGGAACATGAATAACACAACCCTCGACGACCCGGGGACGCAGCCACTCGCAATGCTGCTGTGGGCTTTTCCTGGCGCAGTAATCGTAGTCACTACTACCTCCTCCTCATTTAGTCATGCGTGCGCTTGCCACTTCTATATCAATGTATGTATGTACGTGTACCTACCAAAATTCAATAGACAAATGCCATTATAGTGGACAAAAAATAAGACACCTCAAAATACAAACTCACTCATATAGTGTATTGCGAGTACCAACAACGCAGCTTGCAAAGATGAGTTTTGACCTGAAATTCGTCAAACTCACGGCTGACGTCCTTGAAAAATAGTTATAAAATGCACTATGATACCATGATCCCTACCGCAGTATCATGGGGATTTTTTAACTGTGATTTAATTTCTTGTTTTGGGACAAAAAATGATGCGAAACTGGAAGCAATGTCTTGCCAAGTTTATTTTATCAACCTCTCTCCATACATGAAGATCCAAAGAACAACTGGAGAGTACCGTTCAAAATACAAAATTATGGGCGCTTCTCGCTTGGACGGCGGCCTTCGAACGAAGTGATTAGACCGGGAATTGCTACAGCACTGCCCACTGAGCTATACTTAATTAATCACTTGACTCAGTAGTTCAATGGGTAGTGCTACCACATATATATGCTGCCCCGCCTGTCCCCCCCCCCTTCCCCCCCCCGCCACCCCCACCCTTTTGATCAAAACCAGGTCCCCACGTCCTTCAAAACTCCGCCCTCCCCTCACCGGTTATTGGACTCACAGGATTCACTTGATAAACGGATGCATTTTCTTCCACAGGCTGTCAGATTTTGTCCCCCTCAGAAACGGGTTTTATAGTTTCCGCGCACACACTGTGACTAACATCGCCCTGTTGACCCTGATAGCTCCACTGTAGTTGCAAGGGGAGTCGCCGACCTATATCCTTAATGAGGACACACAACCCGTAATACGTGCGATCAAAGTATCACACGCAGCTTGCAAATATGAGTTTCGACAAAATATTCGATCTCACAGCTGGAGTGAATTTTCATTTTTTATACTCGTACGTAATATATATGTTGATGAGTTTCGACGAAATCTTCGATCTCACAGCTAGCTGGAGTGTATTCTCATTTTTTATAATATATATGTTGATAAATTACGAAAATAACCATTCATAACGTCGTCAGCGCGCACGCTTGAAAAATAATGTCGTCAGCGCGCACTGACAGATATGAAGTCGGTAAGAATCGAACTGACGACAACTATTATTAATAACACAACCCACTGCTGTCACTTGACTCAGAAGCACTCACATGAGTGGGTTATGCAAAGAAAACAATTTAATATATTCTCCAGTTATCACCGACTTCGTAAGAGCGACCTCCGGAGCTATCCTCTCTCCAGGTACTATTAATACACTACTTAGTATTACTCA
Organism: Undaria pinnatifida; assembly: GCA_012845835.1. Classification (NCBI taxonomy): domain Eukaryota; class Phaeophyceae; order Laminariales; family Alariaceae; genus Undaria; species Undaria pinnatifida. The sequence goes on along the minus strand of JABAKD010000021.1, from coordinate 10,348,836 downwards.
TAAGAACACTAACAACTATCATAACCGTTCACAGCGCTTCCAGCGCGCACGCTCCTAAATACCAAATATGATCTGGGTGAGAATCGTACTCACGATGTATCCTTCGTTGGTAACATAGCACTATACCCACTGAGCCGAATGGAAACGACACACAGCAGCAGTAGTAGCCTGCGATAGGGCATGTGCTTGGAGGCGGCCATGAAAACAGTCATCGTCGGGAAGTAATTTAGATGCCAATTTGGAAATGACGCTAAATTGGAAAAATGTTGTCCATTTATTCGTTCAAGCTCTACATATATATGCCAAGATGCAACAATAGCTCGCGCGTATACCGCCCAAATAGAAAAAACAAGCGCACTTCTCGCTTGTCTCGCTCAGCGTCCGTCCGCGTTCACGTCGAGGTGCGGAACGGATACGGCAGGAAGAGGGGCGTTTGAGCCTCCCCCCGAAGACGGCGCTCAAACGAAGCTATATTTGACCGAGAATTCCAGTTCCGCGAATCGCATACTGAAGCCGAGACGAAAGAAAACTCCTGACCGAATCCCCGAAAAAAATAATGATCGTATAGACTTATCCTTATCATTGTATAATACGCTAGCGTCGTGGTCGAGACGTTCTTCGGAATCTTTGAAAATATGTTTGTAATAACACCCCCAAAAAAGCTGCGACTCCCGAGCTCCACTCGGCCTCCGGCGGCCTCGCGGTGCCGCCACGTCCCGTCCGCACAGCTGCACTACGACGCGCCGGCGAAAGAACGGCCGTCGGTGCCCCATCTCGGCGAGGGGGAAGCGTGGAACTCGCCCTCCCGGGGACGGCTCGCTTGGCCCGCGGCGTGGCGGGGAATAATAAGCGATTGCCAATTCCGCCCAGCCCGAGAGCATCGTAACCACCGAATCGGCTCGCCTGTCAGGTATATTGCTCTACGCACTGCTGCATTGCTGTACTGCTGTACTGAGTAGGTCCGTCGGTGGATGGTGGGTGGTGGATGGCGGCTCGCTCGCTCACCGAGATGGCCGGGTACCTTCCAAAAATGAAACTCCCCCCGTCTGTTTTCTGCTTCGTACAAGGTCCTAAAAACCAACCAACTGTTCCCCGTGTACCAGGTGTACTGCTGTACGTACTGCTGCACTGCCGTACTGCTCTATGTAGTAAAATCTCGCCCAGCCCGAGAGCATTGTAACCAACGAATCGGCTGCTGCTCGCCTGTCAGGTGTATTGCTCCACGTACTGCTGCATTGCTGTACTGCTGCACTGGATAGGTCCGTGGGTGAATGGGTGGGGTGGTGTATGGGTGGTGAATGGCGGCTCGCTCGCTCCCCGGGATGGCCGAGTATCGTCATAAAATGAAACTTCCCCCGTCTGTTTCCTGTTTCATGCAAGGTCCTCAAAAACTAACCAACTAGCCGCTCCTCGCGTACCTGGTGTACTGCTGTACGTACTGCTGCGCAGCTGTACTGCGCTGTATGTAGTGAAGATTTGGTCGGTCGGTTGGTAGAGGGTGCACTTCGACGTCCGTGGTTTGTGGGTTGGCCGTTCCGTACATGGGAGCCTTTTTCGTCCTGTAGAAGGTGAACCTTTTTGTTGTTTCTAAAATACCGGTCTCCCACTGGTGCTTGGAAGTACCACCGTCCCCGCTGCTGCACTCCTCTGTTCTTCACTACCGTATGTACTGCTGCACTGCCGTACTGCTGCCCTGTTAATATTTTGTCTTTAGTACTTACATACAGAGGATGATACAGCACCAATATGTTACTGTCGACCATGTTCGTGATAGCGTTCGTGTGTATCGATTGAGTTGCGGTAGAACATCTCATTGGATTATTTGAATAGCGGAACTGTCGATCTGAGGCTGCCGAGCTAGCACATAGGAATACTATTTGTGGTGCTGCGGTAGTTCGGTAGATTGTACACACCTAAGGGTTATACATTGGACTATAGGAGTATGTGTGGTACATCGGACAATTGTCAGGTAGAATTCTCCCGTATTGGTGCTAGAGGTCCGATTAACGGCTTATTGCCGTGATCGGTGCGTTGCATTGGCCCGATTGTGTGCATATTTCCGAAGTGGCGTGGGAGCTCGCAGCCTTTGTGCTCGCCCCACTCGTTCACTCCACTCCTCGACCTGTCTCTCCAGACCAAGGTCTCATTAATACATTGTCTCTTTTTCCAGAAGTCAAGGGTTTACCAACACGCTATAGCGCATCAGGCGACTGTTGCTTCGTCCCCTTGGACTTGCTCGACTGGTCTGTCGCGGAAGGCTTGATCACGCTGCCTCGTCATGGCAGAACTGGGGAACGAGAATCCTGCGGTCAACCCATCTCAGGGTGGATCGCAGGAAGTTGGTGAGGGGATGGGTGACTTAAAGACACAGTTGTCTGAGCTCGCGACTCTAGTGTCATCTCAGCAAGATCTACTTAAGTCGCTTGTTGAGATGCAGCAAGGAAAGTAAGTGAAGTCGTCTGGCTCTGAGCGTGTTGCACCTAGAGACACCGGACTGGAGGCTGGTTCGCACCAATCTGGTGCCACCGGCGGGGCCGCGGGAAGTACGGGCAGCGATGCCCAAGGCTTTGGCGTGTCCAGCATGCGGGTTGGGAGTAGGAGTGTTAGCGCAGGCTTGAACCCCCATGTGTCTGCTGAAAATTGTTCCTCTGATCTTGCAGTAATCTTTGGTTCGATTCACGGGACTGTCGGTAGGGCTGGTGTAGGTAGCCAGTCCGCTGTTCCGCCCGCTCCTTCTATATCGAGTGAGTGGTGGGAAAACGTCGCCAGTGGAAACACACTGATTCCTGGGGCTGACATTACTGTCACAGGAGAGAAGTTGAGTAGGGTTCCTGTTAAATTTCCCAAAGCTCATATTTTTGACAGCATCGACGTGTCGTACCCCTCATGGTCGCAGGACTTTCTTCTAAGTGCCCGACAAGACAACCTGTATGAGGCGTTTGTTTCCGAGATTAGGATTCCGATTGCACACATTGGTTTTGACTTGACCCCCTGGGTAGAAAAGGGTTTCAATATGGGTGTGATTCGTCAGGCGGAGATGGCTTGATGGTTTCTGTTCGACTGCTTGAAGAAGGATAGTCTTGAAACCATGGCTAGGCACGCTGGTTCCTCCAGCAAGGTGTTTCGTGTGCTAAAGGATAATTTTCTTCCGTTGATCCAGAGTCAGATTCGTGTGCAGGAGGAGAAACTGAAGTCACTCCGCATGCGTTCGAACGAAAATCCCGCAATCTTCTTTGCATCCATGAGAAAGACGCTTGGTGTTCTGCAAATGTTTGAAGTCAAGAAAGATGACAAGGAGGTGTGCAACCTGATGCTTGAAGGGCTGTCGCACGAGTTCAAGACTTTGCGTGAGACTCTTGTAGTGTTCTGTCCGAATGACCCATCGTTAATCGATACTTAAGTGCGTGGGCGTTACCTAGACTTGCAGGCACAGGGTGGTTCGAAGAAGCACAGTGGTGTCGCTCTGGTGTCTAAGACTGAGAGGAAGAGTACTTTTTAGGGGAGATGTTTCAAGAGTGGCGAGAAGGGTCACTTGAGGAAGGACTGCCTGGCTCGCATCATCGCTCATCCCACACAGACTGGGAAATCCAAGGCCGTCGAGGATGAGAGCGGTGAGAAGTTTGACGTTTCTTATTTGGACTGTCTGCTAGCACGCCGGGATGACGTGATTGCGCAGGCATGTGAAGAGTTAGGCAGTATGACGTACGATATTTCTGGTTTGAAGTGTCTGCTAACATCACGAGATGACCTGATTTTGAGCGCTGTCAACAAGAATATGATTATGAACGATGTTAACAAGCATAAGTATTTCGAGGATTGGTATGCGGACACGGGCACTGCTTTTCACATGAAGGATTTGAAGCCTTGCCAGAAGAACGTTAACGGGATTGGTGGCGTGTCTTGTGAAGTGGAATTCTCTGGAACACTGGAGTTGGTGTTTGTGACTGCTGACAGCGAGTTTTCAGTAGAGCTGAAGAACGTGTTGTACTCCCCCAACTTGGGATACAACCTCTTTTCTCCGAGCGCAGAGGTTGATGCCGAGTAATGGAATGGTCTTGGTGGTCCTGATGGTGTTATGACAGATTTTCAAGGACAAGTCATTTTTCAAAACTTCGATGGCATGCTGAGTGCGACTGCGAACGTATCGCCTAGGAGAAGACTCTATTGATACGGTGTTGGCTGCCCTCATTCCTTCAAACCCCAAACATGAAACCACGATGGATGTGAACGAGCTCCACAACATTTATGCTCATTCGCACGAGGGATTGATTCGTACTACTGCACAGCGACTAGGTACCGAGTTGGTTGGTGACATGAATGCTTGTACGGGATGTTCAATGTCGAACGCTATTAGGAAAGGAATTTCTCGTGAAACTAAACCTAGATCAGATACAAAGTTGGGCAGAGTTTTTTTCACCTGGGGAGGGAGGAAGAACGTTGCGTCCGTAAGGGGCAAACATTACCCCATGAATGTGAAGGATGATTTCACAAGGCGTGCATGTATGTATTTCCTGATAAATAAATCAGACACTGGCAGTGCTTTCCGAAGTTTTCTCGGGAGTGTGCGTGCTGATGGGATCCCATCATTGGTTGAGATTGTTAGATCTGACAATGGAGGTGAGTTTTTTCGGGGGGGATTCGCATCTGTGTGCAATGAGCTTTTGATCGAACAAGAGTTCACTCCGGCTTATAATCCGCAATATAATGGTGTTGCAGAACGTGGGTTGGGATGTATTGAGGAGGCCGCGATGGCGGCTCGTATTCAGGCGAAAGTTCTTTTTGGGCATGTGCAGTTACCTAAGACTGACAAACTCTGAGCTGAAGCTATGCACCGAGCTTGCGAAGCAATTAACCACACCGCATGTTCAGCTAACCCTGACTCTAAGTCACCGTATGAGATGTGGTATAGAGAACCTCGTCCTGCTAGACCGTATCCGTTTTTGAAATCTGCGACTGCAGGTGGCAGCGACCGTCGAAGCTGTTACGGAAGGGTGAGAGTTGCTTTTATATCGATCCTTCGAGAGATCACCCCCGTGATTGTCATAGAGTACTTGCGAGGGCTGCAATTATTTAGGAAACGAGGGATGTGACGTGGGAGATAATGCCGTCACAGCTCCCTCCACTGCAACCTTCCTTGCCGACAGAGGTCGCAGAGGAGGGAGGGGAGGAAAGTGACGACGATGTAGAAGCCGAGGTATGACCGATTGTTGGGAAAGAAATTTCCCACACACTTTTAAGACGTGATGTAACGGCTTCTGGTGCAGGGATCGATGAGGTTGTCAGTGTTGATGCTGACAGTGTAGGCCAACCCCCCTCTGTTCCATCCTCCCCCTCTGAACCGTCACCGTCTTCGCCCGTGAACAATTCCTCTGATAGAGCAGCTCCCTCTGTGTCTTCTCCAGCGCCTGAGACTGGTGGAGAGCAGGGTGGGCAGAAGGTAGGGGAGGTAGAGATGGAGAATCCGGGAGGGGATGATGAGGTGGAGTCGATTGGGCCGGGAGGGCATGATTATGTGGAGTCGATTGGGTCGGAAGGGCCAGTAGAGGCGGAGGCACCCCCTCCAGCTGCTCGTCGTCCGCGAGATGTCGCTGAGCTTGCTGACTTTAATACTCCTGCGCGCGGTAATGACGAAGTTTGAGGCAGTATAACTCGCGCGCAAACCCGTTCAGTCAACCAGCGGAGCGTACCCGGCCTTGTGGCGACCCTAGGACCCATCTCCGCATCAGAGATCGTATAAGCACTTGTAGCGGAGCAGCGAGCAGGTATCGAATTGCCGAAAGGAGTTGTTTCAAGATCTAAAGTCAGAGCCTGGTAGCTATCAAGAAGCCCAGAAATCAAAAGTACGCCAAGATTTGGGAGGTAGCCAGGTCTGCCGAAATTGAAGGCTTGATAAGAGCAGGAACATTCACGTTAGCAGTAAAGGTCCCAGTAGCCTGTAATGTGATTGATGCTAGATGGGTTTTCAAATGGAAAGCAGACGAAACAGGGAAGATAGTAAAGACCAAGGCTAGACTTGTAGCGATGGGTTTCAAGCAGAAATTTGGTGTGGACTATCTTGAGACTTTCTCGCCTACCGCAAATGCTGCATCTCAGCGATTGTTAGTAGCGTTGGCGTGCAAGTGCAACTTGGAATTACTCCACTGGGATATTGAGCAAGCGTTTGTTCAGTCGGAATTGGATCATGAGGTGTTCATGAAGTTGCCGAGGTCCTGGCTGCGGTTTGATGTCAGGAAAGGTTGCCCGTTTGAACGAGAGTTTGTACGAATTGAAGCTGGCATCTAGAACATTCTACAAGAGGCTAGTGTCGGACCTGAAGAGGATTGGTTTCGTGCAGTCTATGTCTGACCCCTGTGTCCTGCGTTTCATGATGGGAAGCGAGGTGATGGGGATGGTCGCGATTCACGTGGATGACATTCTGTATGCAGAAACTAAGAGCCTGGCAAAGGTGGTTGTGGAAGCACTAGGTGACTCTTTTCCCACGAAAAATTTGTGTGAGGTCAAGTTCTCTCTTGGTTGTGAATTTATTCGCGACCGCGAGGCTGGCACGATTGAGATTTCTCAAGAGAGTTACATCAGGAGTGTTCTCGAGCAATTCAATATTTGTCGCACCAGCTCGATCCCTGCTTCCCTTGCCAACGATAACAGGTCCTTACAGGAGGATGAGAGGGCAGGAGATGTGCCGTTCCGAGAGGTGGTGGGGAGCCTGATGTGGATCACCAGCCAGACGAGGCCCGACATCTCGAACGCTGTGCAGGTTGTGGCGAGGCACTCTCACGAAACTAAGAGGAGCCACTGGAAGGCAGCCCAGAAGATCTTGAATTATCTTCTGGAAACGGCGCATCTAACTCTGAATGTCAATCAGGACAGTTCGGCAGACGTAGTCAGGTTGGTGTACGTAAATGCTGACTTTGCGAGCAAGGCCACTGACCGTAGGTCAGTTTCAAGAGCGATGGTGTTTGTGGCTGCGATGCTTGTGGTTTGGATTTCTAAGACGCAGAAATGCATTTCACAGTCGACTTGTAAGGCAGAGTATCTTGCGATGGGCGATGGTGTGAAGAAGGCTCTGTTTGTGAACGGAATGCTTCAGCTCCTGAGGCCTAGTAGGAAGCCTCAAAATATCGACGTCTTTAAGGACAACGAAGGAGCGATTGCGCTTGCAGAGAATCCGCTTACCTCGAGTAGGAGTAAGGACATCGACGTGAGGCACCACTTTCTTAGGAGTTTGACCGAGGAGGGTATGATCGAGGTCACGCATGTTCCCAGCAAAAAACAGCATGCGGACATCCTCACGAAGGCTCTGCCGAGAGATCTTTTCGAAGTTCACCGTGACTTTGCACTCATCTCGAGGGATGAGACGTAGAAGTCTGATTCGTTTTTTTTTTTTCTAGTATATACGTTTGGTCTGGTAGATACAACAGCCCTCAGGGAGGATGTTCGTGATAGCGGCCGTGTGTGTCGACTGAGATGCGGTAGAAGATCTCATTGGATTTTTTGAGTAGCCGAACTGTCGATCTGAGGTTGCCGAGCTAGCACATAGGAATACTCTTTGTGGTGCTGCGGTAGTTCGGTAGATTGTACACACCTAAGGGTTATACATTGAACCGTAGGAGTATGTATGGTACATCGGACAATTTTCAGGTAGATTTCTCCCGTGTTGTTGCTAGAGGTCGGATTTTGTTGCTAGAGGTCGGATTAACGGCTTATTGCCGTGATTGGTACCTTGCATTGGTCCGATTGTGTGCATATTTCCGAAGTGGCGTGGCAGCTCGCAGCCTTTGTGCTCGCCCCACTCGTTCACTCCACTCCTCGACCTGTCTCTCCAGACCAGGGTCTCATTAACACAATATCTCTTTCTCCAGAAATCACGAATTTACCAACACGCCATACCGGCCGGCAACTGGAATACTTTGGGAGTAACCGCCAGCCCGAGAGCATTGTAACCAACGAATCGGCTGCTGCTCGCCTGTCAGGTGTATTGTTTTACGTACTGCTGCATTGCTGTACTGCTGTACCGGGTAGGTCCGTGGGTGGACGGTGGGAGAGTGGTAGATGGCGGCTCGCTTGCTCCCCGAGATGGCCGAGTATCGTCCAAAAATGAAACTTCCCCCGTCCGTTTCCTGTTTTATACAAGGTCCTCAAGAATTAACCAACTAACTGCTCCCCGCGTACCAGGTGTACTGCTGTACGTACTGTTGCACAGCTGTACTGCTGTACGTAGTAAAGGTTTGGTCGGTGGGTCGGTGGAGGGTGCACTGCGTCGTCTGTGGTGGGTGGGTGAGTGGGCCGTTCCGTACGTGGGAGTCTTTTCTCGTCCTGTGGGAGATTAAACTTTTTTTTTGCTTCTAAAATACCGGCCTTCCACTGGTGCTTGGGAGTACCACCGTCCCCGCTGCTACACTCCTCTGTCCTTTACTACAGCCGTGCGTACTGCTGCACTGCCGTACAGCTGGCCTGTTTTTATTTTGTTTTTGAGTGCTTACACACAGAGGATGATACAGCACCAATTTGTTTTTGTCCGCCATACCGGCCGGCAACTGGCATACTTCGGGAATACCACTAGTCCTCATTCTATAATACGCTAACGTCGTGGTCGTGACGTTTTCTGGGATCTTTGAAAATACCTTGGTTATAACAACCCCCCAAAAAAACTGCGACTCCCGAGCTCCACTTCGGCTCCGGCGGCCTCGCGGTGCCGCAACGTCCCATCCGCACAGCAGCACTACGACGGGCCGGCGAAAGAACGGGCGTCGGTGCCCCATCTCGGCGAGGGGGAAGCGTGCAAATCGCCCTCCCGGGAACGGCTCGCTTGCCCCCCCCCCGCTTTTTCTTCGTCGCTGCCCGCTTCTTCTTTTGTTGGAACTCCAACTATATTGAACGTTCGAGTTGCTTTTTGGCCACTTGAGCCTTGAGACATGGACACGAGACGACAAGCGCGCCTGCGTCAACAGCAAGCACAACAACACCGGGATCAATCCCAGCAGCGTCTACCCGTCGACGCTCGCCGTGCGCAGAATCGGCAACGCGAGCGCTATTCGCTTGGCTCCCGGCGTGGCGGGGAATAGTAAACAATTGCAAATCGCTCCCAGCCCAAGAGAATTGTAACAAACGAATCGGCTGCTGCTCGCCTGTCAGGTGTATTGCTCAACGTACTGCTGCATTGCTGTACTGCTGTACTAGGTAGGTCCATGGGTTTATATTGGGTGGGTGGTGGACGGTGGCTCGCTCGCTCCCTGAGATGGCCAAGTACCGTCCAAAAATGAAACTCCCCCGTCTGTTTCCTGTTTCATACGAGGTCCTCAAGAACCAACTAACTGCTTCCCGCATACCAGGTGTACTGCTGTACGTACTGCTGCACTACTATACTGCTGTACCAGGTATGTAGCAAAGCTTTGGTCGGCGGGTGGGTGGAGGGTGCACTGCGTCGTCCGTGGTGGGTGGGTGGGCCGTTCCGTACGTGGGAGTCTTTTCTCGTGCTGTGGGAGATGAACCTTTTTTTGTTTCAAAAATACCGGTCTCCCACTGGTGCTTGGGAATACCACCGTCCCCGCTGCTGCACTCCTCTATCCTTTCAATTACTACCGTACGTATTGCTGCACTGCCGTGTTGCTGCCCTGTTATTTTTCGTTTTTTTTGTAATACATACAGAGGATGATGCCTTTACTACCGTACGTACCGCTGCACTGCCGTGTTGCTGCCCTGTTATTTTTTTTGTTTTTTTGGTACTTCCATACAAAGGATGATACCTTTACTACCGTACGTACTGCTGCACTGCCGTACTGCCTTGTTATTTTTTGTTACTTTAGTACTCAAAGGCATCGGGCGGCGACGCCTTCGGCGGCCCCGCCCTCATTGTTGTTATAGATGGTGTGAGGAAGAGGAGAGTAAAGGCGAAAAGTAATGACTCCTACCAAGAGGTTGAGGTGCAATTTGTGTCGGGGAAGATGATATTTTGGAAGAGAACTATGTCGGCGGTTAGCCGACGAAGCGGGCAAACCTCGGAAGGGTGGCATGCCGGCAGGAGACGGAGTCGTCTCTAAAAGTTTCAAACACAAGGTCAATCATGAAGAAGACGAAAACTTTTTTCTGCGAGCGCAAAAACTTTTGCTGCGAGCTGCAGTACCCGCATGAAGGAGGTGTCGCTGGCAACTCCTGTGGACTGAGAAAAAAGAAGGTATCGCTAGGCGACAGAGTGGACTTCGACCCGAACTCACATGTCTACGGGAAAGAATCAACCTAATTCATGGAAGAAGAGGGTGCCGCTAGGCGACGGGGTATAGCCTACCGCAACCGAGACTCGTACGGAACAGCGGAAGGCGCTCAGAAGTTGCAACCGGTTTCATATGCAGTACATAACCTTAAATAGAAGCTGGCGCTAGGCAACTCTTGTCGACTGCAAAATTGAAGAACCACCCAACACTCTAAAGAAGAAGACGCTGCCGCTTCGTAGTCGACGGGTATACCGCAAAAACGCCAAATCAGAAAATCACCCAGTACTTGGAAGGAGAAGCTGCCGCGAGTCGACGGGTACTTATGCCGCAACTGAGACTCATACGGTACAGGAGTACGATGAAGAAAACTTTTGCTGCAAGCTGCAGTACCCGTAAGAAGGAGGTGTCGCTAGGCAACTCCCGTTGACTGAAAAAAAAAGGTGTCGCTAGGCGACGGGGTGGACTTGGACCCGAACTCGGTAAGACAAAAATGCAGGCACATGTATACGGGAAAGAGACAATACGGAGCGACTTGGACGGTCGCCCGTGATACTGAGGAGCAACCTAATACATAGAAGAAGGAGCCGCTAGGCGACGGGGTATAGTCTACCGCAACCGAGACTCGTACGGAACAGCGGAAGCCACTCAGAAGCTGCAACCGGGGTTTCATATGCAGAAAATAACCTTAAATGGAAGCTGGCGCTAGGCAACTCTTGTCGATTCCGAAATCGAAGAACCACCCAACACTCTGAAGAAGACGCTGCCGCTAGTCAACGGGTATACCGCAAAAATGCCAAATTAGAAAAGCACCTAATACTTGGAAGGAGATTATGCCGCGAGTCGACGGGTACTTATACCGCGACTGAGACTCATACGATACAGGAGTACGATGAAGAAAACTTTTGCTGCAAGCTGCAGTACCCGCAAGAAGGAGGTGTCGCTAGGCAACTCCTGTTGGCTGAAAAAAAAGAAGGTGTCGCTAGGCGACGGGGTGGACTTCGACCCGAACTCGGTAAGACAAAGAGTACGACACGAACTCGGCAAGACAAAAATGGAGGAACATGTCTACGGGAAAAAAAAAATACGTACTACAGGTGAGCGGTGCAGAAAATACTGAGGCACGTCAACACGAGAAACGAACAGGAGTGTATGTAAAGGGGAAACATGATTTGAAATCAAAGCAGGTCAACATGAAAAAATAATACGTTGGGGTGAGCGGTGCAGAAAATACCGGGGAAACGTAACGCAAACGTCGCATCACACAAAAGAGGTAGAGGATGAAAAGGCAACAGCTCACACGAAAAACGCAACCTGTGTGCGATTTTAGGGAAAGAAAGGCAAATGATCTGCGACAGGAACGGGAAGGGCAAAAGAAGGAGAATGTGGAGAGAAACGAACTGCAGTGGAAGTAAAGTGGAAAGAAAGGTGAAACTCAGGCTTGCGCTGCCGGGGTTGTAACGAAGACCACTGATAGGGACAGCTTACGCTATACCTACAATGGGACCCGAAGGGTACGCTAGCTAGCGTTGGGCTGCGAAAGCAGCTTAGTTAAATCGACACACGACGCGTATGAAAATCCGTGGAAGTGTGGTGAGCTAAAGCTTTATTTTTCCCCATCCGCCGGAGGATAAAAAAAAAAAAAAAAAAAATCAAGGCAGGTCAACACGAGAAACGAACAGCAGTGTCTGGTGTATGTAAAGGGGAAAAATAAGGTGAAACTCAAAGCAGGTCAACAATCTCGTGGATCGCGAGCGAGCAGCCACCCACCAAGCACCCACCACCCACCACCCACCCATCGACCACCCCACCATCAGAGCAGTACAACAGCAATGCAACAGCAGTGGAGCAGCACGTACCGACCAATCCATGACGGCAGCATACAGTAGCAATACGGCAGTGCAGCGGTACACCTGTGGTGTGGTCCTGTGGTACGCCAGGAGCTGGGTGGGATTTTGCACCTTCTTTTACGACTCCCTACCTTTCGGGGGAAGCGCGAGCCGTCCCCGGGAGAGGCTTTTCATGCCCGCCACTCGCGGAGTTGGAACTCGTCGGCGGTTGCGTCGCCACGGACACCGAGGGCTTGTGTGTGGAGCGGGCGTGGCACGGGCGTGCGGTCGCCAGGGGCCGGGTGGCGAGCGGTAGAGCGGAGAGTTATAAGTGTACCGGTTTCAGAGTACACGTAATTCCCCCGTTTGCACCTCAGCGCTCAGAGGTAATCTTCCTTACTCATACATACAGAGGATGATACAGCAGCACCAATTTTTCTTATAAAAAAAAAAATCAGGACTTCAGCTGTGAGTTCGACGAATTTTGGGTCAACACTCATCTTTACAAACTGCGTTTTGTTGGTATTATACTTGTAATATATTATAAAAATTAAAATACACTCCAGCTGTGAGATCGAAGATTTCGTCGAAACTCATCTTTGCAAGCTGTGTGTGATACTCCGATCGCGCGCATTACGAGTTGTGTGTCCTCATTAAGGATATAGGTCGGCGACTCCCCTTACAGCTACAGTGTAGCTATCAGGGTCAACAGGATGATTTTAGTCAGTCTGTGCGCGGAAACTATAAAACCCGTTTCTGAGGGGGACAAAATCTGACAGCTGTGAAGGGAAAAAAGGGGGGGGCCCGGTTTTGATCAAAAGCGAGCGGGTTTGGAGGGGGGCGGGGGGGGGGGGGGGGGGGGGGGGGGGGGGGAAGGGGCAATTTGTGCATGTAAGCTATAAATCCTTTCGAGGGGATAAATCTGACGGTTTTGGCACCAGTATATTATTGGGGGCGGTATACTATGTGGGTGAGTTTTTTGTTGAGAGGGGTCCCATTTAAAAAACATATATCTTTAGACTATATACTATATTCTCCGTATATTATAAAAATGAAAATACACTCCAGCTGTGAGATCGAAGATTTTGTCGAAACTCATCTTTGCAAGCTGTGTGTGATACTCCGATCGCGCGTATTACGGGTTGTGTCCTCATTAAGGATATAGGTCGGCGACTCCCCTCGCAACTACAGAGTAGCTATCAGGGTCAACAGGGTGATGTTAGGCAGTCTGTGCGCGGAAACTATAAAACCCGTTTCTGAGGGGGATAAAATCTGACAGCTGTGGAAGGAGATGCATCAGTTTATCAAGTGAATACTTGTAAGTCGAATAATAACCGGTGAGGGGAGGGCGGAGTTCTGAAGGACGTGGGGGCCTGATTTTGATCAAAAGGGGGGGCGGGAGGGCGGGACGGGGGGGAGGGGACGGGTGGGGCAGGTCAATTTGTGCGTGGAAACTGTAAGTCCTTCTTGTGGGGGAGGGAGGGGAAGTATGCCGGGGGCGGGGGGGGGGGGGCTTTAGGTCGCATAGGTGTAGGGGTTTGCTATACGCGTGGTGCTAGGTCTAGGCGATGGTGCGGGTGGTAGGGAAGGAGGGGGCGTTGGGGGCGGGGGTGGGTGGGAATTGCAGCAGCGGCATGGACGGCTCTAAAACGATAACGAGGCGATATTCAGGGCGAGGGAGTGTTTATTACTCTGGCGGATATCGAAAAATCGGGGGGGAAAAAAAAAAAAAAAGAATAAAGAAAAAAAAAAGGGGGGGGGGGCGGGGGGGGTGGGGCGGGGGGGTTGAATAGGTTTAGGTCATATATAATACACCACACGTATAACAAACCCCTCACCTAAAGCCCTTCCCCCCCCCCCTCCCCCCCCCCGCCCCCACCCCCCACCTTCCCCCCCAACCCATCCCAACCCCACCCCCTCGAACACTCCACCCTCTCTTTACTCACTGATTGTACGACTTACCTCAGGATATACATGATAAACTGATGTATTATTTCCAAAACCGTCACATTTATCCCCTCAAAATAATGTATAGTTTCCAGGCACATATTGAGCTGCCCCACACGCCCCCCCCCCCGCCCCGCCCCAACCCCCCCCCCCCCCCCCCCGCCCCAACCCCCCCCCCCCCCCCGCCCCCAAAAATATACTGGTGGTGCCAAAACCATCAGATTTATCCCCTCGAAAGGGTTTATAGCTTACATGCACAAATTGCCCCCTTCCCCCCCCCCCCCCTCCAAACCCGCTCGCTTTTGATAAAAACCAGGCCCCCTTTCCCTTCACAGCTGTCAGATTTTGTCCCCCTCAGAAACGGGTTTTATAGTTTCCGCGCACAGACTGACTAAAATCATCATGTCGACCCTGATAGCTACCCTGTATGTAGTTGTAAGGGGAGTCGCCGACCTATATCCTTAATGAGGACACACAACTCGTAATGCGCGCGATCGGAGTATCACACACAGCTTGCAAAGATGAGTTTCGACGAAATCTTCGATCTCACAGCTGGAGTGTATTTTCATTTTTTATAATAATATGAAAATACACTCCAGTTATGAGATAGATCAACGATTTGGTGGACAGTGATCTTCGTTATATTGTGTGTGATCCTCCGATCGCGCGTATTAATCATATATGTAGTGGCTTGCCATACGCGCGGTGCTGGGTCTAGGAGATCGTGCGGGGTGTGGGGAAGGAGGGGGCGTTGGAGGGGGGGAGGGGGGGTTAATGAAAGCTACGTCATGGATGGCTAAAAAGATTATGACGTGATATCAATTGCTTAGAAGTGTTTATTGTTCTGGCCGATTTCGATTATTATAAAAATTAAAATACACTCCAGCTGTGAGATCGAAGATTTCGTCGAAACTCATCTTTGCAAGCTGTGTGTGATACTCCGATCGCGCGCATTACGAGTTGTGTGTCCTCATTAAGGATATAGGTCGGCGACTCCCCTTACAGCTACAGTGTAGCTATCAGGGTCAACAGGATGATTTTAGTCAGTCTGTGCGCGGAAACTGTAAAACCCGTTTCTGAGGGGGACAAAATCTGACAGCTGTGAAGGCAAAGGGGGGGCCTGGTTTTGATCAAAAGCGAGCGGGTTCGGAGGGGGGCGGGGGGGGGGGGGGGGAAAGGGGCAATTTGTGCATGTAAGCTATAAATCCTTTCGAGGGGATAAATCTGACGGTTTTGGCACCAGTATATTATTGGGGGCGGGGGGGGGGGGGGGGGGGGGTTGGCGCGGGGGGGGGGGGGGGGGGGGGGGGGGGGGGGGCAGCTCGATATGTGCCTGGAAACTATACATTATTTCGAGGGGATAAATGTGACATTTTTTGGAAATAATACATCAGTTTATCGTGTATATTCTGGGGTAAGTCGTACAATCAGTGAGTAAAGAGAGGGTGGAGTGTTCGAGGGGGTGGGGTTGGGATGGGTTGGGGGGGGAGGGTGGGGGGTGGGGGCGGGGGCGGGGGGCGGGGGGGGGGGAGAAAGGGCTTTAGAAGAGGGGTTTGTTATACGTGTGGTGCTAGGTCTAGGCGAAGGTGCGGGTGATGGGGAAGAAAGGGGCGTTCGAGGCGGGGGGGGGGGGGACACAGCGGCATGGATGGCTCTCGAAAGATAATGAGGTGATATCCTGTGCGTGAAGTGTTTATTAATGTGGCGGATTTCGATATTTGGTGGGGCGTTTGAGTAAGGGAGAGCAAGAGGGGGGGGGGGGGGAGATTTTTTAGGAAGTTTAGGTCACAAATAATATTCTTCGATTATTATAATAAAATGTGTTGTTGCTCTCCATTATAATGGTTAGTGTTGGTATTTTTACTTTATTTAGGTGGGGAATCTTGAGGTAGATCTGACATGTATATGTTCCCATCGTTTCCTCCTGCATAAACGCCCCACCTACTATCGATATCCGCCAGAGTAATAAACACTTCCACGCCCTGGATATCGCCTCGCTATCGTTTCAGAGCCGTCCATGCCGCTGCTGCAATTCCCACCCACCCCCGTCCCCAACGCCCCCTTCTTTACCGAACACCCGCACCATCGCCTAGACCTAGCACCCCGCGTATAGCCAACCCCTACATCTATGCGACCTAAAGCCCTCCCCCCCCGCCCTCGGCCCCCCCCCGCCACATTCCCCCTCCCCCACAAGGAATATTTATAGTTTCCACGCACAAATAGACCTGCCCGACCCGTGCCCTTCCCCCCTTCCCCCCCCTCCCGCCCCCCCTTTTGATCAAAATCAGGCCCCCACGTCCTTCAAAACTCCGCCCTCCCCTCACCGGATATTCGACTTACAGGATTCACTTGATAAACTGATGCATTTCCTTCCACAGCTGTCAGATTTTGTCCCCCTCATAAACAGGTTTTATAGTTTCCGCGCACAGACTGCGTAACATCACCCTGTTGACCCTGGTAGCTACACTGTAGTTGCAAGGGGAGTCGCCGACCTATATCCTTAATGAGGACACCCAACCCGTAATACGCGCGATCGGAGTATCACACACAGCTTGCAAAGATGAGTTTCGACCAAAGATTCGATCTCACAGCTGGAGTGTATTTTAATTTTTATAATATACTTCTTATTTTTTATAAAATTATTACTGCTGTAGTTTCCACTATGCTACTCTATCGTATGTATCGCGTGGCAAGCCTTTTAAACTTTTTTGGCCTTGGGCACATATAAGGCAAATCCCCGGGCTCCCGCAACATCCTGAGGGATTGGGTTTCTGCATCCCCTATCCCCGCGTACGTACGTAAGATTTGAATGCAAACCGGGATTTTCTCCTCGTAGAGGGTACACGTTTCATTCCCTCTTTTTGCACTGAGCACCACGCTACGATCCTGCCGCCCAGCAGCAGTCCAGCCCCCTAGCAGCAGCAGCCTGCAAATCTATGCGCGTGCTGCTGCTGTTGTAGTAGCTGATTCTTTGATCGGAGCGTGGCGTTTGTCACCCCACCATACCCCATCTTTCTGGTGTGCTGCCGCTTCGGGTGCATCTCCATTGCATGTCCACAGATCGCGTCAATTTGGTCGGTAATATCTTGTTCGTTTTGATTGGAATTAATATACAAACCCATCCTTACATCCACTTCCAAAGAGACAATATTTTTCCGCACTACATATGTACCAGAGGGGTATTGTTTTGCGTCGGAGATTTTTCTCATGCCACAGATGACAGGTACCAAACAAGAGGACGGCACAACGCTACGTGTACAACCCTACGGCACAGCAGCAGTAGTGCGACACATCATGCGCATGCACGTGACGAGTCCTCTCTATGCTGAGGCGAGTTGCTTTCGTCTCCACGAGGGGACGATTTTGAATCGGACGACGATCAAAACAATCCAGCGTAATGTTTCTTGGCTCTAAATAGCAAGCAGCAGTGGATATAGGCGCTATTGGCACCACGCTACGATCCTGCTGCCCAGCAGCGGTCCAGCCCCCTAGCATCAGCAGCCTGCAACCCTATGCGCGTGTGGCTTATATTGTAGAAGCTAATTGTTTGATTGGAGCGCGCCATTTGTCACCCCACCATACTCCATATTTCCGCTGTGGTGTCGCTTCGTGCGTATCTCCATTGCATGTCCACAGATCGTGTCAATACTGGCGGTAGTATAGGAACCTTTAAATACTTATTTATTTACCACCCCACCTTTACATTTACGTTTAAATAGATTGTATTTTTATGTACCGGTATATAACAGAGTGGTAATGTTATGGATCGGAGATTTTGCTCACACCACAGATGACAGGGGCCAGACAACATGAGGACGGCACAACGCTACGTGTACAACCTTGCCGCACAGCAGCAGTATGATACATCATGTACGTGCGCGTGGCGAGTCCTCGCTATGCTGAGGCGAGTTGCTTTCGTCTACGATTTTGGATCGGACGACGATCAAAACAATCCGCGTAATTTTTCTTGAATCTAAAAAGCAAACAGCTGTGGATATAGGCGCTGATGCTCCATGAGACAGTTCCTCATGCCGTGCACTCTCTGCGACGAACTGGTGGTGAAGGGGGATGATTGCCCATCCTGGCGTGTATCACTCGCCGTGAAGTTCAATATCTGGCTCAACAAGACACGAAGAGTACTTATTCCGAAATTGCTGATTTCCAGCTACGAAACAGGAAACAAAGAAAAGACAGCAAAACCACGATGATGATAGAAAGACGGCGCACGGAACAACTGCTGATTTTGTTTTTTTTTGCCGGTTGAACATCCACCTTTCGACCTTTTATTTTTCACCACGCAAATTTTACTGCATAAGAGTCGCCCGTGTAAAAGTCCGCATCGTACGAGTACTGGCGCTGGACACGTGCTCATGGGATTACCACTTATTTAGGGTTCTCCACCACGACGGGGAGAGAGCGAACCGTACCCGGGAGGGCGCCTCCCCACACCCCGCTTCTCGAGCTGCGGACAAGAACATAATTTTCACTACCACCAGGTACATCTTATTTGCCCACAGCCGGTCAGATTTTTGGATGCTTGGGTTTCGTTCTTGCGCCACTCCCTTAGGCACTACCCGGAGGGAAACCTTGTAGTTGATATCACTCTAACATTTTATAAAAATATTTTCCGGACGTCAGCTGTGAGTTTTACGAATTTCGGATCAAAACGAGTACGCATCTTTTCAAGCTGTTTGTTGGTGCTTGTAATATATCCTGGTACTACTTTGTATTTGGTATGGGTAAGTTTTTCCTCAATGCGATCTGTTCCACTATTTTGTAAAATCAAAATATTTTCTCCACTATAATGGTTGGTGTTGGTATTGTTACTCTAGGAGGGGAATATTGAACTAGATCTAACATCATGTATATTTTATAAACTTACTTCTGTATTTTCCACTCACTGAATCATATGCATTGCAGATGGTTTGCGGATGGATGGCTTGGTCAGGGTTGTTGGTACTTGTGGTTAAGTGCGCAGATAAGTTTTCTCCACCTGGGAGTGAGTGGTCTTACTATTTTGTTTTTTGCACTACATTTTTTCTTTTTCTTTTTTATCCTCCGGCGGATGGGGAAAAATAAAGCTTTAGCTCACCACACTTCCGCGTATTTTTATACGCGTCGTGTGTCGATTTAACTCATTTGCTTTCGCAGCCCAACGCTAGCTGGCGCACCCTTCGAGTCCCATTGTAGGTACAGCGTAAGCTGTCCCTATCAGTGGTCTTCGTTACAACCCCGGCAGCGCAAGCTGCCGTTGTATATGGGTGCGTGTGTATGTCGACCCGGCCTGTCCCCTGAGGGTCAGTTTCGGTGGAGATAGCCACCCGGAATGTCATCTTTCCGGGTAGTGTGGGACTTGCACAAGCTCGCCCACTAACAAAACCCCTGGCCATGGGAAATGGCCTTCCGCCGGACTTGGTCCAGTTACGGTCCACCCTACCCATTCGGGCGTTGGTCCTCGGTTTGCACTACAATGGCGGGTTTTGGTATACATCTGGAGTATGAAGACAATGATAATAGTGATCTAGTGGATATCATGTAAAGCTCCCACCCATCAAAAACACGGGAGTCAGTGAGACTCGAACCCACGGTTCCAAATTGATACGCTTTCACCCTAACATTGTAGCTACAGATATCATGAAAATACACTCCAGCTGTGAGATCGAAGATTTTGTCGAAACTCATCTTCGCAAGCTGTGTGTGATACTCCGATCGCGCGTATTACGGGTTGTGTGTCCTCAATATGGACATAGGTCGGCGACTCCCCTTACAACTACAGTGTAGCTACCAGGGTCAACAGGGTGATGTTAGTCAGTCTGTGCGCGGAAACTATAAAACCCGTATCATATATGTACGCGTGAAGATAAATTATTTTTTTTTATATGACCCTTTTTCCGCTCTTTCGTTATTTCGGTGTAATTCTAGTACGAAAGATTTCAGCAGCTGATTGCACTAAATATCAATCTTCATATGATACCATTTATATTACTGAGTAATGTCATCAAAATTGCGAAGTTATTTCCCCGCATATAGGGGATAATTTTTTTATCACATGTTAATTACACTGTCTATGTGCACCAGGTTACTGAGTCAGGTCATATGAACAGTCGATGAATTGGAAGTACACCACTCACCGTGGAAAATCACCGAGTTGTTAGCATGACCTGTGAGCCGACGAGTTGTAATCATGACTAGTGAGTGTCATCAGCATGTTGTGGTATACTCATGGCACTCCCCTTGTATAGGCAGTGCACAGCAGCAGTGACTAGTGAGCATTGTGGACAGTGGAGCACCAGAGGGTATGTAGTGTTGTTGGTAAGACACGACAGTTGACGTTTCTTGTTGGTGACTGACTGTTGAGGATCTGATGTTGTGTGTGAACGTTATCTAGATCTGAAGACAACTACTGTAGTAGGGGTTTCTACTTATCCTCTTCTGGATTCTGATATGGGGATTCGGGGATGAAGTTAGATTCGCTTGTTTTCTTGTGTTCGGAGCTAATACAACAACTTCTCTCTCCTTTCCTAGCACCTGAATGGTGCTGACCAGCCCCCCTCAGGCCAAGGGGGGATACTTTCTGGTCAGTAGACCTTGCCTAGCTTAGGCGTGTCTACAGCATCATCAGCATATTATGTTATACTCATGGTACTTCCCTTGAATTAGTAGTGCACAGCAGCAGCGTATATCCATCCCATCCCGTCCTTCCTGACTTGTTATGTTCGCTCCAATGTGAATGCTTTTATCCCATCCATGACGGGTCATTCTCGTTTTCTTGGACCGCACTTCTTTTCAGTTATATTCACTCGTATGTTAAACTCCTTCGTCACCAAATGTTCACCTGTATGTTTGCGCAAATGAAGGAAGTCTTTCAGTTTTTCAGCATGTGAACAGCGTAGCAGTGCACTTGAACATGTCACTAAGGCTCCCTGGTTCCTCTCAGTCACTACCGGACGGTACTGTAGCACAAAAGGCTGAGCTCAAAGCCTTGATTCCGCACACAACGAAGGTTTAAACAAGAAAGAAATACCGACTGAATGTACAAGTGCATTGGTTATTTTTTGTGTAGTTGTTTTTCCATGATCTTGATTGAAGTACCTGTGCACGAAACGGAAACACAAAAAGATTGGTTCATCCGTTTCACGGCTGTATTTCGTGGGTACCTACTAGATAGTAAGAGGCCGATAATTTGAAACGCCAGTCATAATGTTGTTACTTATTATTGAATTTTAGAAGCGTTGGGTTGGTTGTGTTGGTAAGTATATACATTAAACAATGTTGAGGTTGGTTCTGTTGAGAAGTATCTAAGTTAGATTTCTTATCTTGCATATTGGGAATGCATCATTTTGTATCTCCTAACGAAATGGTGATGGAGATTTGGATTTTCAATGTTCCCCCTCACAGTAAATTCAGGTATAATGCACTAATATTCTCGAAAATATTGGTGTATTATAGGTTCCTTGATTGTACTATGTCATGACTTATTTTTGTAACTTAGGCGTTACAATTAGGAGATAGCTTTTAGGGGTTTGATGTATGATATATTTTATCAGTGGATTATGGATGCATTTACGCTCCTGTATTTCAACAGTCATCTAATCTCATTTATTATAATAACTTCATTAATCCATTAACATTTGGATAAATCTACATTTTTCTAAAATAAAATAACAACACAGCAACAACAGACCACAGGAACAGAAACAATAATAACAATAATAACAACAATAACAATAGCAATAGGTGCAAGAACACTACCAACAGCAACAAACGCAGCGACAATCACAACCATAACAACAATAAAACCAGAATCAATATAACGATGATGACAATCACACGTAATAGAAGTACAAAAAAAGCATAAACCATTAACAATAGTAATAACAGTCACCATCATAACAGCTTTTCTTCGCCATACAGGTCGGCAAAAGGCATACTTCGGGAGTACCGCTAGTACGATATTTAATTACGTAAGCGCGGGGAGTGTGAACATAAACAACTACTGAAATTTCTGAATCGTATGCATTTTAGTCAAGTTTTGATGCTGTTTACGTATTCGGCGCAGTTCTCGATGCCGAGTGGGCATCTTGCCTGGGCTAACAACGTTCCCAATGGTTGCACTCCAACTTATGGCTTTGCTTATGGTACATAGAGCCAATCATGTCAATCGCTATGCCCACCAAATGGGTCAGGGCCTAGTAACGGGAAATGATTCGATCGCCAGCGGAGTCCCACGTTCGGCAATGCATTTCTTGGTCAGAAATCAGGGGCCGCGCGGACAAACTCGACCCAAATCTCGAAGCGAAGCACGAAGACACCAAGCCCAAGCCAGAAGATCGGGAGGTTGCGCCTGCGCACAACTCGCACCCAGTTAAGAGGTGTGACACACACGTAGTCAGACGCCTGGCAGCAGAGTTTGCATTGCGCGAGAATGCCACGGCCAGGCACCGGCAGGTGAACGAGATCGTCTTCCTCAGAACCTCGCGATTTACAAGCTTATCCGAACAATCTTCGGAGGACCACCCCGTCTTTCCAGAAACACTGCAGAAGCAGCCAGCAGGCTCTCGCGTGCGTCTGCGCAATGCAACCACGCGTTCCATTCCTGCTCGAGTGGGCCCTGAGCCCCGAGCTTACCGCTGCCCAAGCTTCCCGATCAGCAGCGGGAACACCATGATGTGCTTTTTGGTTATATAACTCGGAGAGCGAGAGAGGGTTTGGCAGAGATCTCTATACTTGGATCTTTGGGTGCACTGCGCGTAGACCTGACCGGAGAGCACACATGACGACTTTTCGAAGCCGCGAGGAGCATGGCCCATGTCACCAGGAAGCCACCGACGACCCATCGCCAAAATCCCAGCCGGAACCTAGGGGGGTAGAGGTGCAGCAAATCCGACTGGAGTTATCGATTTTGGCGACAACACAGAAAACCGTGCGACCTCAACCAGCCCTTCCTGCCTCGCAAAACGCCAGGTGAAATAACCCTGCCGCTACTAATCAAAAGTAATTCCAAGTAGTTTGTCTTTCCCGACGACGCCGGTGCATTGCTGAGGGTTGGGTATCTTATCGGTCACCACGCTGCTGTTAATACTACTCTAATTCCAAGTAGCTTGGCCCCAAATTGCGTGCGCTATTTTAAACAACTTGGTTCTATGTACAAGAAACTGGAAATTTGCAAATTGCATTTGGATACTGCCGTGCTTGATCTAGGCGAGAGATTGCGTGCGGGAGGGTGGTCTGGTTTACTAGTAGATGAAAAAGAAATGTACGTAAGAATATGCTGGTCAACAGACTAAACAGGTAGCTTATATATGAGTTAGCTGTGCAGGGTTAGTTAAAGGCTGGTGCACCAGTTTGTCGCGAGCATACACATGTCGTTCATATACCTGGATTCCAGGTCCCACTGAGGTAAGCCAAATACCGGGTAAGTTAAAGGCTGGTGCACCAGTTTGTCGCTAGCATACACATGTCGTTCATATACCTGGATTCCAGGTCCCAACGAGGTTAGCCAAATACCTGGTACGTCAAAAGCTAGTACACCAGTGGAGTTGCCACTTTAGTGCGGTTCCGCTTACATTGCGTTCGCGCTTTAATGCTACGAATTTTTCTTGTCACGAGTCTCAATTCAAATTGGCTCCAGCATAATACTCGGAGAGCTATAGTGTACGCAAGTAAGACTACTGGTGCTGACTACTGCTGTGCACCAAGTACTGATGAGGTGCCACAGCAGTCTGCCATATAACACGACACCTACTTCACGACCCAGAGAAGAAAAAAAAACAATCGCTAACGTTAGCTAGCAGCTGTATAAGAAGCGCACAAAGACAGTAGTAGTACGTACGCGTGGACCGATCGTGCTGCGCCCATGTCGGACTACTACTCTACCCCCTAGGTTGTTGCTGTTCGGACACTTGCGGCATCACCTCTCAACCAAGCAAGCAGTAGTAGTCGCTCTGAATAGCCCGCAACTTTGTTGTTGTCATTTTTCCCCTCTCAGGACCAGAAAAAGGTTAATACACACTACATGAGACGTAGACTCTAGTACACCCTAGTCTATAGTCTATGGGACTAACTTGGAAAAAAAAGTGCTGAAGCAACTGACGATTGTTACGGCTTCGACCACCCGAAGTGGCCCGGGCCGCTGTGACAGGATAAGGGGATAGTGTTCGAGCTGAAACGTAAGGAGCTGGCAGCGCGACACCCGCACAGCACGCTGGGTGTGATACTCGCGCTGCTTGCTGCATGATATGGCTAACATAATTTGCCGATTTTTTTTACTACCCAATTGGCAAGTAGAACGTTGGGTGAGTCCCTGCTGGCCGTGGGAATAGGCCTGATTTTACCTCATTGTCCCCAGCAGGCCTCATTCAATCGGTCGTGAGTATGGTCGCGATAACGGCCGGGGTGTCTTGCATTTGTTGCACATGTGTCAGGCATTGCGATATGACGTGCCATGGCAATTGGCGTGGCGTGCCGTGGCACGTCTTACGGCAATGCCATGGCATGTCATGGCATTGCCATGGCATTGCAGTAAAACGTGCGACGGCATTGCCATGGCATGCCATGGCACGATTATGCAATTTGAAGGGGACAACGTACCATGACGCACCTCGGAGGCACCATGTATGTGCCATGTCAGTGCATGGTAATGCCTATGGCAGTGCATGGCAATGCCATGGTCATACATGGTCAGTCCATGGCAAAATGCCATGAACGGCCATGGGCAATGCCACGGGCGACCATGAGCATCCTTGGTCATACTATGGCATTGCCATAGACCAATCATTCAGGGAAATACCATGACAATGCCATGATCATTCACGGAAATACCATGGCAATGCCATGGTCATCCGTGGCAATGCCGTGGTTGCCCATGGCAATGCCACGGTCTTCCATGGCCATGCCATGGTAGTCCATGGTCATTCGATGCCAATCCCATGGGAATGCCAAGGTAATGCCATGGGCTATCCAACTAGTCTGATGTATGGTCGGGAATGCTTGGCTTGGTTCTGCTTTAGAGCCGCCGAAGCAGACCTCCCTGCACCATCCACCTCTCTCTGTTGATTGTATGCTTGGATATGATGCGGATATATTGACGGTTGAGTATTGTAGGGATTTCCAGTGATAAGTTGGCCACATCGTAGCGGTACATCGGGATGGTGGAATGATTTTGGGTATTTCGCCGCCCCTCCTCGTTGTGCTCCTCGTTGAACTCCTCGTTGTGCTTCTTCTACCGAGTGAGTCTTCTCCTCTCCACGCTGCGCCTTGGCTAGGAGCAACTTGATATATATTTGTACGTCTTATACTTGTCTTCGTACCGGTGATTCCACTACCCCACTATTGTCAGCTCAACGGGTAAGCCCTCTACGTTTCGTGGGGATCAACAGACACGATAATTATCGCGTACCGTACGCAGTACTTTCCCTGTTAGAAGCGAAGGGTGTTGAGTGACGCGGGCTTTTCTGCGGAAGAAAGCTAGCTGGAGAAATCAGCCGGAGCCATGGGGGACACCGATTTGAGTGAAGCCAAAGGGAGCAGCGGCGGGATCACACCCGCCATTTTGGAGCAGCTGGCAGACTTGCAGAGGAAAGTGGTTCTCCTGAAAGGAACCACACCGGGAGCTGAGGTACGAAAGGCCCCAGCTTCTTCCCCGTCGTTTACGCCTGTTGTGCAAGGTCTGGCCCATCCGGGCGGGTATTTTGGTAGCAACCGTCCCCCTAAGTTTAATAGTAAAAGGGGCACGTGGCCCCTCTGGAAAGAGAATTTTACATCGTTCACTAGTATAAAAGGATGCAGGGATCTCTACAGAGAGACGGCCAACCCTGTTAGAGTAGTGGATGACTCCCTCACGAATGAAGACTTGCTGTTGAGGCACTCGGCTTCGACAATCATGTATGCTAGAGTGGCTTGGGAGTTTTTGCTGGAAGCTTTGGACTCTGACCCCCCGTGTTTAACCAGGATGCTGGAGACCAAGTCGCCTAGCGGAGCGTGGAAAGCCATGACCGATATTAATGCTCCAAAGACAATAATGGAAAAACGAAGGGTAGCGCAGGAGTTCGACTCCATCTCAATGGCAGGGGGTGATGACCCTGTAGAATACTTGAGCCGCATCGACAAGACAGTGCAAAAGCTTGCAATGCTAGGGGGAACAAAGGATGATGATGACGTCACTGTGCATATTGTCCAGAACCTCTCAGCATCTTACGAGGTGGAGAAAAAAATCCTGTTGTCCAGCCCTGGCCTGACTCGTTCCAACATAGACGAGGTATTAAGAAACGCGTACATGTCGCACAAGCAGAATGTTGGAAGGGGTAAGGGTCAGTCGAAGGGAGATGACCCACATGCTCTCTACGCCGGCGGTGCATAACCAGCCGGTACAGGGGGCAATGGGATGGGGAGGAACTCGAAAGGAAATCAGAAAAACAAACAGAATCAGTAGCAGTCGCAGCAGCAGCAGCAGCAGCAGCATCGGCAGCAACAGCAGCCGCAGCCGCCGCACCAGCAGCAGCAACAGCTGCAGCACCAAAGTGGTGGTGGCGGTGTAATGGGCCCAACGTACCATTTAGATCCGGAATATGGGCAGTGGCGTTGGGATGACTCGAAGTTGGCTCCTTTTGAGAACGCTGGTGATATACCCCCGATGGGATATGTACCAGTTCGACCTCCGCCTGGTGCGCTACCACCGATACCCCCGCCACCGGCAGGATCTGGACCGCCACGTAGAGGTACCCCGATAGCTCCCCAGCTATGCTTCAAGTGTCAGCAACCGGGGCATTATGCCGTTCAATGCACTGCGCACGCACACGCACACGTGGCGCAAAAATTACCCATCTAGCTCAGGTTATTTTGGCGCGCATGTTGCATCGTTTAGCCCCCCCCCCAGCATCATACGACGGAAGTTGGCAGGCCGGAGCAAACCGTGAGCCCTATGGAGCTGGTAGCTATGCTCCGCAGTACGTTGCCGCAACAGCAGAACCATACGCGCCCCCTCGACTGTCTACTCCCCGTATGACTCTCCAGGGGCAGCGGAATCCACGCATAGCAGTAGAACGTCTGACGACCCACACGTTTTCACCGCGCAGATTGCTCAACCAATCAAATACCTCTCCGAAATGAAAGAGACACCTCGTGACATTTCTGTGGGTAGCGGTAGAGATGAGAGGGTTGCCGACTCTGGTGCTTTGTACCACGTCACGGGGGACCCCATCGGGATGTTTGACTGTAAGCCCCCTCCGGTAGGTAAGGAGAGGTTAGTGATAGGTGACATGACGATTATGGGCGCCGAGTGCTTTGGCAAGCTGTCTCTGTTGATGCACTGCCAGGGTGGTGACACGCATGTACGGCTGACGAACGTGGCATACGTGCCTGGAGTCCAGTTTATCTTGTTCTCATTGCACGCTGTGATGCCAAAGTGCCGTGTGATCATGGACACTAAGGGGGTTCACATGCTTGGCGGGAGTGTTTCGTTCGTACGCAGAGACGTTGGCTCATACTGCTCCGCAACTAGGATTACCGACCCCCCCATGGCTAACGCAGTGTTGGTCCCTGGCAATTAGCCACGGATCGATATTAACGATCTGCACGTTGCGCTAGCCCACTCGCATGCTGAAACCCGACGCGAGTCGGCGCGCCAACATGGTGTAGAAGTGGTAGGAGAGTTGGTCCCTTGTGCTGGGTGTTCCGAAGCCAAGGGTAGGAGGATGCCAGTTCCGAGATCCACCTACAGTCGCTCGACCAAACCCTTTGAGCGTCTGTTTGTAGACCTGTCCGGAAAGCGCCCCGCGTCATCTGGTGGTCATCACTACCTAATGATGATTATGGACGATTTTTCTCGGTTTGGATGGACTTACTTCCTCAAGGAGACGTCCGACGTGCCCGCTGTTTTCGCTGGTTTTCTGATTAACATTCGGGCACAGGACACCCCATCCATTGTGGAGTGCCTGCGCTCAGATAACGGTACTGAATTCACTAAGGGTGAGTCCGTGACGCTGCCAGACCACCACCGTATCCGCCGAGATTACACGCCAGTAGACTCTCTAAAGTACGACGGCGTGGTCGAGCGCAGGATTGCCCTGGTCTTAGAGGCCGCGATGGCGTCTTGCCTGGAGGCTCCCCGCCTGTTCGGCGGCGTGCCTCTGCCGCCGACAGGGCCTCTATGGGCGGAAGCGTGCGTGCACGCGAGTGATGCCATCACGTGTCGGCGAGGGTGAGCGACAGGCCGGGCATGTTGTCGCCTTACCAAAAGTTGCACGGTAGGGCACCGTTCCTGCGACTGCTCCCCTTTCTCAAGCCAGGCTTGCACCACGTGAAGCGGACGCTGAAATATGAGCCGAAGGCACAGGTTTGCTTTTTCTTGAACATCGGCAGCAACCACCCAAGGGACTGTTGCAAGGTGTTGCTTGTGTCCGGCCGCCGGTCGTACACCCGCGATGTTAGTTGGGAGCATCCGCGGGAAGCCTTTGCTGGGTTGCTGCCTGCGGCATGGGGCAAGGACACCCCATCACCTGGGCCGAGTTTGTCAGAGGCGCAGATGCCCCCGGAAGACGGGGAGGTATGGCATGAGCTGGCACCGGTGCCGTCAAGGGCGTCGACGGTGCCGTCACAACCGTCACAGTTGCCGTCAAGGGCGTCACCGGTTCCGTCACGGCCGTCACCGGTGCCGTCAAGGGCGTCACCGGAGTTGGCACAGCCGTCACCGGTATGGACGTCAAGGGCGTCACCGGGGGCGACACAGCCATCACCGGTGGTGCCGTCAAGGGCGTCACCAGGCCTGGCACAGCCGCCGCAGTCACGCCAGTTCTCAGGAGCTGGTGATGGTGGCGAGCCACAAAAACTGGGGCGCACGCGGGCGCAGACTGCTCGCAACCAGGCAGGAATTGACAGATCGCAGACTGCAAATGACGGCGTAGCTCAACTGGGACGCACAGGGGGCAAACCGCGCGCAATCAGGGAGGTATGTGACATGGACTGTTATCTTTGATGGCTGCGCGGGAGGGTATTAGTCATGTACTGTACCATCAAGCCCCACCTTACAAGAACCCTCCCCTACTTTCGCGTCCGGTGAGTGAGCTCTTGACGCCGAACTCGTTCTCGGAAGCGCTCCCTGACGAGTATTCTGATCTCTTCATTCAGGCCACGGAGAAAGAATATGGTGGCCTGCAAAACGCGGGTACTTTCGGTGCGATCTAGCAACCAAACGGCCTGAATGTTCTTTCGGCGAAGTGGGTGTACGGTTGGAAATCGATTGAGATTGGCTTTGCGACCAGGGCTAAGGCGAGGTTGGTAGCGGGGGGTTGCGGGCAGCGTGAAGGTATCGATTTCTTTGAGACATTTTCACCGACACCTACGGCGTCCTGCATCCGCTTGTTGGGTGCCATTGCTTGCGAGTTAGATTTGGACCTTTGTCATTTCGATGCAGAACAGGCTTTTGTTTAGTCAAATCTAGACAAAGATGTTTCTATGCGGCTGCCCCGGGGTTGTGGTGAGATGTCTGGGAAGGTAGTACGCTTAAACCGCAGTCTCCACGGCTTGAAACAAGCGTCGAGATCGTGTCACAACCACTTGTTATCGCACATGAAGAGTCTTGGTGTTGAGCAGAGTCTGCGTGTGTATTGCGCTTGGTCGAGTCTGGAACTGTCTCCATAGTGACAGTAGTTCATGTGCACGATATCTCCGCAGTAGGACGGAAGGCTAGATGCGATCAATTCTGCGAAGACTTGAACCGCCTAGTGCCGATTACCAACCTTGGCGAGCTAAGGTGGTATGCTGGCTGCCGGTATTCTAGAGATTGGAATGCTGGCACTTTAATGATATCGCAGCAAGCTTTCGCTGAAAACACAGCTTTGAAGTTCGGCGTTAGCTCGAGTAGAAGAAACCCGTTCGAAAAGGGCCTTAAACTCGAAGAGTTCGATGCGACTGAACCTGAGGGCGACTGGCCTTTCCGTGAACTGGTAGGGTGCTTGATGTGGTTTGCTAATCAGACACGTCCGGATATTGCGAACGCAGTGAAAGCGGTAGCCAGGTACACCAACTCGCCCAGGGCGATACTCTGGAAGACAGCGGTTGGCATTTTGGAGTATGTTTTTTTCCCGAGTGATTTTGGCATTACTTTTCAGAGAGGCAGTGGACTGCAGCTGGTTGCGTGTGCGGATGCAGACTACGCCAGCGATGCCACTGATAGGAGGTCGGTTTCCGGTGGGGCTGTCATGTGCGCAGGAGCATGCGTGTGCTAGTTTTCGAGGACTTAAAAGTGCGTGACGCTTTCGACCACAGAAGCCGAGTACGTAGCACTGGCAGACACCATCAAGGAGGTGATTTTCTTGCGGTACGTGTGGAGTTTCATTTTGTTGGCCTTGGTTCTGCATGCATCACGGTTTTTGAGGACAACAAGGAGGCAAGGCACCTGGCTCATAACCCGGTGTGCGCGTCGAATTCGAAACGCATCGACATTAGGCACCACTTCCTCCGAGAGCTTGTATTCGGGGGAGAGTTTGGCATTGTCGCCGTAGAGTCTGAGCAGCAACACGCAGACTTCCTGACGAAGGCACTTGCCGGTCCAGTTTTTCGTTTTCACCGGGATTTTGTGATGAACATTTGATTTCGGGAGAATGGTAGAATATATCATGATTTAGTACGCTAGGTTCGCTGTTTCTACTGTTTAACAATGATATTTGAGCAGGGAGTTTGAGGATGTTTGGGACTTGGGGACGGTGACGATTTTTGGTGAACTACCCGGGGTCATCCCCGCGTAATCAGTCTATGGTTTTCTCAACTAGGCCCGTAATGAGACCCAGCTGAGCCCATTGTTCAGTTTTCATCCTGCAAGGAGGGGTCACGCCCACCTGTTACCGCTTGTGCGGGGAAGGATTCGCTTGACCACTTGAGAGGATTATGGCTCGTTTAGTAGGAAAAAGGTCTCAAACTCGACGAGTTCGATACGTCTGAACCCGAGGGCGACTAACTTTTTTGCGAGCTGATTTAAATTGTTTCTTGACGGATTATTCTGCTTTTATTAGCAGGATTTAAGTGCTTTTAAGAGTGCATGGTAGTTAGGGAGGCAAGTAACTGTTTCTTGATTTTTGAAGTAACACTGTTTTCACGATTGCGTTGTCTAGTATGGCATTATATTACTCTGGATTTGAGCGTTTGGAATCTGAATGGATTTTCAGTATGTACCCAGCCGGGAGGCGTTCGTCTCATTCGAAAGTGAGCTTTGAGACTGCTGTCCGATCACACTTGTTGGCACTCCTGTTCTATGGAGCTGACAACCGTTTTATGAGGAAGGCTGAGTGCTGATTATAAGGCCGATGTTTGCGTTTATAGATTTTTGAAATTTGGATTTCAGATTTGAGTTTTCGGTCTTTGAATTTCGGATTTGAGTTTTGGTGTTTGGATTGAGATTTTACGACTTCGATCTTAGGTTCATGAAGAGTGATGTTGGATACTGTCCCGCTGAATTATGTCTCTAGATTTATGGAGTGGTTTTCAAGGACTATGGTGCTGCAACCTTTCTTGTCACGGTAGTACTGGGAGGATATTGATTAACCGATTTTTCATTGGATCGTTTTACCCTGATGATATGGCAATATAGCATCATACCGTATCATTTACGAAGCAGGGAGGCTGTTGATTGATATGATGCGGATATGATGACGGTTGAGTATTGTAGGGGTTTCCAGTGATAAGTTGGCCACATCGTAGCGGTACATCGGGATGGTGGAATGATTTTGGGTATTTCGCCGCCCCTCCTCGTTGTGCTCCTCGTTGCACTCCTCGTGGTGCTTCTTCTACCGATTGAGTATTTTCCTCTCCACGCTGCGCCTTGGCTAGGAGCAACTTGATATATATTTTTACGTCTTATACTCGTCTTCGTACCGGTGATTCCACTACCCCACTATTGTCAGCTCAACGGGTAAGCCCTCTACGATTCGTAGGGATCAACAAACAACCTCCAATACTTCCATGCTTGCCACATGTCTTGTGTGTATACAGGGGATGCGTGTGTGTCTGGTTCCTTTGAGAACGCATAGTTGACACCTGGTTGCTGACACTTGTCTCCCAACTTTTAATTTATTTCTGCATCATATTTTTCTTTTCAGGGAATTTGAAAAATATAATGTGAAAATAAAACAATTTTTCATTGTTAATTTGAAAAGAAATGAAAAACGTAAGCTGTGAGTTTTGTTGATGCAAAAAAGGCGGAGGAAATACCATATATAACGAAATTCTGTCGTACCCAGAGTTCCAGCAATCTTCTTTTTGTTGTTGCACCGAAACAAAGGTGGTTACAATACCAATCAGATGCATCCGTATGATGCTCATGTGACGAGAAAATGAGCAATCTGGTTGTAATTAGACTGGAAATTTACTTCCCCAGTGTTGAGATGCAGAACGGGAGAAACTGTGCTTGGACGTCTGGTTGGGATGAGAACAACTGCCAAGGCAAGGGGACGGAAACCAATCCGGAAAGAAACAGGTAGCAGGGTGGTGAAAACTCGGGACGGGAACAAGACACCTTACGGGACGGTAGACGGTGGGAAGAGAAACCAAGGACACGAACGGTCGGAAAATCGCGGTCGGGAACGAAATATCACATCGTTTCCCGTTCCTGTCCCGTGACCATGCTGACGTTTACCGCCGATGTCCGTGCTCAAAACTGAAAACTGAGCCTTTCGTCGTAAAGATTTTGTTTTAACCACTGGCTGTACGACGGCAGCGGCTGATGATTCAGCAGGGGCACGGGTGGTGAAGGTCGGGACGGGAAAATGTGGTCGATATGGGAACGAGACCAGACGCAAACGGGAAACTGTGTGATACTTCGTTCGTTCCCGACCGTGATTCCCGATCGTTCCTATCCTCGGTTTATTTTCCCACCGTCCACGGTCCCGCTGTAAATAGTCTTGTTTCCGTTCCGACCTTTTACCATCCCACTGCCTATTCCCTCGCCGATTGTTTCCAGTCGCATTGGCTGGCCAGTTATTGCAATCCCAACCCGACGTCCAAGCACAGTTTCTGCCCTTTCGCATCTCAATACTTAGAGGCGTAAATTTCCAGTCTAGTTACAACCGGATTGCTCATTTTCCCGTCATCATATGACCATCGCGTGAATGCATCCGATGGATATTGTTAACCACCTTTGTTTGGATGCAACAGCAAAGACGAGATTGCTGGACTTGTGAACGCTACAGAATTTTGTCATGTATTGTATTTCCTCCGCATTTCTTAATTCAACAATCAGTGATGAGAAACTGTTGTTTTTTCAAATATTTTTGCAAACCCGAAGAATGAAAAAAAACATTCAGAAATAAATATAAGGGGGAGACCAATGTCAGCAATCAGGTGTTAGCTATGTGTTCTCAAGGAAACGATAAACACACGCACCCCCTGTGTGCACATACAAGACGTGACAAGCATGGAAAATGTGGAAGTAGATGGTGCCGGCGGATCTGCTTCGGCGACTCTACATCAGAACCAAGCCAAGCATTCTCGACCATACCCCTGGCCGTTATGCCGACCATGTTCCTGGCCGATTTCCAAACATTTTCCCCGATCGATGCGCCATCCGGTTTCCCGATCTCTTCCCGTCTAGTCCCACCGAGAAATCGTGTACGGTACTCCCCTTTCGTCCTGTCAACCAAAGGGCCTCCCGCCTTCCCGCCCCATCCCCATCCCGTGGTAAACAAAAGGGAACCGTTTCCCATGCCGTCCCTCCACCTGCGGCCGGCGAGACGGCCCCATCCCGCACCGCGCGGTGCCTTTGGCACCGCGCGTGCGCCCCTGGATATTTTGTACATGATAATCGTAAACGTGTGCCACGTATGGAATGCTTTATTTTTTCCTGGGGTATTTCTTCTCTCCAGAGTGCGACTGGAGCCTGTCCTGTGACCACGGACTTGATTGTGAGAGTTCATGTGAGAACGGCAACAAGAATTTGAGGTTGTGACTTTTTCCGTTTACGTAAAATGAAGTTATTCATTTTGTGCCGTGCCGTACTTGCTTGGCCCCCTTCAAGGGATCTGTGTACAAATAAACTTGGCATAGTCTATATAAGAAACCTAATGTTTCCGCTTGCCGTGTTTTAGCACATAATCTGCTACGATGGACACCAAACACTGAATGGTCCACTTCACCTTCCGCTTGAAAAACAGCACCAAGATTTCCTCAAAACGTTGTGTGCTTTCCTAGTGTTCTGCCATAAGAAAGGGGCATCGGTGCCGGTATAAAGGACCTTGCTTCCCCAATGCGCATCATTGGTCCTTTGGAAGGGGCCACCTGCTTCATGATACATGCTTCAGTCCACAGCTAACACACACAAAAGCACTGAGCTAATTTCGGAGCTGCAGCTCACACTATTAATAGTGGTCACGCCATTGCATGTAGAATGTGTGACTCTGCTGTCCTGTACGGCACATGTCCGTTCATGTGTTGAGCGCTTTTCGCACCGCACTCCTGATATGGTGACAAAAACACTTGGAGGTAGACCAGCATGGTTATAGGAGTTGAAAATGGGTTAACACGCAAGAAAACACCGCCCGCACGGACAATATTTTAAACTGGTTTGCATCGACAACGGGGAAAATACAAACTCCGAAGGATGCGTCTCATACAACTTATTATATTTGACGAAATGCTTCCATGCCCATCATTTTAATTGTTTCGGGTGCGTCTTTGTCGTTTGAGAACAGTATCCGCGCGATTGGGTCAGCCAAGGGCGCACAAAAAAAAAAAAATGGACGCCCACTCCACCCCCCCGCCCTCCCCCCCCCTCCCACACCAAAAAAATATTGTTTTTTTCTCAAAGTTTATCGTTGATTTGAACACTGTTGGGGGCGTTGAACGTCCTGTTGTCGCTTGTTGGTCAGCAAGGAAGCACCATGGAGCACGATCGACGGAGTTCTTCGTTGCCGTGCACAACCATGTAGTGTTCAAGTCGTGTAAGTGCTGTCCAACTTGGATTTTCGAAAAGGCATCGGGTATGTATGTTGTATCTCAAATTGAATTAAATCGACGCCAAAGACAGACGGTATTATAGTTCAAGCAGATGATCTTGCTGCTAGTTGTCGTTGCCCCCCCGACTCCCGTTCAAGCTTGCCCCTCCCCCTTTACCTCCCCCTTTTGGCCCGATCGGCCAAGATTGGCCAAGGATCGGCCTTTCTTTGCAACATTAGTCTAATAGTCGCTGCGTTCATGCGCGAGACAGGCGTTTTGCAGAAACTATCC
This sequence comes from Undaria pinnatifida, assembly GCA_012845835.1. NCBI lineage: Eukaryota > Phaeophyceae > Laminariales > Alariaceae > Undaria > Undaria pinnatifida. The sequence continues at coordinate 10,313,645 of JABAKD010000021.1, read as the reverse complement.
TCACCTCTCCCGCCCCCAACACGGCTCTCTTTTCTCCTCGTCTCATTCTACTTGCTCCCACGTTATTTTCTTGTACCTAACCCGACCATGACCGCTTACGCCTAGAATTACATTATTAATAGACCATCCGCTCCACTCAGAGCTTGAGTCAACATGTTTTGGGCGTTGACACTACCGAGTAGACATGCCAAAACACGCGTGGCATGCGGCAGAACTGGTCGGAACGAGGAAGTTCGTCGTCGAAAATATCAATTTCGCCGCGTTTTGACGGTTTCACACAATCTCGCCGCGCCTGCCGCGCCGCGTGTGAGCTTGTGGGTACCAAGCTGTACTGCCGCCGAGCTCGTGGTGTTGCGGTCTCGAAAAAGATGTTCTAAGCTTGTAGCAGGTGACGTCACCAAGTGTCACTGGCCTCACACATACGCTGTGGAGGTTTTCCTGTTGTTCGACTAAGCACATTCTCCGCCAGTCTATAACTAAGTCACTTTATTTAATATAGGATTTAGTGTGGCATGGTTCTTTATATAGGATTTAGTGTAGGGGGACCCCTTTCCCCCCCCCTCCCCCCCCCGCCGCCAGGCCCAAGATGGAAGTTTGGAGTGAGGGTCCAGAAAAAAAAAAATGTGCGCCCTTGGGTCAGCTACTCATTCGGCGGGGAGATGCGCCGTCTTGCGTGCGGTTCGTACGGTGCAGACAGCCCAACCGCTGTTGTTGTTGTAGTAGTGTGTAGCCGCGAGTTGGTTAGTTGTGGGAACGAGGAAATTCTATACCGTAGTTGAGTGGATACCCGCGGCCATGTATGTGAGTTCAGTTTGCACAATGGATCATTTTGGGCTAGAGTAAAAAAAGGCCGTTTTCGACTGACAAATCCGACTGTATAAAAAATGGCCTTACGTTGCTGATTTTTGTAGAGCTGGTAGAGTTGGTAGAGTTGTATACCCTTCATGGGAAACGAACCCCGCAATTTGCAATTTTCAGGCACGGGCGTAGTAGCTGCGCTGCAACCTGTCAAATAACTGGGGAAGGTGGGACGATCATTGATATTTGTATTGTGGTTTTTGGTTCGATTACTCTTGTTTCATTGCATGCCCGCGGGTCGTCTCTCTGACAGCACTCCAAACAGCAGGCGCTTTCGTCTGTGCTCACGATTACCGTGCGGTTCGTACGGTGCAGGCAGCGCAACCGCTGTAGTTTGTAGCCGCGAGTTGGTTAGTTGTGGGAACGGGGAAACTATATGCTGTAGTTGATCGGATACCCGCGGCCATGTGAGTTTAGTTTGCACATTGGACCTTTTCACTTGTGCGCCTTCTTTGTGTCGTGCGTTTTAGGCGGGAAAGCGTAGTATTTCCCGGACAAATTTTGATTTCTTTTGATTCTTGGGATCTTTCTAGGGCTCCAGCACCTTTGTGTAACCACGGACTCTAGATTTTTGACAAGAGTTGATGTGAGACAACAACAACAACCGGATAAGAGCACCGGTTTAACCGGTTTAACCGGGAAAATGGTTGACTTGTTTTACACTAAAACACGGCTGCAGCAGTGATTCACGTATTAATAAACGTTACTAAACTTGACCGCATGGAATTTTGTTGATCCAATGTCGATTGTGCTTATTTATTAGTCTAGTATAGTAGGTGGACCACTCACGGGCAAGACTTCCCCATGACCAGCGACGACGCTGCGCGGTACCAGTGCCGCTGTGCGTCGTCGGCGTCTTTCGAACAACTCTTCTCTTGTGACGACGACGAGGAGGATGCGGCTGACGGGAGATAGCATCGCACGGATCTTATCCGTTCGCGGCGCCATCGCCTCGGGACTCTTCCACTCGTACTACGAGCAGACATGAATGGGAGTCTAACAGAATTGGTCGCTGTTTTGGCGGTAACAGTATATAGTCTGAAGTGCTTGCAGGCGTCACCTTTTTTTCTTTTTTGGTCCTCCGGCGGATGGGGAAAAATAAAGCTTAAGCTCACCACACTTCCACGTATTTTCACCGTTCCACAGCAGCTGTAGTGATGATGCCAATACGGCTCACTTCATCGCAAGGGGACATTGTTTACGTTGTCGTTGGCAAAGGTGGAAATATTCCGAGCGTTTGGCATAGTTTCCAGCGGTATATCTTGACGGGATTGCGCCATGTAAGTACTGGGTTCTTGCGGATACGCGGGGGAGTCATTTGTTTTTAGCGTTTGTTTGGAGAGTTTTGTATAACGCAGTTTATTGGCTTTTGTATTATCACGTTTCCTTCCCAGGTCAACTCGCGGGAGCTTGCACACTCAACGGTCTTCTTCTGACAAAAGCTGTATTCACAGGCAGGTCTTTTCTCCTCCCCCCCGGTGCATGCCTTGAGTTACAGGATGCGAGTCTGATTGTTTTGAATTGCGGAGTTTGAAGTAGTGTCATGTGTAGAGACAAGCAGTGCGACTGTTGCTTTTATTACTTGATGCACGATGGTAGCTGTGATGCTGGTTTGTGGAGGCTCGGAAGCATGGAGTGTGCGGGTCTCTGGTTGTGGTGGTTTTTATGCAGTCTGACGCCGTCATTTACAATAAATGATAATTTTCCAACTGATCAACATCAATACACGTGGCAATCCATCTTAAAGGGACGCATTATTTGCGAACGTAACCAAACATGAATACGGTTGCGAGTGTTATAGTGTTCCTCTAGGAATCCGCTATCGGCATGAGCTATAGATCAACCGTCTATCTCTGCGGAAAAGTTATATCTCTGTTGGTATCTTGAAGTCTGATTTCCGTTATTTCGTTTGTTGTGCGGTTCGGAATTATTAAAGTGTGCAGGAAGGCTGGCACGGGATTCAGGATTCGCAACGTACGTATATATCGCACAGTAGTATAATGACCCACGTGATCTATGGGGCATGCAGGAAAAAAAGGTAGCATCCTGTCTTACTCTACGCGTCCCGCGCTTATTGATGTAGAATCGTAGGTAGCTGCGCTTTCAGCGACGAGTAGAATGGTTCTGAGGAGAACACGAGGACTCGATGTGATTGGTTTTATTGTGAGTTGCTTCTTACTCCAACTTCAAGTATGCAAGGAGTTACACACGTGGCCTTGTAGAAACGTCCGACGTAAGCAGTTGGCAGCTTGCACTCGGGATTGACGTTTGGCATGAAGCTGGGATACCTTGCCAGTACGAGAGCCGGTATTTGGAGCTTGGCGAGAGCCAAGCTTCCACCACCCCCCTCCTCCCCCCCCCCCTCTCCATCACTCTTGTATCCTGACCAAATATCAGCACGTCTTGCTCGATAACAATAATAAGACAATCTGCCACTTTCCTGGGTTTTGTACTGCTGTCAGCTATGGTCTCGCGATAGAAACACCTGTCCCTTCTGAGGATCATATCGACAAGAATCCTCGCAAGACCCTCTTTACGTTTGGCGTCGTCGGCAGGACTATTCGAGTACACCGCAAGATGGCAATCGATAAAACACCAACCTGGTTTGCACTGTTGTACTGTTATGAAAACTTTACCAAGTAAACCGGTCTAACCGTGTTTCAGTTGACCGGTTAAACTGGCAGAAAAACCCGGTTAAACCGGTTGTTTGTTTTGCAGAAACTACCGCTATTCCTGATAGATTGGCGAGTAATCACCAGTAATGTCCACTTCTCGATTACGACGTTAGATGGTCACCTGAGGTCTCGGGCCTTTTTCGTGGGACTCCTGTGCTTCACGAACTCTGAAAGTTAGTTCGTGAAAATAATGATCTCATGAGGTTGTTCATGTTATTGTCATTTGTCCAATACCTGGACTCACGTCACCCACTCCGCGAATTCAACGACCTGCCTGAACCGCTCAGGCTTACTGACGTTTCGTTTGATTGCCTCCTCGGAACTACAATCTTTCTTATCATCAACTATCCCAAATCGAAATCGGCCAACAAAGTAATAAACGCGTTCACGCAATTGATATCACGTCATTTTTTTTCCAGCCATCCATGCCGTAGCTTTAATTAATCCCCCCCCCCCCCCAAACGCCCCCTCCTTCCCCACCACCCGCACGATCGCCTAGACCTAGCACCACGCGAATAGCGAGCCCCTACATATATTCGACATAAACCTGTTAAAAAAGCCCCCCCTCCCCCCCCCCTTCCTCCCCGCTCCCCCCGTTTTTCCCCGCTCCCTCTTGCTCAAACGCCCCACCAAACATCGAAATCTGCCGAAGTTAATAAACACTTCCACGCAGTTGATATCACCTCATTATCTTTCCAGAGCCATCTATGCCGCTGCTCCAATTCATTCCCCCCCCCCAACGCCCCCTTCCTTCCCCACCACCCGCGCCGTCGCCAAGACCTAGCACCACGCGTATAGCAAACCCCTACATCTATGCGACCTAAAGCTGTTAAAAACCATTTTGCCCCAACCCCCCCCCCCTCCCCCCCACCCCCTCGACCACTCCGCCCTCTCCTCACTGGTTGTACGACTTGCAGGATATACATGAAAAACTGGTTTATTCCTTCCAAAACCGTCATATTTATCCCCTTAAAGGATTTACAGTTTTCACACGCAAAGATTGAGTTGCCCCGCCCATCCATCCCCGCTCCCGCTCGTTCAAACCCAGGCTCCCACGCCCTCAACCTCCCCCCCCCCTCCACTCACCGGTTGTACGACTTACATTATTCACTTGTTAAACTGATGCATTTCCTTCCGCAGCTGTCAGATTTTGTCGCCCTCAAAAACGGGTTTTATAGTTTCCGCGCACAGACTGACCAACATCACCCTGTTGAACCTGATAGCTACACTGTAGTTCCAAGGGCAGTCGCCGACCTATATCCTTAATGAGGACACCCAACCCGTAATACGCGCGATCGGGTTATCACACACAGCTTGCGAAGATGAGTTTCGACAAAATCTTCGATCTTACAGCTGGAGTGTATTCTAGTTTTCATAATATCCCAGAATTTCAAGTCCTCAATCGTTCAGTCAAAACAACCAACGAATTATTTATAGTTCTGTTGAAGAATCTACTAAGTATTCCTCCACTTTGCTTTTTGTACCTTCGAATTGGGTTATTTTTATTTTCCTGAGACGAGGGAGGGTGTTTCTGCTTGAATAACCTGCTACCGACGGCACTGACGGTATCCTCAGGTTTTCACCTATATCGCCGTTACCTCATCTTATTAGTGCTATTACTCCGCGTAATAGTTTTATTTTACTCCCTCCCCTGGCCCCCTCACCTGGGGCGTACTATACGGTTTCGGATTACCGAGTTCCCCAAGTGGTCCTCGATCATTCAAACTCCCCCAAACCCGAGGTCGTCCGCTACCGTTGTGGTTTGCCCCAGACCGTATCCTGGCCTGGTTGTCTAAGAGACCCCATTCCTACTTTCGCAATTTTTCTTGACACCTCGCACGCTTCCTCCGTATCGTTACGTATGCATACATTGTACGCGTCGGAACTCCATTGTCCTTCCCTCTGAAGCACTCGCTCCGACACTACTGCCCCTGCCGCGTGTGCTGAGCCCCCCCCCAATTCTAAGAGAGAGCTATGCGAATTGCTCCGGCTTTCCCCCCGACTCCAAAACGATATATCTAAGCTTATTTATCGCCTGGCCGTGTCGCCAAGTTGCGACCTTTCCCTTATATCGGTACGAGGACAGAGGGGTGTGTTCGGGAAGCATGGAGTAGCACGACAACAATTCCACCATAAGAGTAGCAGCGGCTCCGTTCGATCGCATTCCCGAACGCGTTCCGTTGACCTCGTTACGTGTTCTAACCACTATGCTGCCTACCCCGGCTTGGTTCCCTTTGTGTCCGTGGAACCGGACGTCTACCCTATCTGCCTGCCGCCATTTCAAATAGTGTAACTAGTTGTTGCCGTCGTAAAACGCTACGTCCGCCCGTGTTAAGTAGTGGGTTGGGTGCACCGCGCCCCCGTGCCGAGCTAACACCTCGTCCGAACGGGCAATGAAAAATAAATTGCTCATACCTAGACATAGCCAAAACTCCCGACCCCTCTATCGTTGTGCGGATATGATATTTTCCCCCTCGAAAAGCGTATACCACAGCACCGGACGTCGCACCCTACGACGCGTGCCCGTGGCATCGTGTACCCGGCCGATTCCTTGCATCGTGCGCTTGACGAAAGGCGATTACGTTGAAAGATCAAACTCGACAGCTAACCTATGAAAGGATTGCACCGCGGCCAGTTTACTTGAAATTGTCCCGGCCTGGTTGCCTTGCGATCCACTATACCAGCCGGCAAAATCGGTCAAGGCAAGCTCGTTGATTCCCTTGTCTGCGTCCGACTTAAGATACTGGTCTCTTCCCATTTAGTCTGCGAAAAAATTGTCCGAGCTGCAAACCCTGACGCATACGTGCTCTCAGACGATCACACAACAGAAGTTTCGACGTACTGGAGGCCAATATTCCGGAAAAAAGCGCGTCCCGCGCTGGTCCAAGCACCTGTTCCTGCCAATATAGTCTCTATCGGGCCGCCGTTACATGCACCTGGCCTCGTGTCCATATGAGATCTGCATCGTATTGTATGATATGCCTCGGTACATATATACTATATGGACCACTGGACGGTACATTATAGGGTATATGTATGCACTCCACAGTGTCCACACATTGATAGCGTGTGTTTCATGCTCGGTTCCCAGGTATATTATAAAAAATGAAAAAACACTCCAGCTGTGAGATCGAATATTTTGTCGAAACTCAGCTTTGCAGGCTGTGTGTGATACTCCGATCGCGCGTATTACGGGTTGTGTCCTCATTAAGGGTATAGGTTAGCGACTCCCCTTACAACTACAGTGTAGCTATCAGGGTCAACAGGGTGATGTTGGTCAGTCTGTGCGCGAAAACTATACAACCCGTTTCTGAGGGGGACAAAATCTGACGGCTGTGGAAGGAAATGCATCCGTTTATCAAGTCAATCCTGTAAGTTGAATAACCGGTGAGGAGAGGGCGGAGTTTTCAAGGACGTGGGGACCTGGTTTTGATCAAAAGGGAGCGGGGTTGGAGGGGGGGGGAAGGGGGGCGGGGGGGCGGGACGGGGGGGGGGGGCGGACGGGCGGGCAATTTGTGCGTGGAAGCTACAAATCCTTCAACGGGATACATCTGACGGTTTTGAAAAAAAGAAAAAAAATGCACCAGATTATCATTGGGGGGGGGGGGGATTGGGGCAGGGGGGGGGCGGGTGGGGCAGCTCAATCTGTGCGTGGAAACTATACATTCTTTATAGGGGATAACTGTGGCGGTTTTGGAAAGAATGCATCAATTTATCGTGTATATCCTGAGGTAAGTCGTACAATCAGGGAGTAGAGGGCGGAGTATTCAAGGGGGTGGGGGTGGGAATCTGCAGTCATATATGTCGCTGGTATGCACATCTACTATCAGTCCGTCTTTCCTCTTGCCGTAATATTGCATGCCGTATGATACATCGAACACCACTTCGTGCCGTCTACTGCGCGCTTATGTCCACCCTGTATCCGCTGTACGTATCCGGGCACATCATGGCTTTCACCAGTTATTTGGCAGTGTCCGATAATTGGCCGTACGTGTATCCGTTCGCCCAAATATTTTTAAAATATTTCAATTTCCTGGAGGCCTGCAGCAAACATTTTAAATGTGTGCCCATTCGATCGACAAAAATTTACGTTGACAAATAGAATGCGCCACCCGTGTAATCATTCGGCTGAGATACTACAACAAGAAAAACTGCCGTACGTAGCGTGCATTGCATGTGCTTCCGCAGCACGTTTAGCAATTCCGCGTTGTAAAGATTTGATGTGATCGCGGTAAGCAGTGCCCCGAGCAGTGAGTGGAAGAAATGTTGTTTCCCATCAATACCGGTCACGGCCTGCTCTCGGACTGCTTGCGTACAACGTTTCGACTGACTCATCTTTCTGTGGACTTACCACGTCCTTTTACACTGTTTTGGTCAGAAACGTTCGGCTCCAAAAAAAGCAAAATGCTATATACCCCTCCCGTGGGATGACACTATTGAATCATCAAATCGCACGGGTGACATTATTATGTTTGACAGCCCTGTTAACTTTCTACGCCGTTCTGACCTCACATATGCTGTATTCTGGGTACATCCGCCCTCACTTTCCCGTCCGTGCTGTGAAGCAGTAGTATTCAGATTGACACGCCTCTTTGGACATGCTTTAGTTCAATACGGCGTTTTGAACCTATCCAAACTATCTAGTCTACACATCGTGGCAATTCTTGTCGGGCTTGATACCGTCCGGAACAAGTCCGCCCTCACCCTCCCGTGCTTGGTTGTGTGAAGTATTGTTCAGACTAACACCTCTGTGAACACACTCCATTTCCCTATGGAGTGTGGTATCGCCCGTGTCCCTCCGTGGTACATTTCGTCGGACTTAAGTCTTGCGGTGTTAACTTTCACATTTACGCTCACATAACCGCCCTTGGTTATGAGCTTTTCCGATTCCCCCTCTTTGAACATGTGCCGTCTCGAACCCCTTTTTACTTTGTTAACGGCCGAGTTGACACTAATCTAGCCACTCGTCGAAATATCGTCAAACTTGCCGGATAATGGTCTGGATAGTAAGTCAGTCCACGCTTCGTTTAATAAAGGTGTAGTGTTTACTCCCCAGCTCGATTCGCTCGTCGCGCGGTGTTTTGCGACATCTTGCCCACAAAACCCTACACGAAGTACGAACTAATTCCATAAATAACAATCATACTTGTATAGACTAGTCTATGCTTCTAGTTGGCCCAGCTTGGGTTATGTGGCCCTGATGTGTTAATTTGGTATTTCGCAGCATACCATGCCTTGATATACCTTGATAATATAGTCTGTACATGTTGAGTACTCGAAAGTTATAGTATCTGTACGTTTCCCGCTGACACTAGTATGTAGCGCCAGGCCACCGTTGTGCGAACGAGTTACATGACATGTGTGTAATATATCCCCGGTGATATTCGTGTAGTTCGCTCGCTCGCATCGTTTTGGTACTCACGGTGACAAAACCATATTATGTACCTATTCAACCAGGTGCATATGTATGTGTGTACGTCCGCTAGAACACACTTGTTCCCCTGGTCGTCTACTAGTCGTTTGTTGTCATCACGTGTTGCTGCTATTCTTGAACGACCGAATATTTGTATATGCACTGCGGTGTATCAAGTATATACAGTAGTTCTGTAGATAATGCCCTTGCGTTCGTGGGGCAGTATTGTATATGCATAGTTCCTGCTCTATGTATAATACATGCCCGGCCCTCATTACGTTGTGCGAAATGTCGTGTTTACCCCGACTGGTATGGCCTATATCGTACCCTTGCCATTGACGGATCGATGTGTTTCACCCTGACACGCAAGCAGTCTCCTCCTTAGGATTAATGGAGTGCCTCCACGTGAATAGAAGCCGGAAACAAATACAATCATATAGTCTATATGCCCGGACATGATATATCTCGCTTATCTGTTACACGCCCATCTTGTACCTTGTCCTCGTATATTTCGCGGACAAACAGTACGATATTCAGGTCGACTCGCCCAATCGCATCCCATGCGAGGCGCATACATACATAGATAGTCTAATCCGTATTATCAAGTTGCATAGCAATCGCATACGACTATATATGTAATTGTATCACATCCATAATAACAACTATACCCGTCCATTTCACCACGATGAAAGCATACACACATAGTTTGGTCCCGCTCAAAAACGGGTTTTTTATAGTTTCCACCCACAGAGTGATTAACATCACCATGCTGACCCTGGTACAAGCTAGTTGTAACGGAAGTCGCCGACCTGCATCCTTAATGAGGACACACACCCAGCAATACGCTCGGTCCGAGTATCACACACAGCTTGCAAATACTTGAGTTTCGACGAATCTTCAATACTTCCTACCTCCTCCGGCAATCGCCTACACCCGCACAAGTGTTGCTTATGTCCCCATTCTCCCCCAGTTTTGTCACCGTTCTTTTGACACTCTGCCTCAAGGTTTGTTCTCCTATACAAGTACCCATCCGTATGCACCATTTTTGTGAACCCTGAACATATTAATAAAACTAGATGAGAGTTGGATACCGCCTCCGAATGTTTTTCAAATATTTAGGGAAAACAAATTACAAGAAACCCGTCATACATATTATTATCAAAAATGAAAAAACACTCCAGTCCAGCTGTGAGGTCGAATATTTTGTCGAAACTCAGCTTTGCAAGCTGTGTGTGATGCTCCGATCGCGCGTATTACGGGTTGTGTGTCCTCATTGAGGATATAGGTCGGCGACTCCCCTTGCAACTACAGTGTAGCTATCAGGGTCAACAGGGTGATGTTAGTGTGAAGTTATAGGTGGGGACACAGCCCCCTGCAGGTCTGCCAATTGAGCAGGTCCTCGGAGAGTACTCACTTTTGTTCCCTTCGTAGGGATGTAGCTTTATTCGTTTCAACCAGAGCCCCGGATAGCTTCTGAGATCGGAGGCACGTGCCTCCGATCTACTTCCTAACTTTCCCAAATATAAAACGCCAACCTTATCATACGAAACCCATTCAAATGATCTCAAATTCGGATAATTGCAGGCCTTTCGAGGCCGTATCTCAACACTAGCCCACCCTGATGAGTCGCATATGCAGAAATATGGGAGATGCGGGGAAACTCCGGTTCTACGAACTAGACCATGAGTCGAAGATGCGGCTCCTCAAAACCCACTCCCACACCTCTAACCGTCTGGCTATGGAGCCAGGAACACGTGAAGAAAAGCAGTTGAAAGAAACGCAGACCCTACAACAAGGCAAAAGTCACCCATCAAAAACCTGCTGTGTACCGCCGGTGTGGCGGGGGGGGGCAGATAAGGCTCTAGAACCTGCCGTATGCCGCCGGTGTGGCGTGGGGGGGCAGGAAAGGCTCTACGACAAACTAACCACAGATTCGAAACTCATTGTGATTTCACGCGCAGGTTCGAGTCCTGCCGTCGACGCCACATAAAACTTTATAGGTGGGGACACAGAGTGCCCCTTGCAGGTCTGCCAATTGAGCAGGTCCTCGGAGAGAACTCACTTTCGTTTCCTTCGTAAAGATGTAGCTTTATTCGTTTCCACCAGAGCCCCGGATAGCTTCTGAGATCGGAGGCACGTGCCTCCGATCTACTCCCTAACTTTCCCGAATATAAAACGTCAACCTTATCATACGAAATCCATCCAAATGATCTCAAATTCGGATAATTACAGGCCTTTCGAGGCCGTATCTTAACATTAGTCAGTCTGTGCGCGGAAACTGTAAAACCCGTTTCTGAGGGGGAGAAAATATGACAGCTGTGGAAGGAAATGCGTCCGTTTATCAAGTATATATTAAACTCGCAGCTTGCAAAGATGAGTTTCGACAAAATCTTCGATCTCACAGCTGGTTGGAGTGTACTTTTATTTTTATATTGTTAAACCAAAGTATTTCCTCGGCAATCTGCAACGAAGTTTTTCAGTGTCTTCAATATTTTCATGGAGACGAAAGTTGAACATCCGAAAGGGAGGGAGGGGTGCCCCTATCGGTGTACTAGGTATGATGTGTGTCATCTAATCAGCCAAGATGATCGGACACGTCGTCTGTTCCTCAATCGTTTGCCCCCCGAGACCCGCGTGCTCCTTTAGAGCGAGGTCAACCTGTGTGTAGCGCTCAAACTGTTACGCTACGTACAGTACTGGGCCCTGTTTAGTGCCGGTACGTGCACAGAGCGTTCACCGGCACTAAACCGGGCGCCCGGCACTATTGCGAATAGTGCCAAAACGCCACTATTGAGGGCTGGCCAATCCCTCATTAGTGCCGGTAGTGGCGCTAATGAGGTGTTGTGTTCGATTTATGGTGTAGCGCCCACGCTTGCAGGGTCAACAGAGAACGAAATGGATCGATACTACTGCTGTTGAGCGAAGTTCCAGCGTGGGCGTGGGCAGACTTCCTTTCCTTCGACGCGTGTTATTTCAACCTGTGGAGCCCACAAAAGATTGTTATAAAATAAGATACAGTAGTTGCATTTCGGGCTACAGCCTCACCAGGACTAGTCGACGGCGAAAGTAAGACACACTAACACGTCATGCGCCCGAGTAAGCTGTGACGGCACAAACTGCTTGTAAAGCACGCGTTCGTACAAAGATAAATCCCACTCCTCGTTGCCCACTTCGATGTCGCAGAATGAAAATGAAGAAGAAAAAATAACTCCAAAAAGCGCGCCAAAGACAACAATAAACACACTACAACTACAGCTGTAACCCCCGCCCTCACTACGCCGGGACAAATTATCTCCTGTCTGTCTCGCGCACCCGCTTCGATGTTGCAAGGAGAATACAAGAAAAAAAAACAAGCACGACAGGCAGCGCACCGCAAAAAATCAAACAACCATTACTACCACAGCTGTACTCCCCACCCTTACTCCGTAGCAACAAACTCTCTCATGTCTGCCTGGCGCACCCGCCTAGCGGAATGTGCTGTAATCATCGCCATAATCGCTTTCGCTAAGTGGAGCGCCGCGTCCCCGTTGCCAATCTCCTCTGCTGCCGCTTCCAGGACGCCGAAGTGAGACGATATTTCACCATAAGCCGGTGGGGCACGGCGCGCGAGCCCTGTGCTCTCATCGCCACTGTCTTCCTGTTCGTCCTCCTCCTCGCGGCCGGTAGACACGCGAGTCCCAGCCAGCTGTGCCGTCCTATCGTCCACCGCATCCTGTCTGAGAGCTTCAACCACTTGATCGTCGTCCTCGATGGTAGCCCACCCCTGAATCGCGTTCACCGCTTCCCCCACGATCGGCTTTCCGAGTTCGATACGGAGTGCGGCCATCAGTTCGGCGATGTCCTTGTCCTCGAGTCGGGATCCCTGCTGCTGCGCCTCGTGCGCGCTCGTGCTCAACGTGTTGAGAGCCTCCGTGAGAGCCTTCAAGGTAGGCTCGGCGATCTGGAACCGGGTCTTTGCGTGTTGCTTGGTGAGCTCAGCCGCCATCTCCTCCGGAAGAGTCTCGGCTTTGACAAAGCACCTGGTCCCAGATAGCGCAGAAAATGTCATGCATACGTTTTTGGGTGGACAAGCGGATGTTGGACGAACCCGGTGACGATCAATGACTCATCGGCATGCGAGCGAGGACCCCTTTTTAATGAAGAAACAACGGAGATGCTTGGATGTTGGAATACTCAGTCGAAAACAATATAATCTATCCGTACAACCTTACCCATGTTTCGTACCACCAAAGCTATGTGCACCAATGCGCGAGTAGGACATTTTACATTATAAACAGCGATAGCACATGTTCAAACCTCACCTGGCAATGTCCTGGGCGGTGACGCTGGCCCATGCTTTCTGGAGAAGTTCAGCAGCATCCCGCATGTGAGGTTGGTGCCCTTGCGCCAGCCCCATTGTCCCGGCCTTCATTTTGCGAGCTTCGGTCTGGGCACGAAGGGTGTCAGCCACCAACATGGTTGATGTCTTCACATCAAGCAGCTCCTTCCATTCGTTGCACTTCGTCTTGGCGAGGATCCCCATATCCATGGGCTGGTGTACGGAGGTGCACAGCGGAGGGTAGAACTCGGTGGTAACTTGCCCCCGATCATCGACTAGATCACCGTGAGAAGAACAGCCGTCCATCAGAAGCAGCGCAGGTTCGTGAGTGAAGCGCCGAACGAACGGGAGGAAGACATCACACCACCACTTGCGGAACGTTGCGGTGTCGGACCACGCATTGGCCTGCGAGAAGTACTTGAGAGGTAAAGCCGTGTCCCTGAAGCAGCGGGGTTCCTTTGCCTTCCCACTGATGGCCATGTCAACCTTCGCAGTGCCGTCGGCATTTGCGCACATGATGGCGGACAGTCGATCCTTGAAGAACATGCCCTTGGAGCCCCACGCCGTCTTCCGATCCTCCGAGGTGGACAGGTACGTGCGCCTGGGCATGAGCTTCCACTGGAGGCCTGTCTCGTCGACGTTGAAGATGAGCATAGCCGGGTACTTTGCGCAAAGGGCCCTGGGTTCCTCCATGGCCTCCTTGATGGCCTCCTTGTCGACGCTACCAGCCTCGCCATGAAGTCGCGCGCTCTGGATCTTGTTGCGATTCACAAATTTCCTGGCCCACCTTTTGCCGGCCTTGAAATCCTCGACCCTCGCCTACACTTCCTTAGAAGAAGCTGCTGGATCAGCCAGCAGGGCTGCCCTGGCGGAACGGCCAAAGCTTCGAAGGACGTCGCGGGTGACGGGCATCTTGGTCTTCCGGGCTTTCTCTAGTAGATCAAGAGCTATGGCGTCCACCTATTTACCGTCAGACGAGGAATAAAAAGTATTGACTAGAGGGTAGAGAAGATCGCACGATTAGTTTCGAACATTAGCCTCGTTGCAAAGTAGTTGGAAGGAAACAGAAGCGCACCGCTATATCCGTATGCGTATGTATTGTAACTCGTTTGAAAGAAAAGGTGTGCGTACAATGTAATGTATTTTTGGTTCACAGTTTATTCTGGCGCAGCAACACACGAAACGATACAACAATGAAAGTCGCGAGAAAAGAAGGTAAACTAAAAAAAAAGACACAAAGAGAAAGACGAAAGAGAACAAGCTCAACAAGTAAGTCGAGAAAAAAACCAAAAAAAGGGAAAGGGAAGAGGGAAGGCAAAAAGGGAACAACTTGAGAAAAAAAAAACGCTCATCAGACAAAACGAACAAGGCTCGAAATAAAAGGTCCGGCAAAGAAAAAAGCCCGGGAACCAACGTGCGGGAACAACAGACGTAGACTGATTTGTTTTTTAAGCAGCAGTGTAGCGCACCTCCGGAAAGTCGCCTGTGCGCATGTTTTTTCTGCTTCCTCCGCCTCCTGCAGCAGCCTCGGTCTCGTACTTCTTCTGTTTTTTCTTCACATCCCGAACCAACCGTTCCGAGCACCCGAAGCGGTCTGCAATGTGCTCATGAGTCACCTTGTCGTCCATGACCTTCAGCATCTCAACCTTGGCGCCGAAATCCGGCTGCGCACGAGGCCCTCCACGAGGCTGAGACTTCTTACTCCCCCATTCGTGGCCTTCCGGCATTTAGATTGTGCCCTCCCAGCGCTGTCTGCTGCTGGCGCCTTGCGCTTGCCGGCCTTGGCGACGCACGCGCTGCAGATGCGGTGATTTTAGTTGTCATCATCAACCACGCTGCCCCAAATGCCGTGCAGCCGCCCGCCACATCCTTCCTGGGAGCAGTGGCCATGAGGGTCTTTCGGCGTTGTGTCTCGTTGAGGGCACAGTTCACCTTCCGCACATGGCATGGTACGCCCCTGCGTAGAGCTGTTCGGGTCTGCAGCAGCACGAATACCCTATTTCTCTGTGTGGAGTATGTCTTCTGCACCATGAAGGCCAAACGATTAATATGTCGTAATGACTCCGTTTCAAACGGTCCGTGCGATCGAGATTATGCCATCACTAGTCGACCATTACGTCCTCTTCCCCTCCGGTTGCCCATCCGTCGTGGAAATTTGCGGGAGGGTGGGTCGGAAAAAGACCTCTCGACGACACCGGACGTCCCTTGCCCGGTGCCACGGTCCTCTTCAGCTTGTGCAGGCCCTCGCCGTTCGCTACCTCTTCTTGGTTACTCTGCTGCACCGACGATCCCACGCTTCACACAGCTCTACAGGTTCTTGCTGGCACCTGACCCTTCGTCATCATTTCGGCCTCATATTTATGTGAAACTTTCATTTCGTCAACCATTACCCCGTACCAAACATCCCGCTATCCTACGTGGAAAAAACCCGCGAAATTTCGTTCGTCTACTGTTATGTATTTCTACCCGTTACCCCCAAACATCCCTGGTTGCACCAACGACAACCTTCCTCTTTGGGTTTCACTTCCACGAAATATGCTTCATATTGATTGACGAAGCCGAAATGGTGGGGGGGGGTGGAGGGTTGCACTGCTCCCGTCCCCCACCGGAAGCGTACGCCTCCCTTACCTCTGTATAATATAGCAGGAGGGAGGAGGGGAAGAAGGGCCGCTCCCTCCATTTCCCCTCTTGCTTACGCCTGCCCCATCGACACAAACGAAACGCGGTCGACCTACCTACCGGTCGCGCTCCGCTAGTGAGACGCCTCCCCACACGAGACCGCGATTTCCCCACCTCTTCGTCCGCATATCTGTTCTGACCGCCTGAGTTTCTATAACAGCTCCCCAAGCGGTCCTTACATTACCGGGCGGAGAGGTACTTATCCCATTCCGCGCCGTCTAGTCTCCATTCTCCCGGTTGTCTCTGCCAAAAAACTTTATATGTACATATAGTTGCCCCAGGCCCCCTCAAAATATATATATCAACTCCCCTACCCCCCCCTCTCTTCTTCCCCCCCCTGCCAAAACACCTATATATATATAAAATCATTTCCCCTCCCCCCCCCGCCCTCCTCTCCTCCCCCTCACTCCCCCCCCGTGGCACCTCCCTACAGGCCACCGCTGCTTCATTATCCGCCCTCGCCAAAATCCCCTTCCCCTCTTCTACGCGGTCTTTCTCCCCTCACGTCTATCACAACGAACGCCGTCATCACCATAGTCGTTACCTCGAGCACGTTAATTTGCGACGGTCTGCCGCCCCTTTTACCATTCGTTTCTGCACCTCTTCTCGCCACTCGAATCTCTAGGACACACCAGTCGCCATGCACAACCCCCTTGTTGCTGTCAAGGATGCGTCCTAAAACCGTGTCCTACTCGGTCGCTGCAAAACGAAGCTAAAAGATGTTGATATTGTCCTCTCCCCCTCGTACCCTCCCCCTTTCCCAAAATCCTCTCCCCCCCCCCCATGTCCGCCATGAATTCACGCGGCCGTCGTAAAACCCGCCTCGCTTCCGTCCGCTTCCTGCTCCTGCCCCAGGCCCCTGCACCCCCCCGGTCCGCTCTGCCTCATTAAGATGCAGATAGAAAAGCTGCAGAAGCCCACGGACGAAGTACCGTCCGGGCCGGATCACAAAGGACGCGCGGTGCAACTTCCCTTCCAACAGTAACACTTCCCGCACCTGCACCAACTGCCGCTCCGCCGGTCACCCTGCAAATCGCCCCGCCCCCCGCCGTCACCCCCACCCCCCCCCCCCCCAAACGCACCAGAAAACAAAGTATAACACTCATTGGCGTTGTTCTCCATAAGCAAGAAAGTAGGCACAAGGTGCCGAAGTCCGTCTTACGAGCAGTTCTTGGAAGGATGCAGTTCACCCTACATGCGAGTCGCCGAATCCTCCCCCCACTCCCCACACTGTTACAGACTGCCGCTTCGCCGGCCAGTCTGCAAATCGCCCCCCCTCCCCTGCCAAAAATTATATGTATATATCCGTTTGACCAACCCCCCCGAATACAACAATATACTCCGGAGTATTACCTTATAAAAAAGATACAATAGCTGTCGCTAAAACGAGCGACAGCTGATAGATGTAACTGTCGTCAGACGTGTGTGTCCACGGGCCATTGGTTCGTGTGATTGCGAGGGGCACCACATGTGGAATAGAGCCGATGTGACGTTTGGCCCAGCAGAGCCTCAACGGCAGTTGCGTCCTGACCTGCGTTCCCCCGTCCTGCCAAGTAATGTCTACGGGAGAAATCGGCACACACCCTCTATATCTCTCCTGAGACGACCATTCCCCCCCTGAGTACCCTCTGAACTTGACGACAACGTGAAGGGGGAGGTTCGGCGGGGGCGCGTCGTCTACAAACACCAACTCGACGACTTGGCCTCGAATGCCGTTCACGAGTCCAACTTGTTGGTACAGGTTGAAAATGAGCATGACCTTGGTTCCCTTAGCTAGGTAGAGGTCCCTCTCAAGCCCCTCCGCCGTGTCTGCTGTCGCTCTTCTGGCGTTGGCGCACGGACCGAGTTTGGGTCAATCGCCCCCAACGGACGTCTCTCCATGATGACCTACTCTCACCACGAGACAGCAGTAGATACACTCAGCGGACATACCCCTAGCGGGCACACATTCTCCATGCCCGCTCTCCGCTGGCCACTATTGTCGCCCGCTGCGCCCGTTATCTGTGTGCTGCCCGCTGTGTGAGCGCTGTATGCCGGCTGTGTGAGCGGTGTGTGCTGCCGTTTTTGCCCGCCGTGTGGTATGCTGTGTGTGTGTTTTGTTGCTCCGTGGTGGTCTGCCTCCACCTGCAGTCTATAATCAAATGATCCTCCACCTGCAGTCTAAAAGCAAATGATCCCACACTAAAATCAAGTTTAGTCGAAGACACGAATCTTAGCTCGAATGTGTTTTGTTGCTCCGTGGTGGTCTGCCTCCACTTGCACTTTAAAATCAGATGATTCCCCACCTGCAGTCTAAAATCAAATGATTCCACACTAAAATCAAGTTTAGTCGAAGGCACGAATCTTCGCTCGAACGTGTTTTGTTGCTCCGTGGTGGTCTGCCTCCACCTGCACTCTAAAATCAAATTATCCTCCACCTGCATTCTAAAATCGAATGATCCCACACTGAAATCGAGTTTAGTCGAAGACACGAATCTTGGCTCGAATGTGTTGCTCCGTGGTGGTCTGCCTAGTGTGTGTATGTTTGTGTGTTGCGTTTTGTTGCTCCGTGGTGGTCTGCCTCCACCTGCACTCTAAAATCAAATGATCCTCCACCTGCAGTCTAAAATCAAATGATCCCACACTTAAATCAAGCTTAGTCGAAGATACGCACGCAAACTATTTTTTTTTCATGGGAGCCTATATTGCGAGGCCCAGGTGTAGATTAGAAACTCGCTTCGCTCGAATAAAAATACACTCCGGCTGTGAGATCGAAGGTTTTGTCGGAACTCATCTTTGCAAGCTGTGTGTGATACTTCGATGGCGCGCATTACTGGATATATCGTTTGACCAATCTATCGACGACGTAACACAAGATACAAATAACCTAAACAAGGGGCTATGCCGACTATAAGTATCTCCGATGTACGTAGGGAAACCACTACCTCCTACATACAGCCATTCGATGAACTCCTCGAGCATAATAATCTTGAAGGTGGGAATGCCGAACCCGATGCGTGACAAAATCAAGGCCCATTGTAGTTCTGACGTTAGCTGCATCCCGGGGAGGGGGCAACAAACCAAGGTGGTACGCGTATATCATGTACGATAATTATAATAGCTGTAAAGCAAGTCAGACACCCTCCAGAATAGTATAAAAAATGAAAAAACACTCCAGCTGTGAGATCGAAGATTTTGTCGAAACTCATCTTTGCAAGCTGTGTGTAGTACTCCGATCGCGCGTATTACGGGTTGGGTGTCCTCATCAAGGATATAGGTCGGCGACTCCCCTTACAACTACAGTGTAGCTATCAGGGTCAACAGGGTGATGTTAGTCAGTCTGTGCGCGGAAACTATAAAAAAACCCGTTTCTGAGCGGGACAAAATCTGACAGCTGTGGAGGGAAAATGTATCCGTTTATCAAGCGAATCCTGTAAGTCGAATAACCGGTGAGGGGAGGGCGGAGTTTTAAAGGACGTGGGGGCTGGTTTTGACCAAAAGCGAGCGGGGTTGGAGGGGGGGGGAAGGGGGGGGGGGGGGGGGGGGGCTGAAGGGGGGGCGGACGCGCGGGTAATTTGTGCGTGGAAGCTACAAATTCTTCCAAGGGGATAAATCTGACGATTTTGGGAGAGAAGAAAAAAAAAGAAAAGAAGTGCACCAGTTCATCGTATACCAGATACAATTAATCGGAAGTGAGCGTACGTATAGTACCAGGATGCCACTCGGGAAACCAAACCAATCAATGTCCAAATAAAATTAATAAAATAGAAAATAAAATCGGGGTACGAGACCTCCCCGAATTCCTCCTTGTCTATTATTGCTGCTGCTGTATGCTCGACTGCCGTCGCTGCTGGTCTGCCAGCTTGACTGGTGTGGCTGTTTCTGCATGCTTGGCTGCTGTTGCTGCCGTCGAGGCTCCATGCCCCTCCTCTCCAACGTATCCCCCCCCGCCCCGTTCGTGGACCACACCCTTGCTGCAGCCGCTGTGGTGCGCCCCCGCTATACGGCTGCGCTTCGGTGCCCACCAGGGCCGTTGCTGCTGCTGCTACTGCTGTTGCTGCACCCCCCCCCTCCTGCTATTGACGCCCCTTGTCGCTGTGGTGCCTCGCCTTGTCGTTGCTACTGCTGTTGTGCGTCCGTGCCATGCGGCCGATGCTGTTGTGCGTTTCCGTGCCATGCGGCCGATGCTGTGCCCACCCCTGCTGCTGATGCTGCGGCGGCGTGCCTACGGGGTCCTACGACGCCTGTGATGGCCCGTTAAAAACTGTGAGCTGCTTGTTATCCCGTCCTGCCCCTGCCTCCTGCCGACGAGAACTCCCTCCACCCGCCGATAGGGGGCCCCGAGATTCCGCTGGGGGGGGGGGAAATCGTCGTGATAACGGGGCGAGACATGTTGCGTAGAACGGGTCTGCTCGCGGTGCCTATCCTACCTGGCGACGTACGACTACCCTACTGTCCCTGACTGGTGACATGCGACTACCCCTACCCGACCCGTGCCTCCCCCTACCTGACCGCGTGTGAGATCCGTCGCGTTCCTGTTGTCCAACACCTTGCGAGAACTGCGCGCTTCTACTCGACCTACCCAGGTTAGCGAGCGTATTCCGACGCACTCTACCGTCGTTTGGTGTTGTCGACGTCTTCGCCGCTTCCTGCTGCCCCGCTTCCTGAAAAAGAGAAGAAAAAAAAAACTCTTGACGACCCCTGACGTCCCTTGCGCGGTGCCACGGTCCTCTTCAGCTCTTTCAGGCCCTCGCGCGTTAGCTACCTCTTCTTGGTTACTCTGCTGCACCGACGATCTCACGCTTCACACAGCTCTACAGGTTCGTGCTGACACCTGACCCTTCGGTATCCTCTCGGCCTCATAGACTATTCATGTGGGACTTTCATTTTCTCAATCATTACTACCCCGTACCAAAAATCCCGCTATACTGCATGAAAAAACCCGCGAAATTTCGTTCGTCTACTACTGCTGTTATGTCTTTCTACCCGTTACCCCCAAACACCCCTGGTTGCACCAACGACAACCTTCCTCTTCAATCTTACGCACGTTACCTAGTCAACACTTCGATCTTACGCACGTGACCCGTCATTGCTTGGTGGAACGCAGTACCATACAAGTATATGTGTCCTCTTCCATACTAAAACAAACAACTTCTACCACATGGTTCGACGGCTTACCCAGTATTCTGCATACACTTATTTGACTATGTAATACCTACAGTCGGGGTCCCGCTACAGTGCGGGTATGTTCAAAGCCAAAATACCCGCACTAAAAAGGGCACCCGCACTATATGATTTTGGGCCTAAGTAGTGCGGGAAGGCGCACTTTTTGGGTCCTGTAGAACCCTGAATAGGGCGCCTTTCCGCACTACTCGCGAACTTACTAGGATAAAGTACCGCACTGCATGGACAGAGTAAGATGTGGCCTTTGTAGTGGGGTGTAGACGCCTGCGGTCGTTCGTGGGTGAGAGTAAAACACACAGCGCAGCGGTGAAGCCACATCCGTCCATCATAGAACAGATCACAGCATACACCGTGACATGCACATAGCGAGAGCATGCTGTGTGCAATTTTATGTCTCAGCAGCCCTTGCTGTTGCTCCAATCCATTGTACGTTGAATACTCTAGAACAATAAATAAACTATTGAGAGGATAGCATTTAGAAGTCAAGCGCTTCACGTAGATATTGGAACACGCCCGCACACACAACCGAGGAACACCTTTGAAAAACTATTTTCATAACAGCGCAGAACTCCCGCCTATACCCATCCACACATACAACATGTGAAAAGCAAAGGGAGGAACACTTCAAAAGCAGAGGCGACATAAGCAAGGACACTTCTTCTCAGCTTCTTCCACAAAACGTCTCTACAACGCTTACGTGGGGCTGGGTGGGGTGACGCACGAAGAAAAAAACGGCGAAAATCCGCAATAAAATAAGCCACATTCCACACATGTACTCTGCTGCAGACACCCCATGCATTCGATTCCAAAAAAAGAAAAAAGAAGACGAAACTATGCGGCAAAACGACCCATTACTCTGCGCTGCCAAAGTACGCCCTGACATCAGCCTGGCGCGATGGCTTCGATGCATGTTCGTCGAGAATTTGTGTGGGTTTGGCCGCACTCAGAGCGGGGTGGCGTCAGAATCCGCACTACTATAGTAGGTCTGAAAAGGGACCAAGTCCGCACTATAGAGGGTTGCCCCGGATAGTGCGGCAGCCGCACTATAGAGGGGTCCAACTTGTGCAAAGCGATTTCATCCGCGGGCACCCGCACTATGTCGGGACCCCGACTGTACCTCTAAACGATGGATTCTTTGTGGATCCTACTATTTTATAAAAAGTACAAGGGCTCCGCATGGTTGCCGGCGTCCATGCTTCGGGTAGGGCAGGGCAGCACTTCGACAACTTAAAGCGTAGCTGTCCGATTTATCATGCATTGAACTTTAAAGTAATGTCAAGAGTTTAATACGAACATGGGATTCTGAAAGTCATGCTTTGACAAAAGAAAAAACGTATTATTATACAACAAAGAAGGCAAGGATAGGCGAAACAAACTGTTAAATGCGCCCCGTCAAGTAAAAGTTGGCGCCTATCAAACAAAAATACCGAAAAGAGTATTATGGGGAACCTGCGTCGCCTCTAGGCGAAACCAAAGAGGCCTTGGCATTAATGAAGAGACTGCACTGCTGTCCCCGTGGCAATGGAGGTTCGAAGTCGACAGGATGCAAAGTCGGTTTGCATCAAACGTCGACATGAGGACATGTCAGCCGGCGAGGTTTTGGAAGAAGATTGCTTTGTTTGTTACGTGAAGAAGGCTGTCGCATTGATTGGTCTGCGTGGTCGCGGGCGAGGAGGAAAACGTAGAAGAGGAGGGCGATCTCTCGTTGAGGCGGCGTTGTCTAAGATTGGTGCGGGGGTGGCTTTGCTCGTACGGGAGGTTGGCGTACCGCTTCTTCTCTGTTTTTTCTCGGGGAGGCGGGATATGTGTGTCTGCTGTCTTTTCTTCGTGGGGGCTTTCACGTTGTCGAAATTGGACGCTTCCCCTCAATTCATAATATCCGGAGTGTCTCTACCATGACGACTGCTGATAGTGCCGTGCGTATTTCCTAGAGACTGACGTATTATTTACTGGTAGTAATATGCATATGTACCATTTTGATTTTTTTGCCTAGTCCGTCCCTTTTTCTCCGCCGGCGCAGAGTTTTTTGGTGTGCTTTCTTCTGCAATGCGATCAGACTACCCGTCGGTATATTATCAGCCGTGTGCCGGGCTCATGGGACGTCCGTGGCGCGAGCTATGGCCGCGGAAAGCCGCCGAGACTGGCTCTATTTTGCGGGGTATGAGACACTTCTGTCCCCGGGCAACCACACACTAGACGTATTTAAGCCTCGAGGTTAGGTCTTAAGTACTTCCAACTGGAATAGCTAGGCCATTCGATATTTCGACCTTAAACGCATAAAAAAAACACCATATGTCTAAAACTCGAAATAGTGGTCTCTTTCAGTACGCATAAAAAGAAAAGCCGAGGAAAGATTAAACTACTTGAAAATAGACGATGATATTTCTGCACTACTCCAGACGCAGATGGCAAGACGAGGATTTATGTCATGAGTCAGCACATGAGTGGGTGGAAACTTCGAGAAAGACCCTCCCCTGCCCATGCTGTGCGAGCTTGAACAAACGGCCAAAACAAATAACTGGTGCCTGGCAAAAACATTGAGTGCTTCGTACTCCATACTCGCTTCATATGTAGGATACCTCGCAGGCGTCTGCCGCCTTCGGTGTGCCTCAGTGTGGCAGTCAGTACAGCAGCACAGCAGGACTGGCCCTCAACCCGGTTCAATTTCCACCCTCGAAATGTAGGCATCCGTCTGATGTTTCCTCGAGCTTTTGTCGTCTGAAATGCTGTTGTTTGCTGGAAAATACTCGGAAAATTGCTTCAAATATGCACTTGGGCCAAAATGTGCCCAAGTGCATATTTTGGGAAAATCCACATCTCACCGTGGTCTGCCGTGGTCGTTAGGTCGATAAAATAGACCTATTTTGTAGACATTTAAGACACGATAGGGCTTAATTTGGTTTAGAGCCTAAAATATAGGCATATCGTCAGGCTTAAATACGTCTACTACACACACGGTGGAACTTTAGTCCTCGCACGTACATCGGGGTGGCATCAAAATGTATTTGCGAGAGAATTTTCCCGCACTGCTAGACGCGGGCGCGGTGTATATGTACCCGCTGCAACGACGTGAACTATGTCATTACTGTGAGTTCTCCCTCACATTTGACACGGTGGTTACCATACAGCAGTAGCGAAACCTGTATAAAGAGATATAAAGTAGCAACACAACCCAAGCAAAAGTAACGATGTGCACACAACAGACCATATCGGCAACAAACATCGGTATAAGCACGCGGGGAAAAATACTGGACACAGAAAACAAACAACAAATTGACACCAATGATTCCTCTAACAGCAGCGACAGCAGTACAAACCCATCAGACAGCGAAAATGATCAAGACAACAACAGCGGCAACAATAACAATTCTGGTCAATGGTCCATTATTCCCGAGATTGGTGATGGTGCATGTTTATTAAGATGTATCTCGCGTCGTGTGCACAACAACCCAGCTTTACATCACATCGTCCGTGCACATATTATTGCCCACATCACAACCAATTTGTACACCGTTATCCCAGGATCAGGTTTCAACACTTTCCACGACAGCATCTTAGCTGGAGCAAATCAAGAACTTGTGGAAGTCGCTGGATCTCAACCTACTACATATTCGAGTGTTGAAGAGTATCTCCACTTCATGTCACAGCCTTACGCATATGCTACAAACGTAGAATTAGTTGCTGCCACGCAGTTATACGGAGTGGACTTTCGAATAACTTATCACACCGAGCCTCAGCAATATCCCAACCCTCCTCCTCCAAAAGTCTGTGATATCTTATTATATTATCCACATTCTTTCCACTACGCATCCCTCCGATATACACCTTCTGCATAAATACTTCATCATCATCAGTTGTAGTCATTCGACTTGCGTCGCCCCCGGGAGGCACGTGTCCACCTCCCGAAGGGGAACCTTGTATGCATATGTACCATTTTGATTTTTTTGCCTAGTCCGTCCTTTTTTCTCCGCCGGCGCAGAGTTTTTTGGTGTGCTTTCTTCTGCAATGCGATCAGACTACCCGTCGGTATATTATCAGCCGTGTGCCGGGCTCATGGGACGTCCGTGGCGCGAGCTATGGCCGCGGAAAGCCGCCGAGACTGGCTCTATTTTGCGGGGTATGAGACACTTCTGTCCCCGGGCAACCACACACTAGACGTATTTAAGCCTCGAGGTTAGGTCTTAAGTACTTCCAACTGGAATAGCTAGGCCATTCGATATTTCGACCTTAAACGCATAAAAAAAACACCATATGTCTAAAACTCGAAATAGTGGTCTCTTTCAGTACGCATAAAAAGAAAAGCCGAGGAAAGATTAAACTACTTGAAAATAGACGATGATATTTCTGCACTACTCCAGACGCAGATGGCAAGACGAGGATTTATGTCATGAGTCAGCACATGAGTGGGTGGAAACTTCGAGAAAGACCCTCCCCTGCCCATGCTGTGCGAGCTTGAACAAACGGCCAAAACAAATAACTGGTGCCTGGCAAAAACATTGAGTGCTTCGTACTCCATACTCGCTTCATATGTAGGATACCTCGCAGGCGTCTGCCGCCTTCGGTGTGCCTCAGTGTGGCAGTCAGTACAGCAGCACAGCAGGACTGGCCCTCAACCCGGTTCAATTTCCACCCTCGAAATGTAGGCATCCGTCTGATGTTTCCTCGAGCTTTTGTCGTCTGAAATGCTGTTGTTTGCTGGAAAATACTCGGAAAATTGCTTCAAATATGCACTTGGGCCAAAATGTGCCCAAGTGCATATTTTGGGAAAATCCACATCTCACCGTGATCTGCCGTGGTCGTTAGGTCGATAAAATAGACCTATTTTGTAGACATTTAAGACACGATAGGGCTTAATTTGGTTTAGAGCCTAAAATATAGGCATATCGTCAGGCTTAAATACGTCTACTACACTCACGGTGGAACTTTAGTCCTCGCACGTACATCGGGGTGGCATCAAAATGTATTTGCGAGAGAATTTTCCCGCACTGCTAGACGCGGGCGCGGTGTATATGTACCCGCTGCAACGACGTGAACTATGTCATTACTGTGAGTTCTCCCTCACAATTGACACGGTGGTTACCATACAGCAGTAGCGAAACCTGTATAAAGAGATATAAAGTAGCAACACAACCCAAGCAAAAGTAACGATGTGCACACAACAGACCATATCGGCAACAAACATCGGTATAAGCACGCGGGGAAAAATACTGGACACAGAAAACAAACAACAAATTGACACCAATGATTCCTCTAACAGCAGCGACAGCAGTACAAACCCATCAGACAGCGAAAATGATCAAGACAACAACAGCGGCAACAATAACAATTCTGGTCAATGGTCCATTATTCCCGAGATTGGTGATGGTGCATGTTTATTAAGATGTATCTCGCGTCGTGTGCACAACAACCCAGCTTTACATCACATCGTCCGTGCACATATTATTGCCCACATCACAACCAATTTGTACACCGTTATCCCAGGATCAGGTTTCAACACTTTCCACGACAGCATCTTAGCTGGAGCAAATCAAGGTCATGTAGATAAGAAAGAATCATTTGTCGGTGTAGAAAATATATTATTCTGAACGGAACAAACAACGCCAACGTGCCCGAAAAAGTTCCGTTTGTCTTGCAAAGTTCCGTCAGCAGCACCACCAGCAAGCAGCACGTAGTCCATAGACTCTAAGTTTACTGTGAGTTCTCCCTCACAATTGACACGGTGGTTACCATACAGCAGTAGCGAAACCTGTATAAAGAGATATAAAGTAGCAACACAACCCAAGCAAAAGTAACGATGTGCACACAACAACAGACCATATCGGCAACAAACATCGGTATAAGCGCGCGGGGAAAAATACTGGACACAGAAAACACACAACAAATTGACACCAATGATTCCTCTAACAGCAGCGACAGCAGTACAAACCCATCAGACAGCGAAAATGATCAAGACAACAACAGCGGCAACAATAACAATTCTGGTCAATGGTCCATTATTCCCGAGATTGGTGATGGTGCATGTTTATTAAGATGTATCTCGCGTCGTGTGCACAACAACCCAGCTTTACATCACATCGTCCGTGCACATATTATTGCCCACAACACAACCAATTTGTACACCGTTATCCCAGGATCAGGTTTCAACACTTTCCACGACAGCATCTTAGCTGGAGCAAATCAAGAACTTGTGGAAGTCGCTGGATCTCAACCTACTACATATTCGAGTGTTGAAGAGTATCTCCACTTCATGTCACAGCCTTACGCATATGCTACAAACGTAGAATTAGTTGCTGCCACGCAGTTATACGGAGTGGACTTTCGAATAACTTATCACACCGAGCCTCAGCAATATCCCAACCCTCCTCCTCCAAAAGTCTGTGATATCTTATTATATTATCCACATTATTTCCACTACTACGCATCCCTCCGATATACACCTTCTGCATAAATACTTCATCATCATCAGTTAGTTGTAGTCATTCGACTTGCGTCGCCCCCGGGAGGCACGTGTCCACCTCCCGAAGGGGAACCTTGTAATAATATACCTTTGCAACATTTTTTTTTCTTCATCCCATTTATTATCCCCGCACCACTCCCTCCCAGTAGTAACTCAGATCCGGGGTCAATAGCGGGCCCTCCTCCTCCCTCCCCACTTCGGCACGTGCTTTCATTTTTACCGCGAGGAGAATCCAGCATTTTCTTCCCTCGTCGACTCGCGTCGAACCAACCCACGCTGCTAGGCGCTCTCAGCAGCAGTTGATCCCTGTTTTTTTTTTTTGCATTTTTGCAAATAAAGTCAAATCTCATCGTGGTGGGTGTCGAACTCAAGGACAACCAAACGTTAGTAGTATTCGAGGGTAAAACCGCTATTATTGATAGACCACCGGCCGGCTGACAAATGATTAAAAAAAAACAAGACCTTTGCATAGAGATCACATTCCCTCCCCCATATTGTATGATATTACGATGGTTGACGCGATATGTATTATGTATTATAGAATAAATCGCCGAATACTTGAGTATCAGCGTACGCGGAGTTTCAGATATCATGAATAACGAACGACCGCGACGGCAGAGCACGGCAAAGCATAGCGCGTCGCTCTGCTGAGCTAGCGGTGCGCTGCTGAGCTGAGCCGCAGGGCATCGCAGGGCACTGCACGGCGCTTCGTTGCTGT
This sequence comes from Undaria pinnatifida, assembly GCA_012845835.1. Taxonomy (NCBI): domain Eukaryota; class Phaeophyceae; order Laminariales; family Alariaceae; genus Undaria; species Undaria pinnatifida. Next base: position 10,285,364 of record JABAKD010000021.1, on the reverse strand, counting down.
AAGCTATAGCGCTGCGATGGGATGCTGGGCGGTGTCGAGCTGATGAGCCAAGCCCAGATCTCAGCCGCTGAAGCTTCGTCAAGTACAAAACAAATGGTGCGAATCAAAGAAAAGCTAAAGCTGGACCGTTCCGCAACTAATGCACAGGCGGCAAATTAGCGGCAGTAGGAAGTTCAACTTACTAGACGAAAAGGAAGAAAAAATCGCGAAAAAGTTCAAAATCGTGTTGGCAGAAAAACCAAGTTTGCAGGAAGCAGCTGAAAGGTCAAGAAACAGGCAATATTTCAGTTGTTGTTGTTGTTGTCGTTCTCACATTAACTCGCATAATCAAGTCCGTGGTCACAGGACAGGCTCCAGTCACTCTGGAGCTGAGGAATACCCTAGGGGAAAAACACAAACCAAAGGTGGTACACGCATAAATCACAGCTGACGCGGTTCATGCCTCCACCAGAAACATATAAAAGTGAAATCGGGAGTCAGTCTACGATGTGCCAGGTCCATACCGGTACATACGTCTCATTACTCGCGCCTGGAAAAACAGACTATACCGCTTGCCAACCAAGAAAGACTACCACGTATATATTACACGTGGTATCTATCACTACGCATGCGCACAACAGACGCAAGTCAATTGGAAAAGAGAAACAAACAAAGAGAAAGGAAAGGAAATGGGTGCATGGGGCCAAGAAAAAGAAAAGAAAATGAAATTTTGGGGGGTCTACTGGCGAGTCTTGCCACCAGCACGACGATGCCACGTGGTTTTTCGACGATCTACAGCAGTACTACGAAGGACTTCCGATACACCCACCGAAGCACGGACTACCGGCGAATTACGCGATCGACAGCTGACCGTGGTTGTCACGTGTCTCTGTGTTGGGGGCCCCTGTGCGCTACCTCTTGTTGGCTCTTGCTTGGGTAAAACATGCGGTGTGCTCGATGGTCTCACGACACCAGAATCAGAACGTCCGCTCGTACGACGTATCATTCTTACAGGAAATAAATGTAATACCTGGTATTTTTTTCTCCATCAATATGAACATAAAACGGTTGTTATATATTGGACAGAGTGATGCGTGTACTACTAAAAAACTTGCCAACGGCACTCGTACTGCACTTTGAGCTATCTGCTGTGGTTCTGGTTGCTACTAGTTGCTGCTGTATGTGCTAGAAGTTTCGCCCTTCGGCTACTGCTGCTGCACCTGATGTTGTGTGTTTGCCAATGCCGTCAGTTGTCGTTCACGCTCGTCGTACATACTGCTGCTGTTCTCACCCAGTACGTACGGGTTTCCTCGTACCTCGACGGCACGACGACGAGCTCAAAACAGAAGGGAGGTGACATGAAATGGCATGGACAATGGCCACATAGAAGCGAGCACAGCGGGATAGTTCGCTGCGAATCAACCGCACTCGTTCATGCCTACAGCAGAGGCTGCCTGGAGTGTCAGCCGCCGTGCTAAAGCCAAGGCCAAAGGCCGAAGAGACGGTTCTTCTGCCTGCTTGGTTTTGTCTCGAGATGCTGTTATATATAGACTATTGGACAGAGTGATGCGTGCACGACTAAACTTGCCAACTGCACTCGTACTGCACTTTGAGCTATCTGCTGTGGTTCTGGTTGCTACTAGTTGCTGCAGTATGTGCTAGAAGTTTCGCCCTTCGGCTACTGCTGCTGCACCTGATGTTGTGTGTTTGCCAATGCCGTCAATTAATTGGCGTTCATGCTCGTCGTACATACTGCTGTTCTCACCCGGTACGCAAAATTCCAAACATTATCACGTACCGTTTGGAAATGATGCCAATTTTGTAAATCATTCAGGCGTTGCAGCCATTAAAGATTCAACAATTTTTCCAAAATTCCTCCTCGACACTAGCTCGTCTCGCTCGGCGCCCGTCCGCGTTCACGTCGATGTGCGGAACGGACACGGCAGGGCGAGGGGCGTTGGAGCCGCCCCCCGAAGGCGGCGCTCGAACCAAGCCATATTCGACCGAGAATTCCAGTTCCGCGAATCGCATACTTAGGCCGAGACAAAAAACTCCGGACCAAAGTCCATGACACCAAGGAATGGCTCTATATTCAAGGAATGATTTTATATATGTTTATTTCGAGGACGTCAGCCGTGAGTTCGTCGAATTTCAGGTCAATACTCATCTTTTATTTATTTAACGCACCTCCTGAGATGAATTTCCATACCAAATATGTTACCAGGTAGGCCACAATCACCCTTATAATATGCTCGTCTTAACCTTAGTTTGCCTAAAAATGCCGTGTCAGATTGTGTCGTCTTTCTCTGTTCAGCTGTACTCTACTTTCCTTGTCTAAAGCATCATTTATTTGCAGAAACAAGATCGTGTTTGAGTGTATTCTCCTATTTCTGCTCAGCCTGCGTATGGTATGTTTTAGATCTTCCGAAGATCATTTCACCGCCCCTCCCCCGTTGGCCGGTAGGTTCTCTCTAACGATGGTGTGCAACTCAGCGCTGACATTACACGTCACGGTAGATGTTATGGAGCCAATGGTGGCTTCGGCTAGATGGGCAATCGCTCCGTTGCTTCCGACGAGGTCTGCCTTGTTTTTTTCTGACTTATCACAAAGGGTAACGAAGCAACAATTGCTGCAAATTTGCATTTTTGAATTCGTAGGACTCATCATTCCACGCCAAGTCACTTGAATGTGGCCAAAACAGACGGCTCACATACTGGCTTATTCAGTGGTGTGGCGTACTGCGTCACTGCTACTGCTGTGTTGTATGTGTACTACCGTTTCACCAGTATCCCGTTCAACAAAATCACATCGTCTGTGACGCCCGTTTGTCACCGTGGTGCTGTTCGCTATGTTACGTAAAAAAAAGAAAAGCGTCGGGGGTTTTTAATTCGCAACAAACCAGTGGAGGCACTTCTCAACCCGGAACGCAGGCGGCCATCGCAAGAACCGGAACGTAGGCGGTCTTTGGAAGTTTCGATATCTTCGAACTTCAACAACTGCAGTAGTCCGTCTTCCTCCACGCCAAACGATGCCGACAATGAGGGCGCCAGAGACGATGCACCATTGATGTTGCAGAGTGTACTGTCCAGCAATGTCAAGACGAGCAAAATGCCCGCGTTGCACGAGATGGCCACCGCGTCGTCTTCTGAGAGGTCGAAGGCGGCAACATCTCGCGGTTCTTTCACGGTAAGGCCGCTTGACTCATCCCTGACGGCAAAACGACTCTCATCATCGGGTTATATAACTTCTTGTATCTGGTGTTTCGAAGATGATCTCAAGTAGCACTGAAAGACATGACGAGGGGGGGCACAGCTGATATTTTGTTTTCGACCTTATCTTACCGTAATGGAACCCTGTTACAGGGCAACTCGCCAAACGAGGCAAAGGTGAGAATCTCCCCCGGACGGACGTGTTGTTACCGATCTTTATCGATCAGCCTTAATCACGGTGATTGATGGTTGCAACTTTGCCGAATAAAAAGGGAGATGGACCAATCCACCTTCTTCGTTGCCCACAATAACGAGTCCGCTAGATTGCATCATAGCTCTGTACACAGTTTACCACGACAAGTCGATGATCAACACACGATCACGGCGTCTGGCATTTATTTGCGGACACCGTCGCCGCCATCGACGTCTCCAGTCGACGAGCCGTAGCCCAGTTTACATATTATAGTAATGTATGTATCTGCATCGGTTGTCCCTCTCCCGCTTGCAGATCTGTTATACCAATCGATGCCCTATCATGCCCCCTTATCGACACGCCTTCCACGATTTTCTTATTCCAGTCGCAAGGGCCGTCATCGACAGCGGGATCCCTGTCACTGCGGCCCTCATCGACAATGGAATCGCAGTCACGGCAGCACTCATCGACAACGCGGTCCGAGTCGCGGCAACCCTCATCGAGAGTGGGATCCCTGTCGCAGCGGCCCTCATCGACATCGGGGAAGACTGTCGGCCAGGCGGCGATGAGTCTCGGCAATGAGGCCCTCGTCGTGACAGCCGTACAACGCTTTCGAAGACCTGTGGTGATGAATCAGAGCAAATTCTTCCCGGCGCATATTTCGATGCCTACAAGGTAGAAGGGGGGAAAAGGGTTCTGTTTCGTTTCGATTCGCCATGATAGGGGATACTGATTGCATTGTGGTGGGATCGAGACGCGAAGGCGATGTTTCAGTCCCTGTGACGTCCCGCCACGTTATATTTGTGCACAACAGTAGAGGATTAATGAATATGTCGGGCGTAACATGTCGATATGATGAGTCGCATCTTTTTCACAATTACTTTTTTTTTTCAAACATTTTACTCGCTTTGTTGTTTTCTACCTGTTGACGACATGGGCGTCTTTCCTTCCCGTACATGTCTTAGTGTTTTCTCAATCATCACAAAAGTGTGCTCCACAGCGGTAGCCACTAAGTACCAACTTTTCACCTCTTCTCCCAGAGACGCATGCCACACGGAGGAGTGCAGGAAAATGAGCGCATAAAGCACACATGGCCAAGTAATAAAGTTGAAAGTTTTTCGACAAGCGAAACGAGAACATGTTACGGTTGGCAATTGAAAAAAAATCCGAGCACATAGTTACATTAGAACGAAGGTATCGAGTAATCAATTGTTAAAGTTAACAATACAAGTTTCCTATATATATGTCACCTCCATCGAGGGGTAATATTGTGGATAACTGCTTTGATGCACAGTACCCGTACTTACTAGTCCCTCGCCTGTCTGTTCGCTGTTGGTAAGTCCCTCGCCTGTCTGTTCGCTGTTGGTAACGCAGTCATCTCATGTAGCTCGTAGAGCACGGCACCAGAGTATCATATTGCGTTGGTCGTGGCTGTTTCAGAACTTTGAATGAGTTCGCATGTATGTATACTTCATGCGCGTAACCCCAAATGAACCACTCGGGTTTACCCGAGGAATAAAATAGTCTCCTTTCAGGCTCACGCTGCGTTTGGCCGGTCTCGAGTACGTTGTGTTTAATTCCAGGCGATATCGATGGTGCCCCACGCGCATACGCACGCACGTACGCACGCACGCACGCTCTCCTCTTCTTCTCCGCAGTAGAGTCTATGTCCTCTTAGACGTCACCGATCATCAGCACAACTGTCCTTGAAACGCCGTTTCTTTCATCATGTTTTCGGATCTGATTTCCATGCAACTACTCGGTTGGTCCTGATCGACAGTGCTTTCCTCGGGCGGGCTGTTTGAAGCCGTACACCGTATTTCATTCGAAGCTCCCGCAATACCAAACAGTAAAATATCACGTACCGGTATTTATTTGTGGTGTCCACAACAAGTGCACTCTTTGTCGATACCTTCCAAATCAGTTGCTGTCTTTACACGTTGCTGTCTGAACTACGATGCATCTAATCCACGCCTTCCCCTTCTCCCTCGCACCTTTCTTGCCGACGGGTGAAACATGCTACCTGCAGGCGGGCACTGGAGATAGAGGTTATCCAGCGTGTGGACAGGTACTACGCGTTTACATTCACTGTTGTTGTGTTCGTCACACCCCTACTGTTTCCACTGGAAGGGGGGGCGGAAGAAGCTTTCGGCACCGATGAATAAATGTCAATTTTTCCTCATTTTGTGACGTGAAAGCGAAATGAACAATACCAATCTGTAGTTTCACTCGGTGGGGAAGACGGGGCGTGGCGACACTACGGTAGATGCCGGTAATCCCGTCAATGCAAGGTGCAGCATCCCTCATGACATCACTTCAACAATGTTGAGTATGACTGCAGTGGATATGATAGACACGGGCGAATGGGTGCTTTTGGTTTTAATACTAGCGGGATAAGTGCCAATCAATGCGGGGGGACATAATTGAAGTCACCTACCTATGTCCTGTGGGCAAGGTTTTTGACCAGAGAAGAAGGCCGTTTTGCGGGTGAAACCTCCCGAGGGTTGAGCTGGAAAGTAAAACTGATTTCTCGAGGAAAATACTGCTCTCGTACACAGATGCTACGCGAGAAGAAACCCCAACCCTCGGAAGAGGCGTTTCCGCCCACCTAAGCGGCCGTATCTCCACTCTGCCTGCAGTGCACTCTGCCTGCAGTGCATCAGCACACCCTTGCACCATGTTGCCAAAACTATTCAACTCTACACCGAAGTAGTGAGTTCCCATAACGGATGGTTGTAGTTAATAATGCAAATAACAGGGGGGGTGGTATTTGTCAAGGTCTTTCCCTTACTATGTACGCCATAAAAATTGGGTTCGAAAAGCGACCCGTGCTGATCGTTGCCATGCTGTTTGTTTGTATAGTTGTAGGCAGCGGTCGCGCGGCTGTAGCGTGTGCGATTCCCATATTCGAAGACAGTATTCGACAGCTCTTTACGCCACCTTGGTTGCCAGAATAGAAAGCCGCCATCATGGCGTGAGTTACCCACGGCCAGGTAAAAGCACGTCAGATACAGGTAGTTAACAGCCATGAAACCAGTTCCTCGAGATGGAGGATGCCGTTTTGCTCGACGCCGACTACACTGCGTGCATTTTCCGCAGCGGGACTCGATGGCGCGCGTACTTTACCCCATGACCAATGCTGGCCATGTCCAGGTACGCACCCCATCTCTGCTCACACGCAATGCAGCCCAAGCGTTCGTCGTATCCAAGTTGCAACCCGAGACTAATTCACTTTTCTCCACTTACCCTTGCCATCTGACTGAAACTCATGCCGGATGTTTCGCAGGCTTGTCATCAACAAACACGTGGGCGAGTTTTGGTTCTTGATGGACGCTGTCTGGACCAACCAGTGGGTGGAGTTTGTCATGGGCACGGCCGAACCCCCTGGAGAAATTACCAACTCCAACCTCTTCGTCAAAGAGGATCAGCATCAATCGGGGCAACCACGTGAGAGGCCGTGTGGCAAAGAAAATCCCTCATGCTGATCTACATTCGTTCATAGTTGTCTTACGCTGACAGCTGAAGTATTCAGTCAATGCCTTGCGCCGAAAATGCTTTTGGACTTCATCGAAAGTGAGCGATCCTGCTGACTCGTGTGATGCTTGGCACTGCTGTTGTTGTTGAACACATGGTTGCTCAAAACAGCACACCTGGACGGGCAGGCTGCCCTGGGTGCACTAACTGCGTCACCCTCCTTCCGGAACAATCGCGGGCTTGTCCAAGGACTCAAGAAAATCAATGACTACCGCGCAGTGCATCGTAAGTCATTCGCTGTTAGTACGCTAGAACATGTTCGACAGCTAGCGTTGGCACATCCTTCCACATGAAATGTCGCCACATTCCTGTGGGGTTTAGATATTTCTTTGCGCCGTTACACAATTTATCGGTCGCCGGAGTGCGTCTTCAACAGAGCAAGGCATACCTTGGCCTGCTCCTTGTCGACGGCTGAGCGTTGCTGAGGTCGTTCCGAATATCGGCATTCGCTGATGTCGAAATCGTAACCAAATGGGTTTTTTTTTCCCTTTGTTCATCCGGAGGCTTTTTAATTTGTACCGCCTCTTCCCAACCGTCGATACTTGTCGAGGCATTGAAATAGTACCTACCTGCGGAGAGTAATGGCACTATTTGCATTCATGGTAGCACGGTAGTAGAGCAAACTAAGCTCTGTCGGCCATGGTATATGTAATGCTTTGGCAAAGCGCACAGATAGAGAGAGTTTCTTGCCATGGCCAACCGCTTTATCTGACGCCCTATCCCGCCCACCTATTCCATCAATTTTGCCATGTCGCAGCGATGGTGTGGTACACCTTTTGCGAAATGTACGGCAAGGATAGCGCCCCTGACATCTGCAGGTGCGAAGTTGGAGGGATTTTTTATTTGCCTAATCAGCCGGTGTCGTCGCTGTTAAGCATGGTGCCACGGTTTGTGACGCTGGGTCGTCTATAACTCTGCTTCTTCAGCGTTCCCTGCCCGAACTCGTGACTCGTGTTCTACTACAACAGTGAAGTAACCCCCGCGCTCGTCCCACTCCGGCAGTGGTCACGCCGTTCTTAGTAGTTTTGCGTTCATGAACCGTACAGCAGGTATACATACCAGTGTGTTTGCTCGCATCCACTGGTACGTGCAGTAGTTGCACGTGAGAGCGTACGAGCTTGCATCGATCCCAGAATAGTTGATACACACACCTGGAATCACAGGAAAGGGGGGTCTCGTCCAAACGAAGGGCAATCAACATGTGCTGAAGACACAGCAATACTTTCCTGCCGATAAAGTGCACATCTCCATGAGCGACGATATTTCCTCGGTTGTGGTCACGAACAAATCAACATATTTCCACCGGTACTTTATGGCAGCAGCAGCACAGCAGCAGCAACAACAGTTGTTAGTGATGGTGGCAGAGGTAGTGGCAGTGGTACTGGTGGTAATGGCTGTGTTAGTATAGCAGGAGGAGGAGGACTTTCGTGATTGGTAAGTATTTAACAAAAATATTGTAACGGCGTCAGCTGTAACTAACTTCAACGAATTTAGGGCCGATACTCATCTTTGCAAGCTGCGCACTCAATCGATCGCCCGTCTTTACTAAGTTTCATAAATAAAAACCTAAAATAAGATGACATTGTAGACTATTATCTTATCGGTCATGAACAACCAATTTTCGACATACCAATACTTATCTCAGCACTATCTATCTATGATGTACTAATAACCTCTCAATAATTAGTGGTTTATTAGACAGTAGTAGTAGTAGTAGGGTACCGGTTTGGTCTGCCTTATTAAAGTAGTAATAGGGTACTATTATAATGTACTCTAATGAGTCGTTCTAAGGTAGCCCCCCCAACTTTCCTTTAACGAAATCGCCGGTTTTTGAAACCAGCGCCCGGCCGTATCTCCTAAAATACGGTGCCCCTTGTGGCCCCGATGTCCTCGTTCGATAGACTTTTTTTGCAACAGTGAATGTGTTTGAGGATTCTGTTTTCATAGCACCCTTCCTCGTGTCTAGCAGCCATGAAATGTTCGTTACAGAATATCGCAGGGTTTTGGGGAAGGGGCTATCGTAGAGTCACTCTAATACTGGTGTAAGCGATGAAGAAAACTCCCAACAATAATGTACATATCTTCTTGTTATTGTACTTTTTACTATAGACTACTGCTGTAGCATGTTCATGGATGGTTATTTTCTACTATCATATTTCTTCTCCAACACTCCGGCTGTGAGATCGAAGATTTTGTCGAAACTCATCTTTGCAAGCTGTGAGTGAAACTCCGATCGCGCGTATTACGGGTTGTGTGTCCTCATTAAGAATATAGGTCGGCGACTCCCCTTGCAACTACAGTGTAGCTATCAGGGTCAACAGGGTGATGTTAGTCGGTCTGTGCGCGGAAGCTGTAAAACTCGTTTTTGAGGGGGACAAAATCTGACAGCTGTGGAAAGAAATGCATCAGTTTATCAAGTGAATCCTGTAAAACGAATAACCGGTGAGGGGAGGGCGGAGTTTTTAAGGACGTGGGGGCCTGGGCTTGATCAAGAGGGAGCGGAGGGGCGGGGTGGGGGGGGGGGGGGGGGGGGGCGGGACGGGCGGGGTAGCTCAATCTGTGCGTGGAAACTATAAATCCTATCCTGTAAGTCGTAAACCAGTGAGGAGAGGGCGGAGTGTTCGAGGGGGTGGGGGGGGCAGGGGGGGGGGGGGGGGGGGGGGGGGGCGAAAGCGTTTTTTAAAAAACATCAGATCGCATAGATGTAGGCGTTTGCAATACGCGTGGTGCTAGGTCTAGGCGATGGTCCGGGTGGTGGGGAAGAAGGGGGCGTTGGGGGGGGGTGGGGGGGGGGTGAATTGCAGCAGCGCAATGGGTGGCTCTAGAAAGGTAATGAGGCGATATCAAGTGCGTGGAAATGTTTATTACTCTGGCAGATTTCGATGCTGATACAGAGGAGGCGAGTATACACATGGATAATAGTTTGTGGGTGGATGGTTTTGTCATCGTTGTTGGTACTTACTTGTGGTATAATACGTTCCCTTGAAGGACTTATAGCTTCCGCGCACAGATGAAGTTGCCCCGCCCGAACCCCCCCTCCCCCCCCGCTCCCCCCCTCCTCCCCCCCGCCGCTCCCGCTTGTTCAAACCCAGGCCCCCACGTCCTTAAAAACTCCGCCCTCCCCTCACCGGTTGTACGACTTACAGGATACACTTGATAAACTGATGCATAACCTTCCACAGCTAGCTGGCTGTCAGATTTTGTCCCCCTGAAAAAGGCTAAAAAGATTATCGATTCCGCGCACAGACTGATTAACATCACCCTGTTGACCCTGGTACAAGCTACACTGTAGTTCCAAGGGGAGTCGCCGACCTATATCCTTAATGAGGACACACACCAAGAAATACGCGCGATCGGAGTATCACACACAGCTTGCAAAGAAAGGTGAGTTTCGACAAAATCTTCGATCTCACAGCTGGAGTGTATTTTTATTTTTATAATAATACGTGGGTAAGTTTTTCCACCTGATGGAGGCGGTCCTTTTATTTTATTTTTTGCCACGTAAACGCTGCATTTAATTTATTTTTTCGCTATAATGGTGGCGTATTATACGCATGGCCGGAGCTTTCAAGGCAAACCCCACGGCAAAACCCCCTCACAGCGCCCCTATTTTTGTTCTTTCGACCGCAACGAATACCAACAGGTGGAATGCTGACCTATACTCGGAGCCTGTCGAACCGTGCCGGAGGCAACGACTCGATAAAGATGCACACAACAAGGCCACCTACCAGCTCAGGGCATTCTTCGAGCGGGTCGACCACAGCCCCTCTGCGAGTATGGCAAACGTGTCATAAATCGACGGCACGGCCCTCGAAATTGGCGCTGTGTGCTTATTACCGTAAAACACGCAAGAAATACTCTCCCTCGAACTTGCCTCGAACAATAATAATCGAAGCTGGTTTTCTCGACAACAGAGACAGTGCAACAGTGCAATCGCCGAGCGATACGTCTACGGAACGCTCTCGACTATATATGTTTCTTTTCATCACCGTTTGCGAAGTGAGTGCCCCCCTTGATTTATTTGGAGAATACGGCGATGACTTCGTCCCAAGGGCATAATATCGATGATATCTATGATGCCTTGCGTGGTATACGGTGGTGGTCTTAGAAAGCGTCGTTAAACCGTTAACATGTGGCCACGTTAGTAGATAAATAAGGGCAGGATGGCGCACCTGAAAGAGTATATGTCGGCCTTTAGAATTAAGTTCGAAGGGTGGCGAAAGGTAGCACAGAAGGCCGACAGACGGTTTCGACGGGTAGACGAAGGGGCAGAGTCATTCATCATGCGGAAATGGCATGGCGCGGAGAGATACAACGATGCAGAGCGACGCGCAAAGGCCGCGGCAGTGCCATCCACCGTCGACATCTCTAAACGGCCGGGTGGAGGGGGGCGGCGGGGGTTAGGGGAGCGGGGGGGGGGGGGGGGGGGGGGAGGGGGAGAGGGGGGGAGGGGGGGGGAGAGAGAGAGGGGGGGGCAGGGGGGGCGTCCTACCCTAGAGGCTGAAGTCTGGGTTTGACCACCATCTTCTTGAAGTTTGCGGGCCTTCCAATGGCCGTCACAAGTTAGCGTAAGGCCGCCATGATCTCTTCGCCTTGTTACATTCTCCCCCCAGTGCCATTGTTGCACTTGATACCGTCTATGAGTCTAATGCCGTCTTTATTCAGTTCCCAGGGTCTGCTAGCATGATGTTTTTTCTTTTCTTTTATTCTATTGTCTTTTCTTTTCTTTTCTTTTCTTTTCTTTTCTTTTCTTTTCTTTCATTTTCTTTCGTTTTCTTCTATTTTCTGTTCTTTCATTTTTTTTTATTTTCTTTTGTTTTTTTTTTCTTTTCTTTTCTTTTCTTTCTTCTCTTTTCTGTTCTTTCATTTTCTTTTATTTTCTTTTATTTTCTCTTCTTTTCTTTTCTTTTCTTTCTTCTCTTTTCTTTGTTTTGTTCCGATTGACTCGAGTCGTTTTCTTTTCTTTTATTTTATTTTATTTCTTCTGTTTTTCTTTTCTTTTCTTTCTTCTCTTTTCTTTGTTTTGTTCCGATTGACTCGAGTCTGACGTGCGTATGCGTAGTGATAGGTACTACTATGTAGTGGTATTGGCGGGGAAACAGAGTGCCCCCTGCAGATCTGCCAATTGAGCAGGTCTTCGGAGAGTACTCACTTTCTTAGCCTTAGCAGAGACGTGGCTTTATTAGATTCCACCAGAGCTCCGGATGACTTCTGAGAGCCGAGCCGCATGCCTCGGTTACATTTTCTGACTTCCCCTACCAGAGAACGCCAACATATCAAACGAAAACGGCTAAACACCTATCAATCAGATAACTGCAGGCCTTTCAAGGCCACTAGCCCACCCTGATGAGCCGCATATGCAGAAATGTGGGAGATTCGGGGAAACTCCGGTTCTACGGACTAGACCATGAGTCGAAGATGCGGCTCCTCAAAACCCACTCCCACACCTCTAACGGCCCGGCTATGGAGCCAGGAAAACGCGAAGAAAAGCAGTTGAAGGAACGCAGACCCTACAACCAGGCAAACCACCCATCAACGGCCTGTCGCATACCGCCGGTGTGGCCAGAAGGGGGGCAGAAAATAGGCTCTACGGTAAACCAACCACAGAAAAGGTACTACGGCGAGGCGAGCCCTCGTCGATATGGAGGGGGACACAGGCGCTAATACAAGGGATAATTCATACCAAAAACCTCCCGCGGGCCATCGGCATGGCGGGGGGTTAGACGAGGAAACGACAAATACCCGGATTGGAAGGTAGCATCACCTACGACCCCGCGAGGGGGGGGAAGTGTTTGGCCGAAAGGAAGGTACAACAACAACACTGGAAACATAAAAAGATAGCATACAGGTCATATAGAGCCCTGTACCGCGTGATGCTCGAACAGGGTACCGTGGTCGCCCCCCGGCTCTGGGCTGAGGAGGGCGTCGGCAGGGCGAAATTGGACAAACACGAAAAACCGGCAGTCCTGCGCCTCGGACAGCGGCGTGAACACCCGGACCCTGGCCCGGCACAGGGCAGAGTGGGGGCTGGCAGGACTAACAAAACAAATGGTTAGAACCGCTTCACACCAAGTGAAAAAACGCTCGAAACACCACGAAAATCCCAAAGGCAAAAACTCTAAACCTCGTAACCCATAAAAAAAATAGAGATTTAGAGGGGCGGTGGTGGTTTGAAAACCAACTGGCCTTGGTCGCGCCTCGAGATTAATCTACGTAACGTTGTATCCCCCGAGAAAACCCGCTAGCGATGTGAACTTGCAGGCAATAAAAGCCTCGTACGGCTCCCGTCGAAATCGTGTAGCGCGCAGGGGGAAGAGGATTTTTAGTCGGCCCCGGGTCGTCCTGAAAGCGGACCAGGCATACCTGGTCCTCGGTTGTGCTCGCGCTGATTTTTCCAATCCACCATAACACGTCGTCTCCCTTGCACCAAGCGTGGGCTCCCGTAGGAAGCACGGTGTCGTGGTAGCGGCGGAGCCAATCGGTGCGGGTAACACGAGCGTAGCCCGGTGCTAGGAGACGCTCCCCGTTGTTGCGGGAGAGCTCGCGATGTGCCGCCCCGATCCGTACTCGGCGGTAGAGGCGGTTGATTCGGCGGTGCTGGTCCGACGTGCCGGTCCAATAACGCAAAATGTGGAGGTGGGAGAGGTGGAGGTCCATTTCCTGCTCCCAGAAGGTTCAGAGATTCCCGCCCAATGCGGCTTGTATAGCACCGCAATGACGCCGCCTCGCCCCCGGACCGTTTGATGGCCGGTGATCTGCTCCACTTCCAGCCGATGGAAGGGGGGCGAAACATCGTATTGATTGACGTGGTACGGAGGGGACGTCTTGGGAAAATGATTGCGAACACATACTGCGTTAGCCCAGCCGGTAGGTATTTTGGCATGTCTCCGCTGTAATGGAGGTTGGTGCAGGGCTTGCAGCGTTCAATCGTCACACGCCGACGAGCGTCTGAACCGGGCAGGTCGGAAGGGTGGTCCAAATAGAGGAGGTTGCTCCCGAGTGGCAAGCCGTCCGGAGTCTCGGCGGCGGAGCAGGGACCGATAGCCAGGATCTTGTGCGGGCCCGTCCAGTTAAGCGCGAGTTTGGCCTTGAGCATCTTGGCGTCCGTGTTCACCTTTACACCCTGGCGGATGGTGGAGGCGGAGTTGTACACCCATGCCCCACCACCCAAAGTGAAGTTAGGTGCCGGACACAGGGCGTCCTTGAGGGCGGAATTTCTGCGGTTGACACGAGAAACGGTGAAGGCGTGGTGTGCGCGAACAATGCCATTCGCGGGCTGTTGTCGGTCAGTGGCCAAGTCGAAAAAGGCCAGGTGGTCGCGTTCCAGACTTTGGTGCTCCACGACGCCGGCGCGGTCGAAAGCCGTCAGAGGGAGACGTGGGAGTCTGCCCATGTGGTCCTCGTTGGGCGCCAGACCCGTCACCACGCTGACGGAATTGTTGTAGGCGAATTCGACGTGAGGAAGATGAAAGTCCCAATCGTCTTGTCGCTCGTTGACGACCATAGCCAGCATTTAGGCGAAATTGTGGTTCACCCGCTCAACGCCCCCATTACAGTTGGGATGATAGGAGCTTGTAACAAGCTTTCGCACACCCAGCAGCTGACATACAGCTTGTGAAAGCTTGGAGCAGAACTTCAGGCGGTTGTCCGAGAGTATGGTGCGCGGGCACCCCCACAGACGCGTGCTATGATATAGGTAGCACATTTGATCTGACATGTGTTCTGAATGACGGGGATCCGTAACCCAAACTCGTCGGGAATACCACATTTTTTTTGCATGGTTCTCGTTGCGTACCTAGGTCATGGGATTTTCATCGAGTAGTAGTTTTTTTTCTCCAAAACAGTTTTTGGGCGACATCTTAAGCTCCCAAATAGAGAAACCTCATAAAAAAGTGGTGCACCTCTACCGTAGCACGCGCCCACAAGGGGATGTATTGGTTCACCAGGATATTGGCTGTACCCTCCGCGGTGAACTCAGCGGCAGTTACGGGGGACATGTCGGCCTGGCGACTGAAGCGATCGGTGAACAGCAGGATGTAGGTGTTGCCTCGTGGGGTGACCGGAAGGGGGCCGAAGTAGTCAGCATTGACGGCGACACCTGGACCTTCCGGTAGAGGCATTGAGATTGTTGGCCAGCGGACAGTCAGCCGTGGGGTTGTCCGCGCGTGGCACTTCAAGCAGTGGCGAAGCCACCACCTGGTGCACACATTCATGCTGATCCACCAATAAAACCGCTCCAGCACACGCAACGTTGCGCGTGGTGCCAAGGTGGCAAGAGGCCGTCAAATGACAAGCTGGCAAGATCCAAGGGCGCATGGGCAGGGGGGCGTAGATGCGAACCAGCTCGTCGTTTAGCAAGCAAGCAGCTCGTCCCACAGAGTTGAGTTTGTCAGACCTTGTCGGCGGCAGTGTCGGGTTACGGACGAGTAGGACGATGTCGTCGTCGGTTATATGTAGTCGACCCTTACCCCCCAGCTCCTGGATGTCTGAAAGGGAGGGACGCTTGTGCGAGGGGTAGCACGCCAAAACGTCGAGCGGCAGGATCGACGGCCGGCCGATAGAGATGAATTGCATCGTCGCGTGGTACGTCGGCTCAGGGTGCTGCTCTCGCTTCCAATCGGCATGCGAATAACGCGCGACGAAATCAGCGAACCGCAATTTAGCAGCGTCGCCGAGGGCATTCGACCTTGTAGGTGCAGTTGGCGTGTCACCAGGAGAAGGCGTGAGCCGTAAGAGAGGAGTTCCCATAGGCTCTGCGTGGTCGCGGTCGGACGACATCAGTACCACGGGGACCGGAGGAGCGGCAGGAGCAGGGGTCGCGGCGGTCGACGGGGTCGGCCGCGGCCGTGGGACTCGCGACGTCGTGTTGACACTCCGGGCAGATGGTCAAGAGGCCCCGCCGGGCCCGAATCCATAATCTGCAGTGGGAGTGCATTGCCGGTTGCGGTCGCTGTTCGCCGGCCCACCCAAGGTAGCATGTTCAGTGCGGGGCACGAGCCCACCCAAGATAGTGCTTTCGGCGAGGGGCACCAAGTCCACCCAAAGCAGTGCGTTCGGTGCGGGGCACGAGTCTACCCACAGCAGTGATTTCGGTACGGGGCAAGAGCCCACCCAAACCGACCCCTGGGATCGGCGAGGAGGGAGCGCGCAGCCCGCCGGTCCGTACGAGATAGATACCGTTATCTCCAACAGGGTTGGGGCTTGTCAATCCCACGGGGTTGAAGCATGTTTAGACACTGCGGTCGTACTCCGTAGCAGGCTCTGGCAAGCGGGCCAAACAAATCGGCGATGCCGTTGGCGCTGCCTTTGCGGCACTCGAGGGTGCAATCGCACGGTGACGAACTTAAGCTACCGCTGGACTCGTGCATTGAGGGTCGCTACTTTGCCAATGCTCTCCTGCGCCTTGTGTCGGAAGAAATGCGGGACTTTGTTCCCCACAGGATCCCCGGACGTTTTTGAGAGCCCAAACAATGCTGCGGATCCCCAAATCTAGAGGAGTCCAGTGCCTCTCCGAGCCGAGCGTTGCTCGACTGATGTACGCGATTTTCACAGTGAACGAAACTTCGTCCAGCTTTACAGTACCCCCGACGAAACAGGGGCCGTGTTTTGACGGCGCAAGGTCAGGACCGACGCCAGAAGCTATTTCCAAACCTTCACGGCTTTTAATTGGCCAACGCTTCCGAGAAATAGGTCGGAAACTCCAAAGGGGACCTTTGCGAGCGCTGACCGCCATCAACGGCCCAGCCACGGCGCGGACGAGATTGCTTGATTCTTTCGCAGTGCAGGTGCGGAACCGACTAGGGGAGGCCAGGTGCGCCGACCCGGTCTCGCTGTCGCGAATAGCTTCGCAAACGGCAGCAAGGGCCTCACTGAGAAAATGTTTCCTCTCCACTGGCATGAGTTGTTGGCCGTGGGATCATCCGCTCGGAGACTAATGCCCCACACTGGGTGTAGAGATATAGATTCAGCCAAAAACTTGTTGTCAGAGCTCTAAAGGTGATTTTTTAGGCTGGATTCTGCGTGAAATCGGCGTAGGTGCCAGATAACACGGCGTTTTGCTTATCCTTGTTCCCGACACCAGAGTCAAAGTTGTGCACCCCTCGACAGATGCGTTTGCGTGTGCTTGGACTAGGAAACGACATGATGAGCTCCACTGCTCGATGGCCTTAGAAACGCCTGGTCTTTTCGGCCACCATGTACTGCTCCGCCCAATAATATGGCACGTCGTCCATGACGAACGACGAAGGAGACGACGCTGAAAAATAATATGGGGGCTGCCAGAACAACACCAGTTTGCCTGTGGAGTATTCGACAGAAGGGTCAAAAGCCGTTTTGGAATTTAGGCCTCGGGAGCACGACACAAATCCGAACCCGCGGTTTCTCTTATTCGCTCGTTGGCGGGAAAACGCGAGAATCCGCTCTAAGTGCGCCTGAAAAACGTCATAAACCGACGGTGTCAACCCGCTGGTAGCCTCGTTGGACATTTGGGTCTGCTATGTCCCTTTCTGGGAACACCAGTCCTCGGCTCTTTGGGCCTGTAGTGTCCCCTTGCGGGAACACCAGGCCTCAGGAGCATGATGCGAGTCCGAACCCACGGTTCCTCGACTCGGGCTCTCGCTGGCGGAAACTCGTAAGAAGCCGCCCCCGCTGCACCCAAAAAAGAGTCCGACACCCACGGTGCCAACCCGTCGGTAGTCTCGTTGGGTATTTGGGTCTGCAATGTCCCCCTCTGGTAACACCAGTCCTCGGCACTTTGGGCCTGTATTGTCCCCCTCAGGAACACCAGGTCTCGGCAGCACGACGCGAGTCCGAACCCACGGTTTCTCGCGTCGTGGCATCTTCGCTCTTTGGCGTATAATCGCAAGAAACTGCTCTAAATGAGCCCGAAGGGACAGGGGCTCTGAGCTGCTTCTGCTTGACGAGAGGCGCGATTCTTCTGTAAATTTACGGGAATAGCGTCCAGCTGATAAGGCTGGAGACCGTGGCGTCACCACTGGCCCGTCGCGCATTGTTGGATCTCCTTCCTGTACCACTGCGGCAGACGTAGCCTGAAGCGTGTGGGTTAGCATGCTACAAGACGAAGCAGGGCTCATAGACCCTGCGGCCGTCTTCTGAAACGGGGCTCGGGCAGGTGGCAATAATGTTTATACCCGAGGAGGCTCTTTTTCGTTAAGCCTCTTAGAGAAGGGAGACGAGGTAGCTAATCTTGTCGACTTCTCTTTGATAGAAAAAAGGACACAGCGTCCGCTGCTATCGCAAACAAACACCGGATCGAGCCTCGCAAAAGATCTCGGTGTTATAGTATTGGCCTTCCCACACCTCAAACCCACCGCCACGTCGTGGTCATGAAAAGTGTTTGAGGGTCTTCCGCCCCACACCTCAAAACCGACCGCCACCGCCTGGTCAGGGAAAGGGGGGGTTGAACACGTTCGCGTATAAAGGCGACGCGCCGTCACCGAAGCATTATTGCTGCGCGACGCGTGCCTGGGGAGGAACGCGCAAAGCGCAGGCTTCCGTGCCATGGTTGATGGGGGTGGCGTTTGGAGCTCGTACCCCCATTGCCGAGTTTATGCTGCAGCTGAGGGAACGGCGTTAGAAGCGCGGTTCCCGTCGCCGAACTCAGACCATGACCGAGGAGAACGTCGCTGGAAGCGCGCGTTCTCGCCGTCGAAAACAATTACCTGGCTGGGGTGAACCACGCTCGAAGCGCTAGTTCCCGCCGCCGGTACTACGCTGTGAGAACAGTCAGCAGACAGCGTAGGAGTCCGTGAGCTCTTGACAGAGGCAATTTGTGCTGCGTTATTGGACAGGCTAGCAACAGGAACACGAACACTTTCTGAAAATAAAAGAGGTGTCCCCGACAGTGCTGTCGATGGTGCCGTGCCGCCGGTGAGCTGTCAACTGCCGGTACGGAATGTGCCAGGCCGGCGCGCGTTAGGATTTCCGCCCGGGTTATGGGCGGCTCCAAAGTGCATGCGAAGAGCAGGAACGGGGGCAGAAGAGGCGGGCGAGGACGGGATACCACCATGATGATCCGACGTGTATGTGGTATCGTTATGACAGTTTACCTGGCCCTGATCCTGGTGGTACCCTAGCGATTGACCTGTATGGTGGCAACGATATTTCTTGTGGTTGTTCGGGTGAGAAGATTTGCCATCTCGGTGGTAGCAGACCATTCGTGCTTCCCAATGTTGGTATGCGTCTTCGTCGCCAAGTTAGCCAAGTTTAGGGTTCAAACAGCCACTCGCATTAACGAAAGGATGCCTACAATGCTTGAAGGAGTGGCTGGTTTCGTGGTAGTTGAGGCATATCCCCCGGTTTTCTCGGAGGGCATCACCGCGAGTGGAGGGTGAAAGGAGACCGCTCCAAGGGGGAAGGTCGTCTGTCTTAAACGAGGCGCTAACAGCGAAAAATTCTGCGTAATGATGCTCTTCTAGTGGTCGGCAGTTCGATGTGTGGTCAAGCCAAGGGTCAGATGAATCATCGGTGGGCATGACAGTTGGGTGATAGCTATATCCCGTCTGCCACGAACGCGACTGGGACGACACTCGGCCCTGGCCGCGCCCGTGATCGGCGGGCCGGGGCCCCGACGGGGAGAATGACCACGCTCCCGTCGAAGAAACAGGCAGAGAAAATATTTTGCCGTTGACGGCAGGTGTATTATTATGCGCTAAGTTACTAAACGCCCGCCACATAGCATCCAACGAGGCGTATGGCCGCGGGTCCGTTACCTTCGAACCAGGGTACAACGTAGGCATGAGAGTCGGGAATTGCTCATTCACGGCCATCCAAACAACCTTCTTCAACACCACATCCGTCCCCGGAGAGAAAACACGCTCACTCCCCATAGCGGTCGACACAAGTACGCGAAACACCCGACTGGAATCAGAAAATGGCGTGCCGTTACACATTCCAAAAATATGCAACTTAGTGTAGCCCTCCCCCGCGTCGACCAGGTCGAAGTGGATCGAGACAGGCGTAGCAGGAGGGTGAAAGCCTCAGGCCCAGATGCTCCTCCTGGTATAGCTCTTGGTACCTCTTGCCTGCTACCACGGCCACCTCGCCGTGGTCCGTGCTCGAAGTCGAAGACGAGCAGGAGGAGGTTGACGAGCCTTCCCACGCTGAACGTCCTCTCGCGCCGTTTCTCCGCCCCCCGTTGCCTCCGCCAGAGCTGCGGCCATTGCCCCGGTTGTCGCCACCGTTTCCCCATCGGGGGTGCCCTGAGCCACCACCAGCACCCGACGCGCCTCCCCTGCCTCCACCAGACCGCTGTCACTATGCGGCGGTGGTGGTGGTCGCCACCTTCACCATTTTTGCCGCCACCCCCGAAGCCACCACCATCACGAGTGCGGTCCCAGTGGTCGCGACCGTCGTTGCGTCGCTGTTTTCCCCGGTTTCGTTCCACCAACTCTTCCTCCGGGGTTCGGTCAGAAGACGGGGTTGGGGGCCTCGTCATGGGACATCAGCAGAGCCTTGACGAGGGCAAGAGTCGGGGCGGCACGCGTCTATCCGTTACGGGACGTACAATCCATGCGAGTCCAGGCCGCCTCCACCGAAAGGGCGTCCACGTGCCGCAACGCCGGCCTCTCCGTTGTGAGGAGGGCGGAGGCCGTTTCCACCACCGCGATCGCCAGCGCTGTTGAGAACACTACCCTCGGTGCAGACGCCATGCACGCGATGCTGTTCTTGAAAAAGGCGTCGTCCCCGGGCCGTGGTCGCTGGGATGCGACACCCTGCGAGCGCGTTGAAGGCGAGGGGGCCGCGGAAGTTCCCGCCACAGCCGACGCAACTGATTGGGCCCGGGCTTGTTGCGCCCTCTTCACTAACAGGGACGCCTGCCGCGCAGTGGTCTTCGCCTGCTCAATATATTCGTCAAATCGACATCGGCGTGCTTCACGCCGGACAATCGTCTGGTTGGCGTCGTCGAGCGCCCGCTGGAGCCGCGCCGCCGCACTTGCCAAGTCCAAGGGGCCGGCATGGGCGTCCCGGTCCCGGGAGCTCTGGGGGTGGCGCTCTGCCGAGCCTGGAGAGCCCAGGTGTCCGTCGTGGTGTCCTGTCGAACGCGGGGAGGCCAGCTGGTGGAGCTCCCCTAGGGCTGGCGAGAGTTAGCGTCGAGACGCCCCCGAGACCGGTGGAGGTTGGTCTGTCTCCTTCTCTGCGCGAACCGGCGAGTGGACCCTCTTGGTTGGTGGGTCCGGGTGGTGGTATGGTGGTCCGTCTTATGTCTCGTCACCGGAACCCTCGTCCAGAGGTTCCCCCCGCCTCGAGTCACGGGATCTCGAGCGAGCTGTCCCTGCCTCGTGGACATCAAGGTTGGGGCTCGTGGAAGATCTCCGCCTGCCCCAAGTAGCCCGCTTCTTCACTGGTAGACATGCTGTTTGTTGTCTGTAGGGAGGGCAGAGGAAGGAGGGGGTGTGGGGGAAGGTGGCGGGACGGGAACGACGGGTAAAGAAGCTATGGAGGCAGATATATTGTTGTGGTGTCTCTGCTGCAAGTAGCGCTAATATGTGTGTGCCACCAAACAGCAAGATATGGGTCTCGACTCCGTCCAGTATCAGTGATGGCAGCAGCCATGCCAACTAGCA
This sequence comes from Undaria pinnatifida, assembly GCA_012845835.1. NCBI lineage: Eukaryota > Phaeophyceae > Laminariales > Alariaceae > Undaria > Undaria pinnatifida. The sequence continues at coordinate 10,263,863 of JABAKD010000021.1, read as the reverse complement.
GTATAAAAGGGGGACAGCGGTAAGAAGGGTACCATCCACCCAAACCGCAACTTAAGAGCAGCGCCCAGTCTGACCGTAGGGTATACGGGTAACGCCCGCATGAACTGCAGTAAAAGGAGCAAAAAATGGGCGGCACTGGCCCTAACAGCAGTGCAGGGGGGGCAGCACAGTAAAGATACGCCTGCACCCATCGCATCAAAACAGGTAGCATTTAACCTAGGCCGGGGGAGGGGTGGCACAGAAAAGCGTCGCCCAAACCGCCCATGTCCATCGCACCAAAACAGGCAGCATCTAACCTAGGTGCAGTGTAGGGGGGGTAGCACAGTAAAGGGTCGCACAAGAAACCCACGCCCATCGCACCAAAACATGCCGCATTTACCCTAGGCCCAGGGGGGGGGGCGCGGTATAGTAAAGGGTCGCACCAAGAAGTCCATGCCCTCGGCAGCAAAACGAGCATAATTTACCCTAACAGTAGTGTAGGGGGAGGTATCATAGCAGAGGGTCACGCAGCCAATCGCAGAAAGTCGGGCAGCACTTGCCCTAACGGTAGTATAGGGGGGCAGTACAGGATAGCGCCGCACAAACCCACGCTCTCATCGCACTAAAACAAGCAGCATTTATCCTATGCACAGTGTAGGGGGCAGCACAGCAAAGGTTCGCCCAAAACGCCCGCGCTCATCGCACCAGAACAAGCAACATTTATCCTGTGCACAGTGTAAGGGGGCAGCACAGAGGATCGCATAGCCAACCCTATGAAAATGGGCGGCATCTGCCCTGACAGTAGTGTAGAGGTAGCACAGTAGAGAATCGCACAGCTAACCGTATAAAAACGGGCAGCATCTGCCCTAGCAGTAGTCTAGGGGGGGTAGCACACTAAACGGATGCACATACACCAACCGGAGGACAACGGTCAGTACAACGCCCGAACAAGGTAGTTTCCCCACCGACCGCACTATAGAGGGACGGTCACGCCTACAGTGGTTCTGCTCGCTGCATTACCGCGGCTGTGCCCACGGGTACCAAAAATACCAACTGCACGAAGATGGGCAGTATAACGCCCGAAGAAGGCAGTTTTCCCACCGTCCGCACTATCGAGGAACGGTCGCGCCTACAGCAGTGCTGGTTGCTGTAATATCGCACCTGTGTTAAGAGGTAACGGCAATACCAACCGCACCAAAATGGGTAGTATAGCGTCCGAACAAGGAAGTTCTCCTACCGACCACACTAGAGAGGGACGGTGGCGCCTACAGTAGTGCAGATTGCTGCAAGATTTATCCTGCGTCCACGGGTGACGACAATACGAACCACCTTAAACCATGTAGTATAATACCAAGACCGGCTGTAGGAAAGGTGTGTACGCCCGCAGCCGGTCGAAAAGGCTGATTGCCCCCCTAGTGCCAGCACCAAACGGAATGATCCCCACTTGCACTAGCAGTAAATCGCAGCATCTCCGATAACTGTAGTAAACGCTCTGGAACGGGCAGTAGCTGTCCTAACATTTCAGAAAAAAAATGTCAGCATCGACCCTAGCAGCACTGCGAAGGGCAGCACCATTACTAGCAGCAGCCGAAAGGCAGCGTTTGCGGCAAAAGTATAATAATGCTCAGCGTCTCCGCCAACTGTAAACAGCATTGCAACGGACAGTATCCGTCGTGACAGCTGCAAAAACAAAATTGCAGCATCGATCCTAGCAGCATTGTGGAAGGGCAGCACATGTACCGGAAGCAGTAGGAAGACTGCCTAACGCCTGCACAACTGAAAAAAATGCCCACCCACACCGACCGCACTATAAAGGGGTGGTTACGTCGACAACAGTGCAGTGTGCCGCACTATCGCAGCTGTGCCCATACAGAAAGTGGTATTAACACTCGCGTACCCATGAATGGTGAAATATAGGGCATCGCACACGCTGACAGCCTTGCGCCATAAAAAGCCAGCACAGCAATTCCGCGTTCACTAAATCTAAGTTCTTGTCACGGGAGAGCCGAAACCAAAAATCTCTCGAATCGATCTTGCAAGAAGTACTCGTACAGCAGCGGAGGGTGTCAGAGCTGCAGTGCTGTTACTGTGGACGCTGAGGCAGTGAAGGGTCGAGCTATGTGCTGAATGGACGGAAGCAAAGTTGGCGACTCGGCTGCTATGCCGTGACTTCTACAGCATAAAATCCGACGGTATATTGCATGTGTTGACAGCGAGCCCATTATGCTGTACTGTAGTTGGTAGCGCTGCGAACGTGATGGTGGTTGAAGCTACGTTACGCAGTGGATCGCTGTTGATCACCAAAGGTCGGGGTAGGGTCAGGGTTGCGTCAAATTGATAGCGATGCCATTTTCTGCAGAAAGGGAGCACAGGTTGTCCAAAGCGCAAGACAGATTGGCGCATGTACTGAGACCTATATAATGACCTGCTGCTCGCGTGTACTGCAAACTCGCGACGAAAAAGACAGCCCATACACTCTGGGCGAGTCGCCGCCTGTTCTCTCCAAGGAGCATCAAAATTAGGGAACCCCAACACAAGCTCCTGAGCCGAGGTGAGGAGTCATCCTAGCACAGGGCCCGCAGTCCGAGGAGGTCTCTTGAAGGTCGGCCTGGCTCCGTCAGCAGAGGTGTACGCAGTCCGATGTGGATCTCATCAAGCGGTATCTCAAAAGTGTTGATGCCAGTATGCTTGTCTTTGGTGTGTGCAGATGTCCCCGAGCCCCCGAAGCACAAAAAGAAGGACAAGTTGACGGACGATCTTGGGGCTTGTGCCGGCTGCTCGTGGAGAGGTGCAAGTAACGCAGCGCGAGGCTGGCAGGTGCAACATGCTGGCTGAGCGCGGAGCGAACAAGTCTGGTGGGTTGGGCTCAGACAGTTCCGCTGCGGAAAAGTTGATGTGTCGTGGAGCAGCTGGGGGGAACTGATGCGACCAAAAGCTGAGATGAGAAGTGTGCTCCGAAGAGCAGTGTCGTCCGCACGTAGTCGGAAGGTGTCGCCCGTGTGGTACGTGCCCGGCGACCAACAGGAGGCTGCTGTAATGGTCGCCGTTGGAGGAGGAAGGGCGCTCCCTCCATTGAGAAGTCACCCGTGACGGAACAGGGGTTGTGGGCTCGATGGGAAACAGGAAAAAAACGCTACGAAAACAACTATCGGAGAGATTGGAGGAACGCTGCCGCAAAAGCAAGTCAAGCCAAAGACGACGCGATATTGTAGTGGTATTGGGCGGGGACACAGAGTGTCCCCTGCAGGTCTGCTAATTGGGCAGATCCTCGGAGAGTACTCATGTTCTTAGCCTTGGGAGAGACGCAGCTTTGTTAGATTCCGCCAGAGCCCCGGATGACTTCTGAGAGCCGAGGCGCATGCCTCGGTTTCATTTCCAGACTACCCCTGATAGATAACGCCAACATACCATACAAAAACGGCCAATTACCTATCAAATCAGATAATTGCAGGCCTTTCAAGGCCAAACCTTAACAACTACGTGCAATATATAGACTACGTGGTATAGTATTTTCTGGGTGGCAAGTGGTGTACGGTTTTTTCAGGCGAAAGCGGTGAGACGGCGGCACGAATTGCGTCAGCTATGATATATATATATATGCGTGTACCACTTTTTTTGGTTTGTTCGTGTTTTTTCACTGGGATATTCCTCAGCTCCAGAGTAACTGGGGCCTGTCTTGTGACCTGTGATGCCGGACTTGATTATGCGAGTTAATGTGAGAAAAACAACAAGTGTAGTAGCTTGTCACATTGTTTTGCCAAGCGGGTCCCGAGGGGGGCGCAGAGTTGTCGGTCTTGAGAAGCGCTCTCCTTATGGTTGATAGTGTATTTTTTACAAATATTTTCTAACAACGTCTGCTGTGAATTCGACGAATTTAGGGTCAATACTCAACTTTGCAATCTGCAACGTTTTTTTCGTATCTCCGTTGGCTCAGCGTAGAGACAGGACATGAAATATCATACATTATGGAACAGTAGCAGTATCGCAGGAGGATGTCGCACATTTGCGAGTTTACTACTGTTGCGTGTGTGTGCGTGGGGGCGAAACAACATCTTCTCTCTGGAGGAGGAGGAGAATTATACCTTGTTGTCCCGATCTTCGCCTGAGGTCGAGACCAAGCACCCCTTTTTGGTGGGATTTTCCGATTTCGGAAAATGTCAGAACCAACATTCGTCTTCGCACGCATCGTACACAGAGAGATCTTGCTGAGATCAAGATACATGATAATCGGCGGACCGTAAACAGTGGCCTCATAACAACAGTATCCTCGAGCCGGCAGTGTGGGAGGATCTACTTGTACCATGTAAATTAAAATGGGTTGGATTTTCACATCACACATAATCAGCTAGGTATCCGAGATTATCAAAGCGTCTGGGAACGGGCATGTAAATCAACCAAGTTTCGAGGGCTACACAAGGTTCTTGGTGTGTAGGGTACAGCGGGGGTGGGGGGGTGTACATGAGCTGGAAAGTATAATTGATAAGAAGGATATACGATTTTGTATATGTGACTCCGTCGAACCATATGGGTGTGGCGCACCTCCTACCTGGTAGGGGTGTACAGCTGCGAAAAGCTTCCGCAATGCCACGTCATCAAGATATTGGTAACCGCCGTTATCGGAGGAATCGGATTATTTGCTTTCCCTAGACAGAGCATTGTAATGTCTCAATGGGTATGGACGATGTTGTTGTGGATTGGGCTTAGAACCCCGCGTGCACGAAACGTAAGTTCTCCAGAGGTGCAAATAAATAAATGGGCGTTTCCATGAGCAATGCAAGAAATAAGAAAGGGCTTTGGCATCCCGCTTAGCACTGCTGGTACAATGCAGCACCAGTTACCGATCGTGGCTGGTACCATACCTCCGGTACTGAACTAGAAACAAATAAATATTCACGCGGAGCGTTGGTGTAGCCCGCGGGGTGATAAAAACATGCGGAATTTTGGTGGAAGAGCACGTGCACAGGATGTTAGGTTACCTCGATAATGGGCGCAACACTTGAGGGTGGCTTTATTCGTGCGCTGTGTGATACTTCGAAGTATGTGTATAGCACTGCTAGATACATTTAGTAGCGGCTGGAAGCTCATTATCATTCCGGATACCAGGTTGTAACATATTCGGGCGGTCTGAAGCCGCACCGTGCTACTAACAGCGCGCCCTGTTGAGTATCCTACTACATTCAAACACACTCCAGGCCGATCTTAGAAACCTTGAGATAGATGTTAGTTTTGGGGGAGCTTGGCCAACCCCCATCTGTCCCCGTTGCGGGTAGTGCGTCAACGGCTCCCAAATTGCAGCGTTCCATTCTAGGAAGGGTCTCCAAGATTTTCCGTTGCAATTTGGCATTTGTGGACGAACACTGCGCGCCCGCCACTAATCACCGTTGCAAGAAGTATCCCTAACGACTTACCGCAATCTGTCCCAACGAAAAAATGCGAGTGCAGTTCTAAGCTGTGCGGGGCTGGTTAAATAGCGTTTCTGCATAGTGTTCGTACGTCCCACGTTACGCTCTTCTTTCGTCTTTGCTAGCGTTTTTTCAGCGTCGCTCGCAACCAACTACGTCGTCGTGGAAGAGCGCCTGCTACTATTTAATACTCCGGAGTACGTGTTTTTTAATATTTTTTTCCAGTCATCAACTTTGACGCTCCAGCTCAACCCATAAGAGGTTTTACGCTCCGTGACATTCTGGGCAAGCCGTGGTCACAGATGTCTGTTAAAAGGCTTAGATTGGGTAAGCTATTGGTTAATCTTTTGCAAGTGGTCGAACGGAATAATACCCCACTAATTCCTCAACAAATGGCGTCGTTGACAGGCCATGGGTTTTTGGGTCGTGGGTTCGAATCCCACCATCCACAGTACAAAGATTTTCAGACTTTCCCCTTGTCGAACTTGAAAAATACTCTCCCCGGTATCCCCAGGAAATGAAACCGCTTGGATATTGACACGTCCGCCCGTATATCCGGCCGACCTGCTATCCCGCCGTTTCAGGGGGGGAGATTGTTATAAAGGCTCAGTTTGGGTAAGCTATTGGTTAACTTTTTGCAAGTGATCTAACGGACTAGTCTCATACCCCACTAATTCCTCAACATGTCTTCCCTTCCCCCCGGCACAGGCCTTAACATCTATGATGGCGCATACCGGTAGGGTCCATCATTCCCACTTTTCATCTTTTATGCTCGTCGGTTCTCATCGAAAACTGTTGGAGGCCGAGGGTTCACACCCTCTCGATTTCACTATAAAATATGAACGTGGCGGAGGCATGAAGTGCGTCAGCTATGATACAGTCTATGCGAGTACCACTTGTTTTGGCTTGTGTTTTTCCCTGGGGTATTTCTTTGCTCCAGCGTGACTGGAGCCTGTCCTGTGACCACGGAATTGATTATGTGAGAACAACAACAACACCAACAAACCTCCGAGGCCCCGGATTGTAGTGTTTGCGTTGGTGTCGAGGTCGTCAGTTGAAAACGAACATCTCCGTTTCCGGGGTGGAAATACGAGGACCATCACACAAGAGGCCAGTATCAATTTCCATGTGCACGAGGTCAAAGCCATTGAGGAGGAAGGGAGATACGGGGACATGGGCTCAGCACCGAGTTCACGGCGATGTTTGTCCATCGTGCCCTATCGTACGCGCCAACTGCTACACAGCAGCACGTCGATGCCCACCTCAAGCTAATCGTCGCTGAAGATATGCGCTGGGGACGTCAAGCAAGATCTCTCAAATCAACATCAATGATGGCAAGGGCAACGAAGCCTCTGGGACGAAGATACTGGCAATTTGTATTTCATGCCGCAGTGAAGGTAAATTATGTTGGCCCTGCGCAATGTTGTGCGCCACATATAGCAGCATGTGGGCGGTCAATACCAGCTACAATTGTACTCATTGCTGGAGATACAACAAGCTGAAGCCATTAAAAAGAGGAGCCGTCGCTCCAAACCAAGGTATGTCGATGATAGGCAGGGACCGTATCGTATTCAGTGCGCTTGGAGCCGTCGCTCCAAAGCAAGATATATCGATGATAGGTACACTTCCGGCAAGTACCCCCGTTTTGTATCCAGTGCGCTCGGCATTACATTTTGGGATCACAGCGCTTGTAGCTCTCCAGGACGAAGAACCGGCAAGGATACCTGGTGGTGTTTGATACCAACGGGCATATAAAAGAACGGTCCAACGTCAAGAGCACACACAGCAGTATGTCGAGAGTTTCAGGCTAACCCCCATCCCTGCTACCGTCCGTTATTTCACGGAAAAAGATGTTGTCGAGGAGACGACTGAAATGCGCCCGCGCAGGCACAAAGCCAGCGGCCTCGCTCGAGCTTCCATCGCATCAAAATCATACATCTACTCGTCATCGTAACCTAGCGCGTTCTCCACGTCTGAGTTCGATTCGTCGCCACCCCGGCCAACCCGGCAGTCAGAGCGCTAATAAAGCCAAGAACGCGATAAAGCCATTAGGCACAGGTGACTCGTCATCGACAAAGCGTTCAAAAAAACACTGCAACGCATCATCAGTCATGTCGGGCCTATCTATGTCGACTGGCTCGTAATCGGAAAGAAATTATTGCAACCCGAAGATCCGAAGATTGTCCGAAGGGTCCGAAAAAAACAAATCGTGACCTTTTCTCTGCATGGAAAATCTATATTACAGTAGATCTCGCTTGTGCGCAATTCGAATGGATCACGCTCGCCGACGAGAGCACGCTTGTCCGTCTCGTCCTGTTCATCTGAGTATGGATATGACATACATACAGTGCTAAAAGCATACAGTCGGTCCCTCTATAATTCCGGTATGTGTCAGCTGGAAAAACCAGGGCCTCCTCCGGGATTAATCCCGCGGAGCGTGGACTCGCGGTGAATCACAACCACAACGGAGTTACGAATGAGGAACGAACATTGACAAAAGCACCATAGGGAAGACAAAACCACGACGAATCGAATGACGACGTTCTTGTTTTTACCAAGTAGGAACCGGGTATGACCACGGGATTTTTACCCGTCGACTCATGAACAATGAATGGCGAAGAAGCGCCAAAATAAAGATAAAACCGCAGCGAATCGAATGGCGTTGTTTTTCTTCTAACCAAGTAGGAACCGTGGTGTGACCACGGAATTTTACCCGTCGCTTTTGCCATTATTCGTTTCTTAGTCGTAACTCTGGTATGGTTAATTCACCGCGATTCTACGATCATCAGCGGGATTAATCCCGGAGAAGGCCCTGGAAAAAACGGCACTATAGCGGCAAGAGATCCTGCTCCGCATTTGATATTCTCAGCGGTGCCAAGTGAATTCACAGCCAACTGCCATACTCTATTTAGCGGGCAACCTCAGGCAACCAGCACTACTCAACCGGCACTATAGAAGGACCTCTCCTGCTGCAGTAAGCCTTGGCAAGCGCCTCGTCCACGTAACTCTTTCTCCGAACGCGCCCAAGTCCCAGTGTTCGGCGTTCACCGAAACGAGTGTCAATTCAGGAATCATGTGGGACACAGCTTAGCATCGGTGCACAAACCAGTTTACTTGGCGATTGAGACAGGGAAAAGAGTGTGGAGAACATGTTTTTGATTACATCATCGGCCACATGAAGCAACCCGGGCTAAGGGGGTGGGGGGTGCTTCCGAGCTGTCTTGTACCATGTAAACCACCAGACCAGATGGTACAAGATTTGCGCCGCATGGTGATATTTGTAGGGATGCACGTTCATACTTGATGCCAAGTCGCACTCGTCGCCTATTGAGTAACAATACATGAGCCTAAAAGAGTTTGGTGTGTTTCTGGCCACGAGGAAAGCGAGTATTTGGTCCCTACGGCGATTGATTGGTTTTACTGTGAAGGCAAGCACCGTCTATCCTACGGGGCCATACAATCTCGCCTGTATTATATATTTTACAACTCGGTGAACTGGCCGAATTAAAGTGCACCCCTTGTAGGCGTTGCTTTGCGAGCCTGTCCATCGTGTTCATGTTCCTTCCCCCGCAGTATACGACTACTAACTGTCTCCTGTCCGTTGTTGCTGTGTGTCGTGATGTGTAAAAGAAAAGTGGTTGTCCAGCTACAAGAACATGTTAATTTAACGCCGATGCACAAGGCCCCTGTCGAACCGTTTACTGATTGCCAGCCCAGCTTTAAGACTGCACTATCGTTGCTGTCGAACCGTGTTTGCTCAAGCTTAAAATGACGCAACCCCAGTCGTATTGCCGTGTTTAAGAGAAAAAATGCTAGTCTCATGCTTGAATACTTGCTACCAGGTACACTACAAACGGATACGTCGCTGGCCAAGTCGCGAATAGGCGCACGCTATATACGACAGGGGTGCATCATTTTGATGTTGAGACTCCTCGCTAATAATATAAACCCCGACCCCACGAAAAAAAACGACTTCGAAATGAATGAAAGCGCAACCCGATTAACGCCCCCATCGCCTACAGTAGATATACAACGGAAAGTACTGGCAAACGCCAACGGTACACCAACGGTACGCCAATCTGTGCTACGCTAATCGTAGCACATGTAAATCCACATTGCGATGTCGACGTGGCCGTACCATCCGGGTGGCACATGGGCAGTGTATGCACCATGTCCATACTGTAGTGAGTTCTGACCAACTCCGCGCCAAAGCTATAGCGAATACTACGGCTACCTCCGCTGAGCTGAGTCCAGACAAACCCAAGGTTTTAAAGGCCGAGTGTTCAAAGAGGCGAACAGCTGCATGACAGGAGCCGAGGGCGGGCGGTGGGAAAATGGTTGGGAGGGACGGGCTCGGGAGGAGGATAGGCGGTGGAGATGTTTAGCGAGCAAACGGGAGCGGAAGGGAATTGGAGCTTCTTGGCGAGCTGCGAGAGAGCGGCAGCACGGTGGAGCTGCTTAGCAAGCTGATGGAGAACGGAAGAAAGGTGGAGCTGCTAGGCAAAATGATGGATAGCGGGAGCCGGGGGGTGATTTTGGCGTCAGGAACGGGGGAGGGGGGCTTGAGAGGGGGGTGCGCGTTTGAGCTGCTGGGCGACCCGCTAGAGGCCGGGCGTGCGTTTGGCCTGATTGGCGACATGCTGGATGGCGAGCGCCGGGGGTGTCGGAATCGGGATGGGCGGTGGGTCTACCTGGCGAGCTGCTGGAGGATGAGAGGGGGTTGGAGCTGCTCGACGAGCTGCGGGAAGGCGGGAGGGCGCTTGGGCTGCTGTGCAGACTGCTGAAGGGCGGGAGTGCGGTGGGGCTGCTTGGGAACAAGGCGGTAGGGGGGGCAAGTTTAGGGCCAATACTTGAGCGATCCGAGGCCGTGCGGGTGGCTACCCTGTTCCTACTGTTACTTTGTGATACACACCGCCATTTAGATGTTTGTTATGCCATGACAACAGTATATTATTCAAGTCCGTTTTTAAGTGAGGCAAGGGCCGCTCGCGCTGGTGATAGTTGTCTAAACCCCGTGATGAAATGGGACACCCCCTACAGTGGAAGTCAAACGCAACGCGTTCGCTGATGCTACGCCAGATCATTACGCTATTGCCACGGAGGTTCGCGCGTGTTGCCGTGTTGCAATATATTCGCCCGACGAAGAACTGCTTAAGGATACTATCTCTGTCCCTCCTCTCCAGTACCCGTTCAATCGAAGAACTGCTTTAGGATACTACCCCTCCCCCTCCTCTCCAGTACCCATTTTATCGAACGTGTCAACTACATCACCAACCCGTGCAGTTCCGCTGTCATGAACAAGTGGGTTCAAGATATGATGGCATTGGACATGGAAGAATGCCCAAGTCCTTGGGCTAGCCCCCACACCGTCGTTGCAAAGGAAACAAAAATCTCCGCTTTAGTGTCGGTTACCACGACTCCCTCAATCGACAAATCGTTCACAAGAGCGAATCGCTCCTGCCTGCAAGCTGTTAGTACCACCGAGTGAATGCTCGGTGCGTCCTAGCAACTGTCGTGGCGGAGAAGCGCATCGATCGCGCCGCCTTTGTTACCCTTACGGGCAAGTAACTTTGGTATTTGGGGGTTGCAATGCCCCTGGCCTCTTCCAACACGTGATTTACACTGGCATATAACCTCGGCCAAAACTGCGGTTTTCTTTGGCACAAAGGTGGTTTGGTATGTCTCAGTACATGCGAATTATCAACGGTGCATATTATTGGATATTTACGTGACGTTGCCATGGATACAGCATTGGGCCTCCACGGTCGTGGCATGGCATGCCACGAAGGCCCGTGGCAGTGTCATAGCACTCGCCATAAGCACGTCACAAGCATACACTGACATTGGCCTAAGGTTAGGCTTAGGAGTACCAAGGTTAGGCTTAGGAGTACCAAGTCCCAAACACTGCCATGAAACGTTTTCGTGGAAATGCCATGAAGGTGTTCATGGCATACCGTGGCAATCGGTGCCACGAAAACCCATGGCAGTGCCACGTGGATTGAATTGAACCCCCTAACAGTTCACGAATGAATGCCGATGTACGCCCATGAAACGCCATGAACGCGCATGAAAGATAATGACTCCAGTGGCACCGCCACGGCACTGCCATAGGAGCCATATGAGTACCATGAATGCACATGACAGTGACATGACATGCCAAGGGACTGCCATGACGCGCCTCGAGAAGGTATTTACGTTACTTCGGCATCCAGAACAGACACGTCGGGTGCTGCGCCGCGTTTTTCGGAATCATGCTCTTTCGGGGGTGAGGGTGACAGATCGGGTGCATCAAAAATACATTTAGGTAGGCGCGCTCCGTGGTCAATGTCATAGGTACACAAGCAATTTCTCAGGTTCAGCAATCTTCTACGTGATGTTAGTTGTTGTGTGCCGGTTTCTCTCAAGCAGTAGCACCATAGTCTACAGACATGCTTCGATTGCCGCAATTTTTTAGGCACGAAAAGGCATGACCACCAAATGCTTGCAGTCGATATTCGAGTGTCACTGGGGCGCCCATAAATTGATAAATTGTCGATGCCCCAGTCGGAAATAACTATTATTGATTTACGTTATTCATAGCACACGCTGGGCCCGAAAGCCAATATCGCAAGCACCAACAACCTGCCCGTTGGATAGTGTCCACCATCTACGTCGAATCACGCCATCGCATATAGCAATCGGCATGCACCATGGTCTCAAGCCTGCGTGCCCTCCGCCTTCCTTAAAAACGCTTCCGTTTAGCTAGCTTCGACCCCCGCCCCCCCTGCTTGTTCACCGCGCCCATACTACCATCTCCATTTTTGCGCTTGGGTGCGGTACCAGTGCCGGTGCCATCAACACGTCCATCCTGACGGCTCTCGCCGTCGGATCGACCGTCGTTCTTGGAACCCAGATCTCGATCCCTCTCTCCTCCGGCCGCTTCATTACGAGGCTTCTTTTTTTTCCTCCTCCCTCCTGCTCTCCACCTGCCACCACCCCCGCTACTATCGTGTTGTACCACCTTCCCTTGCAGCCCTGCAGCATTCTTTGCGCCCTGGTTATTGCTTGCGGGGATATCCGCCATATCATCGCGGGGGCGTTTCTTCTCGAATTCGCTCAGGCTGGCTGCCGCTGGCGTTTTTTCTTCGCCGATAACCGCTTCGGAAGTCGACGATTTCGCCTCCGCCTTTGCCTCCGCCGCGTGATTGCCGACCGTCGGAAGGCCTTCGCCACAATCGACTTCGGCAAGAGAGGGTCCGCCGCTGTTCCTTTTCTTTCGTTTTTTCTTCGGCTTTTTTCTCCTACTGCTACCCTCCTGCTGGGCGCCGCCGCCGTCGTCGCAATCCACATTCACGTTCGCTCCGGCGCCGCCGGTGTCTCCCCCACGGTGCTGGTCGACCTCAAAAAGTGACCTCAAAGCGCGCTTCATACGGCGCACGGCCCTAGGCTTAGGGTAAGCTGTAACCTCGCTTACCACCCACGCGAACACGCTCTTAGGCCCCTTCCACCCGTACCCCTCCGAAGTGGGTGAGACAAGGTGCCGGGGTTCATCCGCCGCCCAGGCGTCTCGGCTACTGTACGCCTCCGAGCTACTGAATGTCACGCGCCCAACCACAGACAACCCAGGGCATAACGCCTCCACCGTATCTCCGAGAGAAGACACCCCGTCCTGCCCGGGTTTAGACTCCATCAATTCGATCGATCGACCCACCAGCTCGGCGGGTAGCGGGTATGACCGAGTCTCGACTGTTTTGTCCCCGTCCAGGAGGCGCCTCGCCCACGGAGCTTGCATTTCCAACGCGAACCGCCCCATTCCCCAAGGGGTCTTGGTCACCGTCAAAGCGACTTTGTCATGGCCGCCGCCCGAAACAGGCACGACGTCATCACCGATATGGTGCCCGTTGCTGCCAATGTTGACACCGTCGCTGTTTCGGCTGCCATCCTCCCCCGGCGCACAGTCTCCCCGCCTCTGCTCGGCCCGCTCTTCAGTGTTACTCATGCCCACACGACCGCTCTTGCCAACACCTTCCACTCCACCGCTGGCAACCGGTTCTCCCGAAGGACCAGCAGAAACAGCACCATTGCAAACACCAGTGTCTTCGTCGGCAAGAGACGTCACCACACCCGTCACAGCGGACGACGCCGCCCTACCCAAACCCCCGCCTGCCGCCACCACTGACCCGTATACCGTTTCAGCCTCCGTCGGTGTGTCTTGCTCCCCTACTCCCGTCGTCGCCGCCGTCGCAGCAGCAGAGACAATCGCTGCCAACGAAAAAATGCCACCCCCTCTTATTCCGTACCCTCCAGAGAACGCTTTTCCCCACTCTAGCACGGCGCGGGCGAGTGAGCCAAGAGCATCGGGGGTACTAGGGAGCGGAGACAAAGTTTCTGCGGATTCAGAGAAGAGAGGACACGGCATTGGCCGTGCGCCATCGGGCAGTCGGTCATACACCTGGAAAATGTAGGAGGGAAGAGGAGCGCCAAATAGGTTCGCGGTACAACGTTCAGAATAACCCAGGCGACGGGGGGGGGTCTTTGGTTGAAAAGGAGGCTTTGGCTTATTGCTGAATAAGAAGGTACCAGGTAGGGTAGGGTGCACCAGGGTTGTAGCTGTTCTCTCGCCGTGCACTACCACGCGGCGAGTCAACTATCGTTCTTGTTACGATTTCGAATCCGCGACAAATGCGCCCGGCCTAACCCGCCGCTTCGAATGGAAGGTTGTCCCGACGATAATCAATCCCGCTGCCACCGCGTGGGTCTTTTTCTGTGGAAGTGCTATGACCAGTCGACCACGGCAACAAGGGCGATAATCACTGCGCGAGACAAAGCCGTCACTTTCATCCCCATGCTGCTGATTTTACCGTTTCGTCACTAGGCGCTACCCTCTACCGTATTTCTCCGCAGGTCGGCCACCACCTTAGTTGCCAACTCCAACGTTAATCTATTCCGTTACGGCCTTTCGGTGGACGGCATCCACCGATCAATTGATCGATCGTTCGACGCATCGCAAATGGCGAAACGACGATATAAAGCCGTTATGATTATGCGAGCCCAACCTCTGCGTTGTCAACGACGGCATATAGTGTGCCAATGGAAACCCCACCCCTTCCCCGCTGCGCTTCGGACAAAGATGTGCGGGCAAGTGGTGTACTATTACATGTCGTCGTCAAGAGCCTGAATTATAGAAGGCCCGGATATGCATGGGTCAACGGGAAAACAACCAGCCATAAAACGCCCGAGGGCCACCCTTTCGTCCCCTTTCTCCTCCTCAACTCCAATGGCACGGCTACCGTACACTAGCGTACAACTTCTCAACTTGAAAAAGACCTTCTTAAGGCCGCAAAGTTACCACAGCGCCAACAGCAACCCTGAAGCGACCGAGTACGGACGTGGGGTGTGCCCACCCCGCCCATCTGCGTCATGGCCAACCAAATAGAAGACAACGTATCCTATGTAATTTGGCAACCGCACACGTTTTGATACCTCGGTTCGGTTCTCTCCCACCCCACGCTTCCGCGCCGCAAGGGGAACTCCGGGAGCCACCAGGGGGAAGAAGGGGTGCAGCCTTCCAAGATAACACACGCAACGTCACGTCTCCTTTCTCAGCACCCCTCAAAACCGTTGCCAGCGCCACCACCGTCAGCCTCATCATCACCACCACCCAAACACATCAGTATCTTCTTCGAACGGATGACTACCCTTTCCCACCAACATTAACGCTACATTTATGTTTCACACTCACCGCGTCAAAATCTCGTTCAAGCCACATCCTACGTTTCTCGGAACGCTCTCGCAACGCCTTCGCAATCGCCTCGAACACCGCTCGACCGCCCAGGGACTCGACCGCCTGCCTCTGCTTGGCTCGCTTCTTCCGGGTCTTCTCCTCGCGCCTGGCCGCTTTGGGATCGGGGCTCGCCTCGTTGCTGGTACCGACGACACCACTCGCCCTATTCTGGCCCTCCTCTCCCGATCCCGGTGGATCTGCGGAGAAGCAAGCGTTTCAGTGATCGCCGCTTTTGTTGGTACGTATTTTGCGAATCGCCCTGTCTTCTGTTCGGAGGTCTAGACCCCGCCGTAACAGAAAGGGCACGAGGCTGAGCAGCAACGTTCGGGGAACTGTTCGGCGGGATTCAAAAACCAAGAAATAAAAAGCGCTGGTGGTACCGCCTAGACAGACGTCGGGAGGAATGACCCCTCTGGGGGGTATCTCAACCCGGGCTGTGTACGCTGCGGGACAACACGCGCCTGACTAAGCTTCCACGCAAGGGAACAAAAACGGGGCGGTTGTTGGCGGTGACAGTGGCAGCAACCGATACAGCTCAGATCCGCGCACGCAGGTCGATCGACACCTGTCACAAGGATGTCTCGCTTCCGCGCCCTCCACATCGAGCTAGGCGTCAAAGAATGCCAGGGATATCACCACACAACAACGACAGCTTCGCCATCAAACGTCAACAACACCACCTAAGACAAAACGTCCTAACATCGTCAGTATCAACAACAGCAACAGCAACAACGGCAACAGCAACAGCAACAGCAACAGCAACAGCAACAGCAACAGCAACAGCAACAGCGTGTACCTGCCGCTTCCGCTGCCCCTTCCAGTGTCCTGATAACCACCTCGGTGCGCCGCTCCAAGAGCAACCAGTAATCCAGTAGCTGCCGCATCGGCCCATGCCACCACCGATGAAGCTCGTAATGAGTTCGCCCCTGCACATAGAACTGCGGCAAAAATATGTGGTGGGTGATCAGAAAGCGGAGGTGTTTCGCAATGGCAGTGGGAGGGGGCGAGAAAAACATCTACATTATGTAGCTAGCTCACCCCGTAGTTGCTCTTTCTGGGGCTGTTTATTTGATGCTGCCGTCGTTACTGTTCAATTTCAGCACTCCTGCGGCTTCGCTGAGGCGACGAAGTATTTCGTTTCGTTCTTCTGGTTGCCTGATAGAACGTGAGATACGGTTCACTTGTCGACTGCAAACAGGAAAGCATCAGAAAATATTGCGCCAGCAACACCTGGCCGTCACAACTCCCTCGCCTACCATCACATCTCTTCTCACCTGCCGGATCCATTCAAACTCGAGTTCGCTCAATGTAAGCTGTTCCGTCTTCCACTGCTTGAGTGTTCGCCTGTGGCCCTCCTTGAGCACAGTCTGACACCTAGCATATATAATGTCCGTTGTGACCATCGTCTCTTTCGCTTTGTTTCGTTTCGTTTTGAAAGTGGTTGGTTTAGCTCCTGTTCCGCTTGTCCACAGTCTCACGACAGTAGCCACAACACCACTTCCTTACAAAACCAGCTCATGCGAAAACATCAGATTGACCGGCTTCCACAGCATATGACCGCGCACGGATTGCCAGTCGGAGGGGTGACCGGCGAAGCGCAGAAAGGTGATGTGATTACGTGATAGGTCCTGTTCCATGTGTAAAGCCGGTCATCTTGTGGGTATTCGGTTGTATCGGTCTAATGGTGTCGGTGACGATGCTATACTTTGGGTTATCAGCAATATAAAACCATGGAGAAGCACATCGAACCCACACAAAATTAACATACCCGGTAAACAAAATTCGTGTATAATGTAGCGTCAACATTGACCCAACTTTGGGAAGTTTTAGGAATTTTTAGGGGATGTTCTAAGAATATGTTGTTGTATGCGAAAACGATGGAGAGGGTGGTGAAATACGATAAGGATGCCTCGCACAAGGCTTGTGGGTACCTTTGGGCATTGACTTCCAGTGGCGATGAGGACGAACAAAGTTTGGTTATGTTGTGTGCTTTTCGGGGGGGGGCGAGACAAGCCTTTTTCATGCCACTTGGACCTTTTCCACCGTTCCTCAACTTGAAAAACGCCAACAAGAAAAGACGATTAAAAAAACGAAAAAAAAAACCGACACGGCCAAGAGTCTGTGCAGTTAAAACAGAGAAAGTACGATGTGGGATGATGTGCTGTGACATGTTGTGGTGCGATGCGAGTTTGTATATGTAACGTGATGCGGTCTGATGCGAAATGATGTCATGTGATGTGACGCAACGCGATGTGATACAATACGCTTTTAATGGTGAACTGAACGACCAACGCTTTATCGCGGCGGCTTGAAGTCTCCAGTCGGTAGCGGCGACGGGGCAAGGATGCACGAGCCGACCGAGAACCAAAAAAAAATAACCAGCAAGGCGGAGGTTCGAACCGCGTGTGGGTCGGTCGAAACCGCTATTAACAGGCGGAAGACAGTGCCCCTGCACTTGAAGGTTGCAGTTTTTCGATCGCTATGGTGCCAGCACCTCTGTTACCGTGGGAGCTGCGGTATTACGCTCATCGGCGAAAGAGGCAGAGTTTCGAGGACAACTTCGTACTGCGCCGAGCGCACCGAAGAAGGCGGGAGAGGGAGGGGAGCGGGTTACAGCGAAAACTAACGGTAGGTATTTGCTGTGTAGGGTCGGTGGCGCCTCTCTCAGCCTGCCACCACTAACAGTACTGTACATTGCATTGTGCGGGCGCGCCCAAAAAAACGTCCCCCTTCCCCCTGCCCCCGTCGTTTCAACCCCAGACAAGCACTGCCTTAGCGACACTCGCTTCAGCAGACGTCGGGAGGATAAAAACGACGTATCATCATTTTAGGATTCTTACCTCTGAGATATATAATCGAAGCTGTGCCCTTCCTTCTTCGCCACCCGGTGAGTGCTCGACCACCTGAAACGAAAGGTTCCAGCGCGATGTTGCAGAAGGCAGGGGTTACGGCGATGACACCCTGCCGGAGGCCACCCTCCCGATTGGTGGGCACCAGCTGGACCGTTCGAAGAAGAGAGCTATCAAACCCTGCACAGCTCCATCATCCACTTTTTGCAACATGAACTACATGGGACTAGAATTTGGACCCTTATTACGTGAAACAGTGAACGGGTCAAGGTTGTGCTGAGATACCGCAGGTTATTGGTCAGCGAGCACGCAAGCGCGCCGTTCCATGTTTTGTGATATATCGAGTGAAAGAATCCTGGAGTTTGCAAAGCGGAATCGGCAACGAACATTCGAACATGAAAATAAGTTAACATGGGTAGAAATGGTCGGATAGAGCGAGCGCGGTTGACGTTGGGCGCAGTAGGAGGACGGTATGCATTGGTAACGGCAGGCGGCATCTACGGCTATTCTAATGCTACGGAGTGAAGGTTTCATAGCACTTTGCAGTTCTAAACTCTTCTAGGTGTTACGGATAAGGCATTCGGCGGGCTTTCCAGGTGATATTCACAAGCGCTCCTGCCATTTCTGTTACTCATCAAGAAAGAGCGTTACTCAAGAACGTCATAACAGGCACTGGCATCTCTGTGTCCCGCTCTCACGAGAGTACCTAACATCATGGATAATGTATCGGCGTTGAATGCATCACATACAACGAGGGGAAAACTCACCGGTGAGAGTGGCCGGCCAAGACAGCATGCTGGTGGTGGTGGTTGAATTCATCCAGGAGGAAGTAGGCGGATCGGGAGGGGAGTGCCACGGCGATGGCGGGGGCTCGATCGCTGTTGACCTGATGCCGCCGAGAGTTTTGGCAAAGCAACAAGGAGGGTCGGGGAGGCCAGGAGCGGAGGGCATGGGGCGGGGACAGATGGAGGGAGGCGTGTTTGTGCCTTGTGGGGGGAGACATATATCGGAGGAGTTAAGTGGGTAGTTATTCTTGCGTTCCGCATTCTGTGTACTGCTGCACGACGTATTTAGGTACAGAAAATAGCCGTCGCAGGCCAACCACACGATTGAAGCGGGTGAGAGGTTTCGGGCTAGGTAAATAACTGGGGCTTTTTTACTGTAACTATAACGCGCAGTGTTTCGGACCATGAACGCTCGAGCCTCGCCCATTAACCACGATGCAAAAAGCAGAACAACTACGCGGATAACGCGTAATACAAGAAAAAGCAAGCGCTTTCACACTTGGTAAAAGGTTTTGCAAGCACGACAAAGGCATATGCAGAGATAGAGACATCTATAAAATGCAAAGGCAGATAAAGAGACAGGCATGCTGACCAAAATCAAGATGGCGGCAAAACTGTAGTTGGCATGGCGAGGCTACAAGCCCCGTCGCCCCCATGTCTGCCGCCCTGCGCTCGCTCCAACCTCACCTCGTCGCGTCCTGCTACTTTCAGTTTCCCCGCAGCAGGACCCTCCGCGTCTGGCTCCACCCTTAGCGCGATCCTCCAATCAGCGGGACTAGTTTCCGGGTCGGTTGCGTGGTAGACGGCAATGGTTGAGTAGTGCTCCAGGCAGGAGTCCGCGTGCCAGGAGACCGAACACCTTTATTGTCACAGGAGGCGTTGGACAAGTTGGGCTACATGGGGTCGGCAGGGGATGTAGGGATGGGGATCGATAAGGCCAAACAATGGGGGCGGGGATCGAGACAGCAGAGGGATAGAGGCGGGCAATGAACTGGCAAATGTAAGGTGTAGGGATGTAATGATCGATATAGCAAAAGGATATCAGGGGTGACGACTGAACCAACGAACCAAATAACGGATAGGGGTGGAGACTGAAACTACAAGGATATTAGGATGGGGATCGAAATTCCAGATGAAACTAAAAGAGTTGGAAGCGAGCTAGCTGTTCGCGTTTGCCGAAGTGGGTGAACAATGCACACCCGAAAGGATGGAGCTCTAGCCTACAGGGTATGCAATTATTCGCGGCGCGTTGCGCGCGAAACACGCTCGCTGCAAAACCCGGTCGGCGCGTCAAGAACGACCAACAATAACAGCAACAAAAACAGCATTAGCGTCAACACTACAACATGATCGCAAAACCACAACAACGCCGACAGCAACAACACCACCAATGACAACGTTCGGCGGAATTCCCGCCCCCTCCGAGTCCCCACCTGTCTTGCCCGAACGTCGGCTCCAGCTTCAGGTCGGGCCGGTCCTCTACCGGATCCATGCGGTTGATCAGTGCAATGTTAAAATCGCAGCTACCGTGCTCCGCTTCCCCTCCCCCATCCCCTTTACCCCCTGCGCCAATGCCTCCCTTGGCCTGCTGTAGCAACAGTCGCGACCGCTCAACGAGGTGGTTGTTCAGCAGGCGCACTTGCCGCAGCGCGGAGGGGACACTCACGTCCGTCCCCTGGTATGTCCCCGCCTCTTTGGCCTGGTCTGTCCACGGGTGGCTAAACATCCTGATTTGTGAAAATAGGAAACAGTAGTTCAGAAAGAAATACTAAAAAATGCTTAAAATAAATGCACGAGCAACTCGCCTTTCACGGCTTTACGGCTGCGCCCGTTTTTCGGGGACTATCTGGCGTACAGCAGTTCAATTCAGAAGCATGTACCATTCCTTCTTGCAGCACGGCGATCGTTAACCCCCCAAGAACTGCGAACTGCATCAACGATTGTGAGACAAAATGGTTGCAACTAGGGTTGGACAATGTATACAGCAGCATCGATACAAGCAATAGAAAAAAGGCTAACCGCCGAACTACGCTCACTCTTCTCACCGCAAGCCGAGGTACTTGTACGTTGTCCCAGGCTCTCCGGCGAGGGTCCTCGTCACGTACGTCACCGCGCACTTGGTCCCGAGCCCGAAGGGCTGTGTGACATCGGCCCGAAAAACACCTCCATTTTCTAGGCCGTCGAACGCCTCGCGGGCTTCCTCGTGCACCTTCCGCAGAGCCGCGAAGGGGTACGGCAGGGCAGGGGGAGGGGGCGGCAATAAATGGTGGGGGGGGGGGATGAAGGGCGGACGATGATGTACATTAGTTTTGCGGAAAGGGAGAAGGGGGGCGGGGTCCGGGGCGAAACGGGGGAAAGACAGGCTAACTGGTCGGGTTGAAGAATACCTTAATTTTGACATGGATGACGTTTACTCGGCTGATCAAAGGAAGAAAGCACGCTGCCGACGATCGTGTAAAGCGTGCACGAGTGAGGAGAACTGTTCGGAAACAACTGACACTTGATACACCGGGTACAACACCAATGGGTATGGCAGGAAATGCGAATGCGAACGCTGAATTTCATTTTTGTTTCGCCGCCTGGTACTATTATCCCCACGAAGATAACTTGGACGTTAGTACAACAAAATAGCTGGGGCACGCGCGGTGCCGTATGGGATTAGACTAGGATGTGACCGTTTCGCACGACGAAGGCAGAAAAATAACTGGGTCTTCCCGAGGAACGGTATGGGGAAAGGTTCCCGTTTGCGTACCGCGGGATGGGAACGGGACGGCAAGGTTGGAAGCCATTTGGTTGACGGGATGGGATAGGAGTACATGATTTATTGGTGGGACGGGACGCGATGGGGAACGGGCCGGGAAATCGGCCTGGAAATCGGTCGGGAAAATAGTCGGGAAACCGGTCGAGATTGGCGTCGGGAAAACGGCCGGACGTATGGTCGGGAAATCGGCCATGGACATGGGCGGGAAACGAGCGGGAAATAATCGGAAAATCGTTCGGGAAAATAGTCGGGAGGTGGGGCTGGGAATGGTTAGGAATACGATCGTGAACGCGAGTTGTGCTTTCGGAGCTTCCATCTCGTTCGAGGTCAACGATATTCAGCTGGTATTGTTACCGAACACGTACTACAGTAGTACAATAGTGACTACGGCACGTCTCATATGACATACCAGGTACATCAGGGGAGTACGAAAAATAAGAAGAAAGCCACACTACTCTTTTCGAGAGCCCCGGCAGGCGGGGGTATACTAAAAGGCAAAAAAGCTGAACGAAAAAACATTCTTCGGTTCTTACTTACAGAATCCCGACGATTCCATGCATTTTCCATTTTGGCTTTCCTAGACGTGTGGCGTCTGGGATTACTATTTCAAATTTGGGTTTTATAAAAATTGGAAAACATTAGCTGTGAGTATGACCGATTGAATGGTTTGAACAAAAACATAAAAACAAACTTTTCATATTTGATAAAAACGCGGGGGGAAAACACATAAAAGATCCAGCAACCTCCTCTCTGCTGTTGCTTCCGAAGTTGCATACAATGTCATCCCAGTTACATCCGCGATGGTCACATGATGGGCAAAGATAAATCTGGTTGAAATTGATCGGAAAAAACGAAAAACAGCCCCAGCAATGATATCCGGGATGGTAAAAACTGTCTGCGAACGTTGGGATGGGGTGGGAACAATCGGGCGGCAGTGGGACGGGAATGGGTCGGGATGGGAACAGGCAGCGGGACGGTAAACAGACGGGACGGGAACAAGACACCTTACGGCGGGATGGTAGACGGTGGGAACAGAAACCAAGGACGAGAACGGTCAGGAAATTGTGGTTGGGAACGAAATATCACACGCTTTTCCGTTCCCGTCCCATCTTATCTCCGTCCCGACCACATTTTCCCGTCCCGACATTTACCAGCCTGCCCCTGGGAAATATCGAAATGACAGCGGACGAATGCTGTCGCTCATTCGGCTTCGAGGCAAACAATGGGCCCGTCGGTACAGTACGACGCATCTCTTGGTCCACTGGATCCCAGCCGAGCTCCGTGGCGCGTGCTGAGCGGCATTTGTATCAAGGGGTTGCATTCCGCCCGCTGAGCCGAGTAGGTGCACGGAAAAAAAACACAATTTTATCATTTTTCATTAGCCCGGTCAGCTCTTACATCAACCACTGATAGCTGTCTGCTACGACGCAGCTACATACAACCAGCGCCAGCAGCACATCTGTTGAACATCATAGGTATTTTATAAATATATTCCAAGGGCGTCAGCTGTGAGTTCGATGAATTTAGGGTCGATACTCATCTTTGAAAGCTGCGTACTGCATCGATCGCCCGTTTTTAACAAGCTTCATGAGTCAGGACTATGAAAGATTACATTGTGTTACAGTCCTTACCATGCACAACCAAGTGTTAGATTGATAATACATCAATCGCTCGTGTCTGGTAATAATGACAGTAACAACAACGAAGATTGCACTGTAACGTAGCATTGTTAAACCTGCCTGAAAATTATGGACGAAAAACGTGTTTGTTGCGCCTAGTCCTGTGAGTTCTGTTGTACACCTCGCAATCAAAACATAACACCTCTTGTGACGAAACAGCCTCCCTCTGTCCGTCTACCGGGGAGGTTGGTACCTAATCAATACTTCTCGATTTTTTGTGCTCCTTGCACTTGGAAGGTAGTCGCACCGGGCAAGACCCACAGAGTAAGGCCATACTGCCGCCTGCCTCGTTTCGCAGAGCCGCGCAGGGCACATAAAAACCCGCATGTTTCTGTTGTTTCTCGATCTGCTGCCTCCGTGCTGCTACTGCATCACACATGGCCCTCCAGGCTCTGTACCTGTGGCAGTACGGTGCAACAGCGGCCGCGCTGCGAGCTCTCTCCTTCGTGACAGCTACAGATGGTGCTTCTGTGTGTATGTGCGTGAGTATGTGTACGTGTGTGCGCTTCTGTACGTACCAGATATGTATTTGTGGAGTGTGTAAGTGATCGAGAACAGCGGCGGGTCCATTTTTACAAAACCAGTCGCTCCGCCTCGCAGCCACAACATCAGAATACAGCAGTACAGCAGCAGCAGTACAACGGCAGCCGTGTGCCAAACTCCTGCCTTTGTGCCAGTAGTCACAGTGTATGTGTGCAGCCGGTGCACAACAGGAGATCGCGCCACGACCACCTTTTCACGTCCAACGCAACGACCAAACACTAATCGTTGGACCTCATACCAGGTATACGAAGCAGATAGCAGCGGCAAATGCAGTAGCTCATACATGCCATTGGAATGCATATTATATGTCTTCCCCTTTTTGACTTGCGACGTCCCCGGGATATAAAGTCAACCCCATCCCAAAGGGAAGCCATGTAAAAAAAAAACATACCAAAAAAAGAACAAACCAGGTACACCTGTAGTGCAGCGCCAATGACGGTATTGGCGAGCTGCTCCCCAGCGTAACGAGATTTGTATGACACGAGGTTGGACGGTTCGGACGAGGAACTTCATACAACTTCGGGCTCCTGCACGCACGCACGTGTGTTGGTTTCGCGAAGAAATGCAGTATTCCAAAATCGATCGAACTCAACCATTGGTACGCATACGCGAGTGTCTAATTTCACCGCACCAGAAATAGGAACCCCTTTAGAGCTTTAGAGTTTACGTACCGCTAAAGACATCTACGACCGAGCGCAGTTCTTTTTCCGAAAAAAATTAATCTGGGGCAAGCGAGTTTGTTGTTCGACCAATCACGACACACATCTGCTATCCAGCAGTTTTGCAGCACGCAACAGCAGTGCACAGATGCTCCCAGCATACTTTAATAACAGCATGAAATACGAACTTGAAGTATTTGGGACTGCGAGTTCCAGGAGTACTGCCTGTACTGACCGCCGAAATACTGCGAGTATTGGGGAGCCGGTCGCCCCAGTGGTCTAGTGGTTACTCTTGAATGGTTCTGGGCTTCGAATCCCACGCGGGTCGGACTTTTGAGCGTATTTGCAAAAATTAAAAAATCAAAGGAATCAACTGCTGGGAGCGCCTAGCAGCGTGGGTAGGCGCAATTCGATGCTAGTCGACGAGGGAAGAGAGAGCTGGCATATTCTCGCGATAAAACGAAGGCGCGAACTGTAGTGGGGAGGGGGGAGAAGAGCCTTTTTAGTGGCCGAGGATCCGATGCGCGTCTAGAAGGGGAGAAGGAGAAACAAAAGCGAAGATAATAAAAGGGACGAGCGAAAAGAACTGGGAGTACGAGAAGGTCACAACTCAGAGTTTGAGCAGTACCCGCAGTACAAGCATCAAGCATGTGAAATACTGCAAGTACTCAAGAGTACAGTATGAGCAGTGTTGGGCCCCAAACTACTGCAGTACCAGGTATATGAGTAAAAGGCTCCGGGTACCACAGCCACCTGCAGTACTTCGCAGTGTGAAACCCTAAAATACTCCAGTACGTTACCTCGAGTACGAACGGTGAACTACTGCGAGTATTGGCAGCATGAGAAGTACTAAGAGGCAACATACTGTAAGTATTAAAGCACGAGAAGTACAGAAGCCCGAATTTCTTCAAGTAATTGAAGTATCCGCAGTACAGAACCCCGAAATACTGCTAGTACTCGCAGCATTCGCAGCACCTCCAAAACTGAAATACACCAGGCTTCAGGACCCACGGGTGGCACATGCACCACACGTTCGAAAAGTGCACACACCACCACGCACATCACTGTCATTACACTACTCACCAACACACCCACACAGCAGTACTGGCAGAATCACAAATACCAGTGTTAGGATGCAGGTGTTATGTGGAAAGATGGACCATGGACAGTTGCAGCTGCGTAGCCTGCCAGCATGAGCGCTCCTCCTGCCGCTCGCGGATAGGGCGCTTCATCCACAGCGCAGCCACCCGACCAGCAGCAGCAACAGCAGCAGCAGCAGCAGCAGCAGCAGCAGCCAGCCGCAAAATAAAAAGCAGCCGCAGCCGCAGCCGCAGCTGGGAAAGCATGTTGATTCTCAGCCTGAGCCTGAACCGCACCCACAACGGTCGCTGCCACGAAGGGGAATCAAAAAGAAGCATCAGCTCCACCGCCGATGTTCTTGACCAAGGATGCATATATGCTCCCAGTATACTTCATACTCCGAGTACACATCAAGTAACTACGAAGCATTTGGTACCGCGAGTACTCGGAGTATTGCCAATACTGACGGCCGAAATACTGCGATCACGTGATGTATGGGCAGCTCTAGTGGCATACTGAGAGTACTGAGAGTACGAGCAATGCAAACCTCCGAGTGCAAGCGGTAACATCTGAAACACTGCAAGCAGGTAGAGTACGAGCAGTATTGTACTCCGAAATACTGCAGTATACGAGTAAAATGCTTGGAAGTACAAGATACCAGAGGAGCTTCGCCGTGGCGGGCTGACGCCCGCCTGCGGCTCCGCGCATGCCCGTAAGACAGGTAAACGAGGCGGAGAGGGACCGCATAGAAGCGACAAATTACTGCCAAGGGGTACGGTGTGGTATTAAATCAGTTCAGAGTATTGCAAGTATGAGGTGGAGCGAGTGTGGTGGGGGTTTGTACCTGGTGTATATTGAAGGGATAATGCAATTGAACGGTCGGGAGGACAAGAAATGCGTGATGATCGTATCATATGCCAGGTGCATACGAGTACAGGCGGGTAGTATGGCAGGACCACTACAACAGCGACAGCAGCAGCAGTGATCGCCAAACCACCTCGTACCTCAAACGTACTGCTGCTGTATCATCATTTTTAGCAGTCTAACCCCATACATGTACCTGGATCTCTCTCCTCTCTTCTCCCCTGTATGCGAGTACTCCTATATATTGGCCACGAGACTGCCATGAGTCACGCAGCTTGCACCTTTGAATCTAGACCGCTCAACTGTTGGAAATCAGTGTCGACTGCTCAACTGGTCGAACTCACAGCTGAAATATTTTAAATATTTTTGCAAAAAACCTGTACAGCGCACCCTCCCAGCCGGCAGCCCAGGCACGGTGCAAGCACGCGCCCGGGGCCTCCTCCGACACAGTCGGGGTCGGGGAGCAAGATGAGGGGGTTTCGGGCCGAGGAGCGACCCTCATCGCAAGCTAGCACGGCAAAAGCTCAAAAATCCGTCCAAGAAAAGCTGAGGAGCGCTCTCCGAGCAGCAGCTGCAATTTTGTACATGTACTTACTGGCGGTATTATCAAGCCTCGAAATACATGAAGTACCGGGAGTATCCAATATCGAACCCCAAAATACTGCGAGAACTTGCAGTATTCGCATTGCAAAACCCTGAAGTACTGCGAGTACACGAAGTACCTGTACTTTACTACCAGGTACTGGCAGCATCTGTGCAACAGTATGCAGGAGACCAATTCAAGTAGCACAAAACAGAAGCATGCAGCAGTACATCCGCACAACATAGCAGCACTAGGAGAAGCACCCAGCAGCAGTGGCAACAAGGCAGGCACCAAGAGACCGCCGCCGAAAGAGAGGCATCCGCCTGCCTGGCGTTTATTTGTGTCAGTCGGGCGCAACACATCGTTGAACTCGTCACCGATGCGACGCCACCTTTGCTCAGGGCAAGGACATAAAAGCGGACGAGGCTAGCCCTGATGTAGAGGGTTGAAAAAGGTATAACTCTACGCAGTAGCGCAAGACGCTGGATATGGGTTATTGCTCACGCCGCAAGGAGAAAGCGGCCGAAAGAGAGGCGTGCGCCGGCCTGACGTTTGTTGGTCTCAGTCTGGCAAAATGCGTTGTCCATCCGATGCCACTCGGGTATATTCTACATCCTGACGTCACGGCACGCACAAACAAAACACACATATACAACCTCTTACAAATATTAATCTCCTGAAAGGCCCTGAGAGGCCTCCATTTTTTTCGCTTTCCACACTAACTTGAAGACACTCCCCTCTCCGGACGGCAGAGCGGGCTCGGATGCCTGAAACAGCGCTTCTCAAAGCTTTTACGTATTTTTTTCAAAATTCAAGTTATAAATAAAATCCTTTTTGGGGGAAGCTGGATTTTTTTTCTTCCCCTTCGTTTAAAACTCCTGTTTTTTGGGAATACCACATACTACCTTGACATGGCCTCCTTTCGTTACTTGCGGAACGGTCCAGCTTTTCTTAGGACGAAGCTTTCATCACACCAGAGGTCCCAACCTGATGATGTCAGCTTGGATCATCACATCATCAGCAGCTCAGCTCCGCCCAGCAGCGCAGCGCCGTGCAGTGCCGTTCCCTGGCGTGCCCTGCCGCGCGGTGCGGTACTGTTGCGATGTTGTGCGGTGCTGTGCCGTGCTATGCCGTGTGGGTAAGTGATTTGCTTTACTTAACTCTCATTTTGTTGAATCACAATAAAAACGCACCCCAAGCTCAGCTCAGCCCACAGCTATATATAGCTCATAGCAGCGCAGCGCCGAACGGTGCCGTGCGGTGCCGTGCCTTGTCCTGCGGCGCGGTGTTGTTTCATGCTGCCCTGTGCTTCCTTTCACACGTACAGCAGTACCAGGATGTTGATATAAGTAAAAAATTATCGCAGAGCAAACATTGGAGGAAGAATTTGCCCCAAAACGGCATGAAAATTCTTGTTTGAGTGAGCGATTTAGAGTGGAACTTCCATCAATGTCGACCAGCTCATACGATTGGCCTACCAACACCGTCGCTCTCCAGGCACAACGGCACAACAATCAGAGGGCACGAGGGCACAACCCACACGGCAGCACACAGCAGACACTGCTTGCTGTGCGCTGTGCTTGGCAGCGGTAGACACAACCTAACATTGATGCTGAGCACCAAAGGAAAGCTGGGGAAGCATGGCGCGTACGCGCAACCTCAGGGGTAGGTGCTAGTGAGCCAGCGCTCCCACGCTCTCTACGATGTGACCTCGTTCGCTGCTGCTGCGTGATGTCGTATTCGGTGCTAATGTTGTCAACCACCGTCGCTATACCACAACGCTGTCGCCGACGCCTCCACCGCCACCCACGCCGCACGGCC
Source organism: Undaria pinnatifida (assembly GCA_012845835.1). NCBI lineage: Eukaryota > Phaeophyceae > Laminariales > Alariaceae > Undaria > Undaria pinnatifida. The sequence goes on along the minus strand of JABAKD010000021.1, from coordinate 10,235,095 downwards.
GCCGCCGGCGCTGCTGCTGCTGCTGCTGCTGTGCGGCGGCGGCTGTTGTGCTCCGGCTGCGGTTGGTGTCTCCCGCGTTTGTTTCTAAACAATTTAATAAAAAGCTGGCTGTTTTGTTATGGTGATGACCGTGGCGATCGAGCCAGGCCGAGCTGCTGTACCGCAACTATACTGGCGGGGCCATCGCCACCGTCACCTCCGCCCCCGCCCCCGCCGCCGCTGCTGCTGCTGCGGCCGCGGCTGCGGTGCTGCTACTGCGGAGGTGGTGGTGGTGGTGGTGGTGGTGGTGGTGCTGCTGCTGCTGCTGCTGTGCTGCTGTTCTCACTCTGTCGTACGCGTGTTCCACAAGTATTTTGCGTTCGTTGTTGCAGGAGATCAATGCTGCTGTGCGTGGATTCTGTACACATCACTGGACGGCACGTTTTCTATTTACTTTTTTTTTTTTTTTTTGAAATTTTATCGCAAACTCAGCCAAATGCATGCCGGAGTGAATCTGGCCTTTTTCAAGCCTGATGGAAGAATTTTAGTGATTTTTCTTAACATAAACACTCGAATATCACGCCGATTCCGTCCAAAATATCAAGTGAGGGTTGTCGTTGGGGAAACCTGGTGTTTGGGGGTAACGGGTAGAAAGATAGAACAGCAGAAGAAGGGAAATCTCGGGGTTTCCAAATGTAGGGTGCAGGATGTGGGATACGGGGTATCATAGAAAAAATGAAGGTTCCGGATAATTGTGAGAAAGTAAGATCGAGAGGTCAGATACCAACAAGCAACTCTAGAGCGGTGTGAAGCGGGGGATCGTCGGTGCAGCGAATAGCCAAAAATAAGTAGCTAACGGGCGAGGCCCGGCACGAGCTGAAGAGGACCGGGGCAGAAGGCAAGGGACGTAAGGGAGTCGTCAAGTTGGTTTTTTCTTTTCCTTTTCTGTTTTCTCTTCTCGTTCTGGGTTGCTGTGCTGGAGGGGAGCATTGTCGAGAGCAGCAGTCGTTGGAGGAACGAGCGATAGAGGGCCTCACCCCGACCCAACAACAGGACGAGAACCGGGACAACCTGGTGGGAGGCCCAGGCCCAACGCAGTCGGGAGGCGGAGCAACCGGGAGCGTGGAAGAGGGTACCATGCACGGGAATACGCTAGCAACCGTAAGTGCGTCGTCTAGTAGAAGCGTGCAGTCCCCGGGGGTCGAATCACAGGCGCGTGACGGAGACCACAGACGATAAGGTAGAAGGAATACTCGCATATCGCCAGGCAGAGAAGGAAGGAGTTCAATTAGGCACCACCGCCAACAAACCAACCACGTCCAACATGTCCCACCCCCGCAACGCCACCAAAATTGTTCCCGAGTGGAATCTCGGCGCCCCCCATCGGCTGGTAGGAGGAGTTCGTATCAGCATGAGGCAGGGGCGGGGCGGGATTACAGCCTGCTGGCGGTTTTTAACGGGCCACCACAGGCGCCCTGGGGACCGGTAGGAGCGCCGCACCACCCGCAGCAAGGGTGGACACCGCAGCGGCAGTACGACACGGGCGCACAACAGCAGCCGCAGCAAGGCGAGGCGCCACAGCAACAAGGGGCGGCAATGGAGGGGGTGGGGGGGGGATTACAGCAACAACAGCAGCAGCAGCGGGGTTGGTCACCGCAGCAGCTGAGCGAGGACGCACCACGGCAACAGCAGCAGCAGGGGTGGCCAACGCAGCAGCCGCATAGCGTAGGCACGCCACAGCAGCCGCAGCAAGGGTGGGGACCAGAACAGGGGAGGGGGGTACGTTGGGAAGCAGTAGGTGCAGTGAGCCCGCGACAGCAGCAGTCAAACTGGCAGCAGCGGCTACAGCCAAGCAGTCAGCAGCAGCAATTAGACAGGAGGGGCTTCGGGGAAGTGAGCGCGTGGGAGTTAGAAGGGTCAGGACAGCGACGGCAGCAGTTGGGAGCGCCCTTAGGGCAGTAGGGGCGGGGAGAGGGGGGTGGAAGCCCGTGGGAGATGGATCCGCCGAGGCTGCAACAGCAACGGTATCAGGAACCGGGCACGGGATGGGGAGACGGGAGCGGCGTTTCATCTAGCAACGGGCCGCGGTGGGGGGTGGGGGAGGGGGTGATAAGTTTTTCGTCGGGGGGGGCGGGGGGTGGCGGGGGGGCGAGAAGGATACTACAAGCCATCCCTGACGGAAACGTTGTGGCGGAACGGCAACCGCACGGTGGTAGTCTGGGCGTCTCTACGCTGGGACGGGAAGGCACCACCGTTCGATTCGGTGGAGGCGATGAGCGTGATCACGGGAGGTTTCATCATGGAGGGAGAGGGCGCCCAGCAGGTAGCAGGACTGAGCAACGTTGATGTCCGCAACTTCTCCCAGAGGGACCATTTTGGCTTCGGGGGAGGGAAGGCGCAGGTATCCCTGGACCACAGGGTGGAGGCCGTGTTTTTGTTGCTAACACACCTCATGCGGTACGTGGTGGACGGGAATGAAGCCTTCGGGCAAGCATCGCTCCGACGGACGGACAAGCTGGTGGAGCGCTTCCGCACGGTAGCGCAAGGGGTGAGGAATTTTCACGCGCAGAATACACGGGTGGCCCTATTAGAACCATTTAGGGGCAAATTCGTCCAATGTTCCAACAAAGATCTCCAGGAGTGGACGGAGGAAGTATCCCGGCAGGCGCACATGCTGAAGCAGGAGGTCGGGACGTTCCCGGGTCCGAGCGACGTATACCCAGGCCACTACCACTGTTCATGCGAACCAATACGTGGGTTACAACGGCACCCATCTACCTGGCGAACGTAAGGTACGCAGAGGAGTTCACCGCAGGGGGGTATAGGAAGAGACGGGGGGGGGGGGGGAGAGGGGAGGGGGCAAGCGAGACCGTGGCGGCGGAAGGGTGGGGGGGGTGGGTGGGGGGGGACAAGGAGCGGAGGGGTTTGGGGTGGGGGAGGGGGGGGAGAAGGAGGAGGAGGAGGGGGAGGGGGAGGAGGGTGGGGGGGGGGGGGGTAGGGGGGAGGAGGAGGAGGAAAGGGGGGGGAGGGAGGAGGGGGAAGAAAGGGGGGGGAGGGAGGAGGGGGGGGGGGGGAAGGGGCATATGACCGACCATGCCGCGACTACGAAGAACTCGGGGCTTCCACGAGCCAAAGAAGGGGATGCCATGCAGATACCGGCACAAAAGTGGTTACAAAAACTCGAAGGGTGCGTTTCAGCCGAAGGAGGGGAGCGGGTCGGGAAAGCGGAAGAGGGGGGAAGAGGAGGAAGAGAGGGGGTCGGGGAGGAGAAAGGGGGAGGGGGGAGAGGGGGAGGGGAGAGACGGACCGGCGAAGAGATGAGGGCACGGGCTCCGCGGCGCGGCGGGGCCAACCAGGCGAGCTACCGACACCAGTTCTGAGGCGACCACGTCGAGGGCAGCAGCGGGGGGTTCGGGTTGGGCACTGGGCCAAAGGGGGGGGGCTACTCCTCCAGGATCGGTGGTTGTGTCAGATACAGGTGCGATACTTGGTCGGCGCGTAGAAGAGCAGAAGCGTTGGCGGTTTGCACAAGGATTATTGGGGAGGGTGTCTGGGGAGTCAACGAAGGCGACAAGCTTAATGCGAGCTTTAGCCACGACCGCAGGGGCAGTATTATGGAGGGTTTCCGTGGGGGGGGGGGGGGGAGAAGGGGGGGGAGCAGGTAGTGCGGTGGTTGGGGCGGTCGTTGACGGCGCCCCATATGGACCCGGAGCGCGTGCAAGCGTTCTTCGGGGACAGACACCAATTTCCGGGAATAGATGACTTGAGGCACATAGCGCGCGTAGGGGTGCCGGTCGACGAGCGACCGGGTGGAGATATGACGAAGGAGCTCACATACGGAAATCATTCAAGCGCACAGAAGTTTCACGTCGCAGTGTGGGAAAAGGCGGTTGCAGACGTTGCGAGTGGCCGTGCTATTGTTTTCCCGAAGGAACAGGCGGGGCAGGTAGAAGGATTGCGGGTGTCACCGGTCGGAGAGTGGAAGAGCGGGAAAAGATAAGAATCATCCACGACATGACTTTTGAGCACAGAAACGGGAGTGGGGGGGGGTCGGTGAATTCGACGACGGACTGGGATGAGATTCCGACATGTGCGCTGGCGGGGGTAATGCATGAAGTGGTACAGAGGGTTCTCGGGCTGAGGGTTAAGTTCGGGGATCGAGCGCGGATTATCATTCAAAAAATGGATGTCAAAAATGCGTTCAGGCAGATTCCAGTGGACCCTGACGGGGCCAGGGTTTTGGGGTACGTGTTGTGGGAGTTCCTTTTCATCGATTTGCGGTTGAAGTTTGGGCGGAGGGGCAATCCGGGGTGGTGGGGGGTGATTTCGGCTGCGATGCAGCATGCGCAACGTAATACCACGAGAGCTTCCGCGTTGTTCTCGCCGGCCGGGGACCGCGCGGTGGAGCACGTGACGGTGGCGCAGAAAACAGGGCGTTCAGTAGTCAGTTGGCCGGCAGAGTGTGTCGTGAGAACGGCGGAGGGGGGGGGGGCAGACGACCCGGCCTTTGTGGCGTTTTTTATGGACGATGCAATTTCGGTAGAAGTTCAGTGGGATGCGGGGGGGGCGCGGTGTTTGGACTTGTCACGATCCTTAGCTTTCATCCATGAGCAGGCTATGGGCGAGAGATCCGAGGGGGAGGAGCCACTGTTATCGCGTAAAAAGGTGACGGGCTGGGCTACGCAACAGGAGGTTTTGGGGTACGATATTGACACAGAGAGTATGACCATTGCCCTGCCGACACGGAAAGTAGACGACTTGCGCGCGCGAGTAGCAAAGTGGACGGCGGAGCGGCAGTCGGCAACGGTGCGGGAGGTGTTAGTGTTAGCCGGGAAGCTGCATCACGCTTCCTTTGTGATCCGACCCGGACGGTACTTCGTCCGTAGGTTGCTGCAGCTTTCTAATCTGCATCTTAGTGGGGCGGAGCGAGCCGGGGGGGGGGGAAGCATGGGGCAAGTACAGGAAGCGGGCAGAAGCGAGGCGGGTTTTACGGCTGTCGCGTGAATTCATGGCTGATGTGGGGTGGTGGAGATGGTATTGGGGGATGGGGGGGGTACGGGGGGGAGGGGATAACAGCACCGTTCTTTAGCTTCGTTAAGCAGCGGCCGAGTAGGACGTGGTTTTCGAACGCATCCTTGGCAGCAATAGAGGGGTTATGTATGGAAACGGGGGTGTACTGGAGATTCGACCTTCCTGAAGAGGTGCAAAAACGAACGATAAAGGGGGGGCGGGCTGCGGGCCGTAGCCGATTTGATTTCCATCAACCTGCTCGAGGTAATGGCAACGGTGATGACGGCGTACGTCATGATCGACATGAAGGGAGAGAGACCGCGTAGGAGAGGGGAAGCAGTTCTGATGAGGGCGGATAATGAAGCAGCGGTGACCTGGGTGAGGAGGTGTCGAGGGGGAGGGAAGGAGCAAGCGAGGGTAGGGGCGTTGATGAGGATAATGGGAGCTATGGAAGCAAAGGGAGGGTGGTGTTTTCAGGCAAGGCATGTGCGGGGGGTGGATAATAGGTTAGCAGACGGTCTGACCAGGTGGCAAGAGGGCCAGATTCTCGAGGAACTGAATGCAGAATGTCCTGGAATCGCTTGGCAGGTGCAGGAGTTGGGAACGGGGGAGCAGCTCATGTGTTCGGAGATATTGCGAGAGGGTACGCATTTGGAAAAGTTGCAGCTTCGACTCGAAGGACTTACGTTGCAGCTTCGACTCGAAGGACTTACGAGGCGAATTGGAGGATGTGGGTGAGCTGGCGGTCTTTTATAGGGAAGGAGTGTTGGCTGCGGAAAGACATGGGGGAGATGGAGCTGGTAAAGGAATTGGTCGAGTTCATGGGATACTGTTGCGCAGGAAAAGGGAACAAGGAGTCGACCATAGTAGGCAAGTTGGTGGCGATCAATTTCTACCATGAGCAGTTCTTGGGGCTATCAGTGCCCATGAGTAACCCGTTGATCAGATCTGTCAGGAAAGGTATCAAGAGGGCACACGTAGGGATGGGTAGTCAACAGAAAGTGAGAAGGCCGTTGACGTGGGGGGTGCTGACGGAGATGCAGGAGAGCGTTCAGGCATGGGGGTAGGCGGGAGGGTGTTATGGATTGGTTTGGCGCTAAAGTATTTTTTCATGTTGCGAGCGTCGGAATTATTTGCCAACGGGAAAGGGGTGTTCCACAACGTATACTGTTTGAGGAGGGGGGATGTGGCGATTTTCAAGGATAACCAGCAGTTGGTAGGAAGCAGAATACACGAAGCAAACAAAGTGGAGGTGAGGTTCAAGGGATCGAAGGGGGACCAAGGGAGGAAGGGGGCGGTACTGGTGAGAACAAGGACAGGGCGGGGGAGGGAAGGAGGAAGAGGGGCGGTGGGTCTATTAGTGGAGCTGTTTAGCTTGCACGGTAACGGGGATTTAACGGAAGAAGCGCCCTTGATGTCATTTAGGGGAAAGGATGGTTGGGAAGTTTGGTCTAGGGGACGGGCAACCCCGTGGTTGAGGGATGACAGGGCAAGCGTAGGGGAGAGGTGGAGAGAGGAAGGGAGGGGAGCGGGGGCGAGACTGATTCCAGACGAATTCGGGTTGCATTCGGGGAGGACAGGCGGAGCGACAAGACTGGCCGCGAGAGGGGTACCGGAGGCCGTGATAAAGAAAGAAGGAAGGGGCTCGTCAGACTCGTTTATGGTGTCCGTTAGGGCGAATATGGAGGACCCGGTTTGGGTGTCAGAGGTGTTGGAGCACGGGGCATGGGAGTTTGAGAGACAACCGGGACAAGGGACTAGATGGGGCGGAATGGGATAAGTCTCCTGCCCGGGAATGTAACGACCGCTTGGGGAACTGCTATCGGAACCCAAACGGTCAGGAAATAACCGGACGGAGGGTGGGGAGAATCGCGGTCTCGAGTGGGGAGGCGTCTCACTAGCGGAAGCCGACCGGTAGGTAGGTCGACCGCGTTTCGTTGTGTGGGTGGGGGAGGCGTAAGCAAGAGGGGAAAGGGAGGGAGCGGCCCCTCTTCCCCCTCCTCCTTCCCGATATTTTATATAGAGGTAGGGGAGGCGTACGCATAGGGGGGGGGGCGGGGACAGGACAGCCCTTACCCCCCCCACCACCATTTCGGCTTCTTTAATTAATACAAAGCATCTTTCGTGGAAGTAAAAACCCAAAGAGGAAGGTTGTCGTTGGGGAAACCTGGTGTTTGGGGGTAACGGGTAGAAAGATAGAACAGCAGAAGAAGGGAAATCTCGGGGTTTCCAAATGTAGGATGCAGGATGTGGGGTACGGGGTATCATAGAAAAAATGAAGGTTCCGGATAATTGTGAGAAAGTAAGGTCGAGAGGTCAGATACCAACAAGCAACTGTAAAGCGGTGTGAAGCGGGGGATCGTCGGCAGCGAATAGCCAAAAATAAGTAGCTAACGGGCGAGGCCCGGCACGAGCTGAAGAGGACCGGCGCAGAAGACAAGGAACGTAAGGGAGTCAAGTTGGTTTCTTTCCCGCCCACCCTCCCGCAACCCGCAAAATTCCACGGCGGATGGGCAAACGGAACGGAAGAGGACACAGTGGTCGACTAGTGGTGGCATAATCCCGATTGCACGTGCCGTTTGAAACGGAATCATTACATATTAATCGTTTGGCCTTCGTGGTGGGTTCCCTATCGCACGGGCCGTTTGAAACGGAACCACCCGAAGGCACGCGCAGGTGTTGATCGATTAGTGATGGCATAATCCTGATCGCACGGGCCGTTAGAAACGGAAATCATCACACTCAATAATCGTTTAGCAATCGTGGTGGGTTCCCGATATGAACGGGCTGTTAGAAACAGGACTATCCGAAAGCACACATAGTGGTCGGTCAGTGGTGGCATAATCCCGATACGAGCGGGCCGTTAGAAACGGAAATCATCACATCCATGATCGTTTGGCAGTTGAGTTGGGTCCCCGACAGGAGCGAGTCGTTAGAAACAGAAAAACCAACCGAAAGCACACGCAAGGTAGTGGTCGGTTGGCGGTGATTTTCCCGAGCGCACGGACCGTTAGAAACGGAATCACAGTATCATTAAGCGTTTAGCAAATTGTGAGGGGTCCCCGATATGACCGGGCCGTTAGAAACGGAACTACTTGGCTGTTTTAGCAATTTCGGGGTCCGGAATGAACGGGCCTCCGATTTGCACAAGAAAAATCTAAGAAGGGGGAGGCGTCTCACTAGCGGAAGCCGACCGGTAGGTAGGTCGACCGCGTTTCGTTGTGTGGGTGGGGGAGGCGTAAGCAAGAGGGGACAGGGAGGGAGCGGCCCCTCCTCCCCCTCCTCCCTCCCACTATTTTATATAGAGGTAGGGGAGGCGTACGCATCCGGGGGGGGCGGGGGCAGGACAGCCCTTCCCCCGCCCACCACCATTTCGGCTTCTTCAGTTAATATAAAGCATCTTTCGTGGAAGTGAAAACCCAAACGCGTATTTGGGTTGATACACAACCTTAATGGATAGTATACTCATACAAAAAGGAGGTGAGAAGCGCTGAGAAGAACATCAAACTGTGACTTTGTGGTCTAGTAGATAGACTGTCCGCTTAGACCTACCGTATGACAATGGAAAGCCGATAGTTTGACCAAAAAGTCTTCAAACTCTTGTAAGGGGCGATTTGCTGAAAGATTTCGGGTAACGTCGCTACGGGAAAAAAACGATCAAAATATTTTCTTCTTGCTCTTTTAATGGTCATGCGGTCCAACAGGTCAATTTGGACAAGGTCGTGTTGGGTAGGGTATGAGTAGCTTGGGTAGGGTACCGAGAGTAGTACCCAGCCTACCCGGGATTTGGGTGCGGGTACGAGAGTAGTACAAAACCTGCCCGCGAGTTTGGGTACGGGTACGAGCGTAGTACCCAACCTACCCGGAATTTGGGTAGGGTACCGAGAGTAGTACCAAACTTACCCGGGATTTGGGTACGGGTACGAGAGTAGTACAAAACCTACCCCCGGGTACCGGGTATATAATACTCGAGCACCTACGGGTAGTTCGGGTAGAGTGCCGAGAGTAGTACCAAACCTACCTGTGACTCTGGGTAGTGTACGGAGAGTAGTACCCAACCTACCCGGGATTTGGGTAGGGTACCGAGAGTTGTACAAAACTTATCCAGGAGTTGGATACGGGTACGAGAGTGACACAAAACCTACCGGCGAGATGGGCATGGTAAATACCCGGGTGTATACCCGCGGGTACTCGGGTAGAGTACCCTACCCAACACGACCTTGCACGGCTCAATGGCGTCGATCACAGGCTGCCGCACAGCGAACTCCGCTCCAGCCCTCACGTCGAAGATCTTAGCGGGCTCGACGACAAGCACAGTCTTAGCCATATTCGAGGCCCCTCCTTCCTCCGTCTCGACTTCGATTACCTTTGCCTCTTGTCCTGTCGCATCTTGTGAGGAGGATGCACTTGCATCATCGGTAGATGCGGCTGAACTACCATAATGTGCGTGGCTCAAAACTGCCCCACCTCCCGTAGTCGCGCTACTCGGGAACCCTGGGTAGTGGGTAGAGCACAGAGTACCTGCGTACTCAATCGCGGGCCGCAGAAAAAGGCCCGCAAAAATACCCCCGCACACGCAATATGACGTCACCAATACTCAATTTCGCCGGGTACCGGGTAGATACCTAGGTCTCGGGGAGGTACTCGGGTACATACCCGAGGTGGGGTAGAGTAGAGTACCAAGAGTACTATCAAACCTACCCGCGACTTCGGATAGGGTACGGAGAGTAATAGCCAACCTACCCGGGACTGGGTATAGTACCAAGAGTACCAAACTTACCCGGTATTTGGGTACGGATACGAGAGTAGTACAAAACCTACCCGTGGGTACTTGGTAGACACCCGAGTACCTATGGGTAGTTCGGGTAGAGTACCGAAAGCAGTACGAAACCTACCCGCGACTTTGGGTGGGGTAGATAGAGTAGTACCCAACCTACCCAAGATTTGGGTAGGCTGCCGAGAGTAGTACCAAACTTGCCCGGGATTTGGGTACGGGTACGAGAGTGGGTATGGTACCGAGAGTACCAAACTTACCCATGATTTGGGTATGGGTACGAGAGTAGTACAAAACCTACCCGTGGGTACCGGGTAGATACCCGAGTACCTACGGGTAGTTCGGGTAGAATACCGACAGCAGTACAAAACCTACCCGCGACTTTGGGTAGCGTACGGAGGGTAGCACCCAACCCACCCGGCATTTGAGTAGGGTACCGAGAGTAGTACCAAACTTACCCGGGATTTGGGTATGGGTACGAGAGCAGTACAAAACCTATCAGCGACATGGGTAGGGTAAATACCCGGGTATGTACCCGCGGGTACTCGGTTACAGCAGTACCCTACCCAACACAACCTTGAATATGTCTACCAGGTATTTTTCATCAATCCTTGATATGGGTACGAGAGCAGTACAAAACCTATCACCGAGATGGGTACGGTAAATACCCGGGTATGTACCCGCGGGTGCTCGGGTACAGCAGTACCCTACCCAACACGACCTTGAATATGTCTACCAGGTATTTTTCATCAATCCTTGATCAACACTGTCCACCAAACACGATTGACCTTCGATCTCGAGATAGAGACAACTCATGGTCACTCCACTTCATGGTGACAGCGCTGAAGAGTTCATCTCGATCCATGCCCTAGGGCGTGAGAGGTTGCTCGTGTTGTCCTGTGGTCTTCCGTCGCATCCTCTCAAAATTCTGTTTTTCGCCAGTTGAGAAACGGCAGAGTTTTATTCCCAGTTGTCTACACACCAGCCGCCAAAGCGTGTTTTTAACAAAAGCCTGATCGGCGCCCGCCACAAATCACCGGCCGTAAAATGAGCGCTGAGCACCAAGGGGGCGTCGGAGCTCCTAACGAGCTCGCCACGTGCAGAGTTCACGATGCTGTCGTTGATTTCGTCGAACGAAGTGTGTGGCGAACACGAAATTATGCCGCGTCTAATCCAAGATCTGCTTGATATTTTTTCAAGCAGATGTTTGCCAAGATCGCTGCGAGAAAACTTTTTTTTCGGCAAATTGGAAAGTTCCAAAAAAGAATGTACCAGGTAAAACAAACTGGGCCCATAGGCGACCGTCCAAGTTTGGATAGGATCTTCGGGAGCTCTTGGCCTTCCATTGTCACCGGTCTTATGAGGCTGATCGTCGTTGGTTCGAATCTGGATGTCATCGGAAAAAAAATACCAGCTATCATATGACGTAAAAAATATATATTCATTTAGCCGTCTGGAGAGGAGAATAGGGTGTTTGCGTAGATCAAATTATGGTTTGGTCTTGCGAACCAGGCTATTCACCATGTTCATAACCGAATCCGATATGAAAACGCTTGCGAAGACCCACAACACGATTTTCGTTTTTTATGAAGACAAAAAATTCTACGAATTTTCCCCAACACCTCTTAGCCCGTCCTTCGCGACGTACACCCGAACTCAGTCGGGCGCGCCGACGCAGCCCTTCAAATGGAACGGGGGCCTGTATTCCAGCGGGAGCTCGTACCCTCTGTGCGGGCTGGTGTTGCTGCGCCTCCGATTTTTCAGGGAGCAGCTGTACCCGGAGTGCAGGGCATGGGTATGCTGCTGTCTAGGCAGTTGAACAGCGCAGCGTACGCAGCGATCGCGGGTGGGATGCAACAGCATCAACAGCAGCAAGCAGGAGCAGCTCCAGCAGCAGCTTCACCAGCAGCACCAACAGGAACAGCAGCAGCAGCAGCAGCAACAACAACAGCAGCAACAACAACAGCAGCAATAGCAGCAGCAACCACGGCAGACAACAACGCACCAACCTCTTCCGCCTCCCATCCAAGACTCTACGAGCGCTCTTCCGCGTCTCGGGCCGGGGCGTTGCTCAGCGTCTGCGCTGCTACGCAACAACACACGCAGCTGCAACACACGAGGCAAATCGTGATGCGATGGTGATTTCTTGCCAACTTCACGCCGCATATGCAGTGATTTGATTCGCCCGGGGTAACCCGGGTGGTCTTGGCCAACGATATTTTCTTCTTTTCGAAACCCAAAAGACCCAAACCCAATCCGAAAATAATCTGGTCTTGAGGGCGTTTTTGGACGATTTTAGGGCGTTTGGGAACTTTATTTTGGGAAGTTGATTATTTTTTGGGACCGGGAGAATAGAAAATGACCAAACCAAACCATAATCTGATCTTCGCATACACCATAATGTGTCAAAGTTAGTGTGGGAAATGGAGGCGTCTCAGGGCCTCTCAGGAGATCGATATCTGTGAGCAAGTCCATGATTCATCAGTGTTACCAGCAATATCTTATATACGCCCTGGCTGGACCCTGGTCTGGGGTATTTGGTTAACTTTTTTTTTTTTTTTTTTTTTATATCCTCCGGCGGATGGGGAAAAATAACCTTTCACCGAGTTGTTTATGGCGGTTCGCAAGAGCGGAGTTCCGGATTTCGCTCAATTCTACTTTGTGGGTCCACACGTCCACACACATGTGTCCTTGCAATGCCCAAGGGCAGACACCACTAGCAAGGTCTTGGACCCTCGTCACGGAGCGGGCGGCGTCAGCCGCAAAATACTCGTAACATTACAGGCTGAGGCTGCCATTGCCCAGCCGGAAGGGACCACCCAACATCAGTCAGTACAAGGTCAGGAGCACTAAACACACACCGCGCTGTACTTGTAACCACGAACACCATAACGCTCTACGATCATAGGATGTAAAATCACCCGGCTCGCACGGCGCGATCCACTTGTGTTGCTCGTAACCGCACGGACGTTTACGTGGGCGCTCTGGTACGACTACCTGTACGTGCTGGCTGTGCGCAATCCTGCAGCATGATATATACCTGTCAGCTGTAGTAGTGTATTCCAATTTTTACAATATACCTGGTACCTTAGCGTCGAAGGTCTCCGGTCCTTCCACGCAGAAGCCGGCGTAGCACTTGCTCACAATCTCGGCGAACTGTGGGTCGGCGTCCTCCACGAAACGGTCCGCGGAGCCACGAAAGTTCGGGAACGGTGGTGGCTTCTTGTTGTCACGCTGAGGCTGCTGCTTCTGCTGCTTTTGCTGCTGCTGCGGCTGCTGCTGCGGCTGCCCTAGCTGGTGTTGCTGTTTTTGTTGTTGCTGGTGTGGTGGATGCCCTTGTTTCGGCTTCCGTTCAGAAAAATTGCGCCCGCTACGCTGTGGACCTTGACCACGCCGACCCCCGCCACCACGGCTAGCGCTACCGCGGCCTCGCGATGACCCTCCCCACCCTTGCCTGGGTTTCGCCATGGTGCTGCAACAGAAGCAACCACTCTCTCTAGGAGAATGTTTGGTCGAAGGTAGGTTTTACTCAGAAAGAGGCGTAGCTGCAAGGGAATCTCAACCGCAAAAGTAGCAAAGCAGCGTACCTGCGCCCGCTTTGGTTTGGCGAGCCCAAGCAAAGCACCCATGGGGGTCACATAGGCAGGGGTGAAGGGCCCTGCACACCCCAGACCTGGCTGCGGTTGTGATGGCTGTATCGTGTCAGTGGTGGCCAAGTTTCCACGCTTGATCGTCATGTGTTCAGAGACAGGTCACAATAATCGTGGAACAAATATCAACTGCTGTGCCAGATTGCGCTTGGATTGATTGCGCAAACCTATTTGCAGTTCTGCTTTGCCGGTTGCTTTTTTGTCCCAACAACCCTACCTGCCTCTCTCTTATCTCCCTTTGCCACCGTCATTTCCCCCTTCCCTCCCTCCCTCCGGCAACTTCGACCTCGCGTTACCACGACGAACAATAAGTACGTAGGGCAAGCACGACTTGATGGAAATTCAAGCGTGCGCCGGAATACCGCACACGGGACGTTTAACTTTGACAGTTCAGTGACGTACCATCCCGTGCTCAGTTCTCGGAAATTTCCATTGACCTGTGACGTCAACATACGAAGAATCCGGAAATGATACCACTAGAGCTTCACGTCCAGCTCATCAAACGAAGGCTTTCGACTTTCGAGGATCTGCACATCAAGCACTCGCGGACCCCCGCCCTTCTCACCGTACCCTTACTCGCTCGTCGACCAACAACAGAACGGCTGCCACTCGTCGAGCCGCATCAACTATCGATCGCGCTCAGTGAAGGAACGAGCAGAGCTCCCGCACGACATAGCAGCAGCAGCAGCAGCAGCAACAGCAGCTAACAGCATTTGCAGCGCACAGCCGAGGTAGTTTTTCTTCCGTGTTTTTTGCTATAACGTTTGTTTTTTACCGGACGGCCGTGAGTTTATCGTTGTTATTTTTTCGTACCACTTGGTTTTTGCGAGGAAAGAGACGAGTAGTTCCCAAGGCAAAGCTGAGCAGTCAGGGAGAGCGAGCGAGAGCGAGAGGAGAGGGACTAGACTGGAAAAGAGAGAGCGCGAGCACGAGCAAGAGACATGTCGGGGCTCATCATCGGGCTGGTAATAGGGTGCGCCATCGCGGTGCTCCTGGTGCTCTTCTTCATCCGCAGCATCTGCAAAGACAAGAAGGTGAGAGACACGCCCACACCCTCTTTATTTTGTGCATGGTATTATTTTCACTTGAAGCTAGACTAGGGCTCTTCCAAATTTTGGTGCCCGTTTAGCATCGTGCCTTTCAACTTTTCTCGCTATAATAGAGAGCAATGAAACTTTTTCGAAGCCTGCGTGAATCGCTTTCTGCCTTGGTCGTTATTTTTGCCTCCAAGCTCTCCACCTCCATACGCCAAGCCCTGCCCTTCCTCGCTTCCCTCTACGGCTGGGCTGTAGTGGGTGCTCTCCAGAGCGGACCGTCTTCTCCTGCTGCGGCTGCTGCTGCTGCAGCTGCACTTGTGCAGACGCATAAGATCCTTCCGTTTTTTTCATGTGTGCATTCGTACCGATAGCGTTGCGTTCTCGTGTAATGCCATGCGAAGAGCCAAGATTTGGCAATTGTGACCTCATCTCACCCATACACTTTTGGCTGTACAAAAGCTGTTGTCCCCTCTTGTGCTTCGTTCATCACGACCATTATCGTCGTCACCTCACCACCACCACCACCACCACCCCGCCACCGTCAGCTGCTGCTGCTGTAGTTGTCGGAAATAGGAGCTAAAGCATCACAACACTATCGTATTCAAAGCAATCAGCTGTATTAGCGCATGGTTTCTCAATTTTTCGATGGGTTTCCTCCCGGCCAACGGTCTCCCCGCCTCCGGGAAAATGGGACGCTTGTGTCTCGCCGAATACATGTCACAAGCCAAGCTTACAGGACAGCCTACTCTGTGTAGGCTCTTTGGACACTGGGTTGGAAGAGTAGCCGGGGGCGGGGAGGGGGTTCAGAATGAAGGCGGGTGAAAGGGGAAAGTCGCAGAAAGTGGATATGAAGCCACCAACTTATCTCGTAAGACAGAGCTCGTCATGTGTTTGCAGGTGTACGTACAGCAGTAACAGTTTAGTAAACCTAATACCGTTTTTGCGCAATTTTGCGGGTATATCCGGTGCGACAGACAGAAACACACACGTCCGGTGCACGAGTATCAGTATTTTCAATTGCTTGCTGTTTACCTTACTTTTCACAGAACAAGCTCACCATTTTATCACGTGTGGGTCGGCGTGTTGCGTACATCGCTGCAGCAGCAGTTGGATTGTTGTGCTGATGGTGACCTTTTACCATGGCGAACGTCTGCAAGCATCAACTGGGCCTACAGGCCTGAAGTATCGTGCTGGCTTTCTTTTCATGGTAAAGCAGTACCAAATATCTGATAACTGAGTTTTGACCGATCTGCGTCGCCAACTACCAGGTAGCACTCCAACGCAGCAGCAGTACAGGACATTTTTTCATTTTATTTTTCATCCTCCGGCGGATGGGGAAAAATAAAGCTGAAGCTCACCACACTTCCACATGTTTTTATACGCGTCGTGTGTCGATTTACAGCATGAATAATAATTGCAAAGCTGAGTATCGCAGATCGACCCTAAATTCGTCGAACTCGCATCACAGCTGAAGTCGCTAGAATAGTTTTTATAAACAAACAGGAAAGTGTCAGGCTGGAGTTTCTTATTCGAGAAAGGGTGCCTTGTACACAAAACTTGGGTATAATAAACGGGCTTGGTTCCCGAATTTCGTGTGCCCCGTGCCTTTCTTACAGCTTGTTTTTGTTAGGTTCGTGTGGTAGTGACAGCAGTATAGCTGTGCTTTGATGTCCGTTTTTTTAAAACATTAGTTTATCCCCGTACAAAAGCGAGCGTGAGTGCAGTTCTAAGATTCTAAAGGGGTCCTTGCCTCCTGTCCCTTGGTTATGGTTGTGATGGACCATGGCTTGTCACGCCCACGAGAGAAGCGTAACGTGAGGCGCCGTCTCCGTTGATCCAATAATACGTCGCGTAACTATTGAGGTCGAGGTCGTAGGTTCGAATCTTGAACAAGACAGGCCGAAAAAGCGATGAGAAAAATGAACCAAGTACCGGCGGGGGAAAGGGAAGACACCTGTGGCCGGCTTGTATAGAAGGTCGCTGAGTGCAAAACCTCTTTAGGTTTTTTTTTTTTTTTTTCATCCTCCGGCGGATGGGGAAAAATAAAGCTCTAGCTCACCACACTTCCACGTATTTTCATACGCGTCGTGTGTCGATTTAACTCAGTTGCTTTCGCAGCCCAACGCTAGCTGGCGCACCCTTCGGGTCCCATTGTAGGTATAGCGTAAGCTGTCCCTATCAGTGGTCTTCGTTACAACCCCGGCAGCGCAAGCTGCCGTTGTATACGGGTGCGTGTATACCTCTTCAGGGTTGAGCTAGAGAGTCAAAGTGTGACTGAAAAAACAGAAGAATATTAACATTGATTCAATATCATCGTACCCGGCCAGGTCTTCGTACCAGGTCTGCGGTCTGCGGCCGTCCCGCCAATCCGACCCGAGATCCGACATTGACATAATTATCTCTACCTGTGTCGTACATTTCCGGGGGTCACCACCAGAAGTATATATTTTATGCATACTGAATACTGAATTCCACAGATGTCTAGTTTTGTCCCCCTTAATGCCGGTTATACAGTTTCCGTGCGCAGAACAAGGCTGAGCGTCTTGGCCCTGTTGACCCTGGCATTAGCAGGGGAGGATTCGATCTGCGTCCTTCAAGAGGGTATACACTCCCCGCAACACGCGCGATCGAAGTATCACACGCAGCTTGCAAAGCTGAGTTTTGATCAAAATCCTTTTTGGTCGATCTCACAGCTGAAGTGTAATTTCATTTTTTTTAATACCAGGGGTAATTGAGAACAACGACAACTACGACAACAACCAGGTATGTGATGGTCGCCAAACAAGTTGATAAGATCGGTACTGCCTGCAGCGAGCCTGCAGAGAGCAGATCTCGTTGTCCTTCGATCGGCATATGCTTGACCTTCGACCTCGCGTGCACATGGCTGGATGGTTCATTCCCGCCGGCGAATTGTCGTCTTTCGTCGCAGTGTGCGCAAGTAGGGCTGTTTTGTTCTGCGCCGTGCCTTGCCCTCCGGAGTGTACCTTCAGCGGATAGTTTATTGTATGTATAGACGAAGTCACAGTTTTACTAGCGTAATGTACCAGGTATTTGTTACCCCACACTCCCGATTGTTGTCTTCTCGCCGAAGCAAGGCACCAAAACCGCGACGTATGTTGTAGCTCCCAAAGTGAGCCACCAATACGCTCTGATTTAGCTCCCACCTACATGGGACTTCCGAAAACGGCGATCTCGCCGAAGCCAGCCACCACTCTTGTGACTTAGCTCCAACTTACGCAAATCTCCCGAATACTGCCTTCTCGCGGAAGCAGGCCGCGAAACACTACTGCTGCTATGACATCACACAAAGCACTGCTGCCCCCCCCATTTACGACTGGAGACCCGTTTTTGGGGTTAAGCGCACTCGGAATTAGTGTGGTGTAGGGTGGGGTTTGGGGGCTCTTCAAGAGTAAGGCCCTACTCACGTCTTCCTCCCGTTAGCTGCCTTCTCGCGAAAGCGAGCCACCCATTCGCTGTGATCAAATCAAGCCCCCTCCAACACAGAACTTCCGAACATTGCCTCTCCGACAAACCGAGCCGCAGAACCACCCACTACTGCTGTGATTTGGCTCCCACCAACACACGTCTCCCAAGAACTGCCTTCTCGTCAAAGCGAGCCATCGAAACCACTCTGTCCCACGAGCACTGAACTCCCGAAAACTACCTTCTTGCCCAAATGCAAGCCAGGAATACGAAGCCCTGCGACGTCTCGCCCGAAGCACTGGACTCTACACCCTTTTCGTTCTAAAGCAGTATATGAATTGGTGTGCTACGTACTATTATTCGAGAAGAACAGAGGACGCGTTTCGCTTTTGTGACGGGGATGTGTAAGTCCGAAACCAGGTTCCCAGCGTTTCTCACTATCACGTGCAATTTCGAGAGTTTTGTGCTGTCCCATGGTCGAAAATGCCTACTCTGTATACGCTGGAAACCCCTATGCCCCCCCCCCCCCCCGACACACACTAACCCCCCACCCCGTTACTTTTTGGGTTAAAACTGTCGGCAGCGGTTCATGCGAGCGGTTTCCACACTTTACCCATGTACTGTTTTTTCCGGCACCTCCGCTCTTTTTAGCGGTAAGATAATACGAAATTTATCTCTGCCGTGTGACGCCGACGTTCTCTCCGAAAGATCCGAGGTGCCCGTGTCTTCTCTTGATCTCTCGCTTGTGTTGTCCCGTGATGGTCTCGCAGAGGTTCAATTCAGAACGCGACAACATTTCGCAAAGTTCTGTTGTTGAGAGGAGCTGTCTTCCACTATGTGCTGGCTGAGGGAACTGCCAGTGCTTCTAGGGCCTGACCTACTGGATGGGCATAGTTTTTGCCATCATTGGCTGTAGGTTCCATGAGCAAAGCCATAAGTGAAATTTTGAGCAAAGGGGTGGCAAACAGGCGAAACTTGAGGTATAGGGGTGGGTGGCAATACAAGCGAGATATTGAATATTGCACACCATACGGCGGTGCCTATGCCACCCTAGGTTACCCGTTGTGTATGTTCACAACCCGGTAAGACAGCGTTGGGAGTCGCGAGCCTCGCCAAATACGTACACACTCCAAAAATCGGTTGACTTTAGCGGTGTAGATTTGGCGTAACCTGCAACATATTTCGCTATTGTGCGCGCGCATGCATATCGGAAAAAAAAAAGCAAAAGCTGGCGCATCGCTACCAAACCTGTTAACGGGGAAAAATCGCCATAAATTGGTGCACAATTTTTGCGTAGAAAAAAAATGGGCACAGGAAAAAAAACGAACCTGAAATGGGTCACGCCGCAAGTGCTGCCTATTGTTTGACGACTTGAGTTCTTGAGTTGTCGTATTATGCGATAACGCATGATAATCGAACGGAAACCCGTCAGCACTTGAACGACTTGAGTTGTCCTATTATGCGATAACGCGTGATCATTCAACAGAAACCCGTCAATTTGCGCGGCGCCGATCGCCCCGGGAGAGGTAGGTACGCACAGAAGTACAGATAAACTTGAGAGGAGAGAGAGGCAAGCTTGGCCCGCTTTTTGTGTTTTTTTCAGTAGACAATCTTTGCCACCCTGATATCTAGGAAATGCCTTCGAAACATGGCCCGAATTTTACGGGAAGGGGGGGGGTACTCAGTTTAACATGGCCCAAATTTTGACGGGGTGGGGTGGGTAGAAAATCCAGTGAAGAGAAATCGCTTAAAAGCCTGTCTCCGGCAGGCGCCTCCAGCGAGGGGTTTTGCGGGCACATCCGGCGAGACCCTCTCACCAGCCCCCAGCCGGGGGGGGGACAAAAGTCGTGATTTCGCCACGACCAGCGCAGTGTTCGGACCCGGAGTACTGGCTGCTGTCAGCCAGTACATATCGTACGGGCTGAAGCTACCGGGTCCCAGCCCAACTACTCGTAGGTATTATTCATAGACCAGATGACAAGAGACGCTCGTGGTGATATTTACGAGTATAATTATGGAGGATTAACATCGCCCTGTTGACCCTCTGGTACAAGCTACACTGACTGTAGTTCTAATCGGAGTCGCCGGTCTATATCCAGGTCGCCCCGGTGGCGTATCAGGTTATCCTCGAGCCTGGTATAAGCCAGTTGCGTGAGTTCGAGCCCCGCCGAGTGCATATACTTGTATAAATTCGTTGGAACTTTTTCTTGTGGACAAATTGACTTGCGGAAAGCGCGAGAGCGTGAGTTAGCGACACTCGATTAACAATCGACGAGCAGTGGGCTTGCTGAACCCTATGCGCGATAAAAATTGAAGGCAAGAACCGGGGAGGAGAAGGGATGACACCTGTGACCACGGCTTGTCAAGAAGCTTCAAAGTGAAAGTGTGCAAAAGAAAGAAACGAAAAAAAAAAATCCATATTATTTAGGACACACGATCGGAGCATCATTCGCACCTTGCAGAGATGAGTTTCGACGACATCTTATTAATAGTCTTCCAACGATCTCAAAGCTGTACGTACGTACAGCAGTACTGTATTTTTTTTTATAACACAGGATACGCCAGCTAGCGCTGGATTTCGAATACGATTGAGGTAAATTGACACGTGTGTGAAAATACGCGGGAGTGTGGTTTGTGGTGGAGGATACAGAATACTAAAAAATAATAATATGATGTTTGATTTCCGTCCCAGTTGAAGTGTGCTGTAGTTTTATAACATACCAGGCAATACGTAGACAAAGCTTCTCTGTGATGCTATTCTGAATGCCTACCAGGTGCATCACATACTCGAGACCCGAGGATGGCGATACTGCTGCTCTGTCTTCAAGGGATGAAAATATTAGTGCACCAGAGTTCGTAGCACCTAACCTGGTGCATCGTTCGGTGAAAATACGTGTTACATGACTTGATATTATAGCTAATCGCTATTAATAGGCGGCGACGAGGCGGAGCCGGCTGTGACTATTAATAGCTTATTTTCGTCTACCTGTCGGATGGCGTCGGCGACAGCAATCAGACGAGCGAATCGAGCAAAACCACCCGCCCCCTTAGGCTGCGGGGGGTGTGGTGTTGCTGTTCGTCTTTCAGCTTGACTGCGAATCGGTTCTTTGTAACTCTTGTGAAGTACGGCAAACCATATTATTTGCAGCATTCTTCTCAGACCATACCTCCCAGGTCCGTCCGCATGCCCGCACTCGTGCTACGACCGCGTTGGACATACAATGGGTACCCCGATTTAAGAGTGCCCCGTGACAAGCCGAAACAAGAGGCTCTTACCCTCTTTTTAGAGCCCCCGAATCCCTCCCTATACTAACTTCAAGTATATTTGTCCCTAAGAGGGTTTTTAGTTGTGAAGGCGTTAACGACGTATTGCTCTTATCTTTAGTCGGAAATATGCAGTTTTTAGAATAGGCGGGAGATGCTGACTTGGCCGCTATTATTAGGTCTCGAACGCTCTTATCCCGGGCGCTCTTAAAATCGAGGCACACGCTTCTACGGTATTTATAGTAACCGTAACAGTAGTTGTGCTTCGATTCTTCCCATTCCCTTGTATTTCCTCTGACGAGCACAGGCCAGTGAGAAGTAAAGTAATCCCGGTGGTGGCACTTGTTATCGAGCTTGTTTCATGAGTGCTATTTAACCCCTTTTTAGAGCCCCTAAACCTCTCCCTTTACTAAATCCGAAAAATATTGTCCCCAAAAACAGGTTTCCAGTTGTAGAAGGGGTTAAGGCGTTTTAGCAACGTCATTGTATTTGATGCGAACGCACGTAATGTTGTGAGATTGTATAGCATGTACGATGCGTGCGTAAACTACTGCTTCCCACCTTTTTTGTGACGCGTCCCTGAGTAAGCGCGTGGACTGCTGTAAACTTTGCGTCGTGGTGTGCTTTCATGTAGCCGACAACGTACACTGAGCCACCACCCAGCACAGCACCCCATCAACCCCACGGTCCGTGTTGATGTTTTCAGGCAATTGATGACCATTTTTATTTTCCTACATTCTACACTGAATCAATAGTCAGATAGATCTTTACGATGATCATGATGATATCTTCCATGTGGAATATCGTACGATGTATGAAGTTCCGTGTGGTATTTTTCTGATTTCGTTCTTTTCTTGTCTGTCTTCCCCTTTCACATGCAACACACGATGCTTCGACGTATTGCCTGGTAAAATACGTGCTGCTACAAAACTTCGAGCACTTCTTCGAGCACGAACCCTTTCATAGCAGCACGTATTATTTTGTTGTCACATCATCTCGCATAGTCAAGTCCGTGGGCACAGGACAGGCTCCAGTCACTGGAGGGGAGGAATATACCCCAGGAAAAAAAAACACGATCAAAACCAAAATTGGTACTGCTGTATACGCATATACCTGGTGTCATAGCTGACGCAATTCATGCCTCCGCCAGAAAAGTATAAAAAGTGAAATCAGGAGTCAGCCTACGATGTGCTAGGTCCATACTGGTATATACTCTCACCACTCGCGCCTGAAAACACCGACTACACCGCTTGCCACCCAGAAAAGACTACCACGTATATTAAACTATATATGTATATATATTACACGTGGTACGTATCACCACGCATACGCACGTCAGACTCACGTCGATTGGAAAATAGAACAGAAAAGAAAAGAAAGAAATACAAAGAAAGCGAACAAGGAAAAGGAAAAAGAAGAGAAAATATTATGTACGGCTTCGGCCCGACGAAGCGCAGCAGTCCGGGTCCCGGACTGCAGGCGCATGATGATGGCGTTATTTAGTTCTGCTTCGCGCGCACGCTCTCCCCCTGTGATGAACGGTTGATGTTATTGCCGACTGGCTTTGCCTGGCTTAGCAATGTTTGGTCGGCACCCTTTTCAATTATTCTCGTCCCCGCTTCGTCTTCTGATGGCCCCGTACATTCAATTCAGGACACAGGCTGGGTTTATTGTGTAGGAGAGGGCGTATTCTTTATTCATTTATTTTCTCGAGCCGTGGTCACAGGTGTTGTTCCCTTCCCCCCCCCCCCCCGGTTCTTGCCTTCAGCTTTTATCGCGCATAGGGTTCAGCAATCTCATTGCTCGTCGATTTTTCATCGAGTGTCGCTAACTCGCGATGCGCTGTCCGCAAGTCAATTTGTGCACAAGAAAAAAGTCCCCTCGAATTTATACAAGTATGCACTCGGGGGGGTTCGAACTCACGAAACTGACCTATACCAGGCTCGAAGATAACCTGTCACGCCACCGGGGCGACCGGCCTGACCTATACCGGGCTCGAGGATAACCTGATACGCCACCGGGGGCGACCGGCTATTCTACATTGTCCTCAGTATAAAGGCTTCCGGATTTCTTGTTTTCCTCCAAAGATCAGCCCCTCCACAGATCAGCCTGCCTTTCTTACCGCTCTATTTCTTTGTATGTCTCCTGGTATACTGTACTAGCAATAGCTTGTGAATAGGGGTCTCAAAACATCCCCTCCCAACGGCAATGGATTTCATATTATTTGACAGCATATTGTTTGACGGCCGTCCCAGCTAGTAATAGCCCCCTCCCGCTAGTACACAGATATCTACGGCACAGGACGTGGTTTGATGTGGCGCGATGTCACGCCACAGCACACAACAGCAGGCTTTGTGCGAGCAGAGACGAAGGTTGCCTTATTTCGCGAACCGAGCAGACATCGGTAATGCGGAACTCTCACACCGCAGCACAGAACAGCATGCTTTGTGAGCAGGGACGATGGTTACCTTATTTCGCAGACCGAACAGGCGTCAGCGGGGCGAAACTCTCACGCCACAGCCCAGATCAGCAGGAGCAGAGGGCAAGAATTCCCACTTCCCCGCATGTCGGAAAAGCATCGATCGCGCAGAAGGCTCAAACCAGAACGACTGTGCGCTCGTGCAGTACCGCAGATACCCCACGGAAGCAGAAGGCACGCAATTGGAGCACATGAACAGATCAGAGCAGACAGAGGGGCCTCGAAGGCACCGACGGGTAGAACCGCCGGTACAGCAGCCAGAAGTTGGCACGTTGGTACCAGTCGACGCGAGGGAGAGTGGCGAGTCAGCACGCTCACGGCTCCCCCTATGGGGAGACGCGCAGTCGTAAAAACACAGAACGCATGGTACAGCAGTGGCACGTTCAAAAAGACAGACTTGGACAAGAAGGCCCTCGACTCACAAGAAAGAGAAGAACTGCTGTTGTTGTTGTTCTCGCATTAACTCGCATAATCAAGTCCGTGGTCACAGGACAGGCTCCAGTCACCGGAGTGGAGAAATACCCCTCGGAAAGAAAAAAAAAAAAATGGTACACGCGTATACAAGCAATTAATAGCCAACACTTGCGCAGCCATGAACCGAGAGAAGCAAGGAGTCGCGGGAGACGCAGCTCGACTGATATGAAGGAAGATCTTTGGTAGCACCACCGATAGACCGCGTACACATACAGCGATAGTTCGGAGATCCAAAGGCTTCGGAGTAGTGGACGATCTGGTCACACGCAGCAGCGCTGCGACAGGTTTCTCGTTGCTATCGTCTCTCGACAAATTAGGTTCGCCTTGTGCGGCTGCATCTTTGTCTAGCAGCAAGGCCTACCTGGTACAGCAAATTTTAGTGTTGGCTAAGCAAACCGTTCGGGACGATGCAACGGCAGTACATCATGAGCATGCATACATATCAGATACATGGATCGTCGAGAGGGGCAGAGAGGCTGGAGGTCGAAGAGAGAGCGAGAACGGAGACGGGTGGAAGAACAATTGGCACCGCTGTACCTATAATAGAGTATGTACCAGAATAAGCGTATTCCGTATGCCACGGTTACGTGTCGAGGAGAGAGGTGGGTGGTGGGCTTCGTGCTTCGTGCCGTGAAACAGCAAAAAGACACAAACCAAACGTGAAAGATGGAACGTGACGTAAAAAATCGGATATCTGCGGTTTGTTAGGGCCTGACCCCATTATACGGGCATAGTTATTGGCATAATCGGCTCTGGAGGCTAAACGTAGGCAAAGCCATAAGTTGAATTTGGGGCCAAGGGGTGGCAAAACCAGCCAAAAGTTGGGCAATAAGGCGTCAAAATAGCGAACTTTAACACAGGGCGCCTATGTCATGCCTAGTTTAGGCGTTGGGTAGGTTCGCAGCTCGGGTAAGATTCCCAGTCAGCGTTGGGAGTCGCGAGCCGAGCCAAATACGGAAACACACCAAAATCGGTTGACTTTAGCGGTGGAAATTTGGCGTAACCTGCTGCATATTTTGCATGCACAACGGACAAAAACAAGCAAAAAAAATGCGGGCTTGCTGACTGGCATAATTGGGAAAAGTTGCCATAGTTAGGTGCCAAAGTTTGCTTATTGGGGCACTGTCAACCCCGAAAAAATGGCCACAGAAAACAAAACGCGTAGTGTGTCGGGGGCGCTGGCAACCCCGAAAAAATGGCCACACAAAAGAAAAGAAAACGCTATCGTACAAGTAATAGGTCGGGTCCTCTGGGGTTTGCAGAGGGGGAATGGATTTCAATATATGTGGAAGGCATGTATATTAGGGGATACGTCGGAGTACGTAAGAAACAATGTGTGCGTTGTTAACCAAGTTCTCAGAAGCCAATTTAAGTAATTTAACAATACTTGTAGTCATGAGGACTTATGTGAGATGGAGAATTCTGTCGAAGCTCATCACTCTCATATTGTGTAAGAAAATCTCGTTTTAATGTTTATGTTTTAGCGTACAGCAGTGTACCTGGAAGTGCTCTGCCCGCTTCAACGTTGCGACCAGTTCGGCAGGAAGTTTTTAAGAGCGGGTGTCCTTCCATCGTATTGGTCGAGGATGGCGTTTATCCGGCTGGGGGGCACAGAAGTTTTTGTTCGATTACTCTACTATTAATACCCTGATCCGGCTTTGCACGCTTTTTTAATTACACTTTCCAGCTTCTGTTGTAACGCCATCAATATAGGTATCCCCACGCTGCCCAAAACAGTAAAACACGAGATACAATAAGCTCTCTCTCGCCAGGAGCTCGGGCATCTTGATGTTTGCCACTTTTTTTTTTCACATACTTCTACTTTTCAGCTTCTGGACAAGCCGTGGTCACAAGTGTCGTCCCCTCTTCCCCCCCGGTTCTTGCCTTCAATTTTTATCCCGCATAGGGGTCAACAATTCCACTGCTCGTCGATTTTTCATCGTGTGTTGCTAACTCACGCTCTCGCGCTTTCCGCAAGTCAATTTGTGCACGAGAAAAAGTCCCCGCGAATTTATACGAGCATGCACTCGGAGGGATTCGAACTCACGAAACTTACCTATACCTGGCTCAAGGATACCCTGATACGCCACCGGGGCGACCGGTATACACTACCAACTGCTGTCGTGTCAAGTTGTGTGCGTCGTGGGATGGCGGACGGATATTGTTAATAACCCACCAAAATTGTAATCTGGTCCATGGTCACAAGACCAGGCTCCTATCTTAGTGTCCGTGTACTGCTTCTTCCCTGGACTAAAAATGGGAATCAGAAATCAAAAAAATATTGTCGCTGCGATTTTGGGCTCTTGGCTCCTCCGCTGGGTCGTGAATTGGTCGAACAACATGCCATTGCTTGGTTCGTTCTTTATGACCGACCTCTGGGTCGGCCAACGTGTGGCAAAAAATAGCTAAGAATGCCCTCCCAACAATGTAACAGCACCAAGCAAGATACTATTAATACTGTAAACAGCAGTGCCAGGTATATCCGAGCTATTAACGTTGCATGCGTGTTTCTATTGACCGACGGCGCCCAAAAAAAAAAAAATTAGAGGCTTGTTTCCAGCTTCGCGTGCCCGATGGATTTTTTCACGCGCGTCCGTTCGTCCCACCTGACGACCGGATCTCATAAGAAAAGAACGACGAAAACCGTTTTGGGAAGTACCCAAACTATTGACCGACGGCGCCCAAAAAATATATTTTAAAAGAGGCTTGTTTCCAGCTTTGCGTGCCCGATCTTTTCATGCGCGTCCGTCCGTCCGTCCCGCCTGACGACCGGGTCTCCCATAAAAAGAACGACGAAAACCGTTTTGGGACGCACCAACACTTAAGCCAAATGATTGCAAAACCTTTCTCGTCCGGTTGCGTTGGGTTTGGGTCGAGTTTTGCGCGTGCGTGCTTCCCACCAGCCACCAATGGCCACCGTTGACTTGACTTGACGGCTGTTGCAAATATCCACCTGCGCGACTTCCTGGTGAGAGCTACAGCGTCGTAGTTGAATGAACGCGAACCCAAACAGGGCGGCATCGGGCCCGTGACTGATGAGATCGACGACACGTTTCGCCCGACCGAGATAGATGAACCTCCGGCCGGTGCACGCCTGACTCTCTTTCAGGAACCCGTAAAATGCAGCGTGGCGCGTGGTGCTGCACCCACATTCGTGCAGCGCAACGGCCTGGTTTATCGAGGCTGGCCTGTCGACGAGCCCGTTTTGTTTGTGAAAATCCACAGAATCACGCGGCGGAGCCCGCGACCTCCCCTTCCTATCTGTAGCCCCCCGTTAGTGTTTTGGTTAAGGTGGTTTGGGTTGGCATCGGCTTGGATCTGGGCCGACAAGCAACATTGAAAATCGACCCAAGATTGACCAGCTTCCGCTTCACGAATTCTGGTGCAACACCGCGATGCATTTTGGGGCCCCCCTCTCTTTCGACCACGATGTCCGGGCTCCAGTTTGGCGTCGCCTTGACCGTTGGCAATACCGCGGGGTATGACGGCAGATAGCGAGACAGGAAACAACAATCCTGTCTTGTTCTCTGTTTTCTGGCAGTGTACTGCTGCCGCTGCTATGAGTGTAAATTGGAGGGGTCTACCGCCGGTGCCTACGTGACAATGCCGCTAACCCTTTTGTCTCGGTTTGTATCTCTTTGGCGCCCGCCGATTGGCGTCGGCTGGTGCTTTGCAGGCGCTCTCTTCCTTCGTCTTGCTGCGTCGCGTGGTGCATACCGTGTACGTAAGCCTCGCTGTTGGTTCTATGTGCTGCCCTTTCCCCGACGAAGTGGGTGTTTGGGATGCTTTGGGCGCGTTGGTGACGGAGCCGAGGCAACCTAGAGGTTGCTGTCTCGACATGCAGAAGAGATCGCACCTATGGGCTATGACGGTGTGTCCTCCTGTCCTAGCCCATGGGATTTTGCACAGCAGCAAGCACATGAGAGTAGCAAAACAGAGCTGGGAACCCCGGAAATGATCCCCGCCCGCAAAACTCGGTGCACACGGCATGAGCTACGGCTGTTCTGCTGCCTGGTGCTTGCGCTGATGGCTCCCGCAGTGATCCTGTGCTCATGACCCCACGGCTGTGATTGGGGGTGCTGGCGTGATTGGTCGAACCAAAACATTGCCGGTCCGGGTTTCGTTTGTTTTCGATTTACGTGGATCGGAGGGCGTTAAACCTGAGGCCAGGCTCCAGCCATGTCGCGAAGAGTCCCTGGTTTTTTGGCATGGTGCAAGTTTGAAACTCACGTCTGTTTGTCCTACATTACGCCCCCGCTCTATATACGTTTTGTAGGACTTTGAGTCGGACACGTGGTGTTTGCAGCGTAGCGGGGAAACTCGGGAGGATTTTGGGCGTGACATAGCCTCAAGTTTCGAAGAGCATCTAAGAAAACACTTGAGCTGTGAGAACCTGTATGGGCTACAACACTAAGAAAGACATCCCGTTTCTTACCGCCATCGCCCATATATCACAGGTGAAAAGTTTGAGGAGAATGCACCCCACATCCCAAAGATAAATCCTGGCTGGGCGGACATTCCCCTGTCTCGCCTGACACTGCAGTACGTATATTTGGTGTTCTGTACGAGTTCGATTTATGTACCACCGTGTCCACCCGCCTGTATATGTACCTGGTACCAGTCGAGGCAAAAGGGACGAAGTGGGGCAAACGATGACGTCAACCGACCGCAGATGCCATAGATGTGCCAACCCCGCCATCAAAAAATCCCTACTGGTGTGCCTGATAGGTACGATAAAAGAGCGAATGCGAGCTTCAATTTTTGACCAACCCAGAACACAGGGGCCTCCTCGCTGTTGCCTGAGGCGTCCGCGGAACAACAACGCACGCACACGACCTGGCAACAGTGGTGACGAAGTACCCTGCTGCGCGAGTCCTGGCACAGCGCGATGCTTTCATTACTACGTCCTGGCCTGGCCTGGCCGCCCGCCAAGGATCCACGCGAAACTAAAAGCGTGGAAGTGTAGTGAGGTAAAGCTTTATTTTTCCCCATCCGCCGGAGGATTAAAAAAAGAAAAAAAAAAAAAGCGCAGAGCAAAACGAACGTAGTCTGTCAATACTGCCGATGGTATTTATTTGAGAAGAGACAGATCACGTGCCGGTAGGAAGGAGGGAGGTGGGGAAAAATGGGGGCGAAACGGCAAAAGGACAGGACTTTATTTAGTAACATGTACCGAGCTATGCACGGTAGAAGCAGATGTTTTTGCCGCATTAGCCCATGTATAGGTAGTATAACGACCGTACATGTATGAGTTGTCGCGTAGTACGAATGCTCGTGTTATGTAATGCGGTCGTACAGATACAAGAGTCTATTGTAAGAGTCAGCGCGCTGCTAGGGCAAAGAAGACGGTCCGTCCGCCGGATTGGAAGGCGATTATTAACGTGACCCAAGAGGAAGATGGGGAGGAAGGGGGATATTACATGACATGGGACATACCTTATATAACACGCAAGATAAACTCACCCCCTCGAAAGAATTTCCAAGCCCACTTTCATTTGACACCCGCAAGGCAGTACAACCCCTCGACCGACACACGCCAGATAACGCACCCCCTCGACCGACACATGCGAGATAACTCACCCCCTCGACCGACACACGCAAGATAGCACACCCCCTCGACCGACACACGCCAGATAACACACCCCCTCGACCGACACACGCAAAATATCACACCCCCTCGACACACGCAAGATATCACATCCCGTCGACCGACACACGCAAGACACCACAGCCCCTCGACCGACACACGCAAGATTACACACCCCCTCGACAGACACGCGCCAGATAACACGCCCCCTCGAGACCCGCAAGATAACACACCCCCTCGACTCACGCAAGATATCACACTCCCTCGACACACGCAAAATATCACACCCCCTCGACACACGCCAGATAACACACCCCGTCGACCGACACACGCAAGATAACACACCCCCTCGACCGACACGCGCCGGATAACACGCCCCCTCGAGACCCGCAAGATAACACACTCCCTCGACACACGCAAGATAACACACTCCCTCGACACACGCAAGATAACACACTCCCTCGACATAAGCAAGATATCACACCCCCTCGACACACGCCAGATAACACACCCCGTCGACCGACACACGCAAGATAACACACCCCCTCGACCGACACGCGCCGGATAACACGCCCCCTCGAGACCCGCAAGATAACACACTCCCTCGACACACGCAAGATAACACACTCCCTCGACACACGCAAGATAACACACTCCCTCGACATACGCAAGATATCACACCCCCTCGACACACGCAAGATAACACACCCCCTCGATGCACGCCTCGATAGACGCAAGATAACACACACCCCCGGGCGAATTTCTAAGCCTGTTTTTCCTCTCCAATGCGGAAAACGCACAAGCCGGGCGGTGCGTCTGCGTATTAGCATAATTCCAAACCCCACCGTTTTATTATGTGCCCCCCCCCCCCCCCCCCCCCCCTTCACCCCCTTCCCGGGCATCGGCTCGAATAACTATTGCAGGAGGTATGCTGCCATGCGCATTAAACGGCGAAAAGTGAATGATGGCTTCAGTTAGCTGGCTTTGTGTTTGGCGTCATGATGTTGGTGGCTTTAAGTGTGTTGCGTTTCTTTAGGAATGTGAAATATGAGCGCAGTGGCAGTTTTATGTCCATGCGTGCATTTTGTAGCAGCACCAGCGGCAATGCTTTTGCTTCGTTTTCGATCGAAGAGACGCCTAATCCTCCTTGCCGGCAGACTGCTAGTCGTTGTTGTACCTGGTTTGATAGCATTGTGTCGGCGTATGATGCATGCCACGTATAGTATGATTCCAGATATGCGCATGTTACATGTCGTCCATACATGTAGCTCATGACCGCGGGAATATGCAGCTCGGCGTTGCACCCGCATTCGTGCAGCGAACGAAACCGTTTGTATTCAGCGTTGAACAAAAGAGACCGGCCGGCCGAAAGTCGAGCCTCAACCCAGCAGGCCGCTGCGCTGAACGAATGCGGCTGCAGCGTCGCGCTGTTTTCGTGGGCTCCCCGCTAGCTCCGACTAGGTTGGGCGATGAGCGAGTGAGAATCAACATGATCTGTAGAAAAGTTGTGCAGGTCATACCAGAAACAAAAAAAAATGGTAGTTTAAGGTATCTTATGTCACGTGAAAATATTTTATCTGAGAGGCATTCTCTTCTGCCTGTGCGTAGTCGATAGCTCCTGATGTCCGGTGAACGTAGAACATGAGGACATGGATGCTGCGGGTTTGATTTTGATGGGTCAATTGGCTGATTGATTCATTTTCATTACTTGATTGATTGATTGGCTGATTGAGTGATAGATTGCGTGACTGACTTATCATCATGCCTTACCTGGCACATGTACGTACATGATAAATCCTAACCAGGTATCATACGAAGTAACCTGTTAATAGTGTATATTGTCTATGATAGTGTTGCATGCCAGGTATATCGCAAAGTCCTTTTTGGCCGACCTCGCGACTGAAGTGTGTGTTTTCGTTTTTTTGAAGTATTGCATGTTATGAAAATAAAAATACACTCCAGCTGTGAGATCGAAGATTTCGTCGAAACTTACGTTTGCAAGCTGTGTGTGATACTCCGATCGCGCGTATTACTGGGTGTGTGTGTCCTCGTTAAGGAAACAGGTCGGCGACTCCCCTTAAAACTACACAGTGTAGCTTTTACCAGGGTCAACAGGGTGATGTTGATCAATTAAAGTATTGCATATATCGTAAATGGCGTGACACCGGACCTTGGGCGCCGGATGTTGTGGCGCACGAAGACCAGCGACTGCGGCCGCCTCTTTTTGTGCGGCAACTTGGGGCTCATTGAAAGTCTCTTGTCAAGCACGAAAAACGAAAAACGGCTCGTAGTTGCGGTCTTGCTTCAGTGACAGCTCCAGAGCATGCATGAGTAAAACTCAAAATTGGATGAAGAGTAAAGAGTGCCCTTGGCAGTTCGAAGTGTGTGATAAAATCTACTGCCTGAGGGACTAGTGTAGAACCCTTTGCGCGGTTAACCCCTCTCCAACTTCTAATTTTAGTTTCAATTCTAATTCCAAGTGTTTTGTCTCCGTGTCGGGAGTGCGGTGCTAAATGGGTTAACAACCACCAGGGCAGCTACCAGGGTGGCGGGGCAGGGGGGGTGGCGTTCTCATTTGTTGCTTGCTTTACGAGTAGTTATTTGACCATTGACCACGCATCCCTTTCGAAACGGAGCACCGTTCCTACCACACCTCCAACGTGTGGGCGCTCATTACGCTTTTTCCGGATATTGCATAAAAGCTGTTAGCTAATCCTATCCCCGCCCTGTTTCGCCGTCTGTGGCCACCATCTATCTCCAAGGATAGCGATCGTTTTCTCGCTACTTACACACGTGTGGCCGCGGCTTGTTGAGAGTGCCAACGAGCGTAAGAACTTACTCGGGCTATCATAGGTATTAACAGGACACAAGCACGGTATAGCATTGACTTCTTCCGCACCCGGTGTACTCGGAGTACTATACCAACATTACTATTGCCAGGGACCAGGTATCAAAATAGCACTCAGCCACGTATGTACGAAAATCCAGTTGTTTTTTTTTCCCAGTTGGTGTATGCAACAAAGAATATGGGGTCACATGACGGACAGAGTAAGATTCTCCTCTATTTCCCTTGTTGCTCTTCCCCAACCCGGCTCTTGCCCTGGCCAGTGTCGTTCTTGAGGCAATGTCTGATGCAGCCCCGTACACCACGCCCATCGGCTCGCTCTCGCCCACGGGTATTGGCACATGGCATGATTTTGTTTGTTTTGGAAGTAGTCCCACTGCTGGAGGGAAAACTATCAAATACTTCGAAGGTAAAAACCGTTTTTTTGTTTTTTTGCCTGTGGCTCAAGTTCAGCGTTTTAGTTTGCCCGTTGGGGCTTTAGAGGGCAAATGTGTGGCATTCATGGGATGATTACGGCGGGTATTGGCATGTGGCGTGGTTTTATATGTCTTGGGAGTACCGTACCCTCCACGTGTGGCGGAAAAGTTATTTTCAACACTTTTTGAGCATAAAATCATTTGTGTTGCGATTTGTTTTGTTGTGGTTTAAATTGAGTTACTTGAAATGGAAAATGTGTGAAATAGACTTGATTCTCTGATTATTACAACGTCGGCCATACCGAGCAACCTGGGCTGTCATAGATAGGGTAACATAGATCAAAGACGTCAGGAGACGATCAGTCAAGGGAAAGCGTCCGGCGGTCAAGGGTGTCAATCGATCGTTCGGCACTCAAGCCTAGTAGTTTGCCGTCGGTCAAGGGCTGAACGGGTGCCGTCTCTTGACAAATTCGGCATTGATAGGTTACCCGAACGTCAGCGCACGGAGTTGCACGACACGTGCGCGGCATGATACTATGAACACCGGCACGGCACGCTTACACCGTACAGGACGGTCTGACGCGACCGTTTTTCGCCAATGATGTATATCTCCCGTTGACGCTCTGATACGACCGTTTTTTGCCAATGATGTATAACTCCCATAGGCGCTGATGGCGCTAATTACGGGGGAGTGCCCCCCAGCCCGCCCCTTCGTATCTTAGCTTGGACGAGGGCGGCGGGGGGGGGGGATGTTACGACGGTGTTATGATAGACCGCCATTTTCGCCCCCGCGTTTTCACCATTCACCACTCGCACTAGCGTACCTCACGGACGAAGATAATTTTGGGTAATTTTGGGCGCAGCGTAGCTTACCCTTCCAAACGTAGCGGATTCACGTAGCAAAATTAGAACAGCACGAAAAGTCAACGTCAAGGCCAATGTCAAGGTCAAGGTCACAAAGGAACAGGGGGTCACTCGCGCGGGTGACCCCGAGCCACTGCGAAAAAAGGGCCCTTATGAAGAGACCCCCCTTCTTTTTTCGTTTGTCTTTTTTTTTTTCACCCTTGTACTTTCCAGCTTCCGGACAAGCCGTGGTCACATGTCGTCCCTTCCCCCCCCCCCCCCCCGGTTCTTGCCGTCAATTTTTTATCGCGCATAGGGTGCAGCAATCCCGCTGCTCGTCGATTTTTTCATCGAGTGTTGCTAACTCATGCTCTCGCGCTTTCCCAAGTCGATTTGTGCTCAAAGAAAAGTCCCCCCAAAATTATTATACGAGTATGCCCCCCCCTGCCGTAGCCTAGATGCTTGGCACCATTTACGGAGGGGTCGGGGGGTGATCCGCAATCAGCCTCAGCATTACCTTGGCTTGGTACCGCGAAATACACGGCAGATTTTGGACTGGCGTTAATCTCCGCCGGAGCGACGTAACGGCGTTTCTCCTGCCCATAGCCCTACGAAAGCTACTGGTACACACTCCTGGTGGTGCCGCTGCTGGTACTTTTGCAACAGCAGCAGTACAGCAGTACAGAGAGCTATTGCACCCAGTATAATGTAGTGATGAAGAGTAATTATTTGCTGTGCAGCCACTACTACCATTATACTTCCGTAACGTCGTAATACTCGTGCTGCTGCCACTTGCGGTACTGATGCTGGTGTCGCTGTCACTGCTGTGTAGTTGCACTGGTTTTAGGCACCCAACGCTACATAGGCGCACCCGTCGTGACACCAGGTTGTTCCTTTGCTGTTTTCACTCGAAGTGGGCGTGCTGGCATCAATTAGTACTTGTTAATCCTCCGCTAACATGTGAAATATGATGGCGTACGTGCTATTTCGCAGTCGTGGGGCTACTTGGCGCAAACCAACTTGGAAATTCGTTCGGCGGAGGCAGGGGGTGTGTTTTCTTGCTCGCGATATTATGCTCTCATGAAAAAAAATTATCGTCATACCTGGCGTTAGGGGGGGAAAAAAGTATTGATAAACTCGGGCAGGGTTCCGAGAAAGGGACCCCAAAGAAAGGCACATGCCACACGCGACAAGCTTTTGACGAATACCATGGCGTGTCACTGCTGCTGAACCAGCGAGCGGACGCGCGGCGTAGGGGGGGTTATCTAGCGTGCTAGATACTAGACTACAGATATAGAGTAGGTGGGAAAACAAACCAACAGATATAGAGTAGGTGGGAAAACAAACCAACAGATATAGAGTAGGTGGGAAAACAAACCAAAGTATTAACACCCGGGCGGGGTTCCATGTAAGAAATTCCGAAGAGAGACGCATGCTGTGTTTCTATTTTCATAGCTTACCGGTCGCCCCGGTGGTCTAGTACGAAGGTGACGATCTAAAGCCTCAGGTATTTTTGTGACGTGCTTCCATAGGGGCCACATTGTCCCCGGCCTGGTTTGCCTATGGAACTGTTCCTCGTTGCCACTCTCATTGTTGTACTTCGAGGTAGAAGAATAGCGTCTTCCTAATCCAATTTCGGTGGTCGAATGAACTCTGATCAAGCACTCGGGCCTCGACCTGAACCCACAACAAACAGCTCGGGCCTGCATCTCCCTGAACTCGAAACTAATGGCTCGGCCGGAGCCTCTTCCTGGGTCGAAAGAAAATGACCCTGGCCAAGCCTCGCCCTGAACCCTAAACAAACCCCTACCTGTTGCCTAGCACGCTACCAACGCAGCTGTGGGCTTACTGACACTTGCTTGGGGACGCAGGGTTTCCGCCATTCGCGGTACGTTACTTT
Source organism: Undaria pinnatifida (assembly GCA_012845835.1). Lineage (NCBI taxonomy): Eukaryota > Phaeophyceae > Laminariales > Alariaceae > Undaria > Undaria pinnatifida. The sequence continues at coordinate 10,199,414 of JABAKD010000021.1, read as the reverse complement.
GCAGGGGTTGCCAGGCTTCTGCTAATATTTTGCACCAGTTCCGAAAAGCACTGAGATTTTTTCCTGCCCCTTTTCGAGCTGTTTGAGGCCTGCCTCGTCCTTGGGCAGAGGAAACGGCAACAGCAGTTTCAATCCATTTCTCAGAGGAAGTGAAGTACTCTTAGGCCATTTCTTATGCAGTCGGATTCCGCCAGTCGAAAACGGCCGTTTTCGACTGGACTTTTTTTCGACTGGATTCTTCTGGTCCTTCTTGTTATCGTCAGTCGAGTCGATTTTATAGTTTTTGTGCTCTTCCTACAGGCGGTTGGTGTGAGGGAGTACTGCTGTACGGCAGTCGAAATCTATTGGCAGCTCTGTGCTTCGCGCTTTCTCCGCGAGCAACGGCTCGGCGAACCCTCGTGCCAGCAAGTTGGTGGCTTTGGGCTCAGCCGAAAGCCGCCAAAGCTACGTTCGTGAAGTTGCGCTCAGCCGAGAGCCGCCAAAGCTACAGCAGCCGCAGCCGTTGTTGGCAGCATGGAATCGAGACCGCGCGCTGCTGGCGAGCAAAACTTGGAATGCGCCACGCTGACTTGCTGCGAGAAGCAACAGCTGGGATAGCCAAGCCAGCGTCAGCGCCTTGTATGATGCTGCAGTGTGGTACTTGGTATGGGTGTGTGGCCGTGTGGGTGTGTTTGGTGGTGGGATGAGCGATGCGGTCGGTTCAAAAAAACAGGTGTAAAACTTTTTCGACCGAGTTTTTCGACTGGAGGATCCAGTCGAAAAAGTCGAGCTTTTCGACTGGATCCGCCAGTCGGAATTTTCAGTCGAAAAAAGTTTAGTCGAAAAAGCCCTTTTTCGACTGCGTAAGAAAGCCCGATGTGGGCTTCAGTCGAAAAAGGCCGTTTTCGACTGACAAATCCGACTGCATAAGAAATGGCCTTATGCAAGAAGAGGAAACCTGCCCCAACTAAAGCACCTAAGATACGAAAAGAACGCCAAACAAGAAGCCGTAGAAAAGTTTCGCCTGCGGGGAAAGACTGGCCAAAATAACGTTTGCCTACGGCGAACCAGACCGAATCCTCTTTTTTTTTTCGGCTGCGGCGACGAAAGGTTCGGCACAGCGTTTCGGCACGTGGTGAAAACAAACGGGATTCACGACCAAAACGTGCGGCAGCGTAACAGTTCATCTCAACATTTGGTTCTCACCTAATTCACGCCCTGATATAAACCGCTACTCGTAGGGTGCATGTACTATTTTTTGAACATACAGCAGTTACTAATATTGGTATTTGCTCATACTTTCTGTTTTGTGTATGTATTACCAGTATAGACTAGAGTTTTTCGTATTATTTTATTTTTGCCCGAAATGTCGCGTCATAATTTTTGTTGCTCAAAGTAGAGGTGTAGAGGTGCACGACACCCGCAAACCTGTGGTAAAACATGCCGGCCGTGTACCGGGATTATGTGTTGATGTTAAACGCAGCGCCTGCGATGTGCGGGGGTCTCGCGGCTCGCCGAGCATATCGCACTTGCAAGGTTTTTTACGGGGGGGTTTGTCACTGGGTCTTGGGTTTGTTTGTCGCTTCGCTGCTTTGACGGTCTGAGTCCGTCGTGCAGTCGCGGACTATGTTATACTAGTAATATTGATATGAGATCTTACTGCCATGGCCCTTAGGTCGCAGACTGTAATATACCTGCTTTGACGGTCTGAGTCCGTCGTGCAGTCGCGGACTATGTTATACTAGTAATATTGATATGAGATCTTACTGCCATGGCCCTTAGGTCGCAGACTGTAATATACCTGCTTTGACGGTCTGAGTCCGTCGTGCAGTCGCGGACTATGTTATACTGGTAATATTGATATGAGATCTTACTGCCATGGCCCTTAGGTCGCAGACTGTAATATACCTGCTTTGACGGTCTGAGTCCGTCGTGCAGTCGCGGACTATGTTATACTAGTAATATTGATATGAGATCTTACTGCCATGGCCCTTAGGTCGCAGACTGTAATATACCTGGTAGTATCATGTACTACTTGACTTTAATGCCATGGTGGTATCAACTCACGTGACCACAGGCTCGTCTCTCTAGGCATGGGAGACGAAGGCATGGATAATGGTTGTGTTGGATGTAGATGGGTGGAGGCATGGATACTGGTTGTGTTGGATGTAGATGGGTGGAAATACCAGTGTGATGTCTAGAACACACAAGGCGATGAGGGATAAGGGATGAAGCGTCTGTCGCCAGATACCAGGCAGCATACACACGACAATGTATGTCTGATATCTCATCGGATATGAAACTTTCCGCTTTTATAAAACTTACCAACTCAAATATTTCGTCGGGTGGTCGGTAGGTCGGTAGCGAGAGCAGCGGACTGAATACGGCAGCGCGGTAGCACTGCGGCACTGCGGCGCAAGGAGCGCCATGTTTTCGTGTTTCTTTTTTTGTTGTCGAAGCTTTTTTAATGAACGCCTCAGGTGCGAGATGGAGAGTTTCGTCGAAACTTGTCTTTGCAAGCTGCGTTTGAAGCTTGGATCGCGCGTGGCGCGGGCGTTGATGGTGTATGGCCTCTTGAAGGAGGGAGGTTGTTGAATTGCTTTCTTTGGGTTAGATTACGTATGATGGAACATACACTAAACTTATGTTGATGTCGATGTTCGCGGCCATGTCGGCAGAGTAGTATGCTCACGGTCGACAAAATTTACTGGAGCAACTTTCCGCTTTTTCGACCCTACTGGTATGGCTGAACCACCTTAGCCCCCATCCCAAGCAATCAATGTCGGGGCTAGTCCTCTTCGTCTCGTATATGCGTGCACGGCGCGTCAACCATAGGGTAGAATACTAGGTACGTGGTAAGGTCTACTATTGATAGCGTTGGTGTCCATGTCGACGGCTTTTATGTCTTTTGTTCCGTGTTTTGTACTCCTCACCACGTACGTACCGTGTCTTTCATGTCCTGTCCTTCCGTCTGTTGTTTTCCTTCCTTCTGCCCCTCCTTGCTTTCCCTGTTCCTTGCTCCGTTTCTGTCTTGCTGGCTTTTTCCCTCCTTCTCATGTCCTTTTTCTCCTTGCCCCTTTCCCCCTCCTTTCCCCCTTCTCTGCGCTTGCCACTTGTCCCTTTTCCCCGTCTCGTATCCCGTTCCTCCTTCTCCTATCCCGTTCCTCTTTCTCGTATCCCGTTCCTCCTTCTCTTGTTCCTTTCCCCCTTCTCCTTTCCCTTTCCCCCTTTCTCTTGTCCCTTTGGTCACCTGTCCAAAAGGCGTTGTCACGACAGACGAAGCAGGTGCACCAAGTGAACGAGGTAGAGGATGACGTACAAACCTCGGCACCGCCGTCGGAGGAGGGGCTCCGTCAGGTGAACGCTGCTGTTATTTATAAAAATGAAATATACACTTGAGCTGTGTGTGTGTGAGATGGACCAAAAAGGATTTTTCTTATCAAAACTCAGCCTTGCAAGCTGCGTGTGATACTTCGATCGCGCGTGTTACGGGGTGTGTATACCCTCGTGAAGGATACAGGTCGGCGACTCCCCTGCTAATGCCAGGGTCAACAGGACTGAGACGCCCAGCCTTGTTGTGCGCACGGAAACTGTATAACCGGCATTAAGGGGGACAAAACGAGACATGTGCGGAATGCAGTATGCATTACACCATTTGTAATTGTTACAGTGTGAGTTAGCGTTTGGAGTGGGCTACTTGGGTCTACCGGGTTCGTGCGCAAGCTCCTGTGTACTCCCCGCGTATGCGGCAGGCCAACGGATGTTCAGCCCAGGCCTGACGCTCGGGTTGTTGGTGCTGTCGAGTCATGACGGAACATGCGGTGGACGTCGATCGCTTACTGTTCCGATATGATATCTCTTCTGCTCTTGATGTAATACAAAGGCACACTCACGCACCTGTATTGATCGAATGAAAACCGACGAGTGAGATCTGACGTTCTGCGTCAAGCGTCGGGGGGTGCACACTTGATCCTAGAGCTCTACGAACCCCCATGTCACACACTACCAGGGTATTGTATTAATAAGATGGATGCTGTTATCGTGTGATACGTGGTGCCAAGAAAATGGTTCACGAACGAATAAAAACCCAGTAAGAAAGCCAGTTTTTATTTCCTAGGGGCGCTAAGAAAAAGTAACCGGGAATCGTGCTCAGCGGCGAGCGCTACGCTAAAGCCAACCTGGTACGTATCACGTACCCTTTTTTTTGCCCGTTCATAACCCATTCTCAAGGTTAACCGGCGTCCCTGGTGTCCAATAGGAAGCCTCGTAACTATTGAGGTCGAAGTCGTATGTTCGAGTCCAAGGGACCCTGTTCTTTCAAACTTAATGGCCGAAAGCGCGAGAGCATGAGTCGGCGAATTCGACGATAAACGATGTGCGTAAAAATCTGAAAAATGTGGGAATGCTGAACCCTATGCGTGATGAAAGTGAAGTCAAGTACCGGCGGCGAGAATGGGAGGCACCCGTGATCACGGCTGTCCCGAAGGTTGTTGATAGTGGAACCTCTCACGAGTTGAGCTGGAGAGTGCGAGTGATGATCTAGTATAAGAAGAAAAATACCTGGGAGTGTGGTGAGCTTGAGCTTTATTTTTCCCCATCCGCCGGAGGATTTAAAAAAAATAATAATAATAGTGATGACAATAATAATGAGGGTTTGGGGTAACCCAGGTTCGGCTCGCGACTTGCAACAGCTTCTCTTCTTGTCTTGCGTAGTGTGGAGGACACGCCAGGTTGGAGCAAGGCTCGACGGCGAACCAAGCGAAGGTAACAATAGAAGTGCCCTCAGGCAACGAGGCAACGAGGGTTGGTTCAGAGGCAAACAGAGAGTCGACAGTTATTGCTTGTCAGCGGGAAACATGATTACCCGCCTCTCTGTCATCAGAATCTACGGAGACTCTCACGACCACTTTTATTTAGTACAAGACACGATACCCAACGCCTATGGAACGACTACCGTTCATACAAATCTTGACGAGAATAGCTGCCTACGTAACGGTAAAAAGTGTACCTGCGACCCATAGTATTCATAATCATAATCATAATAATAGTAGTACAGCAGTGTCACATCACGGTTTCAGGACGTGCTCGGATCACGTGTTTCTTTTTGACCGGCCCACACTGGTGGGTATCGATATTATTAATCCCACCTACTCCAACACCACTGCGAATGTAAGAAACAGCAGTATCAACACTAAAACGAACACCAATTAATGCGAAGTACCTCCACCAATATCAACCAGTATCAAAACCAACACAAACAAACCATTGCCAGTACCAACACGAATGCAAATGCTTATGTACAGGAAACCGAAGTTATAGCAACACCAGTAGCAAATCGTTTTGTTGACCCCGATAATACCAACGCTAATAGAACTTGGGCCTGCACCAATTTCGATATCATTTGCAATACCGATACCAATATCAGCAGCAGTACGTAGAATTTTCCAACCCCATAACCAATATCACTTCAACACCAAGCCCAGTGAACGCCAATTTCATCACCCATCATTATCAACGTGTTCAAGGATAGACGGTGTTTGCGTTTCGGGTGACAGGCTTTGAAATCGGCTTGCGTCGTCCCGCTCTATTTTAATTGCACGTCCCCCTACCCCACCCAGGTCCCGCTCTATTGCCGGTATTTGTCAAAGGCTCTGTTTTACACACGTGCACGGCTCTATTGTATGCATTTGTGTGTCGACGGACCTGCTATGCGCAATCACCAACGGCTTTATTTTGTACATGTGTCTCTCGTAGTGTGCACGATGGTGAACGGCTGTGGTTTATGCATGTGCCAACACCTCTATTGTTGTATACCTGGTACCTGTGTCGATGGTTCTACTATACGCAAGTGTCAACGGCTCTATTTTACTAGTAGTCAGCATCTCCATTGCAAGTATATCTTGACCATTATACTCTCATTATAGCAGTACGACATCACGTATGGGTCAACGGCTCTATGTTTTACCAGGGTACATATTTATGCCAGACATGTGTGCCAACGGATCTATTGCACCAGGAAACATGTTACCTAAATCTCTTTTGTACTCATGTATTGACGGCTCTATTTTAGGTATGTGTCAACGGCTCCACGAACCTCGTTCATGTGTGGATGGCTCTAGTATGTCCAACCAATTGTCAACAGCTCTATCTTATGCATAACGACTCCATTTTACGCATGTGTCAACGGCTCTATTGGGGTGTTCGCAATTTCCAAATTACGTTGGGATAGAAAGCATAAACATGTAATCAGAACAGTATGGCAACCAACAAACGGCAAAACGCAAAGCTACCTTACGAGCGAACATTGGGTTAGATGTTTTAAAACATGGTAGGAAAACATATTTTTAACCCAAGTTGTCATAGGTTGGGTTGGTCTCGGGATGTGGCATTCGTTGGTTTCAATACTATTCTTAATACATTTTCCTACCCGACCAACTTGGGTATCGCGCAAACACCCTACGAGTAGTATAATGGGTATGGTGAAAATGTGTCGACAGCTCTGATATAGGCACGTGTCAGCGGCTCTATAGTATAATCGTGCCAACGGCTCTATTGTATGCCATCTGTCGGGCGCCAACGAGTCTATTTTGTAAAGTTTTATGTGTATGTGTACGTCAGCTGTGAGTTTGCACATGTTTCAACCGCTTCTTTCTGTTTTTCGCGTTCGCCAACGGCTCTTCAAAACACATGTCGCCCAGAAGATAACCCACCATTGCGGTTTTCGTAACGTTTTATTTTGTTTTCGTTTGTTTTCGCCGCTGCCTTTCCGTTGATCTGGTGGGTGGGTTGTTTTCGGGCCGGGGACGGGCACTGATCAACATGAACATCAACGAACAACAGCACCAGCAACGCCAAGGGGACATCGAGGCGCAGCAAAGGTGCGTGGAGGCGGGATATGTGTGGGCGGGGCAGCGCGTATCCGTGATAGCGAGAGGTAGCACATAGCAGTAGTAGCAGCGGGTAGTAAATATCTACGATATTTATTGTAGCATCACCAATGTCAGTAGCAGCAGTCGCAGTAGCAATCAAAAACCTCTACTCGGCGGCCCTTCAAGCCGACCGATGAAGGCATTGTGTAGTATCTGCCCCTTGTTGATCTCGTTGTTGTTCTCTCACGTTTCTTGTTTTTCCAAACTTAACTCCTGCCCTCGTTGCACTTTTCGTGCTGTCCCAAATATCATTCTGTCCTCATCCTTGTATGCTCATGCTCCTCGCCTTCCTCTTTTTCTTCTCCCTGTCGTTTGGCCGCTTCGTATTCTTGCTCGTCCAAGCAGAAGTACAGCAGTGGGCGGCGTTTGAGCCAGCATGGAACGAGGACACCACGGAAGGAACGCACGGCGCCCACCTGGAATAGCAGGCCAGGGGGGGGGGGGGGATGCAGGGGTGACATGTCTCCTGTAATGACAAACGCCTACGCAAAGCGAACGCCTGTGCGCCCACCTGGAATAGCAGGCCAGGGGGGGGGGGGAGGGGGGGGATGCAGGGGTGACATGTCTCCTGTGATGACAAACGCCTACGCAAAGCGAACGCCTGTGCGGCGGTGACGCGGCCTCTTGTCCCCGCGCACCGTGGTGAACTGTCTCCTTGTGAGGAGCGCTTGAGACGTTACTGCGCTGGGTTTAATTGTTCTGGATGGGGCGGATGGAGAGAAGAACGGGTGGCAACCGTTCATTTGGAGATGGTGCCGGTGGAGGAAGATGCATCCGTTTAAGTTGGAGATGGCGTCCGTGAAAGGAATTGAGCTGAGCCGGAAGGACGGTAGAGAGAGGTGGTGGGGGAGGGGGGCAAGCTGTGTGTCCCGTCGAAAGTGACAAAAGGAGCCCAGGCTTGGCTGGGCTGTGCTAAGTTTGATTAGGTTACCGCTAGAGCTTGGCTATGCTAGGTTTGGCTTGGTTGGGCTGGGGTTAACTTGGCTAGTATTAGACTACGGTGGTATTAGACGTCGCCAAACTTGGCCTTATTCGTGTTAAGCTACCCCTGGTTAAGACCTAGCTCGGCTGGGCAGGAACAGTCTGGGCTTGGCTCGGGTAAGCTCTAGGCTACGCAAATCTAGCCTCTTACTCGACGCAAGACTAGAACTAGGCTCTGCTAGCCTTGACTCCTGAAGACCAACCCAGGCTAGACTAGGCTAGGTACGGAGTTGGAATGACCTGCTTTCTGAAAAGTGGCCCTCGAGAGGTGCCATCTTTGGGCCACGCCCTCGGCCCTTTTCTTTTTTGGGACGCGTGAGTCGGCGTGCGATTGTGGACGTGTGCATGTGTGTACGTGTGTGTATGTTGAAAAGTGCCCGAGAAAGCGGTGGCGGTGTATTCTATTTTTTTTCGATCGCCATCCAGACCCTTTCCAAGGCTAATGAATTAACTTTCCGGGACGAGACAAGGTCCGAGAGGGGTGAAAGGAGGGAGGGGGATGGGGGGGGGGGGGCTGATAGGAAGCGCGCTCTCCTACTCCGGACGGTTACGCCGACTTTCAGGCGGACCCTTGGCTCCGCCGGATTTGCCCCACCCCCCCTCCCCCCCCCGCTCTGCTCCCCTCCGGGCCCCGCGCCTTACCCTACCTAGTCTTCGCCGCCTTTCGGACGAAAAATGAAAAGGAAAACTCGGCGGAGGCGGTGGAACGGAGGGGGGGGGGGGATCAGGAGCGGGTGTGTGTACCAATACATGGATTGTAACATAATTATGGAATGGGTGCATTTTTTCATTGGGGAGTCTGAGGGTGCGTTGATAGCTGCGCAGGGAGGGCTCTAAACATGGCGCGGGCTTTTTTCCCGTAACGGGTAGGTTTGTAGCTGCTGATGGTGCTGCTGCGGTAGCTTTGGCTGCCAGGTGGTGTGATCGGTGCTGTTGCTGGCTTTGGTTGTTTGGTGGTGGCGGTGTGGGGACTGTAATTGGTGCTGGTGCTGCGTTACAGAGTATTATTGGTTCGGGCCTTGTGCTCCGCTTCTTTTTTTTTCTTTATTTCGTGTTTTGCTTTATTTCTCGCTCACTCTTTGTCGCCCTCACTTTGTCGCCGCTGACCAGCCGTGCGTTGTTGTCGAATCGGCACAGCATGAATATCCGGGTACGGTTTTGGCGCAACGTGTCGCGGTCCAGTAGGTTTCGGTACGGTACAGCTTCTTACGGTACGGTTATTGCGCGATACGTTGGTGCACAGCACGCTAAATAACCGCACACGGTACGGTTGGTACTGTATGGCCATGGTGCAGTACGTTGGCGGTACAGTGCAGCAGTACGGTACAGATATGGCACAATTCGTTACGCTGATATATGTTACGGGGTGGTACAGCCTTTCCGTACAGTTATTGTACAGTGCACTACTCACAGGATGGTACCTGGTACGGTACAGCATATTATAGTGCTTGTAGTCGCCGTCCTCCAGTACCATAGCTCCATCTTGTGGGTGGATGGGCTGGTGGATTCATGAACATATGGGATCTGTGGATGGATGGATGGATGATTGGCTCGTTGCTGCCCCTTGAGGTTTGCTGCAGAGCACACGAGGTTTGCTGCAGAGCACACCAGGTTTGCTGCAGAGCACACGAATTTGGCTGCAGAGCACACGAATTTGGCTGCAGAGCACACGAATTCAGCTGCAGGACAATGGGCGCTTAAGGCGAGCGTTTCGCGAACCACACTTCGCTTCTTTTACACACAATCACGTTGGTGGTGTTGTGGCGGGGGGAGGGGGGTGGTTTTTGGCAATGGTGTTAGTGGGTCCTTTTTATTTGTTTTTTCGGGTGACGATTTGTGGTGTTGGGGGCGTTCGTTTGGCGTTACCCCCCCCCCCCCCCCCCCGCCGGCCTTTTTATTATTATGTATTATTTCCCTCCTTGTCTGCTCGTCTCTTGCTTGCTTGACGGCTTGCTTGACTGCTTGACGGCGTTTGCTTGTTTGTACGTTGTATGTTTGTGTGTTTGTGTGTCAATTGTTTTATTATTGTGTGCGTGCGTGCCAGGGAACGGTCGGTGTTTTTTTTCTGCCGTCCCCTCGCTTTTTTCACGTCATTTTATTTTTAGGGAAGATGACAGGGGGGGGCGGTGAAGGGACGGCGAGAAACAGCCCTTTTTTTGTTCGCCGTTCGTCGAATTGTTGCGCGGCGAAAGCAGCAGCAGGCGGTATGCGCGTTGGGGGAGGGGGGGTTAAGATGACCAGGAAGGGCGCGAGCTTGGGTTTATTTCCCTTCCCCGCTGCTCTCAAGCGTACCCCACTTAGTGCCTGTCCTGTTTTAACCCCAGCAATTACAGTACGGTCAGTCACTGTTGTGGACCCGCCCAGGGCATGTCAAACACGGGGGGAAGAGCACCCCCAGCGCCAACGTGTGCTTTTTTTGTGGCGTGTCTTTGACTTCGTGGCAATGACTTTGCAATATCGTTGTCAAAATTCGTCGCTGTCGGCGTAGAAAAAAAAAACACTTCCAAGCACTTGAGAATTAATCCGTGGGCAACAGGTATTGAACAAATCCTCTCGCGAGCGCTTCAGAGGTAACCATTTTCCTGGGGTTGGAGGTGGGGGCGGAAAGAGAGGATGAGGGAGAGCAGGAGCGAAGTATATTAGGACATCCAACGTACATCTGCGTCTCCATTTTCGTTTTTTTTTTTTGCGTGCAGCCGTTCGTTACACAGCAAACTAGGGGTGCAAACGGGGTATCACCCGTTTGGAGAGGATAGGTTAATGGTGTGGAAACTGCGTCTGTCCTGCCTCCCCCCCCCCTTTCTATTACCGCCTCCGCTGGTGGTTGTAGGGATCTACGATGTTTTACTCCGGAGCGGTAGATAATGTTATCTAGCGTTTTCCCTTACCCGTGCGCTGTACGTATCAATATTGTCTTGTTCTCTCGCCCCCGTTTGGCGTTAGGTGGCAGGCAGTAAAGGGGTGGGCCGCAGTATTCGATTGGTTGGCCTTGTGAGACAATTTCCTCCGCCCCGGGAGATTGTTGGTTGGCATCGGGATATTATTTTGGTTGTCCCTGGGAGACTTGGTTTTCTGCCGCCGGAAATTGTTGGTTGGCTGCAAGGTATGTTCTTGGGTCGGCCGCGGGATACGACGGGTTGGCCTCGGGAGACGGTTTTTCGGCCCTGGGAGATGATTGGTCAGCCGTGGGAGATAGTTGGCCCGCCGAGAGAGATGATTGGTCCACCGCAGAAATACAATTGGTCGGCCGCGCGGGGTGTGTTTGACGGAAATTGGGCGGCCGCGGGATATTATTTGTTCAGGGCCCTTGCCGTGGCCGGGGAGAGGCACGTGTCCGTGCGACTGACTGACTGGCTGGCTGCCACGGCACCTCGGTGTCAAAGTATAATACTGTAGTACAAATATTTCGTGTATGTTGCCCACCCGTCGTGTAGCATCCGCCACGTGGCGTGTGGGCGTGTGTGAAAGAAGAGAAAGAGGGAGGAAAGGGGGGGACGTTAAATTCGCGGCACCATTAATTCACTCTTTTCGGAGACACGTGACATCTCGTCTGTTCGGGCTTGGGGAAACACGGGAAAACACATGTTAGTTAGTCCCATACGCGGCGATTGCCATTAGAAAACCGGGGATGGATCCGAGATATCCCCTAACGACCACAAACCACAGAAGAAAAGGCAGCAACCCACTCGTTATGACGGTACGTGTGTCCTTTTGGCGGGGGGGGGGGGGGGGGGGGGGGGGGGGGAGGGGGGGGTCGGAACCCACAGTAAACGGTAACGTTGTCGATGGTGTGTGGTATGGCACGGTGTGGCCTTCTTGAACGGTGCGTCCTGTTCCCTTCACCGTGCAGGCGCAGCGGTTCCCTGTCCCACGCTCTGCTGCGCCTGAATAACGCAGTAGGGGGTTTCGCTGTGTACTAGCGAGAGGTGGAGGTTGCCGCAAGAAGACAAACAAAATATTCCTCTCCCTATTTTGCCTAAGCCGTGTGGTGTTGTTTTTTCGTAGCCCACAGCGCGATGTGGGAGGCCTTTCGCCCGTCGCTGATCATGGGGGGGACAGCCGTACGGCTTACGACGTGTATTAAACTCCGTGCCGTGACCCCACGACAACCATTTTTCTGGTCAGCTGTTCCTGTCGTCGCCCGGACCCCCCGAGACTTACACAAGCCGTTTAACAGAATATTCGTGCGTGCGTGCGTGCGTGCGTCTGTCGCTAGCAGTTAATTCGTTCGTTGTTTGGTCTGCTGTCTTTACTTGTCGGTAGCTCACTGCTTTACTGCTTACTTACTAGCTTACTGCTGCTGCTACTTCTACTGATGCTACAGTAGTCAAATTGTTGTCAGTTGGGCACTGGTGCTATTTTTTCAAGCACTTGTTGTTCGAGTTAGCTTAGCAGTTGTTTGCGTTAGGGGCTACTGTGGTTGCAGGAGGTCCTACTACTGTTTGTACTACACTGTGACCTACTACTGTTTGCAGTACTTTCAGCAGTCGTGGAGCCTAGGTTCGAAGCAGAGTCGTAAAGCATACTGTTTGCGGAACCGCCCTCCGCCGTTTGTATGGTATCTGCCATGCTAATTGCATGCGGTGGTATTATTGCCTGCTCAGGCGCCATGCTCATTGCGTATGTTCGCCTGTACACGGCCACAAAACAAAAAAAAACATTTTTCTGAAGGACAAGCATGGTGACTGGACGTTTCACAAGAACTAACGGTGTTATACTGCTGTGTGTATTGTGTACCTAGGCACGCGCATCGCAAGGCCGGTGTGCGTTCTGCGTGCGTGTGTGCTCGGGCGATCAACCAAAACCCCTGGACTATCTGTACAGACAGCCTGATTGGTTGCGAGGGGAGATTGTATGATTTGGCATTAGGCGCAACGTTGCCGCTGGTACTACGGCGGTGTTGGCACACGGTGTGTGTGCGGGGGGGGGTACTCATTTGTTGATTGCCCTAAGCCATTTGACCGTTGACCACGCATTCCTTTCGAGACGGAGCAGGGGGGAGGGGGAGGGGGGAGGGATCGCCGCCCCTTTTACAGCCAGTAAAGCAGTAGCACTGGTTTCGGAGGGCTTGTACTCTGTACCATGGCGTTTGTCGCAACGGGGTGCTATGTGTGACATACAGCACTGCTGCTATGAATAGCGCAAGGTTCTTGAAAGGGTCCGTGCTTCTGTAAGGCCCACCTAAGTGCGTCACAACAAGCGCATACATCAGGACTGGTAACATGGTTTCCCAACGGGAATTGCATTGCTGTCAGCTGTCATATCAGCACTGGCACAACTTCCCGGCGTTCTTTGTACCACTACTACTGTCTAGCGCTTGGCGGATCAGACTGCTGCTACGTACATACGGCATATATACACCACTAGCACGGTTTACCGAGTGGGGGGGCTTGCCCTTTCCGCTGCTATCAATCATACAGCAGTGGTGAACAGGTGTTAGGCGGCGGGGATACTCTGTGCGCTGGCTGGTACACTTTTCACACGAGCGGCGCACGGTTTCGAGTTTGGGGAAGTCTTTTTGGTTTTTGTGGTGCTTGATTCGACGAGGTTTTGCGCGGTGTGACGCTTAGCTTGACTGCGGCTACTATTTATGATGCTTTTTTCATTGATGACTAGCACGCGCGTTTCCGGGGAGGGATTGTACTGCTTTCTGCTGCCATTGATATTACGGTTTGCACCTTGTTGGGGGTCTGCGCTGTCTGGTGGCGCTTGTATTTAACGGGTTGCTATTGATATTCTACGTTACGTTGAACAGGGCAGCACACTCATACGCAGGTGTCGTCCATCAGCAGCTGCGGATTGCATCGCTATGGTGGGAACCGAAGGACACGCCAGCTAGCGCTGGATTGCGAAGGCAATTGACTTAAATCGACACACGACGTGTATGACAGTACGTGAAAGTGTGGGGAGCTGAAGCTTTATTTTTCCCCCGTCCGCCAGAGGATAAATATGAATTAAAAAATAAAAAAATGCAAACGAGCCGTATGTAGCAGACAGAGCATGTAACATGAAAAAAGAGCAGCAGCGGCCGGGCTGCGCGTTTCTGGTATGACCAAGCAGTGTTGCCGCACATCGTATACAATGGCCGTGGTGCACCAAACCGCGCCACAACCATTTACCCGATGTCGACATGCGCCCGCCGAAGGTGTGGTGGTGCTCCGCCTGTTACCGAGGTACAACAAGTGGGTGGCGTTGGGGGGAGGGGGGGGGGGGAGTACTTGGGGGGGGCTACTCTCTGTGTGCGTTCCTCCCCCCGCCCCCCCATCACACGCATGGCTCATCTTGTTTGGGTGGCGTTGGGGGGAGGGGGAGGGGGGGGGAGGGTACTTGGGGGGGCTTTCTCCGTGTGCGTTCCTCCCCCCCCCCCCCCATTGCCCATGGCTCGTCATGTTTGGGTGGGCTTGGAGAGAGGGCGGTTTTATTTCGAGCTCGCGTTATGGATGATATATGGAGAATTTGGCCGTGGTGCGCCCGGTTTGGCGATTTTCAAATATTATTGGTTGAATACGTATGGGAACAAAAATGAAAAAAGAAACAGGAATGAATGAATTGATAAGGGCGCGGTGCATTTTCTTTTTCTATCAGCCACATGGGGTGTGAAAAAAGACGCGTGCTACGATAGAGGTGCACCACTTTTTTTTTCTAATTCTACTCCTCAATCTGGGACCTTAACACCTCTCCAAAAACCTGATTGGAGAAAAAGAACACTGCTATGATACCGGATGAAAAATCCCATGGCCTATAGGTACAAAACGATAGTCACGCAAAAAAAATGGCCGATATTTTCGGACGGTTTTCGGGTTAAGGAACCCCGTCATTCAGAAATCATTTTCGCCAAAAAAAGGTATACCTCTATTGTAGCACGCGTCGGGTCAGGCGCGGCAGGCACCCTTTTTCTTGCCCCTCTGGTCTTCTGTGCTGCTGTTCTTGTTTTCGTGCTTTTATTGGGTGCTTTTCTCGAAGGCAAATGCCCATCACATGCATGGTTTCTTCTTGTCGTCTGCCTTCATGTCGACGAACATCGTGTGCACTGAAGAAAAATACGTGTAGAATACATAAGAAATACCATGCACAAGCAGCTAGTATGGTTTATAACAGAAACGTAGGGAGTACTACCTGGCATGTTTTCGAATTACATCCTGTGCATTGTGTATCATTTTAATGATGCAAGCCCGAGCGCAAGACGCAAGTCCGTGTTTAGCCTTTGGCTAAGAGTTCTCTTTACAGTGTGTGCTGGGTCCCGTCATTCCCCAGAAAAAAAGCTGGCATTTATTTCAAGGGGCAAAAAAAACGAGTGTCTGTCCGTCCGTCTGTTCGTGCTGACTGACTGGGTCGTTCCTAATGCGTTACAAGTAGTGCCACTGATCTTTTTTTTGAAAGTACTGTAACTCGGGGGACCAAGTTTCGAAATTTCATCTGTCTGTTCGCCTGGTGGTTCAACGTTTTCGTGTGTGTCCGCACTTCCCCCCATCTCCTCTACGTCACACGACTGATTGCGTTTACAATATACAATTAATAAGCTACAAAACTCGTTGTGGCTGGTCGGTGTTCCTTGCCGGGCTACTTGCGCAGTGGCTTATTGTTTTTTAGTCAGTTTTTATAAGATAAGAGTGTTGTTCCCCTTCTCAACTTGCGACACCCCCGGGATATCAAGCCAACCACACCACACCCCGAACGAAGGGGAAAGCTTGTGGCAGCCAGTACGCATCCGATCTCGACCAACCAACGCACGGTCGAACGAATGGACAAGACCCCTACAGAAACTTTCATGCAGCGTCAACGATACGCATTGGCGTGCTGTTTGTTCTCCGGTGCATTCCTTAATTACTTGGTATGGTCGCGGACGGTAGGACGAAGAGGGTTGCCAATTTCAGCGCCCCATCGCCGAACGCCACAAGACCTCCCGAGACCGAGCGAACTTGCCACGCCCCCCACACGAAGAAGGCTAAAAGGTAAGCGGAAACCCCCATTTCACTGCCGGGTTTGAGGTGCAGTCGTCCCCGCCTCAACGCCTTTACCAAGCTGGAAACCCTTTTGGGGAAAAAAATTACAACTTGAAGTTATTATAGGGAGCGATTTTCGGGCTCCACAGGGGTTATAACCCCTTTTTTACAGCCCTAAAACCCCTCTCTGTACTAATTACAAGAAATTTCGTCTCAAAAACGGGTTTCCAGCTGTAAAGGCGTTGAAGACGCTTATCGTTTTGTTTTATTTTTAGGGGTCTTTAACGCGGGGAATCGTCTTTCAAGATTCCGGGAAACTACTGATAATGTATGTGCTACGGGGCACCCTGCTTCATTCAGGAAAAAAAGAAAAACGCCATTAAAGCGGGGAGTTGACTTAATACGAGCGTCCCTTTTAAAGCGGGGACGATTGTACGTGCAAAGACTGATTCTGTACCTCACCCGGACAAAAATACTTTTCAAGCCCATTTTTTTTTGTGCAGCGTATGGCTTTCCTTTTCATTGCGAATTCATTAAAACAGCCACGGAACCTTTTCAAGACCGGGGCAAGCAACTGGGGGGTCACTCTCGCGCGAGTGACCCCGATCTGCTGCTGCTACTGCTGCTGCGGCAACAAAAGAAAACGATCAAGGCTACGGTATTACTGTGTTTATGATATACCCCCCCACCCAATTTTCACCACCGAGTGTTCACTATCAATATCGCGCGAGTGACTCTGCACCTCACTGACAAAAACACGTTCAGCGATTATTTTGGTGCAGAGCGTAGATAACCATCCCGCCGTAGGGATTGCAGTTGTTTGCGCCAAAACGTCCCTGGCCAATTGAGCTCCTCGTGTGAGGAACTATACCGACCGGTTAGTGAAGCAATCTCACGAGCCCGTATATTTGTTTTAGAACTAAGCCGGTTATAATAGTGACGCAATTTCACGGGCACGTATTTGTTTTAGGGCTCTAAGGCATCGAAGCTTGGTCCCCGGGGTTGTGCGAGGGAATGCCTTCGAAGTCGTGTATATATAATAACAGGGTGATATATTGAGCTCCTCGTGTGAGGAGCTCAGGAACTTCTTAGAATCTGCTGCCCGCCTAACGTGGGATGGCTCTATTAATATGACATTGAGAACGTTAAACAGCACGAAAGCCTGTGTGTTAAGATACGGCCTCGAAAGGCCTGTAGGTATCCGAATTTGAGATCATTTGGATGGGTTTCGTATGATAAGGTTGGCGGTTTATATTCGGGGAAGTTAGGAATTAGATCGGAGGCACGCGCCTCCGATCTCAGAAGCTATCCCGGGCTCTGGTGGAAACGAATAAAGCTACATCTCTACGAAGGAACGAAAGTGAGTACTCTCCGAGGACCTGCTCAATTGGCAGACCTGCAGGGGGCACTCTGTGTCCCCCACCTTTAATTTCACATGTGGCGTCGTCGGCAGGACCGCCCACAACCCGGGCGAAAATAAATTTGCGCGCCAACCTGGCACATTCCGTAACGGCAATCGACAGCTTGACGGCGGTACGGCACCGTCGACAACACTGTCGGGGGGTACCTATTTTGGTTTCAGAAGATGCTCGTGTTCTATTGCTAGCCTGTCCAGTAACGCAGCACAGATTGCCTCTGTCAAGAGCCCACGGGCTCCTACGCCGTCTGCGGACGATTCTCACGGCGTAGTACCGGCGGCGGGAACTAGCGCTTCAAGCGTGGTTTCCTCCAGCCAGGTAATTTTTTTCTTTTCTTTCTTTTTTGACGGCGAGAACGCGCGCTTTCAGCGACGTTCCCCTCGGTCATGGTCTGAGTTCGGCAACGGGAACCACGCTTCCGGCGCCGTTTCCCTCAGCCGCGGCATGAACTCAGCAATGGGGGTACGCGCTCCAAACGTCGCCCCCATCAAACATGGCACGGGAGCCTGCGCTTTGCGCGCTCCCCCCCCAAGGCACGCGCCGCGCAACAATATAGCTGCGGCGACGGCGCGTCGCCTTTATACGCGTATGTGTTCATCCCCCCCTCTCCCTGACCAGGCGGTGGCGGTCGGTTTGAGGTGTGGGACGGTCGACCCTCGAAACAATTTTTCTGACCACGAGGTGGCGGTCGATTTGAGGTGTGGGAAGGCCAACACTACAACACCGAGATCTTTTGCGAGGCTCGATCCGGTGTTTGCTCGCGATAACAGCGGACGCTCTGTCCTTTTTTCCATCAAGGAGGAGTCGACAAGATTAGCTACCTCGTCTCCCTTCTCCAAGAGACATAACGGAAGAGAGCCTCCTCGGGTAAAAATAATATTGCCTTGCCCGAGCCCCGCTCCAGAAGACGCCCACAGGGTTTACGGACCCTGCTTCGTCTTTTAACACGCTAACCCACGTGTTTCAGGCTACGTCTGCCCCAGTGGCACAGGAAGAAGATCCGACACTGCGCGACGGGCCAGTGGTGACTCCACGGCCTCCAGCCTGATCAGCTGGACGCTATTCCCGTAATTTTTACGGAAGAATCGCGCCTCTCGTCAAGCAGAAACAGCTCAGAGCCCCTGCCCCTTCGGGTGCAGTTAGAGCAGTTTTCTTGCGATTATACGCCAAAGAGCGAAGAGGCCACGGCGCGAGAAACCGTGGGTTCGGACTCGCGTCGTGCTCCCGAGGCCTGGTGTTCCTGAGGGGGACACTACAGGCCCAAAGAGCCGAGGACAGATGCAGACCCACAAATGTCCAACGAGGCTACCGACGGGTTGGCACCGTCGGTTTTGGCCATTTTTCGGGCGCAGTTAGAGCGTATTCTCGCGCTTTTCCGCCAACGAGCGAAAAAAAGACCCGAGGCGAAATACCACGGGTTCGTATTCGCGTCGTGCTCCCGAGACCTGATGTTCCTGGACGGGGACATTGCAGGCCCAAATTTCAACACGGATTTTGACCCTTCTCTCGAATACTCCACAGCCAAAGTGGTGTTATTCTGGCAGCCCCCATCCTATTTCCCACCGTGGTCTCCTTCGTCGTTTGCCGTGGACGACGTACCATATTCTTGCGCGGAGCAGTACATGATGGCCGAAAAGACCAAGTTTTTGCAAGACCATCGAGCAGTGGGGCTCATTATGTCGTCGCCTCGTCCAAGCACACGCAAACGCATCGGTCGAGGCGTGCGCAACTTTGACTCCGCTGTTGGGGACAGGGAGAAGCAAAACGCCGTGTCACCTGGCACCTACGCCAAATTCACGCAGAATCCAGCCATAAAAAAAAATCACCTTTTGAGCTCTGACAACAAGCTTCTGGCTGTATCCAGCCCTCTGAACCCAGTGTGGGGCATGGGTCTCCGGGCGGATGGTCCCAGGGCCAACAACCCATGCCAGGGGGGAGGAAAAACTTGCTCAGTGAGGCACTTTCTGCCGTTTGCGCAGCTATTTGCGACAATGAGACCGGGTCGGCGCACCCGGCCTCCCCTAGTCGGTTCCGCACCTGCACTGCGAGTGCACGAACCAAGAAATCTCGTCCGCGCCGCAACCGGACCGTTCACAGCGGCCAGCGCTCGCAAAGCTTCCCCTTCGGCGTTTCCGACCTATTTTTCGGGCGCGTTGGCCAATGAAAAGCCGTGAAGTTGTGGAAATAGCTCCTAGCGTCGGCCCTGACCTTGCGATGTCAGAACACGGCCCCTGTTTCGTCGAGGGTACTGTGACGCTGGACGACGTTTCGTTCACTGTGAAAATCGCGTATATCAGTCGAGCAACGCTCGACTCGGAGAGGCACTGGACTCCTCTAGTTTTGGGGACCTGCAGCATTGCTTGGGTTCCCAAACGCCTCCGAGGATACTGAGGGGAACAAAGTTCCACATATCCTCCGGCCACAATACATAGGGGAGCATTGGCAAAGTGGGGACCCTCAATGCACGAGTCCAGCGGTAGCTTGAGTTCGTCACCGCGTTCGATTGCACACTCGAGTACCGCAAAGGCAGCGACAAGGGCATCGCCGATTTTTCCGGCCCGTTTTCCAGAGCCTGCTATGGAGTACGACCGCAGTGGCTTGAAAAATTTTCAAACCTCGTGGGGTTGACAAGCCCCAACCCCGTTGGAGATAGCGGTATCTACCTCCTACGGACCCGCGGGCTGCGCGCTCCCCCCTCGCCGATCCCAGGAGTCGGTTCGGGTGGACTCGCGCCCCTCGCCAAAAGCACTGTTTTGGGTGGGCTCGTGCCGCACACCGAAAGCACTGTCTTGGGTGGGCTCGTGCCCCGCACTGAACATGCTGCCTTGGGTGGGCTCCCTCTCACCTCTACCGCGTTTCACGATTTTCGCACACACGAGCCACGTATAAGGATTGACGGCCTTTTTGTTTCCCCGGGGAGATTCGTCGCTCGTGTTTCTGCCTCCGTCGCCACTACCGAAGGCTGTACCGGCCGCGGGTCGATTTCACCTGCCGCCGACACTGTTTTTGCTTCGGTTTTTGCCATACCCATCGAGGGCGGCACGGGCTCCGCAGAAGCCCTGGCTGCAGCAACGCCCATCGCACAGCCGACTTATCTATCCCGGAGATCTTTACAGGAGACGGCCCCCGCCGCGACCACCGGTTCGACTGTGTCCGTCTCCGCCATGCTTGGCACTCCAGCCCCTCCGTCGTCGACAACGCGCCGACGAACAGCGATAACAACGGGTAATTCACCCCCGCTGTAGATTATGGATTCGGGCCCGGCGGGGCCCCTCGGCCATCTTGCGGACGAAGTACAACCCCGTCGCGAGTTCCACGGCCGCAGCCGATCCCGTCGCCGCCGCGACCCCTGCTCTTGTCGACTCGCCGGTCCGCACGGTGCCACTACCGTCCGACCGCGACCACGCAGAGCCTATATGGGAACTCCTCTCTTACGGCTCACGCCTTCTCCTGGTGGCACGCCGACCGCATATACAAGGGCGGACGCCCTTCGCAACGCTGCTGAATTGCGTTTCGCTGATTCCGTCGCACGTTACTCACATGGCGATTGGAAGCGAGAGCAGCACGCTGAGCCGACGTGCCACGCCATGATGCGTTACGTTTCTATCGGCCGGCCATCGGTCCTGCCGCCCGACTTTTTGGCGTGCTACCTCTCGCACAAGCGTCCCTCCCTCTCAGACATCCAGGAGCTGGCGGGTAAGGGTCGACTACATACAACCGACGACGACTTTGTCCTACTCGTCCGTAACCCGACACTCCCGCCAACAAGCTCTGACAAACCGAACTCTGTGGGGCGAGCTGCTTGCTTGCTAAACGACGAGCCAGTTCGCATCTACGTTCCCCTGCTCATGCGCCCTTGGATCATGCAAGCTTGCCATCCGACGGCCCCCTGCCACCTTGGCACCACGCGCACGTTGCGCATGCTGGAGCGTTTTATTGGTGGATTGACATGAGTGTGTGCACCCGGTGGTGGCTTCGCCACTGCTTGAAGTGCCAAGCGCGGAAAACCCCACGGCTGACTGTCCGCTGGCCCATCATCACAATGCCTCTGCCGGAAGGTCCAGGTATCGCCGTCAGTGTTGACTACTTCGGCCCCCTTCCGGTCACACCACGAGGCAACACCTACATCCTGCTGTTCACCGATCGCTTCAGTCGTCGGGCCGACATGTTCCCCGTCACTGCCGCTGAGTTCACCGCGGAAGGTACAGCCAATATCCTGGTGAACCAATACATCCCCTTGTGGGGGTGCCCGCGCACCATACTCTCGGACAACGGACTGCAGTTCTGCTCCAAGCTTTCACAAGCTGTATATCAGCTGTTGGGTGTACACAAGCTTGCTACAAGCTCCTACCATCCCAACTGTAACGGGGGCGTTGAGCGGGTAAATCACACTATAGCACAAATGCTGGCTATGGTCGTCAACGAGCGACAAGACGACTGGGACTTGCATCTGCCCCACGTCGAATTCGCTTACAGCAACTCTGTCAGCGCGGCGACGGGTTTGGCGCCCAACGAGGTCCACATGGGCAGACTCCCACGGCTCCCCCTGACGATTTTCGACCGCAAAGGTGTCGTGGGACACCAGAGTCTGGCCCGTGACCACCTGGCCTATTGCGATTTGGCCACCGACCGGCAAAAGCGCGCGAACGACATTGTCCGCGCACACCACGCCCTCACCGTTTCCCGTGTTAACCGCAGAAACTCCGCCCTCGCCGACGCGCTGCGTCCAGCACCTAACTTCACTGTGGGTGGTTGGGCATGGGTATACAATTCTGCCTCTACCATCCGCCAGGGTGTGAAAGCGAATACCGACGCCAAGGTACTCAAGGCCAAACTCGCGCTTAACTGGACGGGCCCATACAAGGTCCTGGCCGTCGGTCCCTGCTCCGCCGCCGAGACCCCGGACGGCTCGCCGCTCGGGAGCAACCTCCTTTATTTGGATCTCCCTTCCGACCTGCCTGGTTCGGACGCTCGTCGGCGTGTGGCTATCGAGCGCTGCAAACCCTGTGCCAACCCCCACGACAGCGGGGACATGCCCAAATACCTACCGGCGGGGCTGACACAGTATGTGCTCAACAAATTTTCCAAGAAGTCCCCGCCGTACCACGTCACTCAAGACGACGTTTCGACTCCCCTCCAACGGCTGGAGGTGGAGCCGATCACTGGTCATCAGTCGGTACGGGGGCGAGGTGGCGTCATCGCGGTGCTATACAAGACGCATTGGGCGGGACTCTCCGAACCGTCCTGGGAGCGGGAAATGGACCTTCACCTCTCCCGCTCCCACATCTTGCGTTATTGGGCCGGAACCCCGGACCAGCACCGCCAAACCAACCGCCTTTACCGCCGAATGCGGATCGGGGCGGCACAGCGTGAGCTCTCCCGCAACAACGGGGAACGTTTCCTAGCGCCGGGCTACGCCTGTGTTCCCCGCGCCGATTGGCTCCGTCGCTACCACGACACAGTACTCCCTAAGGGAGCCCACTTTTGGTACAAGGGAGACGATGGTTTATGGTGGCTAGGAAAAATCAGCGCGAGCACTACCGAGGACAAGGTATACCTGGTCCGCTTTCTGGACGACCCGGGACCGATTAAACTCCCTCTTCCCCCGGCGCGCTACACGACTTCAACGGGAGCCGTACGAGGCTCTTGGTGCTTGCAAGTTCACATCGCCAGTGCGTTTCCTCGGGGAATCCAACGTAACGTAGACGAATCTCGAGGCGCGGCCGTGGCCAGTTGACTTCCAAGCCACCACCGCTTCTCGATAGTTCTTCATTTTTTTGAGGTATGAGTTTTGCGTGTTTGTCTTTGGGTCGTTCGTAGTGTCCTGAGGGTCTTTGTCGAGTTTTGGGGCGGTTCTTTCCATTTTTTTTTTCTGTCCTGCCGACCCCCCTGCTCAGTGCCGGGTCAGGGTTCGGGTAAAACGCCACTATCTGAGGCGCAGGGCTGTCGCCTTTTTGTCATTGTTCAATTTCGCCCTGCCGACGCCCCCCTCAGTCCAGAGCCGGGAGGCGACCAGTGTACGGGTCTGTGTGTCTTCTTTCATGTTTTGTGTGTTGTATTTGTTCTGCTTTGTTTTTTTTTGTCGTCTAAATACTTCCTCCCCTAGCGGGGCAGTATGTGTTGACAACTTCCATCCCGGGTATTCGTCGTTTCCTCGTCTAACCCCCCGCCTTGCCGATGGCCCGCGGGAGGTTTTTCGCATGACTCCTCCCTTGTGTTAGCGCCTGCGTTCCCCTCCATATCGACGAGGGCTCGCCTCGCCATAGTACGTTTTCTGTGGTTGGTTTACCGCAGAGCCTTTCCTGCCCCCCCCGCGGCGGCATGCGGCAGGTTCTAGAGCCTTTTCTGCCCCCCCCGCCACATCGGCGGCATGCGGCAGGTTTTTGATGGGTGACTATTGCCTTGCTGCAGGGTCTGCTTTTCTTTCTACTGCTTTTCTTCGCGTGTTCCTGGCTCCATAGCCAGACGGTTAGAGGTGTGGGAGTGGGGTTTGAGGAGCCGCATCTTCGACTCATGGTCTAGTTCGTAGAACCGGAGTTTCCCCGAATCTCCCATATTTCTGCATATGCGACTCATCAGGGTGGGCTAGTGTTAAGATACGGCCTCGAAAGGCCTGTAGGTATCCGAATTTGAGATCATTTGGATGGGTTTCGTATGATAAGGTTGGCGGTTTATATTCGGGGAAGTTAGGAATTAGATCGGAGGCACGCGCCTCCGATCTCAGAAGCTATCCCGGGCTCTGGTGGAAACGAATAAAGCTACATCTCTACGAAGGAACGAAAGTGAGTACTCTCCGAGGACCTGCTCAATTGGCAGACCTGCAGGGGGCACTCTGTGTCCCCCACCTTTAATTTCACATGTGACCGCAAGAAACAGCAGTGGTCCCCACCATATCGTAGGTCACACACAGCTTCGGGCTAAGCTCGACCAAGGAACTACTCTCGCTACATGGATTCATCGTGTTGC